>OY728160.1:116547504-117827147 GCA_963277665.1 Viscum album | reverse complement strand
TCATATGTTGTAATAAGAGTGCTTCAATTTTGAAGTATTAACAATGTATGTAAAGTGTGGGTCGTTATAGTTGGTATCAGAGGAAAGGTATAGTCAACCTTTGGAAACTAGGATGTGAAAGCCTTAGTAAGAACCCTAAGGATAAGTCTAAGCATAGAACACAATCTTAGTGTTTTAGAAATGGCCTTGAATAACCTAGGATAAGACCTTAAGCATGAAAATTTTATTCTTGAATTATGTGGTTTCCTATTATAATTAGTGTTGCTCACACTATTCTTCTTGGTTTTAGTCAATGGCTGGAACCCGAAGGAACCGTGTTAATGCGGAATGCGATGGGAAATGCAATGATTGTCCCCCTGAGCAACCAAACGATATGGGAGCTGGAATGCAAAATCTTGTAGCCATGCTCACACAACTTTCTCAAGCTATGAATCATGCAGGATTTCCAAACGAACAAAGAAGGGAGCAACATTCTGTTGAACCCTTCATGAGGCAGCGTCCACCATCTTTCAGTGGGTCTACTGATCCATTAGTTGCTGAACAATGGATTAGTACTACTGAAAAGATATTTTCAGTTCTTCAATGTTCTGAGCATGATAAAGTCATCCTAGCAGTGTATCGTTTGGAAGGAGATGCGGATCAATGGTGGAATCTTGTTAAGAATACGAGGCAAAGGGATGAAATTGAGTCTATGGAATGGGACGAGTTCAAGAACTTATTTTTCAATAAGTACTTCCCTCGTATTCTCCGAACAAAGATGGAGAAAGAGTTCCTTGAACTGAAGCAAAGGGATGATGAATCTGTTAGTACCTATGAAGCAAATTTTACAAGACTTGCAAGGTACGCTTCTGGTATTATTATCCAACCTGAGAGTAAGATCGATCGATTCTTTAGTGGCTTAAAACCAAGTCTTCGAAGGGCGTTAGCCATAAGGGACTTCAATAGCTATGAGGAAATCGTTCGATGTGCTCTCAAAGTCGAGATGGAGATTGGAGTAACCCATCAGTCACATGGGTTTGATAAGAAGAGGAAGATGGAATTCAAAGAAAAATCTAAAGAGCACACGAAAAAGAAGATGAACTTTCCCTTATGCTCAAAGTGTGGAAAGAAACATGGAGGGAGTTGTCTTAAAGGGACAAGTAAATGTTTTAAATGTGGAAAGGAAGGTCATCAGGCATTTGAATGCTGTGATAATGGGAATAAGATGTCTAATGATGCAAACAAAGGAAGGGATACACAGAATGAACCTGCTACACTTCAATGTTTCAAGTGCAAGGAGATGGGGCATTATGCCAATCAATGCCCAAATCCAAGGGTTGATGATGATGGTTGACGTCAACAAACTCTTAAGGCTAAAGACAAAGGAAAGTCACATTCAATTTCTATCAGCGATGTGGAGTACGATAACGATGTGGTGAAAGGTACACTTACCATCCACTCTAAAGTAGCAAATGTTTTATTTGATTCTGGATCCACCCACTCTTTTATTTCTGAAAAATTTTCTAAGGGTATCACCGTATTACCTCAACAATTAGATGTTGAGTTAGCTGTGACAACACCTAATGGCACATCAATCGCATCAGAAGTTTATAATTCTTCTCCGATCGAAGTTTGTGGGAAAGTGCTTCCTGCAAATCTTGTGATCCTTCCTTTAGTGGAATTTGATGTGATTCTTGGCATGGATTGGCTTTCTCTACATGGAGCTCATATCAATTGCCAAAGAAGGGAAGTCACATTTCATATTCCAGATCAACCTACGATCGTCTATCAATGCAAGGATGAACATAACCTTCCAGTGGAAATTTCTTCCATCTTATGGGTATTGATTCCACTAAATGAAGGTTATTTATCTCAAATGGTTGGTGAGAAACTCACGATTAAGAATATGCCCATTGTACGGGAGTTTGATGATGTCTTTCCGGAGGAATTGCCGGGTCTTCCACCAAATCGTGAAGTTGAGTTTTCAATAGAACTCGTACCGGGTGCTTTGCCTATTTCAAAGACACCTTATAGAATGGCCCCAATTGAGTTGCAGGAATTGAAGAAGCAACTCCAAGAGAATCTTGATAAGGGATTTATACGCCCTAGTGCGTCACCTTGGGGAGCACCTGTTCTATTTGTTAAGAAGAAAGATGGATCAATGAGACTCTGCATTGATTATCGAGAACTTAACAAGATCACTATCAAGAACAAATATCCTCTCCCACGCATTGATGACCTATTTGACCAACTACGCGGAGCTCAATACTTTTCCAAGATTGATCTTCGTTCAGGGTATCATCAATTAAGGGTCAAAAGGGAGGATATACCAAAGACGGCTTTCCGTACAAGGTATGGACACTATGAATTTATAGTGATGCCATTTGGTCTTACTAATGCCCCTGCTATCTTCATGGATCTAATGAATAGAGTCTTTAGAGACTATCTTGATCAATTTGTGGTAGTCTTTATAGACGATATTCTTGTCTATTCAAAGAGCAAGGAAGAGCATGAAGATCACTTGAGAATTATATTGAAGACCCAGAGAAAAGAGAAGCTTTATGCCAAATTTACCAAGTGTGAATTTTGGCTTCAAAAAGTTGCATTTTTGGGTCATATAATCTCAAAAGAGGGGATATCTGTGGATCCAGCAAAAACAGAGGTTATCGAAAGATGGTCAAGACCAACAACAGTAACTGAGATCCGAAGTTTTCTTGGTTTGGCTGGATATTATCGACGTTTTGTAAAAGATTTTTCACGGTTATATAATCCAATCACCAAGTTGACTCGGAAAGGAGTTAAGTTTGTCTGGACAGAGGAATGTGAAGAGAATTTCAAGGAGTTGAAAAGAAGGTTATCCAGTGCACCTGTGCTCACACTGCCTTGTAGTGGAGAAAGGTTTGTGATCTACAGTGATGCATCCAAGAAGGGATTGGGGTGTGTTCTTATGCAAAATGATATGGTGATAGCTTATGCCTCACGACAGTTGAAAATCCATGAGCAAAATTACCCAACACATGATTTGGAGTTGGCTGCGGTAATCTTTGCATTAAAGATTTGGAGGCATTACCTTTATGGTGAAAGGTGTGATATTTATACTGATCATAAAAGTTTAAAGTATATTTTCACACAAAAGGAGTTGAATATGCGCCAAATAAGATGGTTGGAGCTGATTAAGGATTATGACTGCTCAATCCATTACCACCCTGGGAAAGCAAACAAGGTGGCAGATGCATTAAGTCGACAAGACCATGCTAGTTTATCCATGATGAGGATCACAAAAGATCCAATATTTATGGATTTACAAAGGATGGATCTTGGAATTATAATGGAAGGGGAAAAATCTTATCTTTCTCAAATGAATGTTCAACCATCTATACATGTGAAGATTAAAGAGGCACAGAAAGAAGATGTCGAGTTACAGAAGAAGGTGAGAAATGTTCCTGAATTCAACCTTGATTGTGATGGGATAATAAAGTTCAAGAATCGGGTTTGTGTTCCTCCCATCCCCGAATTAAAGAAAGAGCTGCTGGATGAGGCTCATAGTTCTTCATTCTCTATTCATCCTGGAAGCACGAAGATGTATAGGGACCTGAAAGAGTACTTCTGGTGGGATGGCATGAAAAGAGATGTTGCTGAATATGTCTCTCGATGCTTGGTTTGTCAACAAGTTAAAGCTGAGAGACAGAAGTCTAAGGGGATGTTACAACCATTACCCATACCCGAATGGAAATGGGAAAACATCACTATGGACTTTGTCACAAGACTTCCTAAAACATCCAAAGGAAATAATGCTATCTGGGTCATAGTTGATCGTCTTACAAAGTCTGCACACTTCATTGTTATTAGAGAGGATTTCTCTCTAGATCAGCTTGCCAGGATATATGTAAAGGAAGTGGTAAGATTGCATGGAGTACCACTTTCTATTATATCTGATCGGGATCCGAGATTTACCTCGAAGTTCTGGCGAAGTCTTCAACATACTCTGGATACAGAGTTGAGTTTCAGCACTGCTTATCATCCCCAGACAGACGGTCAGTCTGAGAGAACAATTCAAACCCTAGAAGATATGTTGAGAGCTTGCTCTATGGATTTCAAAGGAGGTTGGGATCAACACCTACCTTTGGTGGAATTTTCTTATAATAATAGCTTTCACTCCAGTATTCAGATGGCTCCTTATGAAGCTCTCTATGGAAAGAAATGCAGGACTCCAACTTGCTGGGATGAAGTTGGGGAAAGAAAGCTATTAGGACCTGATCTCGTTGATGAAATGGCAGAAAAGGTCAGATCTATTCAACAACACATAAGAGCAGCTCAGAGTCGACAGAAAAGTTATGCCGACAACCGAAGAAAAGACCTAGAGTTTGAAGTGGGTGATAAAGTGTTCTTACGAATATCTCCCTGGAAGAGGGTTATGAGATTTGGAAAGAAGGGGAAGTTGAGCCCTAGATATATCGGTCCTTTTGAAATACTGGATCGTGTTGGGAAGGTAGCTTACCGATTGGCGCTTCCACCGAATCTCTCTCAAGTTCACGATGTGTTCCATGTATCTCTCCTGAGAAAGTACATACCAGATCCTTCACATGTACTCAGCTCAGAAGTTGTACCGCTGGAGCAAGATCTTTCTTATGAAGAACAGCCGATAGAGATTCTGGATCGTAGCGAAAAAGTCCTACGAAACAAGACCACTCGCTTGGTGAAAGTTTTATGGAGAAACCACCAACTTGAAGAAGCTACATGGGAGCTTGAGGATATGATGAGGGAGAAGTATCCTCATTTGTTTGTTGCAAAGTGACGAATTTCGAGGGCGAAATTCTTTTTAAGGGGGGTAGAATGTAACACCCGAGACTTTTATGTTATATAAATCATCAAAGGAATCTTTTTCTACACAACACTTTCTTGGCTTGCTTTACACGCAATCGCGACCTTCCTCGATAGCTTGCGTCGTACGCAATACCGAGTTTCACTAAACAACAATATGCTATTAAAACTAGCCGTTATGAATAGTAATAACCACTTTTTGAAATTTTATAAATTTTATTTTTCAAAATGGACTTCATTTTTGGACTCAGAATATCGAAATTAGCCTAGGGTGAAATTTTGGTATTTTTCTGAAAACTTTCAATTTTTGATGAATAGTGAAACCACTAAGTGGTAGGTTAAAAACTGAATTTTGCATAAAACTTAATTTTACCGCTTCTGTGAATGGAATTTCAAAAATCCGAGAGACACGGTTAATATCAAGGACTAAAATGTGGTTCAATGAGATGAAAATAATTTTTTGGTGAATAGTAACTTTTTACTATTTTTACCGCGGTTAATAGTAAATAGGGTAACTAAGGGTAAATATGATATTAATATTACCCTAACACATGTCCTAATTCTATTGGACAAGTGTAATTCGACCAAAAACAAACTTAGGAATAAAATATGACCATTTAGGCCCACTTGGATTAGATTAGGACATTTATTATTAATTTATTTAAAGAAGGGTTAAAATAGTTAAAATCAAAGTTTAATAAGTAAATCATTTTTAATATAGGGTTATACATATAATAAATTCGATTGTAAATATTCATTAGAAAGCTAAAAAGATTTCCTACATGATGGTATTTTATTTGTAATTTTTAGACATCAAATAATTTAATTTATTTATGACACAAAGATGATGCAGTAATTATCTTATTAATGAAATATTGACAAAATTGATAATATAAATACCAAAATAAATGTAATTTGAGACTTTTTATGAATTCCACTAATTTTGTAGGTTACTATGATATATTAGTATTGATTTAATCAACTTGGTTCTAACATATAATTCTGTTATGACTTTGAAAAAAAATCATATATCAAATAGTGTCAAAATTGACACAAAATAGTTTTTAAATCAAATATTATATTATTAATTGTTATTTTATTCCTAAAAATCTAAGGTTCGGCCAAATGACTTAGATAAGGATATATATATTAATAATAAACAATTTGGGGTTCGTTTGGCATGTTATAGTAAGTGTATTAACCATATAGTGAAAGAAAACAAAAAGACAAGGTAAAAGTTAAATTATTTAACTTAGAGTTAAATTTAATTGATAAGGTTAAAATAATATCCTAAACTTGTCTAAATTCTATTGGTTGATAGGATTTCGACCCATCCCCACTTTAGCTTCGAAATAAGACCCTTTGGAACCATTATAAACCGATTTTGACTTTAATATAAAATAATATTTTGAGATATTCCTAAGGTGCCCCTCTCCTCCCTTATAAAAGGGCACCTCCTCCCCCTCCTCCTCACACCAATTTGAGCACTCAAGCTCGGCCAAACCCTGCCATTTTCCCTTCTCCACTTCCCTAGAATAATCCTAGAGGTCCTGGTCTTCTCCAAAGACCAATCTTAGTTCCTTAAGTGGAGGATTCAAAAAGGCGTTCCAAAGAAGAGGTAATATCCATTACCGATCTTTTCAATTTCTTTCTTCTTCAACTTCTTCTTCTTTAGTTGTTTCATGATAAAGTAATAACATCAGTATTACTTACATACTGATATGTTATTATAAATATGAAACAACCCTAATTCACCTTCTATCCATCCTACGGAAAAATGAAATCACCGCGCGTGCGTACGTACGGAATACCGTCTCCACGCCGTGGTGTAATCTATTTTCCACCATCACCTTACAAGGATGGGTATAATGGTGTAATGAGTAACTATATATGATTATTATTAAGTAATATTGATACTGAAATAATATATACATATACTCCAATACAATTCCACGATCATAGGAACGATATCATCACTCGTGCGTACGTACGGAATACCGTCTCCACGATGTGATGCGACTCGTTCTACATGATCTTCATTTCATAATGATTGTATAAATGAATTGAATGAATGAATATGGTATATACTACACTAATACCATTCTGGAAATGAATTATCTATAACCTAAAGATAAGAATAAGAATTTATTCGACAAAACACGCATAAGAACAAAAAGTTATAAAGACCCGAGTAACAAGTAACAATGAAATATTACTAACAAGAAGCTAATAATATGACCTTATATGATCTCATATCAATATGTATGATTCTGGAATAAGTCAATAACATTATTTAAACCATTATACAGGAGCTTCGGACACGAACAAAGCAAATCGGACCTAAGGTAAGGGAAATATCACAATCTCATTTTTATCCGAGATTGTTTATTCGTAAGTATTTACTGGGGTGTATTTTATCATCCACATCCATGTTCCCTCAATATGTAATATTGTTTCCATCCACTTGAAATAGTTTAAATCCAATTTTACCCTTAGGTGAGTTTTTAGTAAAGAATATGAAAGGAATCTTTTGTCGTTTTTCCGTACGAGGTACTTTTTGACTTTTCCGACAAAAGTACGAAGAATGTTTTTTTAACTTATACGGCATGAATGGATTTTTAGAACATTACTTCAAAGAAGCTTCCTTTACAAGTTTTCAAGTTTATTTTTAATCAACATCTTTTATTTTAAAGTTGTATGACATGTTATGAAAGGAAAAATGTTTTTGAAGAAGAAAGGATATTTTCCTCAAGAATTCAATTCAAGTGTTTTATCAAAATTATTTTCCATCTAAGATAATAAAGGGTTCTGTTTCTATCCATATTTTTACATTGGTTTGACTATGTTGTGATGGAATTATGTTTATGAATTCCTTTATCATATATGAATTGATTTATGATGGCATGATGTTTCAAGAATCCCATTTTTGTTACATGTGTTATGCGATGATGTATGTTTTATGATTATGTGGCACACATAAGAAAGGATTAATTATAAGATGGGTGGGACCTATATCTCCCTCCAATGCATTGGGTAATGATTTTATATCTCATGAGATAGACATGGCTGGAACAGAAGGTTATTTCGGTTCAGTGATACAGGACTGAAACGAGGAGTGAACTCGGTTCAGAAAGGGACTTTGTCCACTAAGATAGTCTTGGCAATGAGTCATGACTAACAAGAAATGATTTTCCATGATTATGTGTGCATGCCACAAAGATTCAAGTTTTATGTTATGATTATGGGGATCTCATTTTCACTTCTATGATTTATTCCATGTTAAGATATTATGATCTCTTTTGCAGGTTTTGATTTTCATAAAGATATGATATGATTTTTATTTCCTTTATTTGCCCTTGCTGAGCATTTGAGCTCACCCTTTTATGTTTTCTTTTCCCCAGGTCAGGAAGATGGATATTAAGTAGAATATGCTAAAAGGGACCCTAGATATGATGAAATAAATGGGAGACACTGTAGAAGATTTATGAACCAGTTGTTTATGTTTCCCCAGTTTCTAAAGACACTATACCTATACGGTCCTTTGTGGTTTTGTCATATGTTGTAATAAGAGTGCTTCAATTTTGAAGTATTAACAATGTATGTAAAGTGTGGGTCATTATAATTTTCATCAAAATTAACATGTACTATTTCTTCCACAGTGCAAGTGTTTTTATTAAAAACTCTATATGCCTTAGAGTTAGTAGAATAACCTATGAAAATTAATTCATCATATTTGGGTTCAAATTTATGTAAGTTATCCTTGGTATTCAAGATAAATACTTTGCAACCAAAAAATTTTAAATAAGAAACTTTTGGTTTTTGACCAATCCATAACTCATAAGGTGTTTTATTAAGAAATGGTTTTATTAATACTCGATTTTTAGTACAACAAAAATTACTTACAGCTTCAGCCCAAAAAAATTTACCTATAGAATATTCACTCAACAGGGTTCTTTTCATCTCTTGAAGAATTCGATTTCTTCTTTCGCCAACACCATTTTTTTGAGGAGTTCTTGGAGCTAAGAAGTTATGAGTAATACTTTTTTTAATATAAAAGGTTTCAAAATAAGAATTTAAAAATTCTACACCATGATCACTATTAATAGTTATCAACAGTAGGTTTTTCTCATTTTTATCTTGAGCTCTAATGATTTTGAAATAATAAAAAGCTTCAGATTTATTTGCAAGAAAATAGACCAAAGTAAATATAGTGTAGTCATCAACTAGGACCAACACATAGTATTTGCGTCCAATACTTTTAGTTTGTGTTGGTCCAAATAATTCCATGTGCACTAAATGTAATAAATTAGAAGATGTAACTTCACTTATAGATTTAAAGCTATATTTATGTTGCTTTTAATATTGACAAGGATCACAGACTTTTGAAGAATCAAAATTAAGTCCTGATAGATCCTGAACAAGTTCTTTCTTAAAAAGTTTACAGATATTCCTTAAGTTACAGTTTCCTAGTCTCCTATGCCAAATCCATGATTGGTCTTCAAATGAACTAAGGAAAGGTAGATCTTGACTTCTAAGGTATTCTAGGTTTAAGGTTCTCACATTCTCATGCCGAAGGGTAGATAAAATAAACTCATCCTTGGAATTGTGAACTAAAAATTTATCATTTATAAAATTCACATGGTTACCTTCATCACATAATTGTATTATGCTAATGAGGTTCTGCCTAAGTCCTTTTAATTTTTTTTTGAAATAATAGCTTTTACAAGAAGAATAATGTTACCTATACCGACAATTTCTCCTTAAGAGTTATCACCAAAAGTTAGCTTTTTGCATTTTGTCTTTAAAATATTCTTGAAATAGTCTTTTTACCAGGCATGTGCTAGGAACATCCACTATCCATGTACCATATTTTGTTTGTACTTCCTTCATTTTCCTACAAAAGGAAGAGTTAGGTCTTAGAAATCCAAACTTTCTTGGATCTAGAACTATTAGATAACTAAAACTTGGGTAACCATATTTGTTTGGAAAAATAAGCATTATGAAACCCAAGGGATTGAACTCTATTTAAAGAATAGTTTTTTTACAATGCCCACCACTTTGACCTTTAATACAAAAAGAGGATCTAGAAGGAACAAAATAATTATTTTTAAAAATATATTTTTCTTGAGAATAACCTTAACCCTGACTATTACCATGAGGCCAGATCTGGGAATACATCTTGTCAAACTTTTCCTTACCAGAAGTGAATTTTGAAAGATGTTTCTTCAAGGAAAATATCTCATATTTTAGTCTTAGGACTAAATTTTTTTCCTCAAGAATAATAGATTTAGTGTTTAGTTTATCCTCTAAAACATATTTTTCTGAAAACATATTCTTAAGATCCTCATAATGTTTATTCTTATTAGAATTAACTTCCTCATGTTTTTTATAAAGATTTTCTAAAATGACATTTTCTCATCATGATATTTGGAAAGATATAAAATTTCTTTTGTTAAAATAGATTCTCTAGAATTTTCTTTATCAAGTTTCTTAGAAACATTACGATTTATTTTCTCAAGAAACATAGAAAATATAAAAACCTCCTCATAGGAAGGAAAATAATTATCATTATCTGATGAAGAATATTCTTCATCTGAAGAAAAATCTCTATATTGAAAATTTTCACTTAAAGGCATATTGGTTAAAGATTCAGTAGTTCACACCTTAGCCATAAGAGAATGATTTTGAAATGGAGATCTGCCTATTAGACCGATATTATTTTTCTAGAAGATTCATATTTTGAAAAATCGTTAGAAGAATCTCCACCACTAACACTCCAAGTGGCATTGGATTTAAAGACTTTCTAATGCTTTGATATGTATAACTTCTTCTTTTTTATTTCAAAATTCCTATATTTCTTGTCTCTCTTTTTGAATAAAGTACAATCAGGTATGATATGAACATCTCTTCTACATTCATAGCATGTTACTTATCCATATTTCTTATCTTTTCCATATTTATTCTTTTATCTATATTGAAAGTCCTTTTGACCAACAATCTTGTTCATCCTCCAAGCAAGATTTTATAGCTCATTTTCCAAAGCTTTACTTTAACTAGATTCAAATTGTATACTGACCTTCTTAGATTTGGGTCTAGTAACTCTCTCAGGAGTTTTGGATTTCATATGATTTGAAGTAGTTGTAAAAGCAACACCTCCATTTCCATTCATCTTCTTAATATAATCAACATCTCTCTTCATTCTGGTTTCATGTTGAAGAAGATATCCAAACAGTTCATCAAGAGAAATCTGAGTAACTTTCTTATTCTCATCTATAGAAGTCCTCTAGGATTCCCACTCATTTGGAATAATATCAATGATCATATCTACAAGAGCCTCATCATCCAAACCTTTTTCTCCCATATACTGTAATCTATTCACAATAGTCATAAACCATTGATGAAATTTTCTTATAGGTTCTCCATAAGAAAAGTTAAAGCCATGGTATTCAGATCTCAATATAGCTCTTCTTGTCTCAATAACTTTTAAAGTACTAAAATGTGTAACTTCAAGTTTCTTACAGATACTGTTTTTAGCTTCACATGAAGATATTTGACTATTGATGTTCCTAGTCATGGAACATAGAAACGTATTTCTGACTCTGAAATTTGCTTGGTATTTTGATTTTTCTTGATTAGTAAATGTTCACAATTCCTTATCAAGAATATTATAGTCTCCTGTCAGCATCAGGTAGTTATAAACTCCAGTGTTAATAAAAAAAGTATTCATCCTATCTCTCCAATACTCATAATCATTTCCATAAAAAAAGGAGGTCTGGTAGGATTTTGATTGTCTAGAGATCCAACATGAATGCCTTCTATACTAAAAGTATTTTTTTCCACAAAATGTATTAGTAGTAAAAGTTTAAAATAAAATATGAAGAACTTAAGAAAATGAAAATTTGAGCAAGAAAACTCATATGTGGATATAAGTATTTAAGAGACCCCCTTTGATACTAATTGTAGGATCAAAATAAGAATGTAGATGCTCAATATACAAGAGGGGGGGGGGGGGTGAATTGTATATTTTAAAAATTCCTTTGGAACCTTTAAAATTTAAGTTTAACAAAGTTAAACAAACATTCACAAGACCTCTTAAAGAAAAATTTTCTATTTTTCTTAAAAGAAATATTCTACCTTAAAGCGTATAGAATGAGAAATATAATCAGAGTTACAGAATTACAAAGTATAATAATGTCATACATTCTAACATTAACAAAGTTAAGAAAAAATAACAGAATTAAAACAACTTATAAAAGAAAAAAAGTAACAATAGGATTTTTTTAACCCAAAGAGAAGGGTATCCAACAACCTTGGATAAAGGTTAATTGATTTATAATTTCAAAAAAGTCTATCTTACCCAAACCCAGGTAATACTTCAATCTGATGATCGGTATCTTTCTTGCTATCCCTTTTAGCCCTCGATTTAGAAGGAAATCAGAACCTCTGTCTTCCAAACCTAGAAGCCCATGATCAGCATGATCGGAGTCTGCACTAATCAAGTCCGAAGCAGTTGTTCATTCCTGAACAAGTTTTTCACAACATATGCACGAATCACTGAGAGTTGTAAGAGCCTCTCTCTAGAAATCACTTTACAATCTTGTTCACCGCCAAGTTCATCCACTCTCTACAATGTGTTTTTCTTGTTCAAATGAGCTTTTATTTATAGGAAAAACTTCCTAATGGTCGGCTCCTTCCCAACGATCATATTTTCCTTAAATTTCGGAGGGACCTGGACACATGGAAAACATACAATGGTTAGTTTGTAACATATTATATGACATCATTTCGAGTAACAGAAATGATGTTAAGTTAAATATAAATGTTTGGTATCAGAAATATTGGAATCCAATATCATTGGAATGATACATTAGACAACTCTAACATTATCAAGAAATGTAATCTTAAGAAATCATGAAAACAGATTCTTAGAAATAACATTGTCAAGAAAACAGAATCATAAAATCAGAGCCACAAATATACTAGATTCGGTATCATGAATATCAGAATCATATATACACAGGATTTGGTATTTTAAAAATGGTATCACATATTCACCTTAATAGGTATTGAAAAATCAGCATCACATATACACCAGAATCAGTATTGAAAATCGGTATCACATATACACCAGATTCGGTATTTTAAAATCGGTATCACATATACACCAGAATTGGTATTGAAAAATCATCATCACATATACAATGGAATCAGAATCATAAAAACTGAATCACATGTACACAGGATTCGGAATCATAAAAACTGAATCACATATACACCGGATTCGGATTCATAAAAACTGAATCACAAAACCGGAATGATAGATCTTGTAAAAATAACTGAATGGAAAATCAGAATGACAGATCTGTAAGTCTAACATAATGGAAAAATGTAATGATATTTCTGTAAGCAAAACATAATGACAATTCCATATCTTAAGAAAAATACAAAACATAAAAAAAATATTCCGAACTTATGAAAAATTGTTTGTTATTTTCAAAATATAAAACCATAAGAAATGGAGAAGTCATAAGATATCTTTATTGACTCAACACTCTTAAATTTGAATCATCTAAATTTATTCTCAATCAATTTTCTTGAACATGAGAAACACCATATTCAGAAAATGGGTACTCATAGATGATTCTTTGAAAGTGAAATGGTCTTAGTTACTTATCATTTTATAAAAAGGTCATTTTTAATTCTTCTTTTATACTAGCATAATGGTATCTCCTACTTATATGTGTGTACATTGTTTCTTATTCTTTTGTGAATCACTATGGTTGATCCTGCATCAATGAATTTCCTTGGTCTTCCATCCTCTTTATGCAGTCACACTATTCCAATGTGCTGTTGATCATTCCCTTCATGTGATCACACTATTCCAATGTATGGTCAATCAACCATTTATATTTTCATTATATTACAAAATTTTGTTACCCAAACCATAATATAGTTTCACTATTCTAACGTGTGGTTACTCAACTATTTAATAAATTCATACCATTTATAATGTGTGGTCATTTTCTCATTTAAGGGGTTACTTGACATAATGTACAATCAATGCAATTTGATTATGTGGTCGCTCAAGTACATTACACAACGGTGGCCTTTCATTCTTCTTTGTAAAATTTATATCTTTTAAATAATATAGTAATAGTTATTCACTACTCTGGGATCCCACATTATAAGATCTAGTGAATTTGGTCTCCTTAATAATAAAAGACCCTACAACAACCATTCAATTGTGAGTATTCGAGTCCACTATGGGATTACCTTACCTTCACTACCATGCCATCACACATGGTGGAACCAACCACTTCTATATGTGTGGAGATAATTTAATTCATATATATATATATATAGGATTTATGGTTATACTATTATAATATCCTATATATTAATCAACCCATAATTAAATGATTTTTGAAAATTATTTAAATTTTCTTATATTTCCATGTTCTTTTAGGTTTAGAGTTTCAAATAAATAAAAAAATAGTTAATGTAATCAAGTAATAAACTAATATAGTTTCCATTTTTCCCTTAAAAATAGTATCCATAATTTAACACTTCTATTTAATTCACGAAACAATTTTTTTATTAAATAAATATTTCATTTATTCTTATCAATTCAAGATAATAGTTCCCACTCATATTTAGGCCTTGTGAAAAAATATATTATAACATGGGATGAGAAAAAAAATCCCTATTAGGGATATAAAGTAAATAAATCCAATATCATATTTTATAATATGAAAACCTATATAATTTTTACCTTTTCCCCTTTATTCTTTGAGCGTATAAAATAAATCATATCAATATGGACAAAACTTTTTTCTCAAATAAATCCATTAAATCAGAAAGTTATAAAAAAAACCTACTGTCAATTTCAGAGAATTATAATCATAACCCATTTTTACTCATGTTAGAAATAAGTATATCAAATTTAAATCCATAGGAGAAACCCCCTAGTTAACTCCCTCCATACCATTGATGACAAGGAACATTGCCTAATTTATTGGAGAGTTATATTGGGTTCAACCACTATATAACCTATATCAGTATCACTTATCATTATATATAATTCTCAAGTACCAAACAATTAAAAAACATTTTTAAGGTTTTCATATTTTCATTATAAATCCATTTAAAAATTTATCTGAACAGATTTGGAAAAATATTTTCAATTTTCATATAAATAGAGAAATATCCCTTTATTTTGAAAACACATTAAAATAAATAGTCCCCAAATATTATGGAAATTATTATTTTTGAAACTTATAAAGTAATAATTAAATTAAAAAAATCCATAACAATGAGAATTTTTTTCACGATGTAAAATTTTAAACAACGATTCCTTTCACACCTTCATACCACATTCAGAAAATGGTAAGAAGATTCATTTTTAATACTTGAAGTGAAATTAAAAGATAGTTTAGGATGAAATTTTATAGTATTTTTAGTTTAAATATTAACATTATTGAAAAATTTTAATGAACATGTATGTGGATGAAAAATAAAAAAACCATTAAACATTTAAAATATGGGTATAAAAAAATATTCCCTACCTTAAATATCATCTTCTGTCGTTTGTTCTGTAACTCCAAAATAATAAAATTATATTATTTATTTAATTAATTAGGAACCATTTTAATGTTAATTTAATTATTATTATACCTTTTTACATTAATTATAACCATGTTTTATTTATTTATATAAGCAGTTAAGCTTATATTGGACTTTTTGAGCATGTTTAGTTCATAATCCATAAAAAAGATTTTATAGGTTGATGATTCTAAAAGTAGTCATTTTTACATAATTTAATGAATATTAGTAATGTAATTATCAACAATTTTATACATTATATACAATTTTAGAATTATCCATGAATGGAATACATGAAAACCGAATCACATATATTCACAGAGATGGTAGCATAGATATAAACATGAATGACGTTACCCTTTTTCAATGGATAAAATGATAAGAATATATATGATATATTATATTTTAATAATGAAAATTATGTCATTAATATCATATATATTAATTAAATCCATCATAATAACTATCCATGTGAGATGGTGATGAAAAAACACATCGATTCATGGACGTGGTAATCCACACCTACAAATGTTCGATATTTCCATTTCCCATTTCATGGATAAAGAGATTAATTTGTTTTTCATAATTTAATATAATTTATGTATAGTGAATATAATTATTTTATTATTCCATCATTGTCTAATAATAATTTATGAAAAGAATAAATAAAATTGAAATTGGTTGGTGACGACTTATAACTTCTCCTAGGATAAAGTCCTTGACATACACCTTAATCCTTTAAAGTTTGATAATTTGGTTATACCAAGATACATAGGTTGTGGGTATGTATTTTAAGGATTTAATTTTATATGTATTTTATAATCTAGAGTTATAAAAATGTTTTAGTAAAAGAGGAGTGCACACACCCTTTAATAAGTGAGGGGAGGGGCACTCTTGGAATTACATAAAGTATTAAATTAATATAAATTAATATTAATGTTAAAGTTTAAATAAGATGAAATATTTAGAATATAGGATTTTCATGAGCCTATATACTTTCATAAAATAAATTTTTTCATGTTAATGTGATTTTTTATCCTTATATTAAAGTTTTAACCTCTAATTAACCCTTTTGATAACTACAATGATATCAAAGTTTTTTAATCTATAGGAGTAAAGAAATGACTATAAATGGAAAAGTTACCCATAAGATCAAAATTTATGATTTTTTCAACCATATACTATTCATTTTTTTTAAATATAAGTTTTTTTACAAAATTTGAATCATTAAATAAAATATTATTTAACATAATATACCATTAAATCAATTTTCAGGACCACCGACATAGTTTGACTTTTATAATATCATGATTGCATTGGAATTTGAAGAAAAAATTTAAAGCATAGATATTATATTGTATTTTTCTGTAATACTTATGGAATAAAATAATTCATCCAAATTTTATTAAACTAATTTTTTATTAAAATAATTTACTTAATTTTTCCATTACTTGAATGTGCACTATGTCGGCGTTGCGTAAGTACATAAGGTAATTATTCCATAAATAAAAATTAAAAATAAATTTTCATTAAAGAAATTCATTCATGTTTTAAATAACCATTTATAACTCAACATAAAATCCTTTTATTCCTATGAAAACATATTAGAGATATTAAAACAAAACGAGTGACATTTTTTATTATTTACTTAAAATCTTATTGAGGTCATTATTTCTGTAATGATGAAATAAATATCCATTGTTTTAAACATAGATGGTTATAGTTGAAATAAACTAATAAAATAAAATAAGTACAAGTGTTATGAAAATTTTTAGGCTATATGTTAGAGTTTTAACCCTTTTTTAACCATTTTACCCTTATCCTAACAATAAATATTTAGTACTGATACTACTCCTAATGAAAAAAAAATAAAAGGAACATATTTAAAAAATCTGAATCACTTGATTAAAAACAAGGAATTTATTTTTATATATTTTTTTCTATAATTGAAATAAATAAATTTTAATATAAATGCGTTAAATGAAATAAAAAAACATTTCAACAAAAGAAAAAAATATTTCTTTGGCCCAAAAAGGAAATTATAAAAATCCGGTATAATGTTGATTACAATATAATTAATGAAATTAGTTATAATTAAAGAACAATAATATTAATTTATGATCTAATTAAAAACATAATGTTACTTTTCAGTTACCTTATTTAATGAAAATAAAAGACGATTTTACAAAGATCGATATCATCCGGAATTCACATAGAAATAAATCTTCTCAAAAAAATCAAAAAAAGTTCCCATATAATAATATTGAAATTATGATTTTAAAAATTATATTAATTTCATAAAATAATATTTCAAAATATTTTAGAAATTAAAAAAAATTTCCATGCACAAAATTAAATGGAAAGCATTTTTAAAGAAAATATATTTTTGAATCATAAAACAACTTTACCTAAAATTGTGTGCTTATACATAAATCAATATATTATATAAAGAAATTATACATATTTTTCATATTGTGTTTATCACTATTAATATCTACTCTTTAAGGTCTAGTTTATAATGAACAAATTTAAATAATAATATTTTTATATTATATTATAATTCTCTTGAAGCATCATGTTGTGTTTTACATAAGGAATGGAACATAATATTATTTTAAACTAAAATTTTAATGTTTTATATTCTACCCCATTAAATAAATCTTGACTTAAAATGTTTAACGCATTCCTTAAAATAGTGTTTATTTTTTTTAACAAAAATCAATTCCCGGGAGTGGAAGGTAAAAAATATGAACATGAGAGGAAGATGTTATTAATATTTCAAAACACATTTTTTGAAAACCTATATCATTAAAAGGTTTAGTAAAACATATTTTTAAAATATAACATGAAAAAATTAAGGTATCTTAGAATAAAAAATTATTGGTTCCTAGAGAAGTAGAACATTGGTGGGAAGTGAAAATATGGCCATGGATGAGAGAAATAACATCCTAGGAATAATAGATAGTGATAGAGAACATGAACATGAAAAAGTTAATGACCAAAAACCATAAATAATTATGGATAAAAAAATTATATTAATTCATAAAAAATGAAGTTAAAATAATAATATTCTTATTTCAAGATAAAATTCCTTGAGTTGGGGTATTGTTTTAATATCAAGATATAGAACATGAGAAAATATACTTACATGATATATTTTCTTTCCAAAATAAAAAATGAATCCTTTGGTAGGGGTTTGAGATTTCTTTTTTAAATCTATCAAATATCTAACTTCAATAAATTAATACTCAATATGAATTATTTTCATGAATTAAGCAATAAATTAACTTTTAATATATTCATAGATCCAAAAAGGGAATTTTTTTCCTCAATTATTTTGACATTTTTCATAACCAAAATGATTAGAACAAGATATGATAATATAAAATTTGTATAAACCACCATATAAAGAAATATTACTCTAAAAAATAACATAATATTTTTCATAAATAACTTTATTCACCATAAAGACACGATAAAAACATATATTCTTTCAAAAGATAAGTCAACATTTATTCCTCAAATAAACTCCAAATATAGAAAAATATGTCTGTTATTAATAATATAATATCCCTATTAAAGTAAAATTATTCAAAAATAAATTTAATCACTTATTACTAAATCAAATTTTAATCAAATGGTTATCTATATGATAAATCATATGTTCTAAAAATGTAATAACCACTTTATCCCAATTAACTATTATTACCTCTACACCAGAGATTATAATAATTCTAATGGTTATAAACACATTTAAACTTATATACAAAAAATAAAAAAGTAATCTTCCTCAAATAAACATTTTGTTATAACATAATTAAAACATATAGGCTAAATATACCTAAAACATTTATAAAAACTCAATAAATGTATCTGAAAGTACTCCCATCAAAAAAATCATCAAAACAACACTAATTATTTTAAAATTATGATCAACATTAAAATTTTTATCCCTTAAATAACATACCACTATATCATACTCTTAAAGCAATACATCTAGAAACATTTAATAATTCAACATTCTTCATAATCCATTATACAAGAATTTCTATCTTTCTTATTTATAATTATTTCTTTTGAAATATGAAAACACATCATTATAATCAATTTTTCATGGACGGAATCCCTATGACATAAAAGGTCAAGTAGATACATTATTAGAATTAGTAAAAACATTTATAATTTCCCTACTTTCATTATCCATATATAATCATTACATCTTTATTTAAATGGATTCTTTTAGAGATTATAATTTTTAAGTTATTGTTTTTAATATTTAGATTTTGATAAATAATTTGAAACTTTTTTCCCATAATACTTTAGTATTTTTATGATCTTGAATTTATAAAAAAGGTATCTTTTTTATAAAAATAAAACAGATTTATATATCAAGATAAATACATAAGTTTCTCATTGTTTACCCTCCATTGAAGCTAAGTAGGTGAAAAAAATCCCTTTTTAGAGTCATCTATTGAAAAAACATGATATTGCCCCCAATGGTATTTTATAAAATGGGTATGATAAGATACTTTTCCTTTTAATACTTTTTAATATATATCCCAAGGTATTGTGCGATATCAAATTATGGAATATGAGTTGGATACATTATAATGTGTTTTCAAGGTATATTGAATAGTAAATATGTTGTGTAAATCACCTGGGAAAGATTTTGATATTATTATGTCGTGATCCAACCTAGGTTGACCCCAAACCGGTCACCTGATCCAACCTATAATAAATACCAAAAAGTGTTCCTAATCATATTAGGATACCACCTAGTTCAGGGAATCAAAAATAACTCAATTTGGAATAATTTTTCCCCTAAAAGACATGTAAATAAATTTAAAAAGCATGAATAAAATAATCACAGTAAGTGTAAAAGTAATAAAACTAAACAACTAAATAGCCTCAAAGTGACCTCATGTGTCACTGAAAAACAAAAAAAATGATTTTTCTGAAAGATAACCTAAAATAGAATAACCTGCATCAGAATATAAAAACAAAGATAGAGGTATAGGTACATTTTTTAAAACTCAATAGGTGTTCCTGAGAAAAACTATTCCATAGAATATTAATTTACAACTAGTTTGAAATAAATTTTTTTTAAAAAAATTTCTAATCCATTCAATTTTCAAAAAAAAAAAGTATATTAACCTCTTTATTGAAAACATTTTGTCTTAAAATTAGAGTCCAATACATTTTATAGTGAAAGTGAGGGAAAGAAAATGAAGAGTGATTTTTGTAAAGGGGTGATGGTGAGGATGCAAATTTTTTCAAAATATTATTTATGAAAACATTTAAAAACCAAAAATTTATTTTTTTCAAAGATACAAATAACATAAATGGAGAATAATAAATGCCAACATGATGAGGGGAATGGGAAAGATGTACTTAGGTAACCATACAAGATGAGGCACCTATATTATTTTTCATAGATAACCAGGTGATGAAGAACATGAGAGTTCCTAGGATATTAAGGGAAAATATAGAACATATTGTAACCAAATATATCTTTTCAGCATGCCTCATGAAATGAAACAACCATAATACTTGGTTGTACCCTCCCGGGAATAACCGAGGGACATCATCCCCAAAGTAGAGTGTTTGCATAAAAGGGCCACTAGGAAGAGCATAATCATAAACTAGTGAAACATATACTCTCAGATAATATGCGAGTTATTCTAGTTTCCCATGTTATATATAAAGTGGGGGTGGGCCAAGGAGTATCAAGTAATCAACCATATATGTAAATAAGTAAATAAAAGAATAATACAAGCCACAAACACAATAATAACCCTTAAAAACCACTCTAATGAGGTTCCATTGACCATAAAATACTAATGAACAATAGAGGTCCTATACCTAGGAAATAAACATTACTCTAATAATAGTAAGTAAAGTGGAATATCCTAAAGTTTTTTTCCAAAGAAAACCTATTTCCCAAAGTAATAACCATGCCTCATGTATTATTTAGGTGATAAACCATTTCAAGGTTTTCCAAACACCCCACATATATTCCCAATGTTCATTTATAAATTCAATTAAAAACCTAGGACAAACATTATAAATCATAAAATCATTTATAAAAGAATACTAAGAACATCTGAAAAACACTTGATGTTCAAGGCTCAATAAACCAATTGCAAATAATTTAATTTAAAGGGGAAACACCATTTTTTTCATTCCAAATAATTCATAAAATTATTATACCATTCTAATTAGAATAAAAAAATACCATTGAAATTAATAAACCAATGATTCTTAAATTTAAAGACCAATTTAAAAGGAAACTTACCTCAATCAAATACGACTTCACTGATGGAAATTCTATACTTACACACTTATTCACCATTATATAAACATATGTACCCCTTAACCCAATTCACATATTCCCTAAAAAATGACAGAATATATACAATGAGTTTTCTCTCTCTATATATATGTTTATATATATTTTCCTATTTATATAAATTCAAGTCATCTTCAAGGATCCAAAAATTGTTTCCTTCAAAAAACACCGCAACAACAAACCTAAACGTATTTCATGAACTCTGGGAACTAAGATCCAACCAAAATACATTCCCATTTTGGGTTAGGGTTTTCCTAAACTGTTCAAAACATAAGGGGGAATAAGGTACTAATAAATTTTAGAATAAAAGGATAAGGAGTGGATAAGAACCTTACCTAAGTTTATCACAGTAAAAATTGGAAGAAAAAAAGGAAATAAATGTGAAGAATGGGATGATGTCCACACCCCATGGGAGGGGGTTGCTCGTACGGTTGTGAGAGTGGTTGGGGATAGTCGAGTAAGATAGGGGGGCCTCCATTGAGGTGTTAAAATATAATTATAATAAATGGATCAAAAAAAAACAAAAACAACAAAAACAACAATAATATTAGTATTATAATTATTACAATAGTTTAACCTTTTTATTTATTTTTTAAGGATGGACATTGTACATGGTTTGGGTGCTTTGTTAGCCAAATTGTTCACCCATCCCTGGGCCCCTAGGGCACCTTTCAAGTGTAAGACACATTGTTTGAAAAACCATGCACCAACCAGGGAATTCGACTCTATCAAAAAATATAGATGGGCCTTAATGGGCTATGCATTATTTCTACTAACTGTGTTCCAGTCACACACCTATTTTAAAATCCCAAAATTTTAAAATCTAAACCTGGATTGACACAAAACTAAAAATATAGGTATAAAATAAATACATGATTAAAATTCATTAATATTTCCCGATATGGGTGTGAAAATTCTCCCAACCATAAAACCTTACCCCAAAAAAGTCCTAAAGATTCTATTGATCATGAAATTAGATGAAAGAAAACTGGGACATGATACGAGGTTCCTAAAACCCAATGACCAAGAGATAATACTCACTATTATTGTAAAAATTATATCCCTAAAAGATAATAACTTGTAATATTCAATGAAATGAACTTAAATAAGAAGAGAAAATAAAAAATACTATATATTTTGAACCATCAAACGAAGGACCTAATGAAAAATTATCAAACCTCCAAATGTAATCTCAAAACCTGGAATACCCCAACCCCTAACCTAGAAGTCACCAAGAAAAAAAATCATTATATAACCACAAGAATTACTCACACGACCCACTTCTCAAATATATGAACTACAATAATCAGGGTTAGGTAGGGTAAAAATAAGAATGTACCCAGTAAAGAACACTTAGAAGATAAGTTTACCACGTGGTCCTTTTATAGAAGCCTCCCCAAAATATTATGAATTCCGTTAAACTAGCCCCAGTAGAATCCAATATCTTCATATGGTGGTCTCCCAACAATATTAAAGTTCTATTTTTACCTTGGTTTGACAATATAAAATGACCGAAAAATAGATGAAAGACAAAACCTTAAAAGAGGCGATGAAAAAAACAACTAACATCATCACCCACAACAATTATATCTAGAACCAATAGAAAAGGAACTATAATTTCAATGGAGTTTTATATAAATTTAAATGAAAAGTAATTCCCTAAAATTATAACTAAATGAAAACATGAGAGAGTTTTTAGAAAGTGTCCTTAAGAAAAATTCCAATGAAAAAGAAGCAGGAAAAGAACAAAGTGATACTAAAAGACACCACTAGAATCAAACCATAAACCATAGACACTTACCCAAACCCAAAAAATTAAATGACTACATTCATACAATAGAAAACTAAAACCAACATATCAAATTGGGGAGATAAGATATGGATGATAATTTCCCAGACCACCAAGTATCAACATGAATCATGACCATTAAAACAATTTTCCCTCTCCAAGGATTTATAAAATTTGAAATCTCATAAAAGTAATTATTCAAAATTTTCTTTAAGATTATAGAATCCGTAAATTCTAAATTCTCAAACCACTAAATAGTAACACTCTAAGGTCTTTAAATTGGAGGATTTCCAAAAATAGAGACCCTAAATAAGGGAAAAATAAAATGGTTTTTATTCGGACACAGGAAAAGAAAATTTGGGATAATATACAACACATTATGTTTCTATTACACTATATGAAAAGACTCCCTTAGAGGATTATATCTAGAGCCCTAATACCTTGAAGAAACTATTTCCCCAAAGTTCGGATATGAAAATTCGTAACCAAAACAAACTATTTTGTTATAAAAACATACATTACCTCTTCAGGTACCATTCCAATGGGATTTTGGATAAGACCAACAACCAAAAGAGTGTCAGAAACCTTCTGGACCTTTCTGGACAACATATTATAAATAGAATAAAAGTAAAAAAACTCACCAAAACTAAATCAAACCTCCACTCAAAATACCAACCTCTTAATACAGAACACATAAAAACGTTGAATCAAACCCATTTTTTAAAAGCCATTATTTTCCATTTTTAAATTGAAATTCATTTTCCAACATCCAAGAAATTTTCATACATCAATCCTATTTCTAAAATTCAATTTTTTTGCTTCATGTTTTCTTGGAATAAAAACTATTTTAGAATATACAATTTAAAATTCAAAAATCCACCTAAATTTTACATTTTAAACTACAAATTTCATTATAAAACATTACCTTTTTTAATGGAAACCATTTTATTTTCAAAAACCTCTTTAGAAAAACTATGTAATTTTTTTATTTTAAATACTAACCCATGATATTGTTTGGGTTTTCACATATGAGTTCATCCCAAATCTGTATATATCCATTTACTCATATATACCAATATTCACTTTATGAAAACACTCACACACATATGTAGAAATTCATATGAAATAAAATGAGTCATAAATTCCATTTTTTTTATGAAATCTTAGTATATCCAATTTACATGTCATTTTATATTTTATTAAACCTTAAAAAATTAAAAAACATTTTCACTATTATCTTTAATAAAAAATAATCTTTTTCATTTTCTAACCTATCTTTATAAAACAACGCATCATTTATTAAATCACGGTAAATATCCCAAATCCATTTCAAAATCACACCAGAAATAAGTAAAAGTAACTAAAGACTAAATAAATAAAAATTCCAAATCCATATTAAAAATTATACTACTCACAACTCGGTAGAATATTTTGGTAGACCATGAAAAAATCATGTGAGAATAATGGTGTGAAATAGATGCAGTTTACTATTTCATTATTGGTTTTCATGGCTTGAAACAACAACCATGCACCCTATAAATACAACCAAAGTTTCACTCCATCCTCTGTATTTTATCAAAGTAAAGCATAAATTCTCATTTCTAATAAAAACACTCACGAAGAAACCAAAACCTAAAAAAAAATCTCAATTTAAAGCTTATATTTCAAGACACATCCATCCAATAATTCTTGGAAATTTAATAATTCTTTTGAATAGGTGGAGAATAAGAACCTACCCATGTATGAATACTTTAATTCCAAAAATGATAGATCCAAACTACATAACAATCCAAAATAATAATGGCTAATCATTTGATACCATTTCTTCACAAACCTACCTAGGTCGACCTCAAATTGGTCACTTAATCTGGCATAAAACAAAGACCAAGAGGCATTCCCAACACTAACTCATTGGAAAATAGTATCGAGAATCAGATACAACTCAATTGGGAATGATTTAACCTATAAATTATTGGTAAATAAATATAATAAAAATGAATAAAATAGACACGAGAACTATTAAATAAATTAAAATAAACGGATAAATATACCTCCAAGGGACCTCGAGGGTCACCGATAATCATAGAACCACTAGTGCTCTAAAATAATCCAAAGATGGATGAAAATGAAACTAAAGATAAGAAAATTATATAGGTATTTTCCTGAAAATTAAAACTCTATAGGCGTACCCAAGTAAAACTATTCCTAATGTATTTCATTTAAATAGAAGATTCACTTACTGCTAGTTTGAAATACATTTTTACAACCATATATTTTCCATCCATTCAATTTTCATAAAAAAATATAGTCCATTGACCTCTTTATTTGAAAATAGGTTTTCATAAAGGGGAGGCTTGAAAATGTTTGAGTAAAAGAGAGGGAGATAAAATGGAGGTGTTTATAAAAAGGGTTGAAAGAGGGTATGATTTTTTTTTCATCATATTATTTATGAAATATTTTTAAAACCAAACATTTAGTCTAACTAAAGAGACACACTACAAATAAGAAGTAGAAACAATTAAAACAAGGGGATGGAAATGGGAAAGCAATACACAAGTAACCTTACCAGATGAGCCACACTGATTATCCTATGAAGATAACAATGTTTAGGAGAACATGGAAGTACCTTAGTGAATTGGTAATAAACTATATCATATTGTTACCTGATCCATACTATCAATATGGATGATGCATTAAAATAGCCCTTATACTTGATCATACCCTACCTGGTATAACTGAGGTGCATCACCCCAAATCAAAGTGTGTCTATACTAAAGGGATATTGGAAAGAGTGTAATCCAAAACTAGTGTAGTAATAATTATTGATTAATTCAATAGATATGCCACGTTACCATGTTTTTTTATAAAATGGGGGCAATATAAAGAGTATAAAGAAATCAAACATATAAATATAATTAATAAACAGAAGTGAAAAAAATCCACATACACATGCATCACCCCCAAACACCACTCAAAAGAAGTTCCCTTTCCCTCAAACCACCAACGCATAAGGGAGGTCCCATACCAAGGACATACCCATTCCTTTGACAATAGTAAAAAAGAGGCACATCCCAAATATATTTTTCCAAATCATACATATTTATGAAAGTTCCAACTAGCGCTCATGTATTATTTACGTGATAAATAGATTAAAAAAAAAAGACAAAAACACCACTTATAGACCAAAATTTCATTTAAAAATCATCTTGAAAACCCAAAAAACCATTTTGAAATAAAAATTATTTTAAAAAGGACAACTAAGAACCTTTGACAAACACTTGATGTGTGAGGATCAATACTTTTTTTACAAAATTTAATTAAATGTGGAAAAAACTTGATTTCATTGTAAATAATTCTTAAAATTAGTATAAATTACTAATTAGCATCAAAAAATGGAATAAAAATCATGAAATAATTTATTCTTAAATTTAATGGTAAATTCATAATGAAAACTTCGTCAATAAAAGATTCCTTCAAGAATGAAAAGCTCTATTTACATGAATGTATGCCATTGTGTATATATATTCACCACTTAAAAAATACATATATTCTCCCCACCATGAGGGAATATTTTTAAGGAGGATATATATATATATACTTACCTATGTATATGAATTAAATCCATATTCAAATGGAAAAACTTTTCCACCATTGAAGAATGCTACCACAAAAGACCTCAAACAACACTTGTGAACCATGGAAACTATGAACCAACCGAATCAAACACCAATTTAGGTAAGGGTTATCCAAAACAGTATTCAACAAAAAAGGGAAAAATAGACCAATAAATAGGAAAAAATAATGACAAAGATAGGATAATAACATTATGAAAGTTTATCAAACTAGAAATCAAAAGTAAAAATAGTCAAAAATTAGAAAAAGGGGAAGATGTCACTATTCCATCAGAGGGGGATTCTCACGTGGCAGGGAGAGGGGAGTGGGCTGGTTGAGAGTGAGAGGGAGGAACCACATTAATGGGTTAAAAGATAACAAAAAAACAATAACAATAACAACACCAATATTATATATAGATATATATATATATATATATATATTATTTTATTAAGACTAAACATTGTACATGGTTTGACCACATGTTTGAACAGACTGGGATAAAACCATACACACCAGATTAGGCCCTAGAGAACCTCACACATGTAGTCTATGTGTTTTGAAATACTATGCACTGACCATGCAATTTGAATCTGTCAAAAACTATAGAAGGTATTACATAGGATGCACACAATTTCACTATCCATGCCCCGACCATGATTCTATGATAAAATTAAAAACATTTAAATTTAAAGATGGAATAGACTTAAAATAAAAACAAAGGCCAAAAATAATTAATTGATTAAAAATAATTAATATGTATAGGTGGGGGTGTGATAAATTTTATCAAGTGACTCCTATGGAAGAGAAAAAATGTTTTTTTTAATTTCATCCAATCTATCTTGAAAAAGAGTACCCCTATGAATGAAATTTTTGATTCAATTAATATTAATTTCATTAAATAAATTAGTGTGAAAAACTAAATAAATTTTATTATGAATTAATTAATCTACGATATTATTCTTTTAATTTATGAAAATATTGATTCACTACTGTATCAATCTATGCTTCCATTAGTTTGGTTCCATTATACTTATTATAATAATCCAAAAATAACCATAATTATTTTTATAATACTTACATTTAAGATTATACAAGTATTATAAATTATTATCCCATCCCACAATATCAACCCTTAAATGTTTACAAATATTTCAGTGACATATTAACCTCTAAAGTCATCTAAACCCTTTCCCTGATACCAATTGTAACATTTAGTATCTTAATCATCCCATAATTACATGATTTATGGTAAGGATTTCAATTTAATTAAATTAACGTGATATTTTTGGTTTAGAGTATCATAGAATTTTAAAAAACATGACATTATTTAGGAAAGACTTTATAAAATTGTAAAATTTTTCTTTAAAAATATGATTCTTAAGTTTACACTCTTAGTTTATTCATGACACACTTTCTTCATTCAAGGCTAGTTTTATATATTTAGAGAAAGAGTTAATAATAGTTCCTATGAATCTTCACAGATTTTAAAAATATTGAAAACATGGATGAGAAGAAAATGAATAATAAGGGATATAAAGAGGTTAAATCCCCAGTCTAGTGAAAAACATGAAAATCCATAAAATATTAACTATTTTCACTTTTTGTGAGTGTATAAAATTAATCATATCCATATGTAGAAAACACCTTTTTCTCAAAGAAAACCACTAAAATCATATGAATAAAATATAAAAACCTTTTTTTAAATTTTATATTGTTATAATTATATCCCATGTTCACTAATGTTAGAAATAACTAGAGCCTAGTTAAATCTATACAAGTAACCTACCAAGTTAACTACCATCTTATTTCCTTTCAAGAAAATGAACAATACCCATTACATTAGAGAGATATATTAGGATCTCCCACCATATATGTTTTATCAAGATAAATTAAAATCACCTATAATTATAAAGTACCATTTCTTAATTTTTTTTTAATCATGAATCTTTTCATTAAAAATTCATTGAATAACTCATTTGAACCCATATGAAAAATCATTGTTATAATTCATAATTTCTGGAATATCCCATCCAAACTCATTAAAATTATATATTCCCAAAATAATGTAGAGATTTTTTTGAAAAGGACCATGGAAACCTATAAATGAAGCTTCAAAAAATTAAAATTCATGATATTAGAAATTTTCATTAATGTAGCTAAAGATAAAATAATGGTTTATTTCACATTTTTAGTAAAAGTACCTCATTTATAAAATAAAAAAAATTCCTTTCTAAAAATTATAAAGAATGTAAATGGTAGTTTAAAATGAAATTTAATAGTATTTTAAGTGAAAATAATGTCATTATTATTTTTAATGAACATTGATATGGAGGAAAAAGATTATATAACCATTTAATATTTTAAAATAAGTTTTTAAGGAAAAATCATGTACCTTAAATACTATGTAGCACTTTATATTATTTAAATCATATATAATAAAATTATATTAGTTATTTACTCAATTAATAACATTTTAAATCTTAGTTTTATTATAAATATAACTTTATATGTGATTTATGACAATGTTTTATTTAGTTACATATTTAGTTAAGTTTACGTCAGATGTTTTGGGGACGTTTGGTTCATTATGAAAAAACAACATTAGTATATTGAACATGGTCAAATTGGTCATTACTAAATCATAAAAAAAATCCTAACACTGATGTGATTATCATTTTCATATATTAATTAAAATTTTATAACCATCCATAAATTTCATACATGAAAAAATATTCACATCGCTTTGGGGAGGTGGTTGTCTACACAAACACACAAACGATGCTATCATTTTTCAATGAATGGAAAGGTAGAAGATAAATGATATATTATATTTTCAAAATGTTTTTTAAATTTATATAATATAAATTATTTCAATCCATAATAAAAACCATACTTTTTGGGTAGTGATTAAAAAAGAACAGATAATTTTGTGGAGTGGTAATCTATATGTATGCATGAGTGATGATTTAATTTTCCATTTGATGGTAAAGGAGATGAATAAAGGTTCATAAAATAAATAAAATTTATTTATAGTTATATAAATATTTTTTATATCATAATAGTTTCATAATATTTTAATCAGGTAGAAGAGTAAATAAACTTAAAATAGATGGGTTAGTACTTATACACCCTCCTTGGATAAACCCTTTGGATGACACCTTAATCCTTCAAGTTTGGGTATTTTGGTAAGACCAAAACCTCCATGATGTGGGGAGGGATATTAGGGAGAGATTATGGTATGTTTTATCTACACAATATTTCTCAAAAGCTGTAGGAAAAGGGGATAGAAGGTTTCCATTTATAAGCGAGGGGAGGGGCATCCTTGGAATTAGTTAAGATATTAAATTTTTATAAATCATTTTTCATTTTCAAGTGGAACCTAATTTTCATATTTTTAATCCATGATTTTTATAATTTAAAATAATCTCATATGATAAAATTTAGGCTAGTTTATATAGTTTTTTCACTATTACTTCTTAGTTTGAACCCTCGCTAACCCTATTCACGATTACAATGATATCAATGATTTTTAATCTGTAGAACTTATGAATATAACTATAAAACGAAAAGTTATCCTTAAGTGGATAATGGATGATATTATAGACTACATAATATTTAATTTAAAAAAGGTAATTCATTTATTAATTTTAAATCATAATGTAACATATTTTTAAAAATAATATATCATTAAAGAAATTCTCAGTACAATAAAAATTATTTTAATTTATTGACTTAAATATAGTAATGGAATTAAAATATAAAATATTAAAAAATCACTAATATGTTATATTTATCTAAAAAATTTTGTAACAAAAAAATTCATCAAACTTCCCATACTTTTAATGTTTTTTAAAATCATATACTTTATTTTGTTGTGTTATGAAGAAACATAGTGTCACTGTTGTTGATTATATACTGAAAGCGTATAATATTAATTGATTATATTTTAATTTTAATGTGTTTAAAAGTAAAAAAAGAATAATTTTAGTGCATTTTATAAATTGAACTACATTTCTTATCACACGTGCAATTAAGGTTTAATTCAAAAATTTGGGCCCAATAAATCATCAACTTTTAGAATAAATTATTTTCACTATTTAAATTAGATATTTTAGGATATTATTTATAAATTTATTTGTAAAATTTGGTTTTTCAGGATAAATGGATAAATAATAAGGTAATATGGACATTTTTGGTCATGAATGATGAAATTTTTAAACATAGCATAATGGGCCTTAGGACCATGAAACAAAAGTGGGGACCACAATTCAAGACCAATGAAGATAAAAGTTTACATATAGTTATATAATTTTATTCATATAATTTCATTAAACTATATCCATATCTAATTCTGATGTTATCATTGATATCCAGCGGTCCCATGTTTAGGATTAAATTATGGGCCACATTTGAATACCCATTAAAGCATCCCCTGATTTAGAGCGTAACATCCGATTGGATGATCCATTTGTCCTGAAATTTTAGTAGATATTATATGAAACAAGAAAGAAGATATTTATATTTTATGACCATAAATTATTTGGCCATATTAAAGGTGACTTTTTAATGACAAAAAGAGGGATGAATCTGGCCGAATTTCCTAGTCAACATTGAAAGCCTCCAATTTCCCTTTTTCCCTCACCCTTCTTTTGACTCCCCTAATTAATGGGGAAGGAAATTAATGATGGGGGATATAAACTAGGAACATATTATTCCTATTTAATGATCTTATGGTGAAGTTATTAATGATTTAATTTCTTTCTTTCAATTTTATTGTTAAGATTTCATTTTGTAATCGTGAGTTTATTTATTCTTATGTAAGTTTTTCATTCACATTAACTTTTTAATAAATATTTTTCTTATTATTATTATTCTTAATTTATTATTTTAATTATTTTCGATATCACATTTATACTGTTGAATTAATGTGTGATCTTTTCCAAATACAACCCTTATGAATTTATTTACATAGTGATGGAGTGATCATTATTTCTCCATTTTTCTTCTTTTATTCCACCCTCATGAGCCCACAATCCACTTCCATTGATAAAATATCATCAATGAAGAAATAAAACTTGAATGTATTGATCCAAGGGAGTAGTAAGGGAATTTGTTTGATATTATTTATTATTCTAATAAATCTAAATTAATTATTTAGTTAACATTTTCATTCAATGATTTTTTTTCTTCCTATTCCTTATTAAATTTTATCACCACAATTTTAGTGTTTTATTAAGATCCTTTACCTTGGATTTGTCATGAAAATGATCCTCCAAGTGTATATTTGATAAGAATTTTTATGTAATGGTGATAAAATAGTAAGTGATGAGGTTATATTGATTTTATTGAATAAATTATACTCGATTCATTGAAATTAGAATAATTTAAAAAGGAATTCAGCCAATCCACCCTAAGGGATAACCAAGGATCAACTCATTCTCTTAAATTTAATTAACTTATGTTTTTAAAACCATTTAATTATTATATCCAAACAAACCCATGTTAGCCACATCATATTCAAATCACCCACATTCATTTCTAATTCAAACCAATAAAATGTGTGTTTCATAGGTTACTTTGTAGGTATATAAGGATTTGATAACCGAAGACATTTTAAAATGAACACTTAAACCATAAAACATGTCTAAATTTGGGGGAAAAATGTTCCACTATTTCCAAGGAACCAAGTGAGTATCTTAGGAACTCACCTTTTTTTATCAACCCAAATTCTCTTTTCTTACCCCCAATTCTCTTATCATTTCCCCATTCTCTTTGGCTTTGCCTTAAGAATATCTAATCCTCATTTCTACTTACTCCAATGGAGTATCTTATAAATTAAAAAAATCATAATTCCATTCTATAATCAAATGGAAAATCAAATTTGGGAAGCCACTAACCTAGGTAATTTCTATGAGAAAACCGTGTATAATTACCACACACATGATGAGATGTACAATCAATGGGGCAATAAATGTTTAGATGAAAAATTTAAATCCCTATCAATGATGGTTAATGAGATCAAACTTAATGATTTAAATGATTTCCAAATTCTTATCGAGACCGAACACCAATAAATTATTGAAAAATATTCTGAAAAAATGGATAAAATTAATTCCGAAGATTAATCATTGAAAATATAACTATAAATAAATGAAACAATTATGGAACCCATAACCACTCAGGTTGTACGTTCCTTAAAATTGATAGAAGAATATTGTATCAAAAAACCTATCACAAACAAATACAAGATGTGAATATTTACATGAGTGTAAATAATTATGAAAAACCCAAAGTAATGATTTACAAATAATCATAGGATTTAAAATCAGAGGAAATTGTTGAATAATGCACTTTAGAATTTGAGAAATTAGAGCTAGATAATGAGGTTAATTGGTTAAGTAATGTTGAAATTAAACTTGAGGAATATGATGAGACAATTAATGATAGTTTAATATTGTAATAAAATGAATTTTTATATTCAGAAGAGGGAAATTTGTTATCATGGTTTGAGTGAACCAAATATTACTCTATTATAGTTTTTCCAGACCCAGAAAACATTGATCCATTTAAAATTATCTTGAAATTTGAGCCACTACCAACCTATAAAAATAAAATGGAAAATATGAGGGTTTAATCATATTTTTATAAGGAACCAATTTGTTTAAATTGCTGATCAGGTCCATTATAACAATTAGTTGATCCCTAATATTTTCTTGAATTGAGATTTTATTTCACCTTATGTCTACCCATCTATAATAACACACCTTATTTAATACATTTCTCATTAATTTTAAATTTTTTTTCATAACAAATAAATTACAAAGTTAATACCTCATTACCATCATATATATATATATATATATGTTTAAGAAAACATTCTTTGAAAGTTTCAATATAACATTTGAGTGTGTGAACATCATGATAATCAAGGGGAATAGATATCTCACCACTCATATCATGAGCTACATGAAAACCTACCCTCAAATGATCTTTTATATGTTATTTTTCATAAATAATATTTCCATTGATATTAAACACTTACCACTAAGAACAAGGTAATGGGTGGGTGATGATATATATAAATAACAATCGATTTTTCTGTGTATAATTTCAGTACTATAAAGGTACCAATAGTTGTATGAGTAACTTTTAAGAGAAATTAATGTGAAAAAATTGACTTTCTTAGGTATGTTAAACCTTTTAGAAGAATGGATAACCTAGAAATGGGGGGTTTCTGTCTCTTCATGTAATTTTTTTGAGTTGATTCTTATAATTGACCCCTTTAAAGAAACATGTTTATAACATTATACTCCCAAATATATTTTTTCATCAGAGTATCTATCTTTGACTACATCTTTTTAATTTTACATTATGTATCTTCCTTTGTATTTTCTTTCTCAAAGTATTAACATCCAAAAAATCTAGCACTTGCACCTATAATGAGGACATAATATTTTGGATTCTTTGAATGTTGATTTGAAAATATTATTTCAACCCTTTCTATCATTTCTTTTGAAAATCACAATCCACTTCCATTAAATCATATGTATTTCAATATTTTTTACTTAATATGTTATTAATATGTTTTAGTATGAAATTTGAATGGTTTACTAGATAAAAAATATCTTTTCCAACATAAGGAACATACTTAATGGTTTACAGATAGATGATATTAGACAAAACATATTTACCATATGGAAATTTACTTTGTACATCATGAGGACAGATACAAAGATCACCCGAATGAAATTTGTAAATTTAGTTAGAGAGAGTATAACGAATTCTATCAGAAAAAGGTCTACAAAAAAATGGATAGAACTTATCAGATAGAACGACACATTCATTCTTGATGAAATTTTCATAAAGAAACCTAATGAATAACTTGATACATTCCACTGGATAAAGAATATTTATTCTACCTGATGGAAACTTCACGCGCTATAGTGGTTTATATCATAATGATTATTGGATTGAGATGTTGTGCTGAGCATTTCCAAGTGACAAAGATGTTCATTTGGCCTCATGAAATACCAAATATGGATGTTGGAGAGATTCTTATAAATAGAGAATAATTAAAGGAGGAGGAATACTTTACAACTTCAACTATTAAATGTTATTATCAAGCTTTAGTAATGTATTTATAACATAACTATCCTAGAATTCATTAAACAGTGCCCTGAGCGAAGTCACCAAATGTCCTCAAGCATGCCTCCCCATATGCCAGAGGTAGTAGACTATTAGTGAGGGTCTAAATAAGTAACATGGGGAGACTATATCCTCTATACCAGAGAAAACCAAAACATAAAATAAATAGAATAGTGGAATCAACATTTAATAACCAAATAACATGCATTAAAAAAATCTCCCAAAACATGGTACGAACCATAACCAACAATAAATATGTCATGATATGCTAAATAGTGACAAGTGAAATAAACCCAAAAAATGTTGAGTGAATAATGTTTTCCTTATGACTTTTCCATTTCTTATTATTTTGAAAATCAAAAACACCTTATCTTTAAGAAAATAGGTTTTTACCCCTATTTTACTTCTATAAGGAAATTTACCTCCTTCTTGTTTTCATTGTTCATATCAACATTTTTCTTAAGTATAAAAATCTGATTCATATCTATATTCTCAGAATCGTATAATACATAGATATGAAGAATTCTATTTCAGTATCCGAATTCTCATTCCAAATTCAGTAATTAATTCTTATTACGAATTCTGATGACAAATTCTCATTATGAATTCTAATGCAGAATACTCATTACAAATCTTGATGACGAATTCTCATAACGAATTCTAATGATGAATTCTCATTACGAATTATGTGATGAATTCTCATTATGAATTATGTGATGAATTCTCATTAAAAATTCTATGATGAATTCTCATTACGAATTATGTAATGAATTCTCATTACGAATTCTGATGATGAATTCCCATTATGAATTATAATGCAGAATACTCATTACGAATTCTGATGACGAATTCTCATTACGAATTCTGATGACGAATTATCATTACGAATTCTGATGACAAACTCCCATTACGAATTCCAGTGAATAATTCTCATTACGAATTATGATGATGAATTCCCATTACGAATTCTAGTAAAGAATTATCATTATGAATTATGATGCCGAATTCTCATTATGAATTCTGTGATGAATTCTCATTACGAATTCTGGTTGTTAATTCTGATTATGAATTATGGATACAAACTTTTATGAAATTCAACTCCAAATTCTTTTGATAAAAATAATCCAAATATCCTTGTAATATAGACTTCGAATATAATTTTTGGTTTGAATCTGAAAATAATTTTTAGTTAGACTTTGAACTTTTTACTTACACTCTGATTTTTTAAGTTTGTTATAAAACAATGTCGTGCTTTCAGTTACACATGTTTTGTTATAAAACAATGTCATCCATTCTATTTTAAACTAACCATTGGTTAAGTGACATGTGTATAGGTCCCTCCAAAATTTATGTAAAATATTAGCCTTGGAGGAGGGAGCCGACCATTGCTACCGAGCCTATAAATATGAGCTCATTTGAAAGAGCTCAATAAGAAGCTGATCACCCTAGAGACCACTTGCTGTCAATGTGATTTCTAGAGAGAGAATCTTTTCATGCCTTGTGCATACTGAACTGCTCATTCAGATTGCTTCGTGTGACTCCGAATGTTGGTGATTACATTTTAGGGCTTCCGGGGATAGGAAGACAGAGGTTCCGACTACCTTGAAGTTCGAAGGCTTCCTTGCTGAGGAAGACAGAGGTTCCAACTACCTTGAAGTTGAGGGTTTGTGGGGATAGCAAGACAAAGACTCTGATCTTCGTATCTAGGGCTTACCCAGGTGTGGGTAAGACAGACTTTCTTGAATGTATAAATCAAGGGACCTTTATCCAAGTTTGTTGGATACCCTTCTCTTTGGGTTAAAAGATTTATATCTTGTTACTTATTTTTGTTACAAGTTTATCTTTTCCGCTGCATTTTGTTTTTTAAGAAAGTATAAACATATTATTCTTCCTTACAATTGTGTACTTTGATTTAGTTAGATTATATACACTTTAAGGTAGAATATCATATTGTAAACATTGGTTAAGTTTCATTTTCCAGATCCATATTTCTGGAACCGATTTTTCAGAATCACTTTCCAGATTTAAGCAAGTGTATAGAACTAGAAGTTTGTAACTTCATACTTTGTCCCAATATTTTAATTGGTGTTATATGTGTGTGAATTTTCTTAGTTTAACATTGTTAAACTTAGATATTTCCCTGTTTAAGGAAATTTTTAAAGTTTACAATTCACCCCTCTTGTATATTTGAACATCTACATCATTATTTAGATCCTACAATTGGTATCAGAGGAGGTCTATGAAATAATTATACTCACATATAAGTTTTTTTTGATCATTGTTTCATTCGTCTATATTTTTCTTGCTTAGAAATATTTTTCGTGAATCCGAAATTTTGTTATTAACAAGTTTTTGTGTAGAAATATTTTTAAGATGGAAGGAATCAATGTTGGTTCCATCGACAACCTAAATCCTACAAGACCACCAATTTTTGATGGTAATGATTATGAGTATTGAAGAGATCGAATGAAGACTTTCATTATCAATACTGGAGTAGAAAATTTTGTTATGCATACTTGTGGTTATCAAATTCCTGATAAGAAAGTTAGTACTTTCACAAACCAAGAGAAGTATGATTATCAATTAAACTATAAGGTACACAATACATAACTATGTTCAATGACTAGGAATATATATAGCCAAATTTCTTCTTGTGAAGTAGCTAACTGTATAGGGAAGAAACTCAAAGTTACACATTTTGGTACATCTAAAATGATTGAGACCAGAAGACCCATGCTTAGAGATGAGTATCATGGTTTTAACTTTCCTTATAGAGAACCCATTTGTAAGGTGCAGCAAAGATTTATGACTATCATACATAGCTTACAATCTATGGGAGAGAAAGGTCTAGATGATAAAGCTCTTGTTGAAAAGATTATTGATATTATTCCCAATGAGTGGGAATCAATGATAACAGATATTGATGAAAATAGGAAGGTTACTCGAATTTCCTTAGATGAGCTGTTTGGAACTATTCTCCAATATGAAACAAGGATGAAGAGAGATTCTAACAATATCAAAAAGAATAATGGTAATGGTACTGTTGCTTTTACTACAACATCAAATCACATGAAAGCTAAGACTCCTGAGAGAGTAACTAGATACAAGTCTAAGAAGGTTACTATCCAATACGAATCTAGTGAAACTGAAGTCTAAGAGAATGAGTTAGAAAATATTGCTTGAAGAATGAACAAGATAGATGGTCATAGAAATTTCCAATCCAAGTATAAGAAGGAGGAATGGAAAGATAAAAAAGATTTAGAGGTCACATGCTATGAATGTAAGAAAAGTGGACACATAAGACCTGATTTCCCTATGCTTAAAAAGAAAGAATGAAAAGAGAGGAATTCTGAAATGAACAGGAAGAAGCTTTACAAAGCTAAAGATAAGAAAAGTTTGAAATCTAATACTACTTGGAGTTCTAGCTATGGAGACTCTTCAGAAAGCGAATCTTCAGAATAAGATTCATCAACTCAGAAGAATATGGGATTCATTTCTAATACTTCTTTTCTACATACATGTCTTATGGCCAAGGTACGCTCTACCAAGGCTTTAACAAAAATATATATCTTGATAAGAATTACTATTCCAAAAATAGTACTTCTAATGAAGATACTTCATCCTCAGAAAATGGAGAACCTTCATATGAAGAAGTATATAGATTTTCCAAGTCACTTAAAGGAAAAAATTGTAAAATTTCTATGAAATTAGATAAGGAAAGTACTAGGGAATAAATTCTTAAAAAAGATATTTTAGATCTTACTACAGATCTTATAGATAAAGAAGATCTTTTGAAAAAATTTCTAAAGATTTTGAGAAATCAAATTTTGATAAGGAAGAAATTTATAAAGATCATAAGAATGCTATTTTAGAGATGAAAGTTTTTGAGGAAAAATCTAACTCTAAGGAAATGATTCCTGAGGATAGGAATTTAGTCATTAGATTATAATCTGAAATATTTTATCTTAAGAAGATTCTTGAAAAATTTACCTCTAGGAAGGAAAATTTTGACGAGATGTATTCTCAAATTAAAACTTAAGGAAACACTACTAGAGTAGGTTATACTCACCAAAAACCAGTTTTCAAAAACAACTATTTTGTTCATTCTAGAGCCCCTTTTTTCATTAAGTGTTAAAGTAGTGGGCATTGGAAGAGAAACCGTTCCTTGAATAGAGTTCAATCTATTGGGTTTCATAAAGCATATTTTTTTTAAACAAATGTGGATACCCAAAATTTTGTTGTCTAACAATTCTGGATCCAAGAAAGTCTGGATTCTGAAAACCTAACTTGTTTCTTATTTTTAGGAAAATAGGAAAAGTACCAAAAACAATACTTGGTACATGGATAGTGGATGTTCCCATAATATGACTGGTAAGAAAAACTATTTTGAAAAGATTATCAACAAGAGAGGAGGAAAAGTAACTTTCGGAGACAACGCTCAGGGGGAAATTGTTGGTATAAGTAATATTTTTCTTCTTGGTAAAACTTTGATTTCAAATGTTTTTTTTGTTAAGGGTCATAAGAACAACCTCATTATCATAAGTCAATTATGTGATGAAGGATACCTTGTGAATTTTAGGAATGATAAGTGCTTAGTACAGAATTACAAGGAAGAGTTTATTCTCTCCGCCCATAGGAAAGAGAATGTTTACACATTAAACTTAGCAGAACTAAGGATCCAATACTTACCTTGTCTAAGTGTAATGGAAGATCATTCTTGGTTATGGCATAAAAGACTAGGTCACTGTAACCTTAGAAACTTATGTAAAATCTCTATGAAGAAACTAGTTAAGGATCTACTGGAGCTTAGATTTGATTCTTCTAAAGTTTGTGATCCTTTTCAATATGGAAAGCCACATATATTTAGTTTTAAATCAATCAGTTAAGTCTCAACAACTAATGCATTACAGTTGGTGCACATGGATCTTTTTGGTCCAACACAAACTGGAAGCATTAGAGGCAAATACTATGTGTTTGTTCTAGTTCATGATTACACTAGATTTACATGGGTCTATTTTCTAGCAAAGAAGTCTAAGGATTTTTATTATTTCAAAAGTTTTAGATCCTAAGTAAAAAATGAAAAAAACCATCCACTGAAAACTATTCATAGTGATCATGGAGGAGAATTTCAAAATTCTGATTTTGAAACTTTTTGTAGTAGAAATGGTATTAATCACAACTTTTCAGCACCTAGAACTCCTCAACAAAATGGTCTAGTTGAAAGAAGAAATAGAATTATTCAAGAGATAACTAGAACCATGCTGAGTGAATATTCTATAGCTAGACATTTTTGGGCTGAAGCTATAAGTACTACTTGTTATACTATAAATCGAGTTTTGATTACACCTTTTCTTAATAAAACTCCTTGTGAGTTATGGAATGGTAGAAAACCTAGAATTTCATACTTCAAGGTTTTTAGTTTAAAGGTATTCATCCCGAATACTAAATATAATCTACACAAATTCGCACAAAAATCTGATGAAGGAATTTTCTTAGGCTACTGCAAAACTTCTAAGGCTTATAGAGATTTCAATAAAATCACTTGTACTGTTGAGGAAACAGTACATGTAAAATTTGATGAGTCTGACCCTTTTGTTTTTAAACCATCCAACCAACATCCTTGGATGTGTTTTCAAAAACTGATTATCAACCTTTGATAGAAGATCCTTCTAATAAGGAAAATTTCAAAGAAAATATTTCTGAAAAATTTACCTCATAAGACTTTCTACCCTATGTTGATGAACATGTTTTACAAAACCCAAATCATGTGTTTCTTAAGAATCATCCAAGTGATAGTATCATTGGTGATGTAAATCAACCTGTAAGGACTAGAAGTTCCTCCAGGAATGAATTAGAACATCTAGCATTTCTTTCCCAATTAGAACAAAAAAGCACTGATGAAGCTTTGGGTGATGATGATTGGATCAATTCCATGCAAGATGTGCTAAATGAATTTGAAAGTAATAAATTCTGGACCTTGGTTGAAAGACATAAGGAAAATTTTATTATTGGAGTAAAGTGGGTCTTCAGAAATAAGTGTGATGAAAATGGAGTCATTGTTAGAAATAAAGCTAAACTAGTTGCTAAAGGATATAATCTACAAGAGGGAATAGACTATGAAGAAACCTATGCTCCAGTACCTAGACTTGAATCTATCCATATCTTACTTGCCATTGCAGCATTCTTCAATTTTAAACTTTTTCAAATGGATGTGAAATGTGCTTATCTTAACAGTTATATCCAAGAGGAAGTTTTTGTTGAACAACCTCCTGGCTTTGAAGACACAAAATATCCTTATCATGTTTTTAGACTTACCAAAGCTTTGTATGGACTTAAACAAGCCCCTAGAGCCTGATATGATAGAATAACAGGATTTTTGCTTCAAAATAACTATGTTAAGGGAAATGTAGATCCAACCATTTTTATAAATAATAACAAGAAAAATGTTTTGATTGTTCAAATATATGTTGTGACATCATATTTGGTTCAACTCATCAATCAGTAACTGATTACTTTGCAAATATAATGAAATATGAGTTTGAAATGAGTATGATGGGTGAGTTAACATTTTTCCTTGGTTTTAATATTTCTCAAAAACTAGAAGGAACCTATATATCTCAACATAAATATATTAAAGATCTTCTTAAAAATTATGGATATAACAACACTAAAAGTGTTAGTATTCCCATTGGTACCTTAAAAACACTTGATATTGATGAATATGGGAAACCAGTAGATCAAACATCTTTTAGAGGTATGATAGGAAGCCTACTATACTTGACCACTAGTCAACAAGACATAATGTTTTCAGTATGCTTAAGTGCCAGATATAAATCCAATCCTAAGGAATCTGATTTAAGGGAAGTGAAAATAATTTTTCACTACTTAAAGGGAACCATGGATCTAGGATTATTTTATACTTCTGGAAATGATTTTATCTTAAAGATTTTTTTAGATGCTGACTTTAGTGGGTGTATAATGGATAGAAAAAGTACATCCAGAACTTTTCATTTCTTAGGAGATTTGTTAGTTTCTTGGTCATGCAAGAAGCAATAATCAGTAGCACTTTCCACTATTGAAGATGAATATGTAGCAGTTGTAAGTTTTTGTGCTCAAGTGTTGTGGATGCAACAGACACTCATAGACTTTGGATTGAGTTTTACTAAGACTCAAATTTTTTGTGATAACAAAAGTGCCATTTCCCTTATTAAAAACCCTTCACATCACTCTCGTGCAAATCACATAGATATTAGGCATCACTTTCACAGGGATCACACCCAAAAAGAAGATATCATTCTTCAGTTTATCGGAACGCAAGATCAACTTGGTGATATTTTTATAAAATATTTATGTTCCAATAGATTTTAATACATTAAATAGAAGTTAGGAATAATAACCGTAAGTTAATCTTTCTTCATTAACTTCTTGTTCAAACAATATTCTTAGAGTAAAAAACTACTTTTTATAGGGGGTGTACATTTGTTTGTTACCTTTTCAAAAATTTTCGTAATAATATTTTGAAAATTTTTCTTAATAAGCATTTGAAATTTTTTTGTAATGATCTTTTGAAAATTTTTTGTAATGAGATTTTGAAAATATTTCGTAATGAGATTTTGAAATTTTTTTCCATAACAAGCTTTTCAAATATTTCGTAACGAAATTTTCGTACTGAAAATTTCATAATGAAATTTTCGTATTGAAAATTTCGTAATGAAATTTTCATATTGGAACTTTCATAATGAAATTTTCATACTGGAACTTTCGTAATGAAATTTTCATACAGAAAATTTCATAATAAAAATTTCATACTGGAACTTTTGTAATAAAATTATCATACTGGAACTTTTGTAATTAAATTTTTGTACTGGAACTTTTTTAATGAAATTTTTGTATTGAGAATTTTTTTGTAATGAAATTTTTGTACTGAGAATTTTCGTAATGAAAATTTCGTTCTGAGAATTTTTCCTAAAGAAATTTTTCGCACCGATGTTTTTTGTACTGAGTTTTTCGTAGTAAGATTTTCATAGTCAAATTTTCATCAAGAAGAAAATCACCTATTACAAACAATCTTTCTAGCCAATCCGAAAGGTATGATTTCCTTACTTAAGTATTTATAATAATATTTTATTGGATGGTATTTTCTTATGTATTTTTATATTTTCCGGATTCTAGTTTTCTTAAATTTGAATTTTTTTCTTAAGACCTCAAAAGTCCAGAGTCAATTTTTCCTTGCAGATTGTTTCTCAACCGTCAGATTAAATCTCAATGTTTCCCAACCATTCGATCAACCATGGAAGTTGAACCATCACCTCAATGCCTATATAAAGGGGACGCCCAAGGGTTTTCCCACCTCAGATATCAAGATTTTGCGTCTCGAAGCTCTGTCCTTCTTACTTAAGGTCGCTCCGATCTTTCCCAAGTCTATTCCGATGTTTTCATAAGCGTTCAATTCCGGATGTCTTTATAAGCTACTTCTCAAGATATGTCAACTGTGAAGCCCATTTCAAAGTGGTTAATTTACAAGGAGAGGATGGTGTATCCAAATTTCTACAAGTATGATTCTCTTATATCTAAGAACATCAAACTCAATGGCTGGGAGGATGTATATTTATCAAATCCATCGAATCAGGATCCAGTTTTCAGAGATTTGTTTGTAGAATTATATGAGTCTGTTTTGTTATATGAAGAAGATGGCAGAGAAAAATTCTCTTTTAAAAGATATGGTATGACTTACAAGCTTTCTTACACCAAGGATGCTAGCTTGGTGGGTTTATCATATGAAGGTGAAGTTGAGTTTTTCTCACACAAGCTGTCAGATAAGCAAGGAAGTTTCAGTAAAGTCAAGGCTATGGAATGAATTGGACTTAAAGATGTTAAGATCGCTAATATTTCTCATCTCTCTTCAAACAATCGGATTCTACAGCTGTGGGTACAAGTTTTTTTTCGTACCGAGAAGGGGTGATAAGGATAACCTCAAGAAAATTGACATTTATATGCAAGATTTCTTGGTAAATCTAAGGAAGTTAAATTTGATGAGTCATGTTTTGATTACAATTAAGAATATTAAAGAAGGGAATTTGAAAGCTTAGATTATAATGTATCTGACCTTGCTTTGCAAGCTTATTATCAGGTGTCTTGATTCTTTTAAATTTGCTTTCACTTCCAAGACAAGGAATTGAAAGGTAATTCTTGTTAGTGATGATACATTGAAGAGAATGAAGATGACCTTTTCTGTTGAATCTGGAGAATTCTATTCTTTACAAGAGGAAGAGGATGAGGCCGCTCAGAAAGGTCAACAAACTCTGGAACCATCAATGAAATCTGGGGAGAAAAGGAAATTTAAGGAAGTGGAAGTTGCTGAGAAAACCCCTAAGTCCAAGGAAACTCAATCCGCACCCCCTAATCCCAAGAAACAAAAGGCTTTTCTAGATGAGGTAGTTTCCAAGTGGAGGAAAGATAAAGAAAAAATAAAATAAGGGGAGCCTCAATTCGGATTGGACCCTGCTGAGGCTAAGGCCATGAAAGAGAAAGCGGCAGATGAATTAGAAAATCAAGCCAAAGAGAAGAAGTTGAAAAAGAAGATGTCAGAGGTAGAGATTGTTTAATCTCTTTTGAAGTCCACTGAATTAGCATCTAAAAATTTACCCATTCCGAAATCCTTTTTGGTTGAAGGTTTTCCTGAACCTCCGGGTGAGAAGACTCCAGAAAATTCTAAAAAAAATAAAGCTGAGAAGGAATTGATGCTGAGAGTTCAGCAAGTTGTGGAAGAAATCTAGTAAGCAGAGAGCAGTGGTGTCTCGGTCGATGTAATAAAACAAGTTGAAGACTATATCATGAGAAGGATAGTGCTTCCGAGAAATTTTCACTCCCGACTTCCCAAGTCGGATCCTCAAAAATTCCTACACCTAGAGATGATGAGAAAGGTGAAGAGGAAGTGAACAAGCTGTCTGAGGAAGAAAGTCACAATAATGACTTTATACACCCTGAGGATGTTGAAGCTAGAGAGGAAAAGGAGAATGTCGATGAAGATGAGATTGTTCAACTTTCAAAAAGTGAACAAGAATCTCCTGATGAACAGACTATTCCGAAAGATAATAAAGGTAAGCAAGTGGTTGTTGAAACTCCAACAAAAGATATTATAAGAAGGAAATAAGCTGGAGAATCATCCAAAAGGAAGCTGATACAGTTAGAGGAAGAACCATATCCAACTAGAATATCAGATTTGGAGTCATCTGTCTTTGGACATGACTTTTTTGAATAGTCCCTAATGAAGCTGATGGACATCATTCTGATTTTTCTAGCAATAGAATCCAGATACTTGGTGATTCAGCATAGTATAAATCAAAATTCAGACTCGGTATCCATGGTGATGGATAGGTGTGCTAAGCTTAAGGCTGATCATAATAACATTCTTATCAATTATGATGCTCATATATTTTCTTGCAAGAAGATAACCAAGTGGTCTAATAAAGTTTTTCAAGAGATGGAAGACCTTGATCAATTCCAAGTAGATGTTAAAGATTCTTTTGATACCGAAGACTCTAAAATTAAGTATCTTACAAATTCTTTTGAGAAGAAGTTAATTCTTGAGAAGTATTTTCAAATGTAGGAGGTCAAAGATCTGAATGGTAAACTAAGTTCTCTTGTCCAGTACTACAGGGAAGAAAAGGATCTCCAGACTCAGTTGGAAGGAAAGGTTGTAAAACAAGATGAAGCTCTTGAAGCTCAGGCAGTGGCTATGGAGGCTCAAGATGCAAGAATCATTACTTTAGAAAATCAAGTGGAGGAGGACCACAAAGAAATGAAGAAGCTGAAGACAATTGTCAAAATGCTTATTCCCATGGAAAAAGAAACAAAATAGACCACTCTAATCATTTGTTGTACTGTTTTCCTTGTACTAGTTCTTTCCAATTATAATGAAATTTTTGTTACTTGTCTTTTTGTTGGTTGCATGAACTAATATTTTAGGTACATTATTAACTTTTTCCATTCCCTAAAATATTTTTGAAAATACAAAGGGCGAGAACGAAAAATTACTCAAAAGGGGGAGAAGGAAGAATCTAAAAGGGAGAAGAAAAATTTATAAGTAAAGAAGAACTATCCCTAAGTAAGGGGGAGCTTATCTAAGGGGGAGATTCTCATTACAAAGTTTTCCATTCATTTGATAATGAAAATTCCATTTTGGAAATCATGAATATGATCTTTAGAGTTCCAAATCCTAATGGGGAGTTAGTCGTATGCACTATCATTCAAAAACAAAGGGAGATAAACTTTAATTTCAAAGTCTAGAAATTTATTCTAAGATATTATATTAGTTTTCGTAAGGATTCCTGTGATTTCCAAAAAGGGGGAGATTGTTGAGTCAATAAGGATTTTCTTAGGACTTTTCCATTACTTCTTGTTTTGAAAATCATAAACACCTTATCTTTAAGAAAATATGTTTTTACCCCTGTTTTACTTCTATAAGGAAATTTACCTCTTTCTTGTTTTCATTGTTCATATCAACATTTTTCTTTAGTATAAAAATCGGATTCATATCTATATTCTTGAAATCATATAATACTTAGATATAAATAATTCTGCTTCAGGATCCGAATTCTCATTCCAAATTCTGTAATGAATTCTCATTACGAATTCTGATGACAAATTCCCATTAAGAATTCTAATGCAGAATACACATTAGGAATTCTGATGACGAATTCTCATTACGAATTCTAATGATGAATTCTCATTACGAATTCTATGATGAATTCTTATTATGAATTCTGTGATGAATTCTCATTATGAATTCTTTGATGAATTCTCATTACGAATTCTGTAATGAATTCTCATTATGAATTTTAATGATGAATTTCCATTACGAATTCTAATGCAGAATACTCATTATGAATTTTGATGACGAATTCTCATTATGAATTCTGATGATGAATTCTCATTACAAATTCTGATGATGAATTCTCATTATGAATTCCAGTGCAGAATTCTCATTACGAATTCTAATGGTGAATTCTCATTACAAATTCTGTGATGAATTCTCATTACGAATTCTGGTTGTGAATTCTGATTACGAATTATGGATATGAACTTTTATAAAATTCAACTCCAAATTCTTCTGATAAATAGAATTTTAATATCCTTTTAATATAGACCCCGAATATAATTTTTGGTTAGACATCGAATATAATTTTTAGTTAGAATATGAACTTTTTACTTACACTCCGATTTGTTAAGTTTGTTATAAAACGATGTCGTGCTTTCAGTTACACATGTTTTGTTATAAAATGATTTCGTCCATTCTATTTTAAACCAACCGTTAGTTAAGTGACACATGTACAGGTCCCTTCGAAATTTAAAGAAAATATGACCGTTGGAGGAGGGAGACGACCGTTGCTACTGAGCCTATAAATAAGAGCTCATTTGAAAGAGTTCAATAAGAAGTTGATCACTCCAGAGACCACACACTGTCAAGGTGATTTCTAGAGAGATAATCTTTTCATGCCTTGTGCATACTGAACTACTCGTTCAGATTTCTTCGTGCGACTCTGAATGTTGGTGATTACATTTGAGGGCTTCCGGGGATAGGAAGTCATAGGTACCGACTACCTTGAATTTCGAGGGCTTCCTTAGTGAGGAAGACAGAGGTTCCAACTACCTTGAAGTTGAGGGCTTGTAGGGATAACAAGACAGAGACTCTGATCTTTGTATCAAGGGCTTACCCGGGTGTGGGTAAGACATGTTTTCTTGAAAGTATAAATGAAGGGACCTTTATCCAAGGTTGTTGGATACCCTTCTCTTTGGGTTAAAAGATTTATATATTGTTACTTGTTTTTGTTACAAGTTTATCTTTTCCACTGCATTTTGTATGTTTATGAAAGTATAAACATATTATACTTCCTTACAATTGTGTAATCTGATTTAGTTAGATTATATATGGTTTAAGGTATAATTTCATATTGTAAACTTTGGTTAAGTTTTATTTTCCAGATCCATATTTCCGGAACCGATTTTTCAGAAGCACTTTCCAGATTTAAGAAAGTGTATAGAACTATAAGTTTGTAACTTCATACTTTGTCCCAATCATTCAATTGGTGTTATAGGTGTTTCGAATTTTCTTAGTTTAACTTGTTTAAACATAGATCTTTCCTTGTTTAAGGAAATTTTTAAAGTGTACAATTCACCCCCTCTTTTATATTGAGCATCTACATCATTATTTCGATCCTAAAAAAAAGTTAAATATTGGAATCCCTAAAACGGTCCTGACTCCTAGGATGGAACCTCATCCACGCATGTCCCATATCCAACTCAACTCCCTATCATTGTGAGTTTTCCCTTATTTGACCTGCAACCCAAAAATCTGACTGATTACCCATCGAAAACCCGATTAGGATGTGAGTATAACTTAGTCGGCCACCCCAATAATGTATACAAAAAATCATGTATAAATAGATAGTTTAGGAAAATACTAACCAAATTACATCTAGAAGAAATATAGTTTCGATGAAACTATTTAATAATATTTACCTCAACCACTTTTGACATTAGTCGCATTTCATTATTCACATCATCTTCTATGCTTTATTAATTATCATATTTTGTTCTATCAGTTAGGAATTTACATCATTTACACAAGGGTTTAGGTCCATAAACATTAAGCGTAAGGGAATAAGTTAGTAACCTATCTCATTAGGGATTAACACATCACAACTAACCATGGTGACCCTTTATCGGTAATCTCATCAAATGATACATAAGGGTCATAGATCATCAGTTTGACTCCCAAGCCTATGCATTCATGGGTGGGGTTAGAGAATTAGTCTAGCCCAACCTATGGGAGGAACCACAATCCTTTATCACACCACTAAGTAATGTTAACATGATAATATATATTTATATATCCAATTCACCACACATACCATATAATAACCAGAATTTCAACAAAACACATTACCACCATAATGAATCTAACTCAACATGTGATTTAATATTAAGAGATAACCCATTATCACATTACCGTTTACATTACATTTACATTTACTCTAATTACAATTTATTAAGACTAAACATATTAATAATTTTCTTGTAGTTACCCTAAATAAACCCATTTATCATATCAAAAAATACCCACATGTTAACTTACTCAACTCATTTGTCCTTTCCCATGGATTAATCCCCCTTATGCATTCAAAATACAAATGAATTCTTTTGGTATATTCACATTAAATTACATTTAACCCATTTTCATGTCAATATCAATAATCCCTTATCCATTAATAAAATCTAGAAACTACTATCTATTTTCCATTATCAATCAAAAAATTAAACATTCACCATGTTTATCATGGGCACTAGATAATTACAAGTCAATTTTACACTTAACATTTTCGTTAAACCTGTCCGGGAAGGTCGTCGAACCCCATGGGTGGTCCTAAATAAGTCAATTAATCCTTTATTAATCTTATGGGGATAAATACGAGTTAAATTATTTATTTAGACACCCATTTTTCCAAATATCACTAATGGAAACATGAACACAACAAACCGTTGCAAGAACGAAAGCTTATATGAACAAATATTCAAAAAAACTATGGGATATAACATTTAGACCACATACCTAGAATACATTGATGAAAAAACCCCTAATAATAAAATTAGGTTTGGATCAAAACACCCTTTGAATCTCTAACCATGATTGAACTGATGAAAGTGGGTTTTAGGGCTTCAGAAAAATATCTCCCAAGATACAAGCCTTAATCCAGATAAAAGAAGAAAGGAGAGGATTACACTCACCAGATCTTGAATTCCCAACCAAAGGAACTCCAAATGGAAAAAAATTGAATAACAACCACCATTGGAATGTTTTGGAGGTCTGAGTTCACTACTAGGTTTGAGAGAAGAAGAATGGGTGAAAATATTGTGTAGAGTCTTAAAATCCTTCAATGGGAAACTGTAATTTTTTCCAAATTTTAATGGGGCAGACGGTATAGATACAAAGTTTTCAAAAAACATGAAAAACCATGAAAAAGTCATCTACTAAGGGATTTTGGGTCACACAGTTACCTAGGGAGCCCTAAAAAGTTTAAAAATAATTCTCCAACCATGCGGCAACTGTGCACCTTGCACAAGTTGGCCCGATTTTCCTTTCTTTTGTGTATTGAACCCTTGAAAAACCTTAAAGCCAGTAAAAGTCCCAAGAAAAAATTTATTAGACAAAAACAAGGGATTAAAAACAAAATATAAACAAGGAAATAACTTCATAAAGACATAGATATTACAACCTTTCCAACTTTTAATGGCTCGTCATCGAGCCGCATTCCCTTGCACCAATGAGACTTTGAAACTATGTGGTTGGGCCACTGGACTACAAGTACGATTCTCAATCCCAAGTTTCTTCATGAATTTTTACATGTTTCCATAGAACAAAAACTAAATGAAGAACTTTTCCTCTAAAAAAATTCTCTCTATTATCCATTACATGAACTAAATGCTCCTCAAAAGACACATCATCCTTAATCTCAATATCCTAAATTTTAACCAAATGAGGTAGATAAGGTTGATACTAATGAAAATATGAAACATGAAAAACATTATGCATAACACTATATCATTGTGGAAGATCCAATATTTTTTCCACCAGCCTAATCCTCTCCAGGATCTAAAATGACCCCATGTAACTGGGTGCCAAATTGCACTGTTTCTGAATTTGATGGTGACCCAACCTTGGTGACACCTAAAGAAACAGACCATCACCAACCTTAAACTCAAGATTCCAATGATGCCGATATGTATACGATTTATGCCAACTATGAGCTATTAATATGAGTTTCTAAATCAACTAAACCATTTTGGATGTCTCCTACAAAAGATTCGGTCCCAAAATCTTAGAATCTTCATCTTTTGACCAACACAATGGTGATCTACATGGACTCTCATAGAGATCATCAAACTTTTCTTCAGAATTGTATCCTGGAAACAATTTTTTTTATAATAATTTAATAAGTGACACATGTTTTTCAAATGAACCACTCAAATCTTGGATAAAAACTCTCAATATTTCCTCTTACACATGAATCACATGCTTAGACTTCCCATACATTTTTTTGTGAAAATAAATACTCAACAACACTTTTGGAACCAAGAACCTTCTATAATCCTTTCTAGAAGTGCAATGTGAAATGAAGATCCAAATATGAAATAATTGTCCTTCTATATACCATGAAACCACACTCTCTCTTGAACATATAACTCTTCCACCCGATCAATGATGAAAGTATCATGTATTGGTAAGAATGTTCCCCTTTAGTCAACCAATCTTCAACTTCCAAGAATACATCACTCTTCCAAGGAATAATCGAAAGAACCCAAAAAAACCCATCATTATATCATCCCACATCCATTCCAGAATGGTAAATGGTTGTAAAAAACCACCTGGGTGCTGATGGTCAACCTTAACCTGTTGATAGGTAAGGCATCATACCACAAAACCGAAAAAATATTTCTTCACTCCTAGCCACCAATATTGCCTACAAAAATCACAACACATCTTAATAAAATAAGGATATACTTCCCACTATGATGCGTGTGACTCATGAATCAACTCTACCTATACACCTATTGGCACCACAACATGTTGATGAACATGAAAAACCACATCATCACCGATAGTCCAACTCGAAGGTGACTCCCCACATTTAATACTTTCTTTCATATCCAATCACTATGGATCCTCAAGATGACGCCTTGAACCTACTAAAAAACACAAAATAAACTTCTATGGACACAAGGTGTAACACCCGAAAATTTTATGCTATATAAATCATCAATGTAATCTTTTTCTAAAAAAAACTTGCTTGGCTTTCTTGACACGAAATCGCGACCTTCCTCGATAGCTTGCGTCGTACGCAATACCGAGTTTCACTAAACAACGATATGCTATTAAAATAATATTAAAACTAGCCGTTATGAATAGTAATAACCACTTTTTGAAATTTTATAAATTTTATTTTTCAAAATGGACTTCATTTTTGGATTCGTAATATCGAAATTAGCCTAGGGTGAAATTTTGGTATTTTTCTGAAAACTTTCAAATTTTGATGAATAGCAAAACCACTAAGTGGTAGTTAAAAAAAACTGAATTTTTCATAAAACTTAATTTTACTACTTCTGTGAGTGGAATTTCGAAAATCCAAGAGACACAGTTAATATCAAGGACTAAAATGTGGTTCAATGAGATGAAAAAAATATTTGGTGAATAGTAACTTTTTACTTTTTTTACCACGGTTAAAAGTAAATAGGGTAATTAAGGGTAAAGATGATATTATTATTACCCTAACACATGTCCTAATTGGATAAGTGTAATTCGTCCAAAAACAAACTTAGGAATAAAATATGACCATTTAGGCCCACTTGGATTAGATTAGGACATTTATTATTAATTTATTTAAAGAAGGGTTAAAATAGTTAAAATCAAAGTTTAATAAGTAAATAATTTTTAATATGGGGTTATACATAAGATAAATTCGACTATAAATTTTCATTAGAAATATAAAAATATTTCCTACATAATGATATTTTATTTGTAATCTTTAGACATTAAATAATTTAATTTATTAATGACACAATGATGATGCAGTAATTATCTTATTAATGAAATATTGACATAATTGATGTTATAAACACAAAAATAAATGTAATTTGAGACTTTTTATAAATTACACTAATTTTATAGGTTAATATGACATGTTAGTATTGATTTAATTAACTTTGTTCTAACTAATCATTCTGTTATGATTTTCACAAAAATCAATTACTAAATAGTGTCAAAAGTGACATAAAATAGTTTTTAAAACAAATATTATATTAGTAATTGTTATTTTATTCCTAGAAATCTATGGTTCGGCCAAATGACTTAGATAAGGTTATATATATTAATAATAAACAACTTTGGGTTCATTTGGCTACTTATAGTATGTTTATTAACCTTATAGTATAAGAACACAAGAAGACACGATAAAAGTAAAATTATTTAACTTAATGTTAAATCTAAATGATAAGGTTAAAATAGGAACCTAAACTTGTATAAATTCTATTGGATGAGATTATTTCGATCCATCCCCACCTTATCTTCGAAATATATCAATTTGGAGCTATTTAAAACCGAACATGACTTTATAATAAAATAATATTTTTAGTTTTCCCAAAGGTGCCCCTCTCCTCCCTTATAAAAGGGCACCTCCTCCCCCTCTTCCTCACACCACTTTGAGCCTTCAAGCTCAGAAAACCCCTGCCAATTACTCCTCTCCACTTCCATAGGGACATCCTAGAGGTCCTGGTCTTCTTCAAAGGTCAATGTTAGTACCCTAAAAAAAGGTCTCAAAGAAGCACTTCAAAGAAGAGGTAATGTCCGTTACCGATTCTTTCATCTTTATTTTTTCTTCCAATTCTTCTTCTTTAGTTTTTTCATGATAAAGTAATAACATCAGTGTTTCTTATATACTGATATGTTATTATAAATATGAAACAACTATAATTAACCTTCTATCCATCCTACGGAAAAAGGAAATCACCCCGCGTGCGTACGTACGGAATACCGTCTCCACGCCGTGGTGTAATCTATTTTCCACCACCACCTTACTTGGATGGGTATAATGGTGTAAATAATGACTATATATGACTATTATAAAGTGATACTGATTCTGAAATAGTATACATATACTCCAATAAAATTACACAATCATAGGAACGATATCATCACTCATGCGTACGTACGGAATACCGTCTCCACGATGTGATGCGACTTGTTCTACATGATCTTCATTTCATAATGATTATATAAATGAATTTAATGAATGAATATGATATATATTACACTAATACCATTTTGTTAATGAGGTATCTATAACCTAAAGAGATGAATAAGAATTTATTCGACAAAACACGCATAAGAACAAAAAGTTATAAACACCCGAATAACAAGTAGAAATGAAATATTACTACTAAGAAGCTAAGAATATGACCATATATGATATCATAAAAATAAGTATGATTCATTAATAAGTCAATAACATTATTTAAATCATTATACAGGAGGTTCAGACACATACAAAGCATATCGGACCTAAGGTAAGGGAAATATCACAATCTCATTTTTATCCGAGATTGTTTATACTTTGGTATTCACTGGGGTGTATCTTATCATCCACATCCATGTTTCCTCAATATTTAATATTTTTCCATCCACCTACAATTTTTTAAATCCAATTTTACCCTTCAGTGAGTTTTTAGAAAAAGATATTAAAGGAATCTTTTGTCGTTTTTTGTACGAGGTACTTTTTGACTTTTCCGACAAAAGTACGAGAAGAATGTTTTTTTAACTTATACGGCATGAATGGATTTTTAAAACATTGTTTCCAAGAAGCTTCCTTTACAAGTTTTCAAGTTTATTTTTAATCAACTTCTTTTAGTTTATAATTGTACGACATGTTAAGAAAGGAAAAGTGTTTTTGAAGCAGAAAGGATATTTTCCTCAAGAATGGAGTTCTAGTGTTTTATCAAAATTATTTTCCATCTAAGATAATAAAGGGTTCTGTTTTTATCACTATTATTACATTGATTTGATTATGTTGTGATGGAATTATTTTTATGAATTCCTTTATCGTATATGAATTGTTTTATGATGTCATGATGTTTAAGATTCTTATTTTTATTACATGGGTTATGCAATGATGTATGGTTTATGATTTTGTGGCACACATAAGAATGGTATCATTATGAGATGGGTGGGAACTATATCTCCCTCCAATTCATTGGGTAAATATTTTATATCTCATGAGATAGACCTGGCTAGAACGGTAGGTTATACCGGTTCAGTGAAACAGGACTGAAACGAGGAGTGAACTCAGTTCAGAAATGGACTTTGTCCACTAAGATAGTCTTGGAAATGATCCTTGACTAATAAGAAATGATTCTATATGATTATGTGTGTATTCCACAAAGTTTCATGTTTTATGTTATGATTATTGTGATTACATTTCACAACTATGATTTATCCCATGTTTTTAAATTATGATCTCTTTTGCAGGTTAAGATTTCCAAAAGTTATGTGCTTATGTATATGATGTGATTGATATTTATTTTGTTTACCCTTACTGAGCATTTTAGCTCACCCTTTTTTATGTTTTATTTCCCCATGTCGGGAAGAAGGTTGTTAAGTAGAATATGCCATAAAGGAACTCTAGATATGATAAAATAAATGGGAGACAATGTAGACACTTTATGAACCAGTTGTTTATGTTTACCAGTTTCTAAAGACACTATACCTATACGGTCCTTTCATGGTTTTGTTATATGTTGTAATAAGTATGCTTCAATTTTGAAGTATTAACAATGTATGTAATGTATGGATCGTTATGGTAGGTATCAGAGGAAAGGTATAGTAAACCTTTGAAAACTATGATGTGAAACCCTTAGTAAGAACCCTAAGGATAAGTCTAAGCATAGAACACAATCTTAGTGTTTTAGAAATGGCCATGAATAACCTAGGATAAGACCTTAAGTGTGAAATCATATTCTTGATTATGTGGTTTTCCTATTATAATTAGTGTTGCTCACACTATTATTCTTGGTTTTAGTCAATGGCTGGAACCCGAAGGAATCGTGTTAATGCGGAATGCGACGGGAAATGCAATGATTGTCCCCCTGAGAAACCAAACGTTATGGGAGATGGAATGCAAAATCTTGTATCCATACTCACACAAATTTCTCAAGCTATGAATCATGCAGGACTTCCAAACAAGCAAAGGAAGGAGCAACATTCTGTTGAATCCTTCATGAGACAACGTCCACCTTATTTCAGCGGGTCTACTGATCCATTAGTTGCTGAACAATGGATTAGTACTACCGAAAAGATATTTTCAGTTCTTCAATGTTCTGATCATGATAAAGTCATCTTAGCAGTGTATCGTTTGGAAGGTGATGCTGAACAATGGTGGAATCTTATTAAGAATATGAGGCAAAGGGATGAAATTGAGTCCATGGAATGGGACGAGTTCAAGAACTTATTTTTCAATAAGTAATTCCCTCGTATTCTCCGAACAAAGATGGAGAAAGATTTTCTTGAACTGAAGAAAAAGGATGATGAATCTGTTGGTACCTATGAAGCAAATTTTAAAAGACTTGCAAGGTAAGCTTCTGGTATTATTATCCAACCTGATAGTAAGATCGATCGATTCTTTAGTGGCTTAAAACCAAGTCTTAGAAGGGCTGTAGCCATATGGGACTTCAATAGCTACGAGGAAATTGTTCTATGTGCTCTCAATGTTGAGATGGAGATTGGAGTAACCCATCAATCATATGGGTTTGATAAGAAGAGGAAAATGGAATTCAAAGGAAAATCTAAAGAGCACACTGAAAAGAAGATGAGATTTCCCTTATGCTCAAAGTGTGGAAAGAAACATGGAGGGAGTTGTCTTAAAGGGACAAGTAAATGTTTCAAATGTGGAAAGGAAGGTCATCGGGCATTTGAATGCCGCGATGATGGGAAGAAGATGTCTAATGATGCAAACAAAGGAAGGGATACACAGAATGAACCTACTACACTTCAATGTTTCAAGTGCAAGGAGATGGGACATTATGCCAATAAATGCCCTAATCCAAGGGTTGATGATGATGGTCGACGTCAACAAACTCTTAAGGCTAAAGACAAAGGAAAGTCACATGCAATTTCTATCAGTGATGTGGAGTATGATAACGATGTGGTGAAAGGTACACTTACCATCCACTCTAAAGTAGAAAATGTTTTATTTGAATCTGGATCCACCCAATCTTTTATTTCTGAAGATTTTTCTAAGGGTATCACCGTATTACCTCAACAATTAGATATTGAGTTAGCTATGACAACACCTAATGGAACAACAGTCGCATCAAAATTTTATAATTCTTCTCTGATCGAAGTTTGGGGTAAAGTGCTTCCTGCAAATCTTGTGATTCTTCCTATAATGGAATTTTATGTGATTCTTGGCATGGATTGGCTTTCTTTATATGGAGCTCATATCAATTTCCAAAGAAGGGAAGTCACATTTCATATTCCAGATCAATCTATGATCGTCTATCAATGCAAGGATGAACATAACCTTCCAGTAAAAATTTCTTCCATTTTATGGGTATTGATTCCACTAAATGAAGGTTATTTATCTCAAATGGTTAGTGAGAAACTCACGATTAAGAATATGACCATTTTACGGGAGTTTGATTATGTCTTTCCGGAGGAATTACTGGGTCTTCCACCGAATCGTGAAGTTGAGTTTTCAATAGAACTCGTACCAGGTTCTTTGCCTATTTCAAAGACACCTTATAGAATGGCCCCAATTGAGTTGAAAGAATTGAAGAAGTAACTCCAAGAGAATCTTGATAAGGGATTCATAAACCCTAGTGTGTCACCTTGGGGAGCACCTGTTCTATATGTTAAGAAGAAATATGGATCAATGAGACTCTGCATTGATTATCAAGAACTTAACAAGATCACTATCAAGAACAAATATCCTCTCCCACGCATTGATGACTTATTTGACCAACTACGAGGAGCTCAATACTTTTCCAAAATTGATCTTCGTTCAGGGTATCATCAATTAAGGGTCAAAAGGGAGGATATAGCAAAGACGGCTTTCCGTACAAGGTATGGACACTATGAATTTATAGTGATTCCATTTGGTCTTACTAATGCCCCTGATATCTTCATGGATCTGATTAATAGAGTCTTTAGAGACTATCTTTATCAATTTGTGGTGGTCTTTATAGACGATATTCTTGTCTATTCAAAGAGCAAGGAAGAACATGAAGATCACTTGAGGATTATATTGAAGACCCTGAGTAAGGAGAAGCTTTATGCCAAATTTACCAAGTGTGAATTTTGGTTTCAAAAAGTTGCATTCTTGGGTCACATAATCTCAAAAGAGGGGATATCTGTGGATCCAGCAAAAACAGAGGTTATTGAAAGATGGTCGAGACCAACAACAGTAACTGAGATCCGAAGTTTTCTTGGTTTGGCTGGATATTATCGATGTTTTGTGATATATTTTTCACGATTATCTAATCCACTCACCAAGTTGACTCGGAAAGGAGTTAAGTTTGTCTGGACAGAGGAATGTGAAGAGAATTTCAAGGAGTTCAAAAGAAGGTTATCCAGTGCACCTGTGCTCACACTGCCTTGTAGTGGAGAAATGTTTGTGATCTATAGTGATGCATCCAAGAAGGGATTGGGGTGTGTTCTTATGTAAAATGATATGGTGATAGCTTATGCCTCACGAAAGTTGAAAATACATGAGCAAAATTTCCCAACTCATGATTTGGAGTTAGCTGCGGTAATCTTTGCATTAAAGATTTGGAGGCATTACCTTTATGGTGAAAGGTGTGATATTTATACTGATCATAAAAGTTTAAAGTATATTTTCACCCAAAATGAGTTGAATATGCGCCAAAGAAGATGGTTGGAGCTGATTAAGGATTACGACTGCTCAATCCATTACCACCCTGGAAAAGCAAACAAGGTGGCAGATGCATTAAGTCGACAAGACCATGCTAGTTTATCCATGATGAGGATCACAAATGATCCAATATTTATGGATTTACAAAGGATGGATCTTGGAATTATAATGGAAGGAGAAAAATCTTATCTTTCTCAAATGAATGTTCAACCATCTATACATGTAAAGATTAAAGAGGCACAGAAAGAAGATGTCGAGTTACAAAAGAAGGTGAGAAATGTTCCTGAATTCAACCTTGATTGTGATGGGATAATAAAGTTTAGGAATCGTGTTTGTGTTCCTCCCATCCCCGAATTAAAGAAGGAGCTGCTGGATGAGGCTCATAGTTCTTCATTCTCTATTCATCCTAGAAGCATGAAGATGTACAGGGACCTGAAAGAGTACTTCTGGTGGGATGGCATGAAAAGAGATGTTGCTGAATATGTCTCTCGATGCTTGGTTTGTCAACAAGTTAAAGCTGAGAGACAGAAGTCTAAGGGGATGTTACAACCATTACCCATACCCGAATGGAAATGGGAAAACATCACTATGGACTTTGTCACAGGACTTCCTAAAACATCCAAAGGCAATAATGCTATCTGGGTCATAGTTTATCATCTTTCAAAGTCTGCACACTTCATTGCTATTAGAGAGGATTTCTCTCTGGATCAGCTTTCCAGAATATATGTAAAGGAAGTGGTAAGATTTCATGGGGTACCACTTTCTATTATATCTGATCGGGATCTGAGATTTACCTCAAAGTTTTGGCGAAGTCTTCAGCATACTCTGGATACAGAGTTGAGTTTCAGCACTTCTTATCATCCTCAGAAAGACGGTCAATCTGAGTGAACAATTCAAACTCTAGAAGATATGTTGAGAGATTGCTCTATGGATTTCAAAGGTGGTTGGGATCAACACCTACCTTTGGTGGAATTTTCATATAATAATAGCTTTCACTCTAGTTTTCAGATGGCTCCTTATGAAGCTCTATATGGAAAGAAATGCAGGACTCTAACTTTCTGGGATGAAGTTGGGGAAACGAAGCTATTAGGACCGGATCTTATTGATGAAATGGCAGAAAAGGTCAGATCTATTCAACAACACATAAGAGCAGCTCAGAGTCGACAGAAAAGTTATGCCAACAACTGAAGAAAAGACCTAGAGTTTTAAGTGGGTGATAAAGTGTTCTTATGAATATCTCCCTAGAAGAGGGTCATGAGATTTGGAAAGAAGGGGAAGTTGAGCCCTAGATATATCGGTCCTTTCAAAATACTGAATCGTGTTGGGAAGGTAGCTTACTGATTGGCGCTTCCACTGAATCTCTCTCAAGTTCACGATGTGTTCCATGTATCTCTCCTGAGAAAGTACATACCTAATCCTTCACATGTACTTAGCTCAGAAGTTGTACCGCTGGAAAAAGATCTTTCTTATGAAGAACAACTGATAGAGATTCTGGATCGTAGCGAAAAAGTCCTACGAAACAAGACCACTCAATTGGTGAAAGTTTTATGGAGGAACCACAAATTAGAAGAAGCTACATGGGAGCTTGAGGATATGATGAGGGAGAGGTATCCTCATCTGTTTGTTACAAAGTGACAAATTTCGAGGGCGAAATTCATTTTAATGGGGGTAGAATGTAACACCCGAGACTTTTATGTTATATAAATCATCAAAGGAATCTTTTTCTACACAACACTTTCTTGGCTTCCTTTACACGAAATCGCGACCTTCCTCGATAGCTTGCGTCGTACGCAATACCGAGTTTTACTAAACAACAATATGCTATTAAAATATTATTAAAACTAGCCGTTATGAATAGTAATAACCAATTTTTGAAATTTTGTAAATTTTATTTTTCAAAATGGACTTCATTTTTGGATTCGGAATATCGAAATTAGCCTAGGGTGAAATTTTGGTATTTTTCTGAAAACTTTCAATTTTTGATGAATAGTGAAGCCACTAAGTGGTAGTTAAAAAAAACTGATTTTTTCATAAAACTTAATTTTACCGCTTCTGTGAGTGGAATTTTGAAAATCCAAGAGACACGGTTAATATCAAGGACTAAAATGTGGTTCAATGAGATGAAAATAATTTTTTTGTGAATAGTAACTTTTTAATTTTTTTTACCACGGTTAAAAGTAAATAGGGTAATTAAGGGTAAAGATGATATTATTATTAACCTAACACATGTCCTAATTGGATAAGTGTAATTCGACCAAAAACAAACTTAGGAATAAAATATGACCATTTAGGCCCACTTGGATTATATTAGGACATTTATTATTAATTTATTTAAAGAAGGGTTAAAATAGTTAGAATCAAAGTTTAATAAGTAAATATTTTTTAATATGGGGTTATACATAAGATAAATTCTACTATAAATATTCATTAGAAATCTAAAAAGATTTCCTACATAATGATATTTTATTTGTAATTTTTAGACATTAAATAATTTAATTTATTTATGACACAATTATGATGCATCAATTATCTTATTAATGAAATATTGACATAATTGATGTTATAAACACCAAAATAAATGTAATTTGAGGCTTTTTATGAATTAAAATAATTTTATAGGTTAATATGACATGTTAGTATTTATTTAATTAAATTTTTTCGAACTAATCATTCTGTTATTATTTTCACAAAAATCAATTACTAAATAGTGTCAAAATTGACATAAAATAGTTTTTAAAACAAATATTATATTAGTAATTGTTATTTTATTCTTAAAAATCTAAGGTTCAGAAAAATGACTTAGATAAGGTTATATATATTAATAATAAACAACCCGGGGTTTGTTTGGCTGCTTATAGTAAGTTTATTAACCTTATAGTATAAGAACACAAGAAGACACGGTAAAAGTAAAATTATTTACCTTAATGTTAAATCTAAATGATACAGTTAAAATAGGAACCTAAACTTGTCTAAATTATATTTTATGAGAGGATTTAGACCCATACCCACCTTATCTTAGAAATATATCAATTTGGAGCTATTTAAAATCGAACTTTACTTTATAATAAAATAATATTTTTAGTTTTCCCAAAGGTGCCCCTCTCCTCCCTTATAAAAGGGCACCTCCTCCCCCTCTTCCTCACACCACTTTGAGCCTTCAGGCTCGGCCAAACCCTGCCCATTCCTCCTCTCCACTTCCCTAGAGACATCCTAGAGGTCCTAGTATTCTTCAAAGACCAATTTTAGTGCCCTAAAAGAAGGTCTCAAAGAAGCACTTCAAAGAAGAGGTAATGTCCGTTACCGATTCTTTCATCTTTATTTCTTCTTCCACTTATTCTTCTTTAGTTTTTTCATGATAAAGTAATAACATAAGTATTTCTTATATACTGATATGTTATTATAAATATGAAACAACTCTAATTAACCTTCTATCCATCCTACGGAAAAAGGAAATCACCGCGCGTGCGTACGTACGGAATACCGTCTCCACGCCATGGTGTAATCTATTTTCCACCACCACCTTACTTGGATGGGTATAATGGTGTAAATAATGACTATATATGACTATTATAAAGTGATACAGATTCTAAAATAGTATACAAACACTCCAATACAATTCCACAATCATAGGAATGATATCATCACTCGTGCGTACGTACGGAATACCGTCTCCATGATGTGATGCGACTCGTTCTAAATGATCTTCATTTCATAATGATTATATAAATGAATTGAATGAATGAATATGATATATATTACACTAATAACATTCTGTTAATGAGGTATCTATAACCTAAAGAGATGAATAAGAATTTATTTGACAAAACACGCATAAGAACAAAAAGTTATAAACACCCGAATAACAAGTAACAATGAAATATTACTACTAAGAAGCTAAGAATATGATCATATATGATATCATAAAAATAAGTATGATTCTGTAATAAGTCAATAACATTATTTAAATCATTATACAGGAGGTTCGGACACGTACAAAGCATATCAGACATAAGGTAAGGGAAATATCACAATCTCATTTTTATCTGAGATTGTTTATACTTTGGTATTCACTGGGGTGTATCTTATCATCCACATCCATGTTTCCTCAATATGTAATATTGTTCCGTCCACCTAAAAATTTTTAAATCCAATTTTACCCATCGGTGAGTTTTTAGAAAAAGATATGAAAGGAATCTTTTGTCATTTTTCGTACGAGGTACTTTTTGACTTTTCTGACAAAAGTACGAGAAGAATGTTTTTTTAACTTATACGGCATGAATGGATTTTTAAAAAATTATTTCCAAAAAGCTTACTTTACAAGTTTTCAAGTTTATTTTAAATCAACTTATTTTAGTTTATAATTGTACGACATGTTAAGAAAGGAAAAGTGTTTTTGAAGCAGAAAGGATATTTTCCTCAAGAATGGAGTTCTAGTGTTTTATCAAAATTATTTTCCATCTAAGATAATAAAGGGTTATATTTTTATCCCTATTATTACATTGATTTTATTATGTTGTGATGGAATTATTTTTATGAATTCCTTTATCATATATGAATTGTTTTATGATTTCATGATGTTTAAGATTCCCATTTTTATTACATGGGTTATGCAATGATGTATGGTTTATGATTTTATGGCACACATAAGAATGATATCATTATGAGATGGGTGGGACCTATATCTCCCTCTAATGCATTGGGTAAAGATTTTATATCTCATGAGATAGACATGGATGGAACGGTAGGTTATACCGGTTCAGTGAAACAGGACTGAAACGAGGAGTGAACTCCGTTCAGAAATGGACTTTGTCCACTAAGATAGTCTTGGCAATGATCCTTGACTAATAAGAAATTATTATATATGATTATGTGTGTATGCCACAAAGATTCATGTTTTAAGTTATGATTATTGTGATTACATTTCACTACTATGATTTATCCCATGTTATTAAATTATGATCTCTTTTGCAGGTTAATATTTCCAAAAGTTATGTGCTTATGTATATGATGTGATTGATATTTCTTTTGTTTACCATTACTGAGCATTTGATCTCACCCTTTTGTATGTTTTATTTCCCCAGGTCAGGAAGAAGGTTGTTAAGTAGAATATGCCAAAAAGGGACTCTAGATATGATGAAATAAATTGGAGACAATGTAGACACTTTATGAACCAGTTGTTTATGTTTCCCAGTTTCTAAAGACACTATACCCATACAGTCCTTTCGTGGTTTTGTTATATGTTGTAATAAGTATGCTTCAATTTTGAAGTATTAACAATGTATATAAAGTATGGGTCGTTATACAAGGGTCATCAACATGTGCCTATCCTTCTCCTCCAGGTCCGTCTTAGTAAACAAATCCATCATTCTACACTCAGGGATGGATTCTTGAACCACTTGACTCTGAGTCTTCCGACTCATAGAATCTGAAATTATATTCCCATTTCCATAGGTGTAAAAAAAACGATGTCAAATGACTACACATATTCTACCCATTGTCTCTATCAAATATTCAAATCGCACTGAGAGAATATGTAATTAAGGATTTTATGGCTGGTAAAAACCATGGACCACTTTCCTAGAAATTAACGACTCCAACACTTTAAAGAATATACCACAACATCTATCTTAAGTCCATGAGTAGGGTAATTTATTTTTTGGGGAATCAACTTTTTTTCCCCATATGACACATCCCTATCATCCTGCATAAAAAAAACTACAATTCCAACACGAAATGCATCACAAAACATGGTGTATCTCTTATCTATCTCGGGTAAGATCAGGATTGGTTCATTCATCAACTACTTCTTTATCTCTTTAAAATAATTCAATCATGTCTTTGAACACAAAAAAAACACTCTTCTTGGTTAAGATTGAGAGTGGTGATTCCAAATGGTTGAAATATTTATTGAACCTCCTATAATAACCATCCAAACCTATAAATCTTCGATCATCAGAAACATTATTGGGCCGATCCCCATACATAATAACCTATACCTTATTTGGATCCACTAACACACTTAACTAAGAGATGATGTGACCCAATAATTGTACCTTGTCAATCCAGAAATGTCATTTCTCTAGCATGGAAAAAAAATACTATGATATATTAGTGTACTGAGAATGATGTCAAGATGTTTGGAATGATCATAAATAGTTATATAGTACACAAAGATGTCATCAAAGAAGAAGACTACAAACTTGTCTTGATATTGGTGGAATATTTAGTTTATAATGCCCATCAACACTTCCAGCACATAGGTAAACCCAAATAGCTTCACCAAAAATTCATACAACTCGCACAGGACCCTAAAAGTTGTATGCGGTTTATCAGAAGGCCTCACCCTAAGATGTTGATATCCTAATATCATATACATCATAGAAAACATTAAAGAAACTATCATTTAGTTTGACAAATAATCAATTCACGAAAGAGGGAATAAATTCTTGACTGTCATCAAATTCAACTTTTTACAATCCACAAACAACCTCAATGATCCATCAGCAATCCTGGAAAAAAACACTGGAGATCCCCATGGCGACGTTCTAGGAAATATGAACCCTTTCTCTTCAGTTCTGTTAATTGGATCTTAAGCTCCTGAAGTTCTACTAGATCCATTTTATACGATGGAATAGAAACTTTCTCCGCCCTCAGTAATAACTATATCCTGGACTCAAAATCCCTCTCAGGTGGTAGCCTCAAGTAATCCTTAAGAAACACATGCTGAAAATGATCCATCATAAGAGGAAAGAAATTCTAATCCACTCCCCCATCATCAATCATGATATAAGAAACCTAGGCTGTGATTTCTCCCACCTACTAAACAATTTGCCCCGTACGAGATGCCCAAAATCCATATTCTCCCTGAAGGACATAGGTGTATCCCTCCATAGATGTGAACCTTACCCTAAGTTTGTAAAAATAGATTTGTGTCTTGTACAACACCAACCAATCCATGCCTAGAATAAAATCAAAAGTGGACATTTCAATAATAAACAAGTCCCACAAAAATAGTACCCACCATCCTCTAGAGCACAACCCTTACACTTTATGATATCCTCATTTTCACACCTAATAGTGTGTCGATCGACTTACTCCCACTTAAACATTCCACTGTTAGACAAGAAAAGAATAAAAACATTGAAGAAATAAAAAAAATGCGAGGTACATGTATCTAATTTAGCATTATAAAGCTGGGAAGCAATATGAATTGTACCTCAAATAGTTGATAGTCCTACATCGCCACATCCTGGTGTAGACTGGACTCCATAAAGCTGACATATCCCTCTACCATAGGCTCTAGCCTCAGTTCCTGGTCCTGTATTTCCCTACTAATATGGATGATCTGGCCCAAGAGTACCATGTTCACCACCTCTGTCGGTATGGATGGTCGAACTCTAACTAACTTCCTATTATGGGGTAAACATCCCGCAAACCTATACTCTACACTATTCTCATCCATCTATCATTTTAAGACTACAATAGGTTCCTACAAAACCTCTTCCCATGGACCAATCATCCAAACACTCAAAATTTAATAGCTGTTTGGAAACACTTACTATTATAATGCCCCAGCCTTCCACACTGATTGCAACAAACTCGATCACTAACTTGAGAGACATGTTCTTTTTTCCAGATAGCCTATCCACCACTGCTATAGTAAAAACTATCGAAGAAATGATTATAACTCTCAAAATCCTCACTAGTGGTTCTCCTAATTGGAATTGAAAGTCTAATACCAAAATCATCTTTGAGGTTTCCTTCTAATATAAGAGCTTTATCCCCCACTTCAGTGATCCTGTTAAAACAAATGATATTCACACGTGACTTGATCTTATACCTGATTCCATCTTGGAAACATCTCACCACGGCCACCTTATCCCCCACAAAAGTTGGATGAAAACATTTAAATTCAGTGAAAAGACTAGAATATTCAATGAATGTCATAGACACTCGGTTCAACCTCATAACCCCATGAGTCTTTTCCTACCTCCAAGATTCAAGATAAAAGTGTTACAAAAACTTATCTTGAAAATCATTCCAACCGATACTATCTGTTTGTTGATTCCAAACCTAAACATCCCATCAAAACTTTACCTAGCCTCATAACACATAAGTTTCCAGCTTGACATGATTCTTGTGAAGATGTATCCATGTGATCCCAAATCATCTAAATAGACTCTATCTAGAATTTCTCAGCCTCAGGTCCAACCTCTCCAGTAAACATTGGAGGGTGTTTCAACTAAAACTCCATAGTCAACTCCAACATGCTCAGTACAACCCGCCCTAGGCCCCTTTAAATCATCCGCATGAATCATGAAATGTTCTCATAGAACATCTCTTCTACCCTATTTCCTTGAATATCCGAATTCTCTTTCTCCACTTCCAAATAATAATTTATGGTGACATCCAGTTGTCGCTCAACTAGAACACATCATCATGGATGAATTTTCCTATAATAACAAACATGATCCCTAGAACACATAATATTAATATTTCACTATTATTATAAAATAAGGCTGTTCACTATCCATAAAAAATCCAATTGCATACAATACCCAAAGTGTTATCATCACATTCCAAACACTACCCTAAACTATCTCTACAGAAGGCCATGAATAACATAGTTAAACCAATATAAACAATTAAAAGTCTCTCATGGGACACTATTTTTGAAAAATTCAATACGGAAAACATAAACTATTCCTTCTCGGAACATTTCCCATTTTACAATTCATTAAAATAATTATCTTAACTCATTTGAAACCATTCATTAGACATAATTCTTTAACCATTATTCAACATTTTGTTTTCCATTTTTACCCGTTTGCATCATTTTATTAGACGACATTTTCTTCATGTTGTTAAAGAATTCCAAATGAATTCTACCCATTATGCGACACACACCAGCCCTATGTGTTTACCTATCATGATGCATGCCACCAATACACCTAGATTCCCAAAATTATGTAAGAATACAAAATCCCTCACCATTAGAGTCATGAGAAGAATTTCATAAAACTGCTCATCACACAATAAGTGCATCACCCATTGGTGAAATATCATCAATTGTTACAACACACAAGAAAAACAATTCCCACCCTGGATGACTTGGGTTTTCCCTTATACATGGGGTATATACTCCCAAGAATGAGCTCATAACCAAGGCCCAACAAATCCTATTATCCTATCTACCATCCCAAATAATAATAACATAAAAAATAAACTACTATGATACCACTTTGTAACATACCTATCCCCAAATGCACTAAATAGTGCCCCGAGCAAGGTCACCACATAAACTCAAGACGATATACTCATACGCCAAAGGTTGCCAACTAGAAGTGAAGGTATAGATAAGTCATATGGGGAGACTATACCTTCAATACTAGAGTAATACACAATAGAAAATAAGTAGAAAAATAGAAACAACATGTAATAACCAATGAATAAGAATAAACAACCATATCCCAAAACTAGGTACAAACAATAGCTAGTAGTAAATATGTCATGATATGCTAAACAATTCAAAGTGAACAAAACCTAAATTAAAGATAAACAATAGAATCCAAAAAATGGTTCTGAATCAATGTCCATAACCTTATCCATGCATATACCATATCCAACTCAACTTTATGGAATAAATCATTTTCCCTTGTCCCTACACGCAACCATGAAATATGATCAGGTACCCAACGACAAACAGAGTAGGATGTGAGTAAAACTCAATAGGCCACCCAAAACAGTGTCTACTAAATATAATGTATAAACAGACAGTTCATGAAAAATATGATGTAAATGAAAAGTAAAATAAGGACAGTTTGGGTGCCACTATTTAACAATAATTACTTAAACCATTTCTAACATTAGTCTAATTTCATTATTCACATCATCTTCTCTCCTTTGTTTGTTATCATCATGTGTTCTATCGGTTAGGAATTTACATCATTTACATAATGGTTTAGGGATATCCACTTAATCATAAGGAAATAAGCCGAGTATATATCTCACTAGGGAAAATCACATCACAAATAACCCTGAAGAATATGTCCAGGTAATCTCATTGAATAAAATCATTAGGGTAATTGATCATCAGTCCAATTCCCTTACCCACGCATTCCTGGGTGGGGTTAGAGCATCAATCTAGCCCAACCCATGGGAGGATCCGCAGTCCTTTATCCCACCACAAATCCATATGGACATGCTTATATATATACATATAATTCTACACACCTACCATATCATAATCGAACATTAAAAAAAATATAACCACAAAAATGCATCCAACTCAATAAGGGAGTCAATACTAATCCATAACCCATTATCACATTGCCATTTCCATTACATTACCATTTACCCTAATTAACATTTTATATGCCTAAAATCATTATGCATTTTTCACTACGCCCTATACATAAAACAATTTACCATATCCAAAAATCACCAGTTGTTAAATTTCTCAACTCATTCATCATTTCCCGGTGATTAATCTCACTTATACGTTCCAAATATAAATCACAAACCATTTTCACATTCAAATTAAATTCCATTTAAACCTTATTCATGTCAATAAAAACAATCCATTATCCCAAAATCACCTTCATAAACTATTATCCATTTTCTATTATGAGTGAATAAAATAACCATTAAAAATATTAATTATGGTATCTAGTTAATTACATGTCATTTTTTCAATTAACATTTCCATTAATCCGGTTTAAGCAGGTCGACACACCCCATCAGTGGTCTTAAACCGGTCAAGTCAACCTCTTTTCATCCCACGGGGATCATGAGTAGTTCAATTCATCATTTAGGCACCCATTTTACCAAATCTCACCAATGGTACCAAGAACATAATAAAGGGAAGCATGAACACAAGTTTATATGAAATAAATCTTTATAAAACTATTTTATGTAATATGTAGACCACCTACCTCGAATCCGCTGATGAACACAATACTAATAGTAGCCTTAGTTCTAGATCCAAACAACCTTTGAATCCCCAAAAAATATTCGACCCTAAAAAGAAGGTTTTAGGGTTTCAGAATAAGATATCCCATGATATTATCCCAAATCCAGAAAAGAGATGAAAAGGGAGGATTTTACCACCCAGATCATTAATTCACAACCTACAACACTCCAACCAGCCATGAATTGAAGTAGAACCACCCTTGGGAATATTTGGAGGCTTGAGTTCCTCACCATGGATGAGTGGAGAATAATGGGAGAAAAATATGGTAGAATCTTAAAATACTATAATGGAAATACTCTAATTTTTCTTACTTTTACAAGGGAGCATGGTTTGACTACACTATTTTCGAAACCATTCTCAAACTGTGTGCAAACCACAACCTAATGGAATTTGGGTAACATGGTTACTTAGAGAGACCCGCATGGTTTAAATACCATATTTCAACTGTGCAATATGCCAGTGTCTAAAATTTCACAGCTTAGCCTCTGAACTCACATGGTTTACTTAACCATGAACCACCCGTGCATCAACTGTGCACCTTACATAGGTTAGCCCAAATTTCCTTTATTTTATGTCCCAATACCCTGAAACACTCCAAATCCCCACAAATTCTTAAGAAACCATTCATTATCCAAAAATAAGGGATTGAGGAAAAAATTTAAACAAGGACATTCCTTCACAAAGCCCGGGATCGTACAATCTTTTTATTTGATAACACCTTATGAAAAAATTTAGATGTTATTTTTATTTAAAAAATACATTTTGATGATTCTTTTTAATATTCCTTAGGATATATTGATTTTGTAATTTCTATGTATAATATTGTTTTATTGGGGGATTCCATTATTAAAAAACATGGAGGATATTAATTTTTTTGATTGAAGTTTCTTGAGGTTATAGAAAAAGAGACTCTGTGTAACACCCTGTGTTTGTTTAAAAGAGAGATATATTTTCTATAGTGTATATGACAAGAAACACAGAACCTAAACAAACCCAAAAATATTATTATTTAAATATTTCCATTATAAGTTATATGTTAAACTACATCATGATATATATATATATATAGGTTTTACTCAATATAAATATATTTATACTCTTAGTAAATAATAAACCAATTTTTAGTAAGGTACAATTATTCTTCAAAAATATGTTTTCTTTTAAAAATGGTTTTATTTGTTTTTGTAATAAAATATAATAATTAAATTATGTTAAATTAATAAATTTTATTTGATAAAAAGGATACTATTTTTGAAAAAAACATCTAAAAATTATATTGGGATGAATTTTTAATAATTCTATGATAAAATTTTATTTTTCAATGAATAATAAAAAATAATAGTTTCTTTGGAAAAAAATTTATATTTTATGGTATTTATAATGTTAATATCTAATTTATATTATTTTTTTAAATTTTAAAAGATATATTTTGTTAATAAAAATAAAATTATTATCCTTCTAATAAATTTTAAACATATATTTTGTACAACAACATTTTTGTACTTCAAAGGAATTAAAAAAACTATTTTACATCATGTTTTGTGGTTTTAATTTTAAATTAAATTCTTGTAATTAAATATTATTAATATTGAAAAATGGATTCAATATTTTTAATTCTAACTATGAATATTAAACATAGTAAATTTTGTTTCTATAGTAAAGGTAAATTTTATTAAATACGTGTAAAAATAATTTGATAAGGACTAAAAAGTAACCCTAACGATTTACTTAATTATATTGGATAAGTATATATATTTAATAATCATAAAAAATTAAAATATATGACCATTTTTTCATATTAACATTTTTCTATATAACCATGATTTTGAACTTTATAATATTTTAAGTAAATAAAACAAAGAAAGTTCATTCTCTTTGTTTTATTTTCATTAAAATTTTGAAATATGGATAAAAAGAAGGTATGTTGAGTTTTAAATATTCATTTTAAATATAAATAATTTTCATTTATCATGGTAATTATTTTTTAATTTTAGTTATGAAATAATAACATTATATTTCTACTGGACATCGACACAATATATATTCAATTAGAAGAAAAATAAATAATTGAATTTAATAATATTAAAAGTCATATTATTCGAATGAATTATTTTGTAACATGATTTTTATAGGAAAAAAAATATATTATAGAAGTTTTAATTCCTTATATTCTAATACCAATTTATTATTGTAGTTTTAAAAGTTAAATTAAATGAATTGTTCCAAAATTGGCATTAATGTTATTTTATAAAGAATACTGTTTTATTAAATGATTTAAAAATAAAAAAATCCAATTACCAACCAAGTGTTTTGGATATGGTTTAAAATATCTACCATGGATTATTTATGATCCATGTTTCCTTATATATTATCATTATTGTTCTATAAAGGTTAAAATCTTTAATATCATGATAATTGTCAAAAAAAGAAAAAAAGGATAAAGATCAAAATATCACCTAAAACTATCTAATTTTTAATTAATGATATTACATAGATTAATCCACATCATAAATTAAAATATTATAAATTTAGGTCTATTTAAATATTAATATTAATATATGAATTTAATATTTTATGAAATTTCTAGAGTTCCCACCCCTTTCTTATAAAAGTGAACGTCTTCTTCTATTTTTTTCAAACTTCCAGTGTCACGAACCAAGCCGGGTCGTCATTAGACCCGAAGCCCGACCCGGTTCGTGACATGCCCCGAAGGGTATTCCCGATCCCCACAGGATAGAAACTAGTGCAAGGCATCAAAATAAACCAGTTAGGAATGATTTTGGCCTATAACAAAGATGAATAAACATTTACTAAACAAGCAGATGAAGAAAGGGAAAAAAATAACCAAACAACTTGGCAACAAAAAACAAAGAATTAAAGAAGCGATGTGACATACCTCAGGTGACCCCGTGGGTCACCTCATAATGTAATCCAAACTCGCTCCCAAAAGAAATCCAAGGCTGAAACCAGCAATTCAAAAGTAAAGTAGGCATGAGCACCGATATGCTCAGTAGGAATTCCAAAATATAACCACTTCCTACGCCCCCACCTTTAGTAAGAAATCCAATTATTCTTGTTTGAAAATAAGATATAATAAAAAAAATACTTTTCCTTCTTTTCCAAATCAAGTAACGAGTTTGAATTTTCAAGTAAAGTATTTCACTCCCACTCCATTTTCAGAACAGGTTCCAAGCATGAATTTTCATTTCAAAATGAAATGAAAATAGTTTGGATTGAGATACGGTTTTCAAAAATAATTCATTAAATATGAACACACTGAAATGAAAATTACTTCAAATTTATCATGTCTCAAATGAGCAACATGGGTAATCCCTATAGGTAGCTAGAAAAAGTGGGAACCTGGAGACCTTGTACCACGTTGAAACATGGATTAGAAACCAAGACCCTTAGAAAAACGTGTCTTAGAAGACCACGACCCTCAGAAAACGTGGCTTAGAAGACCACAAACCTCAGTAATTAATATATTTAGTTAGTGTTGTGCGTCAATCCTACTAGATGAACCGAGGCGAACCCCTACCGTGTCATCTAGCATACTAGACCTGGTCACCCACCTAGATACCCAGGTTTTCAATTGTGCTCTATTTAAAGTTGTGGTTAGTTTTTCTTTATCATGAAAACATATATGTACATAACATTTTTTTGATCAAAAACTCATTAAATCTCTCACCACTGTTCTCTCTCAAGCGATTTCCACTTCCTTCATGTCACACAATGCATAAGTGTCAAATTAATCACATAATCACACATTCCACTTAATTTTTTTCTAAAACCAAAGAGGGCATGCCTCAAGAGAGGCTTTTATTTTTCATAATGCATTCTTAAAATTCCAAATGATCTTACTTACATAAAGGGAACATTTTTCTTCAATTAACTATCCAAAAGGCCAAAAAACTTTTGAAATACGCATTACCAATTCCAAACCACTTAGAAAAATAAATTTTTAAGAAAAGGTCAAATAAGACCGATATATTTAGAAATACCCTTCAATTCTCCAAACAAATCCATAATCATTTCAAGCAACTGAAACCAAATTTCATACCATGTGTATATAGAATAAATTAAAAACATACTTTTAAAACAATCCAGAAATTATGACATTCAAATTAAAGGTATAGTCATAGGAGACCTACCTCAAACATGCCATTATTTGTCGACGACCACCCAAACAGACACTGTGCACTTCCGTGCACATGAATTTATACATTTATATATAAATACTCCTAGCTGCATTGCACATATTCCCTGCGCCATGAGGGAATATGTAAAAAAAGGAATTTATATATATATGTCTTACCTTATGCATACACATGCATGCATTCTTGACACCCTATACTTGAAACCATATAGTAGAGTTCAACATGCTATACAAATAATTCAATAAAACAAGTAAACACTTAAAAATATACAAAATGTTTCAAAATAACACATAAGGGTTTTCTCTAATGACAGACCTATTTATTATAACACAAGAATCAATCGCATAAACCATAATCGTCACCTGTAACAAGAGGACTCAATAAGGGAAATCAATGTCACATCACAAGTTCCAATCAGGCATATCCACATAAATCCAGGGAAACTCCATTCCCATTTTATAAAACCAAACACCCTTTTTAAATTAAGGAAACCCATCAAACACAAAGACCACCCACTCTAAAACCCATTTGGCCTAAAATATGGTAATCAAGTTCATTTCATCCGGAAAAAATTTATTTGGAATTTTTATCAAACATAAAGAATGCATAAAACCCCATTTCAAAACCAAGTTGCATTTGTGAAAAGCAATCCACCATTTTGAATAAAAGTGAAAAACCCATTTGAAATCATTTGATGTTGCACCTTAATTTAAAACCAAATTACCGTTTTAAGACTTCATTTTCACCTAATAAAAACCAAGCCAAGGCAAGACCCATTTCCTCACTTTAAAGCCATTAAAAGAACCCAAATGCATTTCATGTAAGGCCCAACACAATTTAAATATTCCAAATTTAAATCATAAAATGAGGACTCACGAAACCAACCATTAATGCCAAAGACATGGAATACAAAAATGGGTTCAAAACAACATAAGGCTATCTAATATATTCATACTTGTATTAAAGGGAAATAAAGCACAGTCATAACAGAATTCTATAGGAAAAAAATTTCATAGTGACACCTACCTCAAAGAAGAGAAGATCCAACTGAAACACTCCAAAACTTGAAACCCTTTATGAAGACTTATCCACAATTTCACACACATGGATTATTATATATATATATATATGTATACCTTTAACCCATTATAAATTTTCCCCACACCATGACAGAAAATGTGCAAGTAAGGCATATATAAATATATATATACATATATATACACACACGTACCTATATATGTGAGCGCAACACCTCAAGAATCCATCAACATCCTACAAAAATTCTAGGAATCTAAAATCACTAAGGAATCAAAAAATAATATAAAAAACATAGTACCGAAAAAAACTCACCCTTAGAAGTGAGGACAAACCATGACGAGCCAATCCACTTTGCCTTCGGCGGTGGATGCCGAAATCCGCACAATGTCGACCCGAGAGGCGTTCTGAATACCCTAACTACGGAAGTAACCAGAAGGAAAATAGATTAATCTGAGACCTAGGGTTTGGCTGAAATGAATGGAGTAATGAAGAAAGGATAAATGGATAAATTAAAGGAGGAGACAAAGATAAATGGTATTACCTGGACGAACTGAACAACATCCGTGAAAGAACCCAAAGGAATTGTCGAACGGAGGAGGGACCGTGAGGGAGTGAGGTGGCTCGCCGGAGAGCCTCAGCCAGTGGTGGTCACTCAAAGGAGAGCTGCGGCATGAGGAGGTGTGGTGATGTGAGGAGGGTCTGACCAGAAGAGTGTTGCCTACCGGAGGAGGGAGGAAGAGGCAGTAGAGGCCTTTCAATGGTGATGGGTGGTCACGCGGGCGGCGAGATAAAGGGAGAGGGGGAGAGAAATGCGACACAACAAGAGGGGGAGGAAGAGAGAACAGGGATAAAGGGGAGAGAAAAAAAAGAAAGAGAGAAAAGAGGGGAATAAAGAAAATAATGTAATAAGAGAAAATAAAATAATAAAAATAATATTAATATTAATACTCATAATAACTTAATAAAAATTATAATAAACATAATAATAATATTATCATTACCCATAATAATAATATTCTTAATAGTTAAAAAAATCCATTTATTTTATTTTATTTAATTATTATTTTAATTTAATAAATTTTTAAACATTAAGAAACCAAAGAACAAATAACAATATGCAGATAAAAAAAATCAACTGCAACCACAAGATACTGGGTTGGGGTGTGACAATTATCCCCACCACAAAAAACTTTATGCCCCCATAAAGTCACCCAACCAAAGCAAGGAATCAAACATGAGTTCGAAACTGAACGAGACCAACAAAATCACGAACACAATGTGACTTTTAACTCCATCAGTCACACCTGACCAACTATAAGGGGAACTGCTAAGAGAAGAGAACTCAGGAAATGGGGATTGTTCTCCCCACAAAAAGAACCCAACTAGCACAACCAACATTGACTCTCATCACATGAAAACTCTAGAAATACTAACTTTAACCAAAGAGAAAACTGCCAACAAGGACCAAAACTCCAACACAGATTAAATCTCAAAGTGACCACAACACAACGAGATCTATGGTGGGTCTCCCCACCATCTAATAACCGAATAGCTTAATCCAATTAGCACTGACTAATACAGGCTCAACACAAACCGACCCATGAAATCTTCACACAAACCAAGACCCCACCACACGGGGTCCTCGACAAAAGAACCCAAACTGAAAGGTGGACCAAAACCCTATTCATTATTTCCCAAGACACATGTGTCTCTTGAAATGAGAACATCCTAAAACAAGAGCGAGTTACCAATGGAGGTAGCCACACAAGAGAAAATCATTACAAGAATCACATCCCTAATGAGACAACCTTCAGAGATCACATTTGAGTAGGCACAACTATCAAAATTACAAGAAGAAGAGATCACCACTCCTTTTTAAAACTAAGGTGGGGTATTCAATGAATAAAGACCACAACAAGGAAAAGAGGCCTCTACACCTATTAAAATATAACAGAACCTTTAATGATGAGGGAGCTACAACAAAGAAATTTAAATCATCCCTATTTATACACTAGAGAAAAAAGTTAGACCAATGTGCCCCACACCGAATGGTTCTTGACTGCGTGAAAAGCATCACTCTGAGACCTGTGGCTGGAGCTCTGATGTCTTGAAGCATCTACTACCCCACAGTCAAGATCTAACATCTTCTGTTCGAGACTTTTTTCTGATATTACCACTAGCGGAACCTCTCTAAGTTCCCCAAACCACCACACCGATGGAAAGTCTTCAATAGATGATGATGAGGCAACTTAAAGTACCCATACCGGCCACACAAGAAGCGAAAAAGAGAGTGGTCCAACTAATAGAAGAAGGAATTGACAAGAAAACTTGTATGAGATGGTTTCCTCTAGCTTGATCTCACCGAATGGGGAACCATCCCAAACTCTAAAAGGAATCAGTCCTTGAACAATAGATGAAGTCCCCACACAAGAGAAAATTTAAATTATTCTACGACGTTATCTTCAAAGAAAAGGGAACAAACTTCTTGAGATTCCCAACATAGGCCTTCACTATCCATTGGACTTGCTGGATACTCACGAGCTTTCCTGCTTCCCTCACCTTCACTTCCACAAATATAAACCATCAAATGAGAGTGGTCCTAAATATCTTCCAAGAAATACCATCATGCAATGACGTCAGAATTTCATCCCACACCAATCAAAAGATGAACCCTCAAATGAACTCGAACCAGCATGGACTTGCATAGCTTTGGGAGTTTCCAATAACATGAAAATACCAACGATTTCTATAAGCCTGTCTGTTACCTTCAATAGATAACGATCACCACAAAAGATGGACAATAACTAAAAATAATTCAATTACTCCACTCCACTAAGAGTCTGGGTATAACCAACAACTAGAAAAGACTCAATAGAAACCTCTGGGACTTTTCTAGGTAGCATAATCAAAAAAAGAGGCACAAATCCGTATTAAAAATTCATCATAAATCAAAATACCCCACCTCAATCCCATACTAAATCACAAACTCAAATCACTATTCCAACCACAATTAAGTATGTCCAAACCAAGAACCCATGAAAAATGATACCAAAAATGAAAAGAGAACACTAAAAAATTGACAACTTACCTTTCAAAACATTTAAATTACTTTTTTTGAAAAACTTTTTTAGAAAATAGAAGAACATAAATATCCACCATTGGTATCCCATGAAGTCTCACATATACATATTCCCTTGTTCTAGCTTAAGAACCCATCCACTCACATCACCAATTTCTCCACTTTCCACATGAGCACCTCAATGTATGTGATCACACATAGGAATACCAAGGGTCAATTCAAGACAATTCTCATTTCTAAAATAGACCATTCAGCCCAAAGAAAAAATTCCCAACCAATTTGTGAAAGTTACTTATCATTAAAGAGACACATTTCCAAATTCCAAAATTTTCCATTTGAAAAACCATTTTCCACTCCAAAAACCATATTCCCTTTTGAAAATGCCTTCACAAAAATATATTTTCATTTTTTATTGAGATCCAGTCAAGTCAGTGAAAACTAATCCCAAACTTAACTCACATCAAAACATCAAAAAAAATAATGGACTAGTGGTTATACCAACCTGATAACATGGCTTAGCAGGCCATGCTCCATGCGAGAATCAACCATAGAAAGTATATTGAACCATGCGCTTGGGATATACATGGGTCGCTACTCCATGCAAGTCCGCTTCATAATACTGGATCACTTACTTGGTCTTCCCTTATCCACACAGACCAATCCAAAGAAGAAAGTTCAAATCCTAGACTACCCCTGATAACTTGACTCTCGGAACGAGCAAGGGTTCATGATGTCCTTCATGTACCTACCTCTCGTGTCCCGACACACCTAATCACCAAGATACTTGACACCCCAAAAAACAAGGGCCATCTGATACCATTTTGTCACGAACCAAGCCTAGTCATCATCTGACCCGATGCCTGAACCGGTCTACGACATGGCCCGAAGGGCATTCCCGATCCCCACAGGATTGAAACTAGTGTCGGGAATAAAAATAAACTTGTTGGGAACAATTTCTTCCCATAAAAAGATGAATAATCATAAACTAAACAAGCAGATGAATAAAGAGAAAAAAGAACCAAACAGTTTGGAAGCAGAAAAAAAAAGAATTAAAGAAGAGACATGACATACCTCAGGTGACCCCATGGGTCACCGCGGAACATAAACCACAGTCGCTCCCAAAATAAATCCAAGGATGAAAACTGCAACTAAAAAATAAAGGAGGCATGAGCACGAAGATGCTGAGTAGGAATTCCAAAATATAACCACATCCTATGCCCCCCTTTAGTAAGAAATCCAATTATGACAGTTTGAAAATAAAATATAATAAAATAATGTTTTTCCTTCCATTCAAAATCAAGTAATGAGTTTTCATTTTCAATTAAAGTATTTCACTCCCACTCCATTTTCAAAATAGGTTCCAAGCATGCATTTGTGTTTAAAAATAAAAAAGAAAACAATTTGGATGGAAATATGGTTTTCAAAAATAAGTCATCAAATATGAACACACTGAAATGAAAATTACATCAAAAAAATCATGTCACAAATGAGCACCATGGGTAATCCTTATAGGTAACTAGAACAAGTGGGATCCTAGAGACCTCTTACCTTGGTGAAACATGTCTTATAAACCACGACCCTCAGAAAAACATGGCTTAGAAGACCACGAACCTCAAAAAACATGGTTTAGAGGACCACAACCCTCAGTAATTCATATGTTTAGTTAGTGTTGTTGTGTCAATCCTGCTAGAAGAACTGAGACGAACCCCTGCCATGTCATCTAGCGTACTAGTGCTGGTCACCTACCTAGATAACTAGGTTTCCCATTGTACTCTATTTCAGGTGGTGGTGAGTTTTTCATTATCATGAAAATATATATGTACATAAAATTTTCTTTATCAAAAACTCATTCAACATCTCACCACCATTATCCCTTCTTAAGCACTTTCCCCTTCTTTCATGTCACACAATTCATAAGTGTTAAATTAAGCACATAATCAAACATTCAACATAATTTTTTTTCTAAAACCAAAGGGGGTATGCCTCAAGGGAGATTTTTCTTTTTCATAAAGAATTCATAAAATTTCAAACGGGCTTACTTACATAAAGGGAAAAATTTTCTTCAATTATCTAGCTAAAAGGCCAAACACCTTTTGAAATACACATTACCAATTCCAAACCACTTAGAAAAATCAATTTTCAAGAAAACATCACTTAATACCAATATCATTAGAAATACAATTCAATTCTCAAAACAAATGCATAATCATTTTAAGAAACCACAACCAAATTTCATAGCATGTGTATATAGAATAAATGTAAAACATGCTTTTAAAACAAGCAAGAAATTATGAAATTAAAATTAAAGTCATCTACATAGGAGACCTACATCAAATATTCCATTATTTGTCGACGGCCACCCGAACTAACCCTGTGTACTTCCATGCACATGCATTTATATATATATTTATATAAATACCCCTATCTACATTGCACATATTCCCCATGCCATGAGGGAATATGTACAAATATGGAATATATATATATATATATATAGTACCTTATACATGCACATGCATGCATTATTGACTCCCGGAACTTGAAACCATACAACAGATTTCAACTTGCTATAAAAATAATTCAATAAAACAATTAAACACTTAAAAATCTACAAAACTTTTCAAAATAACACATAAGGGTTTGCTCTAATGACACAACCATTTATTATAAAAAAAATAATCAATCGCATAAACCAAAATCCTCACCTGAAACAAGAGGACTCAACAAGGGAAATCAATATCACATCATAAGCACCAATCAGGCATATCCACATAAATCCATGGAAACTCCATTCCCATTTTATAAAACCAAACACCCTTTTTAAATTAAGGAAACCCATTGAACACAAAGACCACCCATGCTAAAACCCATTTGTCATAAAATCCAGTAATCAAGTGAATTTCATCCTGAAAACATTTATTTGGAATTTTTATCAAACAAAAAGAATGTATAAAACCCCATTTCAAAACCAAGTTTCATTTGTGCAAAGCAATCCACCATTTTGAATAAAAGTGAAAAACCCATTTGAAATCATTTGATGTCACACATCAATTTAAAACCAAATTCACTTTTTAAGGCTTAATTTTTAACCTAATAAATACCAAGCCAAGCCAAGACCCATTTCTTAAATTTAAAACCATTAAAAGGACCCAAATGCATTTCATGTAAGTCCTAGAACTGTTTAAATATTCCAAATTTAAATCATTAAATGAGGACTCACGAAACCAACCATTAACACCAAATAAAAGGAATAATAAAATGGGTTAAAAACAACACAAGGCTATCAAATATATTCATACTTGCATCAAAGGGAAATAAAGAACAAGAAAAAAAATTACATAGGAAATAAATTGCATAATGACACCTACCTCAAAGAAGAGAAGATCCGACCGAAACACTCTGACACTTGAACCCCTTGATGAAGACTTCTCCACACCTTCACACACATGTATTCTTATATATATATATATATGTATGTATGTATACACTTAATCCATTATACATTTTTCCTGCACCATGAGAGAAAATGTTCAAGGAATGCATATATATATATACACACGTACCTATATATGTGAGCGCAACACCTAAAGAATCCATCAACATCCTATAACAATTATAGGAATAAAAAATCACTAAGGAACCCAAAACAAATGTGTGAAGCATAGCAGAAAAAAAACACTCACCCTATGCGACGATGATAAGCCATGACGAGCCAATCCGCTTCACCTTCGGCGGAGAATGCCGAAATTCGCACAAAGTCGACCCGAGAGGCATTCTGTATAGCCTAAATACAGATGTAACAAGAAGGAAAACATATTAATCTAAGTCCTAGGGTTTGGAAAAATGGAATGGAGTAATGAACATGGGATAAAGGGACAAATTGAAGGAGTATACAAAGGCAGATGATATTACCTTGACGAACCAAACATCATCCGTGAAGGAACCCGAAGGAATCGTCGAACGGAGGAGGGACTATGAGGGAGGGAGGTGGATCACCGGAGAGCCTCAGCCAATGGTGGTTCCACAAAGGAGAGGTGCGGTGTGAGGAGGTGGGGTTGCGCGAGGAGGGTTCGTCCGGAGGAGGGTAGCCCGCCGAAGGAGGGAGGAAGAGGCGTCAAAGCCCTTTCTCTAGTAAAGTGGGGTCACACGGGCGACGAGATACAGGGAGAGGGGGAGAGAAACATGATGTAGCAAGAGGGGGAGGAAGATAGAAAAGGGAGAAAGTGGAGAGAAAAAAAATAAATAGATAAAATTGGGGAATAAAGAAATTAATGGAATAAGAGAAAATAAAATAAAACAAATAATATTAATATTAATACTCATAATAACTTAATAAAAATTATAATAAACTTAATAATAATATTATCATTAACCATAATAATAATATTAATAGTTAAAAAAACCCATTTATTTTATTTTATTTTATTTTGATTTTAATTTAATAAATTTTTAAAATTTAAGAAACCAAAGGAAAAATAACAATAGATAGATAAAAACAAACAATCATCACCGCAAGATACCGGGTCGAGGTGTGACATCCAAAACCATTTATTTCTGAAAATACCATAAAAAATCACCAATTAAATCCCTACCCATGTCTTATATGATTTGGTTTTATCAGAAATCCATCCTTGGAAATATATTGGTGTAAACATTAATAGGTTTTCTAAAGAATATGTATGGTTCTTAATCAAGCATTTTAGTTTTATTTCTTCTTCCACCAACATAAAAAATATTAAAATATGTTGTAATAATAACTCCAATATATTACATATATTTATATGTTATTATGTCAATGAAATATCCTATATCCATCTCCTCTTCCATTAAATGGGAAACAAAACCATCATTTGTGTGTATGGAGGACTACTACCTCATGAACTAATATAATTTATCTTCCATCATCTTATATTATGACTGGTTATAATGATTGGTTTAATGAGTATATATTTTATTACTCAAATATTTTTAATTATTAAAGGACACTATTTCCTTTAATTTTTCACCTTTCCATTCACTTAAAAATAACAACTTCATTAGTGCATACATATAGACTATGACCACCATGAAGTGATGTGATTCGTTTTTCATAACCACATAAATTGGATGATATATATGTATATATAAATAAATAATATTGTATTTATGATATAACTATAATGAATTAAATATAAAATAATACTTACCAAATTTCTATAGTGATATTTGAAAAATGGAAATTTTATTCATATGTACGTGAGACCTACCATCTCTTTGATTATAACATAGTTCATTTATCATAAAAATTTTCATGCTTTTTTTTAAAATTATAATTTATTTATATAAATGATAATTATTTAATTATTATTATTATGAATATGATGGAATAATGACCACTTTGACCTTATTCATCCCAACGAAGTCATTTTGGACATATCAGAAGAATATTGTCAAAACATTTGACACTAACATATTTGATTATGTAATTAAATATGAAACAATAATAAATAAAATAAAAGGAATAATAAAAATTAAATTATTTCTTATTCACGTTAATAATTTACGTAATTGTTTTATTTAGGAAGATAAAAAATGCACATGATGAGTTAGGCTTGAATTAAGGGAACTTCTTTTAAAAATCCCCTTTAAAGGTTTCATTTCAAATTTCTTTTATTCCATGTACATATTTCTAAAAAAAATTTATGGATCTATTTATATTTAAATAAATAAATTATAAAAAAAATTATATATATATATATATATATAAATATCAATGCTTTTAAATATTTATTTTTTAGGTATTTTTTACGGAATATTTCGACTTTATTTACACACGAAAAAAGAATAATTTATTTTATACATATACGGTGACAATGTATTTTTCCTCTTGTATAAGTGTTATTTTATATTTTTCATTCTTTATAATATTCCATATTTTTTTGAAAGAAAATACCTCATCTCCAAAGTTTTTGTTATTTTAAATATATTTTATAAAATGGAATGAATAATTAAATAACCGTAAAGGTTTTATTATGGGTCTAAAGATTATTTTTATGAGTATAATGTTTGAAATTGTAAGATTTTATTTTTTATAATTATGTTATAGTTATTATAATTATAATTTGTGTTTTTTATAGACAAAAAATGGATGGTTTCATTATAAATTTGGGTTGGTCAGGTCGGTTACAAACCAATGATGGGTTGTTCCATGATGGTCCTTCAATGAATTGGTTATGGATGTCTACCATATTAGTTATTCCATTTGTTTAGACTGGTATGGAAAAATTATGTTACAAGTTGCCTATATTATTTATATATCATTTCTATGGGGTTTAATATTAATATTTTGATTTATTAATGTATGAGAATGATCATATGTTTAAATGAATGTATATTTTATTTCTTAAGGGTGAAAGGTATATTTTTTTGAAATTTTTTTCATTAGATTCACATCATTTAAAGGAAAGATTTATGATTTGTTTTACTTTTATATTATTTTTAAATGTATTTATGAAATTATTTTGGCATAGAGGTTGATTTCTTGAGTAAGAAAAATGTTATTTTGGCCAATTTTTCCTTTGAAAAAAGGTAATTGTTTTATATATTCATGAACTAATGGTTACATTATTTGTTTTATGTCACTTACTAAACTTCTTCATTCTCATCCCATGTATTAGAATGTTTTTATATGTTTTTTATGGATGATTAAGGACATGGATAAAGTAAATATAATAATTCTAATTATTTTAATGGAACTAAAACATGTCATATTATAAATGTTTTGTTTTGTGTAAAAAATGGATAATGATATAAAGTTTATAATTTTTAATATATGTGTTTTTTATCTAATGGTTATGACTTAAATATCTAAAAATATTAACTGTAAAGATATTTTTTGAATGCATGAAGGTGAATTATAGTCTAAAAAACTATAATATGTAACATTTAAGGGTGGGTCATTAAATTTGGTATCAGTAAAGGGTTTAAACCACATTATATACTAAAATTTTTTCATGAGATGTTATTTAAAGAGTAATAGATACCATCATAGGGTTTTTAATTTATGGTTTATCATAACTTCAATGAAATATACACCACTTTTCTAGTTTTATGTAATGATATTTTAATATTATTAGTAACATTTAAGGAGATGTCTTATTGGGTTAAGGGATATGAGACCCGTAGTTTCAACATGATTTATTATTTGATGAAAAATTATCCTTTTTTGTTTAATGGTAATTATAACATTTAAGGTTCATATCATATTGGATGATTATGGTTACTTTTTTGGATTTTCAACATATTTTTGGGAAAATTATAAGAATTATATTAGTTTAGTTTTAGAGAAGGAAAACAAGTAGATCAGGAGACAACCCATTACGTCCATCATGTTCATAGGGCTTAAACCCATAATTGAAGGGTTAAAAGGGTGAAACTCGTACAACTGACCTATATAATGTAGTTTTTAGTATAAAATTGTTTTTATACATAAAAGATTTAAAATATAATTATAATGTTTCTTTGGGGATCAAATTTTTTATCATGTTTGTAACCATTGGATTGAAAATTTATTTGGTGATCAAGTGATTAATGTTATTTTAGAAGAATTTTACCATTTTAGAAACCTTATTTAATTAATGTAAAAAATGTTATATTATTTTTTTAGTATTAAATATTTAATAATATTTTAGTGGTATATACTATTTTAATGTGTATTTAAGGCTATTTAGTTTATTTTGGGAAATTATTAGCATATCTTGGAAATTATATGACTATTTTATATATTTTTTTGGTTTGAGAATTTAAGAGTGATTGGAATTAATTATAGATTGATTTTGGAAGAATATGTTATAAAATAATTCTAATATTTGGGATTAAATTTAGTAAGGAATATTTTTTACAATTTTAAGTGTAGTAATTTATAGAATTATTATGTTTGAACATTGGGTTTTACTGTTGAATTTTGAAGATAAATATTTTATTTATTAGAAAGATCGTTCATTCATTTTAGAATTATCTTAACTTATGACAATTTTTTTGGTTTTAATTAATTAATAAATATTATAGAAATATATTATTATCCTCTTAATGATAATAGGATCTTTTAGATATGGATTTTAGTGCTCCAGGCATAATACATTCATCTGGAATAATCATCATTTGGAGAAAAAGTGGAAATTATGGTGGATATTGATAAAAGGATAAAATTATACTTATAAAGTAAGTATATTTCTTTATTTTCATAGTCTAAATTGTAAATTAATTCCAAAACTTTATAAAATGGATCTTAATTTTTTTTATACTTTTACCTTTATTTCTAATGAATTGATGGTCTTCTTCAAGTATCATTGATTTATGGTCAATAACTTTCTCATTATCATTCACTTTGTTACGATTGATGATCTCTACTAATCTTAATCATTATTTGGACATTACATTTATACTATATGTATATATTTTCACTTACTAATAATATAATACTATTTGGAAATTTAGTTATTTTTTATTATATATGAACTACATATTTCATTTTCCCTCTTTTTAATAGGAAGTTTCATCATCCATTTTAATGATTTGGGATTTCAAAAAAGATATTTTTAGTTGTTAAACCGTTGATTTATGAGTTCAAATTGAAATTAGGAGGAAACAATTTATTAAAGTTATCAAGGAATATAACACTCTGATTTTTTTAAAAGATAAATCTTTTTTTCGATAGTGTATATGACACACAATAGTGAGTCAAACAAACCATGGAATATTATTACATAAATATGACTCTTTTAACCTAGATGTTAAATTTTCAAGTATGAATAGGATTAAATAATTTTTGATATATATATATATGTATATATATTAATGAATAAATATAAATATATGGATAAATTATTAGTAAATAGTCACTGAATATTTTTGTAATGTCATTTTATTCTTTAAAAATACATTTTCTTTTAAAATGGTTTTTGTTGCTAATTGTAAGAAAATATCATAACTAATTTTTTTAATTTTTTAAATTTTAAATTATAAAAATGATATTATATTTGAAATAATAATATCAATAATTATTTTAAGATATTTTTTTTATAATTTTCTGAAAAAATTTATTTTTCAACAAATAGTAAAAAATTAATTTTTTTTGAAACTAAATTATTTTTTCAAGTATTTAAGAATTTAGATTATTTTTTGGATTAGTTTTAGAATTTAAAATGCCTTATTTTTATTCAAAATCCACTTATGGTATTTTAAATTAATTTAGAACTGTATTTAATAAAAACATATTTTTTTATTAAAAAACATTTTCTATAAAAAAACTGTTTGTCTTCATGTTTTCAAGTATTATTTTTAAATTAATTTATTCTAATAAATTTTATTGAATCTTGAGAAATGTATTAAATATTTGTAATCAGTTGGTCCAAATTTTTTAAATATCTCCCTTTGATTTTAAGTAATTATGAATTTTAATCCTAATAATTTTTTTACCACCGTAAAGTTTACCTCGGTTAATTAAGTGTAAAAATAATATGATATTGATTATTAAACGACTTTAAAAGATTATATATTTTTATTTTATGGCTATATTTCAACCATAATCATCCAAAATCCTAATATATGACCTTTTTTCCATAAGGTTGTGATTTTGACCTTTATAAAATTTTTTGTGTTGAAAACTAAAAAAAATCAGTCGTTTTTTTATTTTTTATTTTACATTTTTTACATTTTGATAAAAATAATTTATTATTTGTTATAAATACTTATTTTTAAATATAAATGTTTTTTATTTTCAGGGTATTTTTTTATTTTTAATAGTGAACTAAATACCATAAATTCCTACGCAATATCGAAATAATATTTATTGAATAAATAAAAGAATAAAATAAATTATTATAATGTTGATAAAAGTAATATGATTATGATGAATAATTTTACAAGGTATTTTTTGATAAAAAAGGAAAATTATAAAGTTTTTAATTCTTTATTTTTTATTTTCATAATTTTCTTGAATTTTTAAAACTCAAATTAAATGAATAGATCAAAATTGACATTAATGTTATTTTAAAATAAATATTAATTTATTAAATGATTTGAAACTCCATGAAATCCAATTTCCTACCAGGTATTTGATATATGGTTGAAAATATCAATCATGTTACATTAATGATTCATTTTTCCTTTTATAGTAACTTTCATGACCCCTAAATGGTGTAATATTTAATACAGTGATAATTGACAAAATGTGATAAAATACGTTAGAACTAAATTATAATGGAGAAAAAAGCACCTAAAATTGTATATTTTCTATTCTATGAGAGTATTTATTATTAAAATAAAATTATATTATAATATTAACAATTTTTTATCGATTTTAATATAAAAATTAATTTATAGTAATTCAATATTTTATGAAACTTAAAGAGTTCCCTCCACTCTACTATAAAAGGGAACAATTTCTTCAATTTTCTTCACACTTTAGGAACCATTTAGTTTGTAAAATACCTACTGAAACACCTTAACAAGATATATTAACCAGTCTTATAGGCCTTGTTTTTATCATAAAACATCCTATGGAATCCATTAGTGTAAACCAAAAGATATTTTCTGAAGAAGAGGTATAATTCCTAATCAAGTTTTTTTATTTTATTTATTATACTACCACCATTAACTATTATCAACAAATTATAAAATAATAACAATAGTATATTATATATAATGATATTCTATTATGTTAGTTATCTATTCTTTATCTATCTCCTCTTTCATCAAATTGGAAATAAAACTATCATTCGTGAGTACACTTGACAACCGCCACACAAACCGATGTAATTTATTTTTCATTATCTCCTCTTATGACAAGATATAATTATGTATTTAATGAAAATACATACGATATTAAAGAAATATTTTTCATTTTTAAAAGATAATATTTTCTTCTCATTCTTACCTTTCCATTCAATGAAAAAATAACATCATTCATGCGAACTTGTGGACTATAACATCCACAAAGCGATGTGATTATTTTTTCATCACCACATCACTTAGATGATATATATAAATAAATTTAATAAAATTATAAGTTATTTATGATATAATTTTCCTTATATAAATAGAAAATTATAATTACCTTTTTTTATTGATCATTGAAAAACAGAAACGTTACTCATGCGTACATATAACCTACCATCTCCATGATTATACCATGGGTTATTTTTCCTAAACATCATACATGATTTGTTTTAAAAGTATAATTGATTTATAAAAACTATTCATATTTCATTATTATTATTCTAGAGATGTTGTGATAATTATCTCTTCAACCATAGTAATCCTTTCAAAGTCATTATGGGCATATGGGCTGAATATCATCAAAATATTGGACGTGGACTTTGTTGATTAAGTAAATAAATTTAACATGATAATAAATAAAATCAAATAAATAATAATATTGGAAATGGGTTTTAAGAAAGTAAACAATTATAATTAAAATATTATTCAGTAATAAAAATAACGTGTGTGATGTGTTAGACTCAAGTCGAGGGACTTTATTTTGAAAAACCTTTTTTAATGTTTCATTTCAAACTCTTTTTATTCCTTATCCATATTTAAATAAATTATTTTATGGAATAATTTATAGAGAAATAAATGAATTATGAAGGAAATTTTATTTCTATTATTTAGAGGTTTTCAAAATGGATATTTTTACATATTTTGTACAGAACATTTGGACTTTATTTACAAAATAAAATAACAATATTCTATTTTTAAAATATATAATGAAAAAGACTTTTAACACCATCATAAAAATTATTTTATATTTTAACAAATTTATTATCTTATATGATTTATTCAAATAAAAACCATCCCTTTCGATGTTCTGGTTATTTTCAAAATAGGTTTTCAAATAGAATGTATATATTTATATTCAAAAGTGACATCTTAGGGGTGTAATGAATATTTTAGCGAGTGTAATATTGAAAATTTAATGATTTTATGAGTTATGATTTTTTTATTGTTCTTGTTAATTTTTATGATGATGGGTGGTTCTATTATAAATCTTGGATGGGTGGGCCTGTGATACTCCTCCAATTCATTGGGCATCAAATTCGACTTTAGTTGTTATTTCATTTGTAAGAGTTATATGAAGAGTGATGTTCCAAGTTACAGACATGGTTAATATATAATTTATATAGTTTTTAAAAGAAATATTATGATTTATGAAGGTAATATAATGATATTATGTTTAAAGGAATGTTTATGTTACTTATTAAGGGATAAAAGTACACCATTGTGAAATAGATTTCATAATAGTATCATTATTATAAGAAATCATTTATTAGTTTAATTGTGCCTTTTAAAATCATATTTAATGTTTTTTGGAATGAAGTTTTTAAGATATGTTGATTTATTGGGTAAGAAAATGTATATTCTAACCCTATATATTATTTTGAAAATGAAAAGTTTTTATAAGTTTTTAAACACTGACAATTTATTTATTTCTTTTTATGCACCTTAAAATGTTTTTGATATCATCCCACCATTTAAAATATTTTTTCATAGGGATTTAAGGATTATATGAAACAAAAATGATGTCAATATAAAAACTTTGAAGATATTTCATGAAAATAAAACATTTAATATCATAAATATTTTGTTTTTCTGCGAAAAATCGATATTAAATATAAGTGTAAAATTTATAAAATATCTGTTTTTTATGTATGGGTTAAGACCGATGACTCTAAAAATAAAAACTTTTAAGTTATATGGGGATGAAATAAGGTGAATTCTATTCTAATGACAAAATAATATGTAATGTTTAAGATTAACTCTTAATACCATGTATGATATTTTTGATCAAGGAATTGCATGGCTATGAATGTAGAACTTTATCATAAGGTTAATAATATTGATACATTGAGTCTAGTTAAAGAATTACTAAAAACATAAAGGTAAAACATGGATATATTCATAAATTTTTTATATTTTTACCTTATACCCTTTTTATAAGTTTTATAATAACTTTTTTTCTTGATTTTAATTCCATTTTTCATTTTTAAGAAATGTTATATTACGTTAACTATAAAATTTTCAAACACTAATAATAATTTTTTCAGAATGAATATTTTCCTGATAAAATACCCTATGGCGGTTGGAAAAAATGAAATTTCAATTTAAAAACATAAATTCAGTCCCACCTTTAGTAAAACTTATTCACTTTCTATCCTTATCAAATTAATTGAAAGTAGAAATTCATCAGCTATAGAAAATGAAGATTATTATGTCGAAAATAGATAAAAATATACAAATAAATAAAAAGTTATTTTTATGTAATAAAATTTTAATATAGAAAAAATTTCTATTATGTCATACTTTCATATTATTCTTATTTTTGTTTGAGTATTTTCATTGACTATTAGTTAATTTTAATTTACATAACACTACTTCCATAGCACCTGAAATGGGATGGAATTGGTTTATGATTAAAATTCATCAATTTTAATAAAATGGAACATAATTATATTATTGTTTCATAACATGTAAAAATTTCATTATATTTTTAAAATACATACCATTTTATTCAAGTGAAGTGTATCCCATCCTTATATTATGGTTCAGGTAAGATGATTTTTATGCATGTTGTTTATTATCTATATTTATTTTTTGTTGCATAAAATAAAAAATCTAAATTACTGTGATTAATAAACATAATTTAAAATAGAATAATACTAATTCCAATGTACCTTAAATACTTCTACTTCCTAGAAACTAATTAAAGAATCCTTTATTTCAGGGTTTATGATGTGTGCATATATAGATGATGGGAGGGGTTTATAACCCCCTAAGTATCCATATGATGATGTTTCATAATAGGTGTCTTAAATTCTCTATAATTGTTTCTGGAGGTCATTATTATGAATTTAATTTTCTAATATTCTAATATAAATATACACTTTAAGGGATAATGAATACTAAATTAATATTTTATTATTTATATTTTTGAAAAAAAAGAAATTATATCATAATTTTAACTTAATGTCTTCTAAATTTTTTCCTTCAATGAAGACACAAAATTGTGTGACATGTCTATATCAATCAATATATGAATTCTAGTACTGACCCAAATGTAACTAATAAAAATGTAATTGATGGGGATAAGAGGATGACCAAGTACATTCTATCCAACCTTGAATTTTTAACCATTACTTCTATACCTAATTTTTTTATAATTATTCTACTAAACATATCCTATATACTTTTAACTATATCACTTTCCCAATCAAACACCTTCAAGTTGTTTCTCCCAACTTTAATATTGTTCACATTCCCACATTTGATCAATTTCAATATCTAACCTATATTTATTATCTTGATTGGTAGAATAAAATGCTTTAGAAGTCATTATTGACACAAATAGTTAAATATTTACCTATAAATACAGTAAGAAACTCATAATATTACAAGAAAACACATTATAAATACACAAGATAATCATAAAAAACTATCATATTCATTGAAATATTTTCTTTATTTAATGGTTGAAAATATATGGCCCCTTTATCATGTAACTGAATCCCTTCATTATGGTTACCTATAACATAAATGATATAGTATAAATTAGGATCACTATGAAATTATTATGATGTCCCAATGAAATTTTCATCCTCAGTGGAATTTTAATTTTACAATATTATTGTTTTAATAGAAAAAATAGTGATTTTATAATATGTGTTTGTAGAATATGGGTCAAAAAATATTTATACTACCCATGATTCCATTATGAATGGTTTATCTTTGCACCCTTACTAAAATTTAGTTTCATAAATCCCAATTAATCGATTCTTACCACACTCCTATTATCAACCCATTTGGAACCAAAAATTGAAACATATAATATTTTATAATCAAACACCCATAATTTTTTTTGATTCCAAAGTATGAAATATTTATGTAAATTTTACTTATTTTCTTAGTAATAGATACATGCATATCTTCTTACACAAGAGTAATTCCACCATTTTAATCATAATATATCTACACTATTCTTCTATTTATAATATATAATTATTAATTTTATTACCATTGTAAGATAATAATTGGAAACATGGTCCTATTCCTAGTAATAAAGTTCATTCTAAAATTTATTTCATATTTTAAAATAACTCCTTACATTTATTTTCTCGATTCCATTTTATAAGCTATTGATTATATGTATTTCATATATTTATTCTATCCATTTATAGATTAATATAAATAAAAATTACTTTTTGTGTTTCAACATATGAAATAACATCTATATTTTTATAAAAAACATAAAGGTGATACTATTCCCAATCTATAATGGTGATTATGAAAACATCCATTTATGAAATTAAATCACTTATAAAGTGTTTATTGTCATTATATTTGATGATACAAATGGTCTCCACATTAGTTATATTATCAATAAAAAATTCAATATATTCATTAATAATATATCTCTATATACTATAGCCTTCTAGTTGAATTTTATTTTTGATATCTCTTTTAAAATATTCATATACTGTTAAATAGTGTATATCTATATGTTATGTACAAGACCAAATAATAATATCTATTTAACCCATTAAACTATAAAGTGAACTATTATCTCTAAGAATTATAGTGGGCTAAAACATAATCAATTCATGTAATATAAAAAGAATTTCCTTTTGTGTAGTTTGAAACATCATAGGTTCTATAACTTTATAGTATATAGTATTGAGAAAGAATGAAATATTTGATAATATATGTCAGAAATTTTGAGGTAGAATGAAATATAAAAATGAATACACTGTATAATTCATGAAAACATAGAAACTATGAGATTTTAGTCCCTCTAACTTACAATAATTCATCAAAATTATTATTTTTTATATTTTATTTATATATATATGAAACCTTTACACCATTAAATAATGTTATAAAATAAAAACTTCACTTCCTTTTATAGAGTTAAAGTCAATTGAGGATGAAATTTCCATCTTTCACCCCTCAATGGAACTGACTATTCCCTTATCCCCCTATCCATCATGTCTAGCCTATACTTAATTCTATGATTTATTTGTTAAGGTGAATATAGTAATGTAATAATAAAACAATCAAATATATAAATTTTTCACATGCCTAATATTAATAAAATGTTTGAAGAAAAAAAATTCAAATATTGAAATTAAAAAAGAATGATAATTTCCAACCTGTTTTTGTAAGACTTTTAGAAAAAGTTTTAACAAAAATCAGGATAATATCCTTAACTTTCTCAAACTATTCATCACTTTTTAAGGAATAAGGTGTTATACCTTATTTTAAATTCACATAAAATAATGTCATCCAAGATTAATATTTATGTCATTAGTGTAAACATTTATAATTTTTATGAAGCACTCTCCTAATTGATTATTTTAACCAAACAGAGTATGTAATTCCTTCAATAATAGAATAATCTAACATTTTATTAATTATATATCCTAAAACATTTAAATAATTATTAAAGTAATTAATTATACTAGGCAACATGTATCTAAATTTGAACATGTAATTTCTATTATAATGATACAACATAACACATGAATCCATCAATTTTTATATTTTTTTTAATATATCCAAATAAACATCAATATCGTTACAAGGGTGTTTTTATCTTGATATATATATGGAAAATATAATTTACTTGTGCTTAATACAAAAGTGTGTAATGTAATTATTTATCAACACAATTTTACATGTACTATTAGTGCTATTTTATAAAAAAAAGTATTCATTCAATTTATATAGAGAATAAAAAATTGGTTTCCAAGCTCATTTCAAAATTCTAGATACTCATGATCTATTTTATTTCACTAAGGATTATTTTTTAGGTGATAATGTTTCTAAAATTGAATTATAATATTCACTTGGTATGTAAATTAAATTATTGTATCCTCACTTACATATAGTTTTTTATGCCTTGGAAATATTTTATAGTTTCAAATCACTTTGAAAGGAAATTATTCATATTTTTTATATTAAGACACATCCCAATTAGGATATTTTTAAGTAATTCCAAGACCTTATAAAAAAATATATAATTATTTGTACATGAGTTTATTTTTTCTAAGATCATACCCATTGAACAAAACATTCATTTAGAATCATATATTAATCACAAAATTTCATAATTTTATGGTAACATATCATTTAAGAGAGATTTGTTTTTTGTAAATATGGTGTTTATCCTTAATTTTCTAGATTTCCAATTAAATTCATTCATCATGGATGAAAATTTTATATATTTATTACAACCAATGCATACTTATATCTTTTCATAGATTTATAACTTGTGAAATTGATTTGGATAATCATGTAGGACATTTTCAACATTCATAGTCAATTCCTCCATACAATCACTATATTTATTTATAGTTCTACTCGTATTAGAAAATATATAAACCATTGTGTTATCCCATAAAATATCTATATTATGTTTCCCTTAACGTTTAGTCTAATATTTATAAATTTGATAAATTACATGATAGATCAAGTGTTCCTTTAAATTATCAATAAAAATTCGTACTAAAAAAAAAACAATGTAAACAAAGAAAAATGTTTTGAGAATGTCTATTTCCATGCTCTAATGAAAACATTATGAACTCTTTAACCCCATCCTCAAAATATTGTGTCATACGATTTACATCTAACTATTTTAAAATAATATTATTTTTATTTTGTTCAATAATATTTATATTTAACAAAAATAAATAAATACATTAAAGTTATGCATATAATGTATTATTTTTTACATTATTAAAATATATAAATTATAAATTTAACCAATATAATTAAAAATTATACTAGATTAATATATATGATTTATAAAACAAGAGATATAAATCCTGCTATTTATATTATTATTATAAATATAAAGTTTTTTATTTTTATAAAATATGTTATATCTAATATTTTAATCATTTAAAAAAACACAGACAATTTACTATATTTTTTTCATGCTCTTAAAATATATTATCTAATGAAAAACACATCTAATATATTCAATTATTACCAGAAAACAATTTTTTTACTATTTCATTAAAATATATTTCATATATTACATAATAAAAGATTTTATAAAACAAATATTAGGTAATTAAAATGTTCCATTTAAATGTTAAAAACCTGAATTACTCATAAGTAGAAAAATACTTATTAAATATTTTATGTGCAAGTTTAAATTAATTTCATAATATAAAAATAAATCTAAAAAAAACTTTTTTCATCAAATCTTCAATTATAAACACATAACATATAATATATATACACACACATAATTATTTACACAAAAACATTTTTATATACAAATATATATGCATAGAAAAAAATATTAAAAATAAAAAATTTTTATATATTCTTGTGCGTGTGTATATAAATATATAAATTCATCATTCCATCTACTTACCCCCCCCCACACACATAGAGTAGAGATATAAAAGAAACATTTGACACTGATGCATGATAGGTTAAAGAACGACATATACATTAAGAACAATTAAAAAGACCCCCAAAAAATATATCATGATAAAAGGAGATATCATTAAAAATATGTTTTAAATTTCATAAAAATTAATTTAGAAGTGGTATCATACATTAAATGATGTGAGGGGGTGATTTAGAGTTCAAAATAAAAAATATCTTGAATGATAGGTTTGATGAGTAGTGTAGTTAGTGTTATTTTAAAAATATAGTAATGGATTTATCGATACTTATTAAAAAAAATAAGCAAAGATTATTTTATCCACAATTAAATTGTATATGGGGATAAATTTATAATTATAGTGATAATTTTTACACTGATAATGATCAATCAATATCAGTAGTCAATTCAGCGTAGATAATTCCTAGTTTAATTTTACGAAACTTTACAAATTCATGGTAATTGTTATGCATCATTAGTCTAATATTATAAAAGAATTTTTATAGAACCCTATTTTAGAACCGATTTAGGTATATTTATCCACACTAAAATTTCATTGCTAAAAATATATCTATAATATTAATCCCAATATATATATGTGAAGTTCCATAGGGGTGACTTGTATCACTAAGAGGGGGGAGTTTAATTAGTGGTACTACTTTTAAAATTTCTTATCTAAAAATAAAATTATATGATCTATTATGATCTGATCCACTGAATTTTAAATTGTATCCAAATATTATTGAAGAACAATTGAAATAAACACAATAGAAAACAATTTTTACTTGGTTATATTTCAATTTGGGTAGCAACCCCTTATTTTACATGTTTTTATCCATGTAAAAGATTCTCTAATAGAATGAATGACCAATTAAACATGTATATGGAGATATCATCTGTGACCTATGATTATTTCCCATCACATAGTATCCTTTCAATTAGAATAATATTCACCAGTTCACAAGAATTTTTAAAAAGTCTGAGTAAAATCACAATAGAGAATGACATGCTCTAATACCAAGGATGATGATATTCCTCTCAAGGCTTCAAATGAATAGAATCCGAATGTGACCGCCTCATTTAGATCTTCAACATTTATTATTTAGTGTTTATCCCAAATTATTTGACCATTATTCCTGCATCTAGAAATTCAATATTCCACTTCTCAATCTTAGATCACTAAATACATGGGTTTTCTAGATTTTTATTCATGTTTCAAAACACACAGTCTATGACTAAGTTCTCATTATTCTCTCATTTTTTATTTTATCAATCCCATTTCATTTTACTAAAATCTTCTTATTAATTGATATTATTTTAATTATTCATAACTAATTGAATTAATATAATTATGCATGATCTCATGTCTCCTAAATGCATTACATGGGTTTTCACCCGTAATCTCTAAATATTCCCTCAATGGATTTTTACTCTATAATCTTCCATGGGTATCCTTATTGAACTATTCATGTGGGTCTATTTTCATGATCGTTGATATATTTTCCATAATAAACATTTTCACATATAAGATGTTTAAATAAAATAATAAGTAACTTCTTACCTTGATCACTAAAATACTTTTCAGATATATTTTATTTTAAAATTAAATAAAGTTGGAGCAGTGATAACCCAATCCTCTCCACATATAGTCTTCCACATATATCATATTGAATAAAAACATAATTATTAGATAAAATTTTAGGGTTAATGAATAACATAACATCATCTCAGTTAACTTCCATAATTATATTATATAAATTACTTATCATCATAAATTATTTTCACTAAAATGATTTACACGGCTGTTTAAAAACTTTTGAAGAATAGTGTGGACTCCTGTTAGATATTTTTATTTGAAAATTATTAGATTTTAGACTATTAACCATTTTGTAGTAAAATGTTTTTCTTACAAATATTATTGAGATTCAAATATTAGCAAAATTTTCTCCAACTAATAATTCATACATATAGTTTTTTTGAAATTCTTGTATAAATTATAAGATTCTAAACATTGCCAAATTCTATGATGAGTTTCCACAAATATCTTAAATATACTAAAAAATATTATATATCAATTAAATTTATTACTTTTTGGCCTCAATATCCATATAAATAAATTATTTATCATTAAATATGGTTAGTATGCACTGTGAGCTCTTAATTTTTCCAATTATTCATTGGTTTTTTAGAATATATCATACAGATTTAAAAAGATTACTTATCTAATAACCATTGAGTATCTCACTATACTCTTAAATAAAAAACTTTTGTAGATTATTAAAAATTATACATATCACTTAGAAAATTTTCAATTCCAAACTCCTATAATATAAAAAACCAATTATTAACACACTTAGGAACATTTTCATGCTCCTCTCAGAACTTCCATAATACTTTAAATAATCATATAACCACTTTAATTATTTTTACGATTCTCAATACACAATAACTAAGACCAGCATAATTTAGATATCATTAAAACAATATCAACGATTTATAAGGATTATCTCACATGGTTAATAAAAAATATAATATAAGATTAATAATTTAATGGTTTCTTCAATACGCATTGAATTTATTGTCAATATTAACAACTAACACTAAGAATCATGAAATCATAGATTTTCTAAAGGAGAAATTTTTTGACCCACGACTTCTAGACAAGATAATGTCTATTTGGATAATTAAATCTCATGGTGATGAGAAATATTTGTCCTAACAACAACATAGATTCATTCCCCATTAGTCTTTGTACTCATTACACCCCTTTATTCTCAATCAACAAAATTTTGAATATAAAAATAATAAAGGTAATAATATAACTTTCTCCCATATGATTTGTTCACTTATTCATACCATTGGAAGAAAACATACAAATAACGGGGTGGATATTCCCACACATTCTCAACTGATAGGTGAAGGATGAACATGAATTTTTTGTCTCAATTTAAAAATCCCCTCTATTGGAATTTCTTTTGTAAACACATCTGTAATACAATCATTTGTGGAAATATATTCCAACTTCACATATCTTATAGACACTATTTATTTGAACATGTGATATTTAATTTCAATGTTCATGGATTTTAAATATTGGACAAGAATTTTTGATAGAAATATAATGCTTTGATTATCAGAGTATGTCCTCAATGTCTTCTAAAATACCACTATCAAATGTTCCAACAAAACTTTCATCTGATGAATTTGAGTATAGGTATGTATTCCAGAAACATATTTAGATACTATAGTTCTCAATGTCTCAGAATTATACTTCATACTATGATAGATCACACAAAATTTAGTTAAAAAGAAGTTTTCACCAGATGTTGATTTCCTATCACTATAATTTATAGGATAATATGAATATATGAAATCAAAAAAATTCGGTTCTTTTCAACTTCTATACAACATAAAATTACTCATATAGTTTAAAAATTTATGAGAATTATTTTTTATTTCATTATGTTAGACTCCTTAGGATATCTCTACTAACTTACAAAGAGATTCAATGCATATACTATTTTTGGTCTTAATAGAATTTAATTATGTAGTCTTTCAATGACTCTTAAAAAGAATTTTTTGATTAATAATTATTTAAACATTATATTTTCCCAATATCATTGAAATTTTTTGGTTGTTTATACTTATATTGAGTCATCTATAAAAATTAAATTAAAAGTTATCTGACATCTTTTTCTTGGGATAATAAGATGCTATCTTCCTTTTGTCTAACCAGTAAGCCTATTAAACAATTATTTTCACCCATCATTGACAAATAAATTTAAATTTTCATTTTTTATAAAATACTTCAAGGAATTATATTTTTTAAGTTAAAATTATGGGTCCCAAGTACATTTTATTCCAAAAAATTACTATGAACATTTCCTAATATACATTTCAATCATCTAAAATAGATATCTAATTTACAATTATATGATATAGGGGTTAGTTACTATCTTTATAGTGACTTATTGATTTTGGATACTATGTTTTGATCATAGTCTAAAATTGAACCTTTATTTATTTTTATTAAAATCAGCTTATTCATCTTCAAAATTTTAAAATGTATATTTTACATCTATACGATATACCTTATAGTGTTTATGAGATACAACTTCAAGTAACATTCTAATTTATTAATGTCTTCAATTTAATCCCTCTAATCTAATAATACTCTTTGAAAAACATTATGGATTTTTTATTAAGATGTCAACTTTAACTTTTAGATTATTTTTGAATCACCACATAGAACGTATAATATTTTTTCCTTCAGGTATTGGTTATAATATAACGAAGTCATGTATCCAACACTGGGGGGGGGGGGGGTGAATCTCTGTTGGTATTTTTATAAACCAATTTAAACGTTTATCCCTTATCACCACTTTACTTATTTAGTAAATGTATATTTCTCTTTATTTTTCACAACTTTAGTTGGTGTATATTATAATGTAAAATATTAATTAACAAAACAAGAACTCTAGAATTTTTTAATGAGTTCATCCTCATTTTAGGATGACTATAACCCCAATGTATGGCAGTTATTATCCCACTCTCCCTCAACTTCATTAATATTATCAAAATAAACACGAGATATGGTAGGACCTTAGAACCATTATGATGGCACTGATGACTTACAAATAATTCAATTAATTTATATTATATAAGTCTATAAAAATACAAGTATTGGATTTCTACTTATGAAGTGAGAGAAACAACTAGTCTCTAGTGTTATCTTGAAAAAATGGTCTGATCTTCTTTCTCAATAAGAAAAAAAATTAGTGGTACCACCATATTAGAATCAATGTTTTACCTCTCACATATAGAAGAAAAGTTTCAAAAATTACCTTAAATATTCTATAATAGAATATTGTTGGATATTACTCTGAATCCCTCAGCCTGAATATGAACAATGTGAAAAAAGACCAATTTGACCTCTCTTTGGGTTCTTCTTCTTCAATTCCAAAGACGATAAATTTCTATAGAGTTGGAGTTCCTTCTTCTCGCTTTGACTTCACAATATATAATTATTAATGTATTTTTGGTTCTTTCATTATTTCATTAATACACATAATCTATAAGTAGAATATGTATCAGTTATCACATATTTTATTTCTGGTTCAAAAATATATTTTTACTAATCACATGAATATTATTTTATATAATAGTTTAACATTAAATCCCCCAAAACCATTTAATTTAATGATCCTTATATATTAGACTTTAATTCACTAATCTTCCCAATTTACTCATCTAAAGAAAATAAATTTATTCACTCAAAAAAATATAAAAAAATCTTTCATAATACTTCTCTTCTTATTTCTTAACCAAATTTAACTACATAAAACTAAATGAATGCATGAATTCATTAGTACTACTATCACAATTTCTACTAATTTTTTAGTTTAAAGGTCTCAAATTGACTTCTTCCATTTTTTATCATTACTAAAATCAAGAAAAATCCTCATGATATTTTGGACCTTAAAAGAAAAAATTAATCTTTATCACATTTTTATTGATCAGAATAATTAATTATGGTATTCATAAACATTCAATTCATCAAAAAATATCTCAGAATTTTTACACGTTTTAAATTAACATGAATCTTGGGAACTAATAAATTTACTCTTTAGAGGTTATCCTTAATATTCTAAAGACCATACATTCTCTTACTAATATTAGTTTTACACTTCATAAGACTTATTTCACTCTAAAAAAGATCCAATTACAATTATGAAGTGTTTCATGACTCATAACAATTATAAGGAATATTTTAATTTCTAATTTTACTCTTAGGAACTTGAAAATTACACTTTTAAACTGAAATTAGAATCATATGAATCAGTTTTTATTCTTCTGAACTCATATGTTTTCATTTTTCTACAACATAATTTCATTAGGAATCTATATTTTTCTCTTATTAACTCACTATTATTTACAGATTTTATTATATGAACATTATTCCCCACATTCACTATAGGTACCAGATGCATTAACATTAAATGATCCTGAAAAACACCTGCATGCATCATGAAATTATAACTCAAATTTCAACCAATTTTAATTTAATAAATTACATGAAAATAGATTGATCAGCCTGTATTTAGTTTGGTGATGATGAAGATAAAACAAATGGTGTCATTTCTACCCGATATCACACATGGTATAAGTGATGAATAATATCTCAAATTACAAAATTCCATTTCGAAAATTCATATGGGTGGGAACATTTATATCAACCCCAGTTTTTCTCTACATCCTGATGAAATCACTTAGAACATGAACGTACATGCAAGTCATTATACCATAATATATGGTGGATCTTTCTTTTATACTAATATTAATAATATTTTTTACCCTTTATGCTACCCTCACCAATCTCACATATTTCATTTTGTTCGACAATATTCAAGATGTTCAGGCTACTCAAGTGATTGATCTGGTTTGGCTTGTATGTTTTTTGTTAACTCTTATAGGCGCATTGACAAAATAATAATGATGGATACAAAATCCTTCATGGAACCTCTAACTCAACCTCCTACCCTTATCAAAACTATATAGATCCATCTAATAATTTTATTTCTCATCCATCCTTTTGAAACCCAAGGATGAGACTCATCACTATTACATCCCTAATGTTTCTTACATAACTTTTACATAATTTTTAAGATAAATTACATAATAGAGAAAAAAATATAGGATACAAATGTTTAATGTATTTATAAAATTTAGATCATACATTACATTTACTTAATAAAGAAATCATTTATTTAAATTATTCTTCCTTAACCTATTAAATTATAACATTCCCCTCAGTACATAAAATTACCTGAGGATTTACATTAATGAAAGTGTTGATCTAAAAGCATAGTAAGAGGATGAATAATTGATATGAATCAATATACCATGGGTGAGCATAATAATCATCATCATATCAATAGAATAAGATCATCATAAAAATCATGGGGGAAATATGTGATAAATCCATGAAATATTGAAACGTATAAAAATGAAACATCATGTCATAGTGGTAAAATACCATACACAGTTATGAAAAAATATAGCATCATGTTCATGAAAAATATATGTGAATAATTATAAAATATTTATTATGAACAATGATAACATCATGATCAAGATTATTAAACATTATCTCATGTGATACATCACATTACCCAATAAATTAGAGGGATATACAACTTTGGTACCACCAATCATATCATAAATGATCATAATCCTGCATCCCACATAGAATGTATAACAAATATATATATGAAATAAACCCAATGAAGAGAATGGGTTTCATAAGTATTACAGAATGCATAATTTATTGATTAAACAGGGGGTTCCCAAATGAGTAAGGGAAAACATATTTTTTTTTATAAAAATCATTATTCTTGATCGAAGAAGAAACATCTCAAGATGAGTGATAGATGTGTTTTGGAAGGAAAATTCTATTTGGAAAATATATGTATTTGGATTACAGATCAAGGTGGTAAAATGTATATCCCATAAACAAAACGGATTTGTAGTTAATGGATACTTAAGAAACATTAGTAAAATATCCATACTAAAACTAATGTGAATATTAGATAACCAAATAAAAAAAAGTTGGGTTCGGGAACCCCCTTACCATAATTCAAGCTATATTTTGTTGCCATTGCGCCGCATGGATAATAAAATTAGATTTATTAAAACATTGATGCAGAAGTGAACTATTATAAAATTCTAAACTATTTATAAATTATATTCATTTGATTATATTTTAAAATTTCGTTTGTTATAGTGTAGATATTTTGATATCATGTTTTACTTAAAAATTTCCCATTTTGCTTCGATTTCACTATTTTGTCCGAATTCATTTATAAATAAGTATAATTAAATTCAAGGAATTATAATATATGTATTTACATATTTATATATTATATATAATTCATTTATTACATCCATGATGTTAGTTATAATAAATGTCCTTTCCATGTATTAGTATGTGGTTAACTGACCTTTGATGGGACACTTTCAAAAGAGTGGGAAAGTGAATTTTCAAATTTAAATATAGAATATATAAGACACTTATAGTTGGTTAAAATAACTAATATAACAATAAATTAATGACTCATTAATATTGTAAAGAATTTTTGGAAAATTATTGGCGAAAAAATAAATAGAAGAATAAGAAAAAGAGAAGAGTTGATCGATACTTACTTAATCATTGATGTAGCATCTCTTTTAGGACACTAAAAATCCATTTATGTTTGGAGTTGTATTACCCCATGAAATCCCTAAGGATTATAAATAAATTGAGAGGATGTATTTTATAAGTCTTTTTTATTTTTAAAGTGGGGGATAAGTGGTTGACAAGTGGAGGGAGTGGGGTAATTTATACTTGAGGATAAGGGTATTTTTAGAATAAAATATTAAATAAAATAATATATCAATGGAAAAACTCATAATAGTAAATTTTTGACAATATAAATCATATATAAATACAATATAATGGTTTTTAATATTTTAAAGCTTTTTATAATTCAAATTAATTACCTCATTAAAAAGGAAAGTGGAGTGAAAGAAGAATCTTTATTGTAAAGAATCACTTTTGATTTTAGGTTTTGGATTTTTTAAATTTCAAAGAAAATTTTATTTTATTTTAATTACTCATTTATTAAATTAAATATTAAATGGAATAATATTATTCTATATTAAGTATTATTTCATTATTACTTTCTTAATGATGTAATTTCAGATACACTGGTTATGTGAAGTACTGTATTTTTACTATTCACTTGAAAAATGAAGTATTTTAGAAAATTAACAAAAAAACCCTAGGCAATTTCTACATTCTGATTTACAAAATGTTATTCATTTTACTGAAATAAATTTTTGACATAGGTAATTTTAAATTCTATTTTTTTTATTTTCATGAAATACTTTAAAATACAGTTTATTAAAAATGTGCCTATATTTTTATTTTGTTTTTAAATCATGGTATTTATTTTTTATCATTATAATATTTATATTTACTTATATAAATCATGATAAAAATTATTTATATTTTTTTTATTATGATGTTAAATTAATATTCTAATGGTCATGTTACTTTTCCCAATGGGCAGGTTACATTTCCCAAGGGGTAGGTTACTATTATAATGGTCAAAATACTATTATAATGATCACTTTACCACCTATGAATGCCTCTACATTATTTCCTTTATTATTAAAATAAATTCCCCTCAATGTTATATTTTTCTATTTTCTCTAATTATTATTTGTTGAGTAATATTATTTCTTACAATGTTGGTATTATATATGATGCTTCTAGTGGAGTGGGGAGATACATATTTTCCCATTTTAGATTTTCAATTTTATATTTTTTATATAATTTTAATGTTCATAATTTTAATTAATTTTATTTATGAGTAATGAAATATTATTTTTGAATGAAATAAATTATTTTTAGTTTCTGTATATGTATAATATTAGATAGTATATTATACAAAACATTTATTTCAAGAGGGAAAATATCATTTATAATCTATGGGCTGTTACATTCTCCCCCCTTCTAATTTTTTTTCTTAAAAACTTTAACTTATATTCATGGATAAGAATAGGTGAGGGCACTTTTATTTCATTGTTTCCTCGGGTTCCCATGTCCCCTATTCTTACATATGGTTCCTCTATAACACTTTGGCATGGTGAGATGTCTTTTTTGCATATAAAATTCTATATATGGTCCAAGATCTTCATAGCATGCTCTTTATATGAGAATAAATTTTCTAGTTGTAGCACCTATAGATTCATTACATGTGAGGGATCAGATATGTACTTCCTCACGAATGATATGTGGAACACGTCAGGAACTTGGACCATACCTGATGGAAGTGCAAGTTGATAGGCCGTTAAAACTATGCAATAAATGTTAACAAAGGGGAATATGTACCTTGGGTTAAGCTTTCCATTACTTTAAAACAACATGACACTATTACATGGTGATATTTGAAGGAAATAATTATCCCCAAATTCAAACTCCAAGTCCCTTTTATAGTTTTCACCATAACTCTTTTGCTGACTCTGAATAGATTTTATATGCTATTGGATGAATTGAACCTTCTGTGTCATATCGCGCACAAGGTTATGTCCAAGTAGCTTTTATTCCCCAAAATAATTCCAAAATGATGGAGTTCTACATCACTTCCCATATAATGGTTCATATGGATCAATTGAAATACTTGGTTGGAAGCTATTGTTATATGGTAACTCAAACAATGGTATATGTTAAACCCATTCACCTTTGAATTCCATTGACCATGATCTTATCATTTCCTTGAGAGTCTGAATAGTCTTTTCATATTGGAAAACAATTTGGGAGTGATTGGTTATGATGAAATTAAATTTAGTACTGCTGAATACTTTTCTAGAATTTATATGTGAAACTTGGATCATGATAAGAGATGATAAAAAGTGGAACCCCATGTATCCTCAATAATTCCTTCACATATATTTTTAAATATTGTTCAAGTGAGTAATATTTTTGAATAGTGATAATGTGTGAAGTCATCAAAAGTTGATCCTACATAACCAATATAACATTTTTCCTTTATAATAGTTTGAGAGACTAGTGACAATTTATATGATGACATTCTACCATTTCCAATTCGGTATAATAAATAGTTGCACCAGCCCTGTATACTTCAGTCACTCTTCATTAACATACATAAATACCAAACAATGCGATATATACTATTCAATATCCTTTTTCATGTTGTACTTCTATTCTCTCGAAGATCACAGTATATCTTGGTACATCCGGGATGGAGAGGGAAAGGTGAGCTATGTGAATTATCTAATAGATCATTTTTTATATCAGGTGATGAAGACATAGAAAGCCTCATTTGGAACAAAATTTCACACTCATTATCAATGTTTTAATAATGTATATTTCCTTCATGAAATAATTTTACCTTCTTTTTTAGCTCTTTACTATCCTTTTATGGCTATTTAATCTTATATGAGATGGATGGTTAATAAATTATTTGGGAAAGGTAGGATATGACCCCCCCAGTTATGATTTATTGATCCATACATTGTATATCAATAAAGGTAATGACTTTATCAATCTACATCAAGGAAAAAGTAATAGGTTTTTTTCTTCTAAGAGCATCAATTACCTTATTCGCCTATCCTAGATGGTAGTGAATTTAAAAACCACAATCCTTGATTAGATCCAACCATCTTCTTAGATGTTTGTTGATCTCCTTTTTTTGAATATATACATTAGAATACTTTTGTTTGGTATATATGTCATACTTCTCACCATAGATATAGTGCCACCAAATATTCATGTAATGATCATAACTGCTAACTCTAGATAATGTGTTGTGTATTTTTCTTATGGATCATTAAATTTCATGAGGAATAGGCAATCACTTTATCATTCTATCTGAGTATACAACCCAATCCTTTCTTTGAAGCATCACTATATATCAAAAAATATTCTCCAGTTATTGGTAGTGTGAGTATATATGTAGTTATTATCCTCATGTTGATAACTATAAATCTTTACCCCTATTCTTTAATCCAAACATATATTACCCCTTTTCATGTTAACTTAGTTATCGGTCTATAAAATCAAGAGAAATTTCTCAGAAACTGTCATTACTACCCTAATATGCTAATAAAACTATGGATTTTTATGACATTTGTGGGTCTCGTCTATTCCAAAATTATATTTTTATTGGAAGGGTTCATAGATTTTTTATCATTTGTGATCATGTGCCCCAAAAATGTGACTTGATGCATCCAAAAGTCACACTTTCTGAACTTAGAATACATTTTATCCTTCCTTATTTTCACCAGTACAATACTTAGATTCTATTCACATTCCTATATAATATTAGAGTAAATGAGAATATTATCCATAAATATTTCCAAAAATTTATCGATTTAGTCTCTAAATATTCTATTCATCAATTATATGAATATTTTAGGGGAATTAGTAAGTCTAAAGGGAGTCACTATAAACTCAGAGTTCCTATACTATGTATGGAAGTCTATATGATGAATATCTTCCATATTCACCTATAACTGATGATATATAGAATGAATATCCACCATTGAGAAGTATTGATCACCTCATAATTGATCGAACAAATCATCAATCCTTGGTAGAGAATAATTTTTCATTTGGTGATCTTATTGAGCTGTTGGTTATCAATAAACAACCACATTGGTTTGTACATTTTCAATAAAAAGAGAACTAACGTACCCCCTAGTGGTACAGTCAGACATATGAACCCTTTTTCCAAATGACACTATATTAGTTTCTTTAACTCTTAAATTTCTATCATGTCCATCATATTGGGAAATTTTGAGATAAGAGTGGATCTGTGCATGAGATATATTGAGAACTATACCTCACGATCTAGGGTATTTCTGTGTAACGCTTCTTGAAATAAATTAGTGTATTTCCTAATAATGGGATTTTCATCTTGGATAATAGATTCCTTTGAATCCACCAATTGGGAAAGCTTTTCATCGTCACAGTGTACCAACTCCCACACCATTGAGGGATTTTCTAAAGAAACTTCATTATCCTCATTTATTTTTAGAGGAGCATTAGATGGTTTTGAATATGAAAATAGATTTCCTTTTACCAATAGTTTATATATTCTATATATAATGAGAACTAATAAATTCCCAATATAGCATTGAATTCCACCAAGGGATGAATTATGAGATTCACTGGAAGAATATTCCAATAGATTCTTACAGGATAATAGCAGAACACTTAGGTTGAAATGATTAAACCACTTTGTGTTTTTAAAGATATCTCTACTTTAAGGTATCAAGAATTTGATTCAACAGTTCTAGAAATCTTATTGTACATAAAATAATTCATAAAACTATAATAGAATAACTTATTTTCCATTATTTAGTGAAAAGAAAGTATACCTTGTATAACTTCATTTTCTTGCTCCACTTTAGTAGTAGTGATGTAATAATCATTCCCTTGATCATTTGGTATTGGTGGTTGATGAAAATAATTACACTTAAGAACCTATGGTTTAGTAAGTTGACTCACATAGTTACCTTATACCTATAGTTGATCCATTGAACCATGGGTGGTGCATTAGGTGGTGCCTTCCTTTCCCCATCATTAAGGCTATCTTCTTCACGTCTCTTTGACATTCATGACCTTGGTGGTATTCTCTCCAACACTTGAAGTATTTCCCCAATCCTTTGATGGAATTCACATGATGTTTATAGCTATATTTTTGATGTGTGGGAAGTTTAATACCCTTTCCTCTTTTTTCATTTCACCCACTAGCTTCAAACTAAATTCTTATCTTCTCTCCCAATGTATAACAATTTGATATCCAAACCCCATCTCTGATTTGAGACTACATCAAATCAGTTTTTCATAAGTACAAAAATATAGATAGTTAGAGCCTTCAAAATGTGTGGTTTTAAACCACTAAATAATATATATATTTTTATATTATTGTTGATAAAAAACCTGAGGTCTATCTTGAAATCCTGGTAAGTTTTTCCTCTTAATATTTGAATAATTCACCTTCCTTATTCCATATTTCTATGAATTCTATCCCCAAATATGTTTGAAGAGTTTAACGGAATTAGTTGTTAGAAATTATATTTTTAATTTCTTCCCACTCTATGTATACCATTTCATCCTTCCTATTTGTGTTCTTTATAAATGACCACCATTTTTCAGAATCTCCATGTAATGGATAAACAACAAGAGTAACCTTATCCTTCTCATAATGGTGTAGTATAAAAAAAATTTTCTCTACTGAGTTAACCCACATTTCCACAAAAGCATTGATTACAATATCCACTAAAGGTTGGTGGAAGTTTCCAAATAGAAGACTCAATGTATTTTTTATCTTTCTTGGGTGAAATAAAATATTCCACATGTTTCAAGTTATTTTTCATATCCTAAGACAATATGGTAATAATTTTCATGATGTCTTGAACTCCACCCCCATTGAATTATGGATGTCGTTTGTGTAATAATTGCATTGTACCTAACATGGATAGCTGTCTTAGTTTATCTTATTTACAACCATTTTCAAAATAATAAATGTTTTAAACAAAACATAAGTCAACAAAACAAGAATAAATATATTTTTATAATTAACTCTGAAGAAATATATTATTGGGTCTATATGTTTATTCTTTTTATACAATAATGTTTTAGGAATGTTTAAATATACTTAGTCTCATCCTATAAGGTTTCTATATGTTTTATAATCTCAATCCATAAATTTAATAAACCATAGCTCTAATACCAACTATTACGACCCTTCTTTTTCTTACATAACTATTATATAAATTTTAAGAAAAATAAAATAATAGCGATGAAAATACAAGATCGAAAGGTTTTGTATCCTTAGAAAATTAGTCTCATGCATAATTTGTGCTTAATAAAACAAATAAATTTATTTATTTAATTATTCATGATCCTTATAAAAATATCATTTTCGCCCTAGTATATGTAATCATCTAAGGATATACATCTAACTAAGGGGTATGCACCACAATAAAATTATAGATGAATAAAATTTTATTTAATACTGTATATGAAATAAAACACTACGTGAAGAAAATAAAATAAATTCCCAATACTTGAAAATATATTTTCTATTTTGAATAACATAAATCTAGGATATATCTTGTAATTAACGAAACATTTATTTACCTTACATTATACACAAAAACGACTTTATTCGTTAGCTTACATTACACAGAAGCCCTTTTTTGCTAAATACTACTAATATTATTGTGTAACATGAAAATTATATCCTAAATGTCAAATTAGTGGTTATGAATAAGATTAAATTAATTATAAAAATATAAGTTGTATTTCATTGGTTACTAATTAATTATAAATGAGTATAAAAACCAACTGAATATAAATGAAAAGTTTTTATAAAAATCTATATTTATACACCAAAGGAGTTTTATATTAATAAATTTAATTAATTAATAATATTTAATAAATTTAATAAATTTATATATTATATAAATAGTTTTTATAATCTTCCAATATATTTTAGATTAATATATAATAAAAATTCTAATTTTATGCATAAAATGTTGAATTTGTCTAAAACTAGTTATGCCGCATTTTAATGGTGAAATTGTTTGAAAAATAAAGGTTAAAAGTTTTAATTTTTTTTAAAAAAACATCATTTTTTAAATAATTATTTAAAAAATTTCTTAGGTTAAATATTTGGTATTTTTATAAGAAGTTTCATTTTATGATGATTGTGAAAAATATTGAATTTAATTGAAAATTGAATTTTCATCTAATAAAATTAAAATGTTAAATTATATATTAAATTGGTTTTAAAGTTAAATGAGATAAATTATATATATTTTAATTCATGTTATGTAATTTTAATCAATTTCATACATAATTTTGATATAAAAACTTTTTTAACTTTTGAACATTTTCAATTTAAAACCATGCTTTGTCTTCACATTTGCGGGATAAATTTTTAAATAAATTCCATAACTTATGTGAGTTTTATAACGACCCATACATTACATACATTGCTAATACTTCAAAATTGAAGAATAATTATTACAACATATAACAAAACCATGAAAGGACCGTATAGGTATAGTGTCTTTAGAAATTGGGAAACATAAACAACTGGTTCATAAAGCGTCTACACTGTCTCCCATTTATTTCATCAAATCTGTAGTTCCTTTTGGCATATCTTACTTAATAACCTTCTTCCTGACCTTGGGAAAGAAAACATACGAAAGGGTGATCTCAAATGCTCAGTAAGGGTAAACAAAAGAAATATCAATCACATTATATTCATAAGAACATAACTTTTGGAAATCTTAACCTACAAAAGAGAGCATAATTTCATAACATGGGATAAATCATGGCAGTGAAATGTAATCACAATAATCATAACTTAAAACATGAAACTTTGTGGGATACACACATAATCATAGATAATCATTTCTTATTAGTCAAGGCTCATTGCCAAGACTATCTTAGTGGACAAAGTCCCTTTCTGAACCGAGTTCACTCCTCGTTTCAGTCATGTTTCCCTGAACCGGTATAACCTACCTTTCCATCCAGGTCTATCTCATGAGATATAAAATCTTTACCCAATGCATTGAATGGAGATATAGGTCCCACCTATCTCATAATGATACCATTCTTATGTGTGCCACAAAATTATAAACCATACATCATAGCATAACCCATGTAATAAAAATGGGAATCATAAACATCGCGACATCATAAAAAAATTTATATAAGATAAAGGAATTCATAAAAATAATTCCATCACAAAATAATCAAATCAATGTAATAATAGGGATATAAACAGAACCCTATATTATCTTAGATGGAAAATAATTTTGATAAAACACTTGAACTCCATTCTTGAGGAAAATATCCTTTCCACTTCAAAAACATTTTTCCTTTCTTAACATGTCATACAATTTTAAACTAAAAGAAGTTGATTAAAAATAAACTTGAAAACTGGAAAAGGAATCTTCTTGGAAATAATGTTTTAAAAATCCATTCATGCCGTATAAGTTAAAAAACATTCTTTGTACTTTTATCAGAAAAGTCAAAAAGTACCTCGTATGAAAAACGACAAAAGATTCCTTTCATATACTTTAATAAAAACTCACCTAAGGGTAAAATTGGATTTAAACAATTTTGGGTGGATGGAAATAATATTAAATATTGAGTAAACATGGATGTGGATGATAAAATACACCCCAGTAAATGCCAAAGTATAAACAATCTCGGATAAAAATGAGATTGTGATATTTCCCTTACCTTAGGTCTGATATGCTTTGTACGTGTCCGAACCTCCTGTATAATGATTTAAATAATGTTGTTGACTTATTAAAGAGTCATAATTATTTTTATTATATCATATATGGTCATATTATTAGCTTCGTAGTAGTAATATTTCATTGCTACTTGTTATTCGGGTGTTTATAATTTTTTGTTCTTATGTGTGTTTTGTCGAATAAATTCTTATTAATCTCTTTAGGTTATAGATACCTCATTAACAGAATGGTATTAGTGTAATATATATCATATTAATTCATTCAATTCATTTATATAATCATTATGAAATGAAGATCATGTAGAACGCGTCGCATCACATCGTGGAGATGGTATTCCGTACGTACGCACGAGTGATGATATCATTCCTATGATTGTGGAATTATATTGGAGTGTATATATACTATTTCAGAATCAGTATAACTTTATAATAGTCATATATAGTCATTATTTACACCATTATACCCATCCAAGTAAGGTGGTGGTGGAAAATAGATTACATCACGGCGTGGAGACAGTATTCCGTACGTACGCACGCGCGGTGATTTCCTTTTTCCGTAGGATGGATAGAAGGTTAATTAGAGTTTTTTAATATTTATAATAACATATCAGTATATAAGAAATACTTATGTTATTACTTTATCATGAAACAACTAAATAATAAAAATTGGAAGAAGAAATAAAGATGAAAGAATCGGTAACAGACATTAACTCTTCTTTGAAGTGCTTCTTTGAGACCTTATTTTAGTGCACAAACATTGGTCTTTGAAGAAGACCAAGACCTCTAGGATGTCTCTAGGGAAGTGTAGAGGAGGAAATGTCAGGGTTTGGACGAGCTTGAAGGCTCAAAGTGGTGTGAGGAAGAGGGGCAGGAGGTGCCATTTTATAAGGGAGGAGAGGGGCACCTTTGGAAAACTAAAAATATTATTTTATTATAAAGTCAAGCTCGGTTTTAAATAGCTTCAAATTGATATAATTAGAAGATAATTTGGGGATGGGTCGAAATACTCTCATCCAATATAATTTAGACATGTTTAGATTCCTATTTTAACCATATCATTTAGATTTAACATTAAGTTAAATAATTTTACTTTTACAGTGTCTTCTTGTGTTCTTATACTATAAGGTTAATAAACTTACTATAAGCATCCAAACGAACCCCAAGTTGTTTATTATTAATATATATAACCTTATATAAGTCATTTGGCCGAGCCTTAGATTTTTAGGAATAAAATAACAATTACTAATATAATATTTGGTTTAAAAACTATTTTATGTCAATTTTGACACTATTTAGTAATTGATTTTTGTGAAAATCATAACAGAATGATTAGTTTGAAAAAATTTAATTAAATCAATACTAACATGTCATATTAACCTAAAAAATTAGTGGAATTCATAAAAAGTCTCAAATTACAATTATTTTGGTGTTTATAACATTAATTATGTCAATATTTCATTAATAAGATAATTACTGCATCATCTTTGTGTCATAAATAAATTAACTTATTTAATGTCTAAAAATTACAAATAAAATACAATTATGTAGGAACTATTTTTAGCTTTCTAATGAATATTTATAGTCGAATGTATCTTATCTATAACCCCATATTAAAAATTATTTACTTATTAAACTTTTATTTTAACTATTTTAACCCTTCTTTAAATAAATTAATAATAAATGTCCTAATCTAATCCAAGTGGGCCTAAATGGTCATATTTTATTCCTAAGTTTGTTTTTGATCGAATTACACTAATCCAATAAAATTATTACTTGTGTTAGGGTAATAATAATATCATCTTTACCCTTAATTACCCTATTTACTTTTAACCGTGGTAAAAAAATAAAAAGTTACTATTCACCAAAAAATATTTTCCTCTCATTGAACCACATTTTAATCATTGATATTAACCGTGTCTCTCATATTTTCGAAATTCCACTTAGAGAAGCGGTAAAATTATGTTTTATGAAAAATTCAGTTTTTTTTTAACTACCACTTAGTGGTTTCACTATTCATCAAAAATTGAAAGTTTTCAGAAAAATACCAAAATTTCACCCTAGGCTAATTTCGATATTCCAAATCCAAAAATGAAGTCCATTTTGAAAAATAAAATTTATAAAAGTTCAAAAAGTGGTTATTACTATTCATAACGGCTAGTTTTAATAATATTTTAATAGCATATCGTTGTTTAGTGAAACTCGATATTGCGTACGACGCAAGCTATCGAGGAAGGTCGCGAATTCGTGTAAAGCAAGCCAAGCAAGTGTTGTGTAGAAAAGATTCCTTTGATTATTTATATAACATAAAAGTCTCGGGTGTTACATTCTACCCCCCTTAAAATGAATTTCGCCCTCGAAATTCGTCACTTTGTAACAAACAAACGAGGATACCTCTCCCTCATCATATCCTCAAGCTCCCATGTAGCTTATTATAATTGGTGGTTCCTCCATAAAACTTTCACCAATTGAGTGGTCTTGTTTCGTAGGAATTTTTCGCTATGATCCAGAATCTCTATTGGTTGTTCTTCTTAAGAAAGACCTTGCTCCAGCGGTACAACTTCTGAGTTGAGTACATGTGAAGGATCAGGTATGTACTTTCTCAGGAGAGATACATGGAACACATCGTGAACTTGAGAGAGATTCGGTGGAAGCGCCAATCGGTAAGCTACCTTCCCAACATGATCCAGTATTTTGAAAGGACCGATATATCTAGGGCTCAACTTCCCCTTCTTTCCAAATCTCATGACCCTCTTCCAGGGAGATATTCGTAAGAACACATTATCACCCACTTCAAACTCTAGGTCTTTTCTTTGGTTGTTGGCATAACTTTTCTGTTGACTCTGAGATGCTCTTATGTGTTGTTGAATAGACTTGACCTTTTCTTCCATTTCATCAACGAGATCAGGTCCTAATAGCTTTCTTTCCCCAACTTCATCCCAGCAAGTTGGAGTCCTACATTTCTTTCCATAGAGAGCTTCATAAGGAGCCATCTGAATACTAGAGTGAAATCTATTATTATAAGAAAATTCCACCAAAGGTAGGTGTTGATCCCAACCAACTTTGAAATCCATAGAGCAATCTCTCAACATATCTTCTAGATTTTGAATTGTTCTCTCAGACTGATCGTCAGTCTGAGGATGATAAGCAGTGCTGAAACTCAACTCTGTATCCAGAGTATGATGAAGATTTTGCCAGAACTTCGAGGTGAATCTTGCATCCCGATCAGATATAATAGAAAGTGGTACTATATGAAATCTTACCACTTCCTTTACATATATCCTGGCATGTTGATCCATAGAGAAATCCTCTCTAATAGCAATGAAGTGTGCAGACTTTGTAAGACGATCAACTATGACCAAGATAGAATTATTGCCTTTGGATGTTTTAGGAAGTCCTGTGACAATGTCCATAGTGATGTTTTCCCATTTCCATTCGGGTATGGGTAATGGTTGTAACATCCCCTTAGACTTATGTCTCTCAGCTTTAACTTGTTGACAAACCAAGCATCGAGAGACATATTCAGCAACATCTCTTTTCATGCCATCCCACCAGAAGTACTCTTTCAGGTCCCTATATATCTTCGTGCTTCCAGGATGAATAGAGAATGAAGAAATATGAGCCTCATCCAGCAGATCCTTCTTTAATTCGGGGATGGGAGGAACACATACCCGATTCCTGAACCTTATTATCCCATCACAATCAAGGTTGAATTCAGGAACATTTCTCACCTTCTTTTGTAACTCGACATCTTCTTTCTGTGCCTCTTTAATCTTTACATGTATAGATGGTTGAACATTCATTTGAGAAAGATAAGATTTTCCCCTTCCATTATAATTCCAAGATCCATCCTTTGTAAATCCATAAATATTGGATCTTTTTTGATCCTCGTCATGGATAAACTAGCATGGTCTTGTCGAATTAATGCATCTGCCACCTTGTTTGCTTTTCCAGGGTGGTAATGGATTGAGCAGTCGTAATCCTTAATCAGCTCCAACCATCTTCTTTGGTGCATATTTAGCTCCTTTTGTGTGAAAATATACTTTAAACTTTTATGATCAGAATAAATATCACACCTTTCACCATAAAGGTAATGCCTCCAAATCTTTAATGCAAAGATTGCCGCAGCTAACTCCAAATCATGAGTTGGGTAATTTTGCTCATGTATTTTCAACTGTCGTGAGGCATAAGATATCACCATATCATTTTGCATAAGAACACACCCCAATCCCTTCTTGGATGCATCACTATAGATCACAAATATTTCTCCACTATAAGGCAGTGTGAGCACAGGTGCACTGGATAACCTTCTTTTCAACTCCTTGAAATTCTCTTCACATTCTTCCGTCCAGACAAACTTAACTCCTTTCCGAGTCAACTTGGTGAGTGGATTAGATAATCGTGAAAAATCTTTCAGAAAACGTCGATAATATCCATCCAAACAAAGAAAAATTCGGATCTCAGTTACTATTGTTGGTCTTGACCATCTTTTGATAACCTCTTTTTTTTCTGGATCCACAGATATCCCCTCTTTTGAGATTATGTGACCCAAAAATGCAACTTTTTGAAGCCAAAATTCACACTTGGAAAATTTGGCATAATGCTTCTCCTTTTTTAGGGTCTTCAATATAATTCTCAAGTGATCTTCATGTTCTTCCTTTCTCTTTGAATAAACAAGAATATCGTCTATAAATACTACCACAAATTGATCAAGACAGTCTCTAAAGACTCTATTCATCAGATCCATGAAGATAGTAGGGGCATTAGTAAGACCAAATGGCATCACTATAAATTCATAGTGTCCATACCTTGTAAGGAAAGCCGTCTTTGGTATATCCTCCCTTTTGACCCTTAATTGATGATACCCTGAACAAAGATCAATCTTGGAAAAGTATTGAGCTCCGCATAGTTGGTCAAATAGGTCATCAATGCGCGGGAGAGGATATTTGTTATTAATAGTGATCTTGTTAAGTTCTCATTAATCAATGCAGAGTCTCATTGATCTATATTTCTTCTTAACAAATAGAACAAGTTCTCCCCAAGGTGATGCACTAGGGCATATGAATCCCTTATCAAGATTCTCTTGGAGTTGCTTCTTCAATTCCTGCAACTCAATTGGGTCCATTCTATAAGGTGTCTTTGAAATAGGCAAAGCACCCGGTATGAGTTCTATTGAAAACTCAACTTCACGATTCGGTGGAAGACCCGGTAATTCCTCTGGAAAGCCATCATCAAACTCCCGTACAATGGGAATATTCTTAATCGTGAGTTTCACACCAACTATTTAACATAAATATCCTTCATTTAGTGGAATCAATACCCATAAAATGGATGAAATTTCCACTAGAAGGTTATGTTCATCCTTGCATTGATAGACGATCATAGATTGATCTGGAATATGAAATGTGACTTCCCTTCTTTGGCAATTGATATGAGCTCCATATAAAGAAATCCAATCCATTCCAAGAATAACATCAAATTCCACTATAGGAAGGATCACAAGATTTACAGGAAGCACTTTCCCACAAACTTCGATCGAAGAAGAATTATAAACTTTTGATGCGACTGTTGTGCCATTAGGTGTTGTCACAGCTAACTATACATCTAATTGTTGAGGTAATACGGTGATACCCTTATAAAATTTTTCAGAAATAAAAGAGTGGGTGGATCCAGAATCAAATAAAACATTTTCTACTTTAGAGTGGATGGTAAGTGTACCTTTCACCACATCGTTATCGTACTCCACATCGCTGATAGAAATTTCATGTGACTTTCCTTTGTCTTTAGCCTTAAGAGTTTGTTGACGTCGACCATCATCATCAACCCTTGGATTAGGGAATTTATTGGCATAATGTCCCATCTCCTTGCATTGAAACATTGAAGTGTAGTAGGTTCATTCTGTGTATCCCTTCCTTTGTTTGCATCATTAGACATCTTTTTCCCATCATCGCGACATTCAAATGCCCGATGACCTTCCTTTCCACATTTGAAACATTTACTTGTCCCTTTAAGACAACTCCCTCCATGTTTCTTTCCACACTTTGAGCATAAGGGAAAGATCATCTTCTTTTCAGTGGGCTCTTTAGATTTTCCTTTGAATTCCATTTTCCTCTTCTTGTCAAACCCATATGACTGATTTGTTACTCCAATATCCATCTCAAATTTGAGAGCACATCGAACGATTTCCTCGTAGCTATTGAAGTCCCTTATGGCTAACGACCTTCGAAGACTTGGTTTTAAGCCACTAAATAATCGATCAATCTTACTCTCAGGTTGGATAATAATACCAGAATCGTACCTTGCAAGTCTCGTAAAATTTTCTTCATAGGTACCAACAGATTCATCATCCTTTTCCTTCAGTTCAAAAAACTCTTTCCCCATCTTTGTTTGGAGAATACGATGGAAGTACTTATTGAAAAACAAGTTCTTGAACTCGTCCCATTCCATGGACTCAATTTCATCCCTTTGCCACTTATTCTTAATAATATTACACCATTGATCAGCATCTCCTTACCAACGATACACTGATAGGATGACTTTATCATGTTCAGAACATTGAAGAACTGAAAATATCTTTTCAGTAGTACTAATCCATTGTTCAGCAACTAATGGATCGGTAGACCCGCTGAAAGAAGGTGGACGCTGCCTCATGAAGGATTCAACAGAATTTTGCTCCTTCCTTTGCTCATTTGGAAGTCTTTCATGATTCATAGCTTGAGAAAGTTGTGTGAGCATGGATACAATATTTTGCATTCCAGCTCCCATAACGTTTGGTTGCTCAGGGGGACAATCATTGCATTGCCCGTCGCATTCCGCATTAACACGGTTCCTTCGGGTTCCAGCCATTGACTAAAACCAAGAAGAATAGTCCGAGCAACACTAATTATAATAGGAAAACCACATAATCAAGAATAAAATTTCACACTTAAGGTCTTATCCTAGGTTATTCATGGCCATTTCTAAAACACTAAGATTGTGTTCTATGCTTATACTTATCCTTACGGTTATTACTAAGGCTTTCGCATCCTAGTTTCCAAAGGTTGACTATACTATTCCTCTGATACCAACTATAAAGACCCATACTTTACATACATTGTTAATAATTCAAAATTGAAGCATACTTATTACAACATATAACAAAACCACGAAAGGACCGTATAAGTATAGTGTCTTTAGAAACTGGGAAACATAAACAACTGGTTCATAAAGCCTCTACACTGTCTCCCATTTATTTCATCATATCTATAGTCCCTTTTGGCATATCTTACTTAATAACCTTCTTCCTGACCTTGGTAAAGAAAACATATGAAAGGGTGAGCTCAAATGCTCAGTAAGGGTAAAAAAAAGAAATATCAATCACATCATATTCATAAGAACATAACTTCTGGAAATCTTAACCTGCAAAAGAGAGCATAATTTCATAACATGGGATAAATCATGGTAGTGAAATGTAATCACAATAATCATAACTTAAAACATGAAACTGTGTGGCATACACACATAATCATAGAGAATAATCTCTTATTAGTCAAGGCTCATTGCCAAGACTATCTTAGTGGACAAAGTCCCTTTCTGAACCGAGTTCACTCCTCATTTCAGTCCCGTTTCACTGAACCGGTATAACCTACCGTTCCATCCATGTCTATGTCAGGAGATATAAAATCTTTACCCAATGCATTGGAGGGAGATATAGGTCCCACCCATCTCATAATGATACCATTCTTATGTGTTCCACAAAATCATAAACCATACATCATAGCATAACCTATGTAATAAAAATTGGAATCTTAAACATCGTGACATCATAAAACAATTCATATAAGTTAAAGGAATTCATAAAAATAATTCCATCACAACATAATGAAATCAATGCAATAATAGGGATAGAAACAGAACCCTATATTATCTTATATGGAAAATAATTTTGATAAAACACTTGAACTCCATTCTTGAGGAAAATATCCTTTCTACTTCCAAAACATTTTTCCTTTCTTAACATGTCATACAATTTTAAACTAAAATAAGTTGATTAAAAATAAACTTTAAAACTTGAAAAGGAAGCTTCTTAGAAATAATGTTTTAAAAATCCATTCATGCCGTATAAGTTAAAAAAACATTCTTCATACTTTTATCGGAAAAGTCAAAAAGTACCTCGCACGAAAAATGACAAAAGATTCCTTTCATATCCTTTACTAAAAACTCACCGAAGGGTAAAATTGGATTTAAACAATTGTAGGTGGATGGAAATAATATTACATATTGAGGAAACATGGATGTGGATGATAAAATACACCCCAGTAAATGCCAAAGTATAAACAATCTCAGATAAAAATGAGATTGTGATATTTCCCTTACCTTAGGTCCGATATGCTTTGTACGTGTCCGAACCTCCTGTATAATGATTTAAATAATGTTATTGACTTATTACAGAATCATACTTATTTTTATGATATCATATATGGTCATATTCTTAGCTTCTTAGTAGTAATATTTCATTGCTACTTGTTATTCGGGTGTTTATAACTTTTTGTTCTTATGCGTGTTTTGTCGAATAAATTATTATTCATCTCTTTATGTTATAGATAAATCATTAACAGAATGGTATTAGTTTAATATATATCATATTCATTCATTCAATTCATTTATATAATCATTATGAAATGAAGATCATGTAGAACGAGTCGCATCACATCGTGGAGACGGTATTCCGTACGTACGCACGAGTGATGATATCGTTTCTATGATTGTGGAATTGTATTGGAGTGTATGTATACTATTTAAGAATCCTTATCACTTTATAATAGTCATATATAGTTATTATTTACACCATTATACCCATCAAAGTAAGGTGGTGGTGGAAAATAGATTACACCACGGTGTGGAGACGATATTCCGTACGTACGCACGCACGGTGATTTCCTTTTTCCGTAGGATGGATAGAAGGTTAGTTAGAGTTGTTTCATATTTATAATAACATATCAGTATATAATAAATACTGATGTTATTACTTTATCAGGATACAAATAAATAAGAATAAGTGGAAGAAGAAATAAAGATGAAAGAATCGGTAACGGACATTACCTCTTCTTTGAAGTGATTCTTTGAGACCTTCTTTTATGGCACTGAAATTGGTCTTTGAAGAAGACCAGGACCTCTAGGATGTATCTAGGGAAGTGGAGAGGAGGAATTTTCAGGGGTTTTCCGAGCTTGAAGGCTCAAAGTGTTGTGAGGAAGAGGGGGAGGAGGTGCCCTTTTATAAGGGGGGAGAGGGGCACCTTTGGAAAACTAAAAATATTATTTTATTATAAAGTCAAGCTCGGTTTTAAATAGCTCCAAATTGATATATTTCGAAGCTAAGGTGGGTATGGGTTGAAATACTCTCATCCAATAGAATTTAGACAAGTTTAGGTTCCTATTTTAACCTTATCATTTAGATTCAACAATAAGTTAAATAATTTTACTTTTACCATGTCTTCTTGTGTTCTTATACTATAAGGTTAATATGCTTACTATAAGCATCCAAACGAACCCAAAGTTGTTTATTATTAATATATAAAACCTTATCTAAGTCATTTTGCCAAACCTTATATTTTTAGGAATAAAATAACAATTACTAATATAATATTTGTTTTAGAAACTATTTTATGTCAATTTTGACACTATTTAGTAATTGATTTTTTTTGAAAATTATAACAGAATGATTAGTTCGAAAAAAGTTAATTAAATCAATAATAACATGTCATATTAACCTATAAAATTAGTGTAATTCATAAAAATTCTCAAATTACATTTATTTTGGTGTTTATAACATTAATTATGTCAATATTTCATTAATAAGATAATTACTGCATCATCTTTGTGTCATAAATAAATTAAATTATTTAAGGTCTACAAATTACAAATGAAATACCATTATGTAGGAAATATTTTTATCTTTGTAATGAATATTTATAGTCTAATTTATCTTATGTATTACCCCATGTTAAAAATTATTTACTTATTAAACTTTGATTTTAACTATTTTAACCCTTCTTTAAATAAATTAATAATAAATGTCCTAATCTAATCCAAGTGGGCCTAAATGGTCATATTTTATTCCTAAGTTTGTTTTTGGTCGAATTACACTTATCCAATAGAATTAGGACATGTGTTAGGGTAATAATAATATCATATTTACCCTTAATTAACCTATTTACTTTTAACCGTGGTAAAAAAAAGTAAAAAGTTACTAATCACCAAAAATTATTTTCATCTCATTGAACCACATTTTAGTCCTTGATATTGACCGTGTCTCTAGGATTTTCGAAATTACACTCACAGAAGTGGTAAAATTAAGTTTTATGAAAAATTCAGTTTTTTTAACTACCACTTAGTGGTTTCACTATTCATCAAAAATTGAAAGTTTTCCGAAAAATACCAAAATTTCACCCTAGGCTAATTTTGATATTCCGAATCCAAAAATGAAGTCCATTTTGAAAAATAAAATTTATAAAATTTCAAAAAGTGGTTATTACTATTCATAACGGCTAGTTTTAATAATATTTTAATAGCATATCGTTTTTTAGTGAAACTCGGTATTGCGTACGACACAAGCTATCGAGGAAGGTTGCGATTTCGTGTAAAGCAAGCCAAGAAAGTGTTGTGTAGAAAAAGATTCCTTTGATGATTTATATAACATAAAAGTCTCGGGTGTTACAAGTTTAATTTTAAAAAAATATTTTATATTTGGAAATAGAAAAATTTATAGTTTTTAATAATGTTAAATTATTTTTTTACCAATGTTATTAGTGAAAATAGTTAATTTTAATCCCAAGGATTATGGTAAAAAAGAGTTTACTTTGTAGTTAACCATAAAAGATAAGGTTTGGAAAGGACCCAAAAATATTCCAAAACCCATTGGATGGAATTATTTCAAAACATTATACTATTTTACATAATATGGATTATTATTGGACTCACATGGGGTAATGGAGACTTCCCAATTTTGTTTACTTTTTGTTAATTATAAGAATTCCACTCCTCATCCACTATAAAAGGTCACTCAATACAATCCATTAGTCAAACCTCCAAAGAAATTGAATGATCCATAAAATTACCAATTAACATCCCAACATACATCCCCACATCTTATAATCCTTAATTTGAGTATAATTTAAACCAAGGAAGTAATTTAGTGAAAACCAAAAGGAGATACCAAAAGAAGAGGTGACATTCATCAATAAACATTTTTATTTTATTTATTTCTCAAAACCCATAAATAATTTTCATATCCATATTGTATAATATAGAATGTATATTAAATATTCAAAAATGTTTTTAGGTTAATCATATTAACTATAAATTCACTCAATTCTATTAAATGTGTTATAAAATCCAAATCCGTGTGTACGGTGGCTACCCCCTCGTGAACCAACGTCGTTCATTTTTTTCATTACAACCTATAAAGGATGTTAATATTGTTGTATATACAATTTTATATGGTATATATGATATTTATTATTACTTTATTATTCTGTAATTATTACATAAAAACTACCTCGATTATTTCCATTTTTTTGGAATATAATAACATCATTGTTGTGTACGGTGGACTATCGCCTCATGAAGCGTTGTGATTTGTTCACTCTTTAGATGGAATATATTAAGGATGGATTTAATACATATGTTTTATATATTTTATATAAATATGATAATATAATAATAATATACACATATAAAATTCAATTTTATTTCTTTAATATGACATGAAAATGGGAGCAACGTTTAGGCATACGTACCACCTACCATCTCCATGAACGATGTATTTCATTTCCTATCACTAAATATTATGGATTTAATATCCTATCACTCTTTTGATGGAATAAATTAATGATGGATTTAATACATATGTTTTATATATTTTATATAAATATGATAATATAATAATAATATACACATATACAATTCAATTTTATTTCTTTAATATGACAAGAAAATGAGAGCAACGTTCATGCATACATACCACCTACCATCTCCATGAACGATGTATTTCATTTCTTATCACTAAATATCATGGATTTATATAAATACATATATAATGAATATACATAATATTTGAATCATGTTTTATTTTTTGGATATGATTAAATACTGATCTACGTATGAGGGAAAAATAAAAAGTCAAAACATACTTGAAAAACAAATAATGTTATTACCCAAAACGACAAACATAATAAAATATAACGAAAAAACATATAATAATATGTTATAAAAGGATCATATATGATATCATAAATAATAATATTATAATGGTATTAGTTAATAACATGTTTTAAACTACTATATGATATGTTAAATATAGTATGACCAAACAGAAAGCGTGATGTAAGATATTTCACCTCAATTTCATTTCATTGAGGAATACTATATTATAATACACCTAGTTTCTTTTATATTGTTTATATAATTCCCCAGGATATGTAATATCATTAATACTTCATTATTAATGGTATTTTATGTTTCAATTTGAATTATTTCATCTAATGGTATTTTAATTAAAAGTTACCAAGTGGAAAAGAATATCATATCTAAATTCATCTCCATATGGTTATATTACTTCCTTGTGGCAATTAATTTTTTCATATTATGTGTATAATGGTTTTTGACTATATATTATTTTATTTACAGTTTTTATGTGAATTTAATGTTTATATACATTGTTATTTTATTTATTTATTATCACTTCATCATTAAGATTATTTTAAGGGTTTAATTTATAATCTCATTATAACTGAGATTGTTTATTCTTGTAATTACATTAAAGGAAATAATAAGATATGTTTAAAAAATATATTTTTTCTTGTACTCTAGTCCTTGATGATATTTTTCACTAGATAGTACCATTTTCCTTCTCTTCAATAATTAATGTTATTGAGATAATGTTTTCATAAAATCCGACTTCATTTCTCTATTTGGCTAAATATCTATCTCCTTAGAAAACAAGGATTTCTAATTTTTTTATTTACTATTTTAATAATGATTTGTTAAAATTAATTTTTACCCAATTTTTCTTTTTATGAAAAATATTCAATGGAATCTTCTTATAGCTTTGTAGACAAGAAAATTTTCTTACCATTTTATATTGAAAAAAATAGTTATTTTTACCTTGTATAAAATATAAATAATTAGTCACCATATTTTAAATGAAACTTCCTTTTAATTTTTATGAAGATATTTTTAATTTTTTTTATAAACGTGATTTATGTAAAAAAATGATTTTCAAAAACTTTTCAAAATGAAAAGGATATTTTTTGGCATATTTTTAGTTCACCAATGACAAAAACCCTCATTCTTACTCAAATTCGTATACAACGTATTGATACCATCATTATTATTCTAATGGATGTATTCTGATTATTTTGAACAAAGATAGTATTGAAAGTAACTTCCTTGAATCATATTTGTAGTTATTAAATTCCCATTGATTTAATCACTTTAGACTGATCATAGATATGATTATTTCCTAATAGATATACAATTTTTACATATGATGTTTACTTTAAAATTTGTTTGATTATATAAGGAAATATTTATAAATCTATATTCTTTACTCGATACAAAAATTTGATAATGCATATTATTTATGAATTATATAGACTATTCAATATTTGAGGAATTTTCTGGACTGGTATGACATAATTTTTTGACCATTTAATGTATTTCCCTCAATCCATTTGTAGTAACGTGGGACGAATCAGTTGGCTAGCCTTAGTTAAATGGGCTTCTACAAATCATTTTTAAACTTTCTTGTGATAGGTCTTAATGTTAAAGTTTATGTGTACCAGAGAAACATGGAATTCAATAATTAATAAATGCCTTTATTCATATTTTAGTTATTATTATCCTACATATTTTCACTATGAAAAATTTTATGGATTCATTTCATTCTTCATTTATTAATAAAATGGAATGGTTTTCAATAAATTAACTTTACATATTGATTATTACCTATCCAATTATTTAAAAGGAATATGATTTCAGTTATTTACCTTGCAATATTAATTATTCATTGACTAGTTAAATAAATTGCATGTGTGTTTAGTTATTTACCTTTTTATATTTATTTTAGCACGTCCAATTGTTTAAATTCCATGCATGTTTATTTATTTAACTTTCCGAATTTTTTTTCTTTATCAAGTTATTTAAATGGCATGTGTTCTTAGTTATTTGACTTCCATATTGATTATAACTATTGATTCATAATAGATTCTGTTGCATTTAAACCTTAATGATAATTTTATATCTCCCTTTTTTTGTTTCCCCAGGATTCCATGAAGTGTGATAATAAATATATATATAGGGATAAGCTAGATGGAATAAATTTGTTATATAAAGGAAAAAATATCCTGTTATTTTTTTATTAAATTTTAATACAAGACTCATATATATATCTTGTTTACCAAGACTACTAAACTGTTTGGTCCATTGGGATGTGATTTACTTGTATATTATGCGAATATAGGGGTAGTAGGCACCAGATCTATGCTACTAGGCCTAAGGTTTCTACAGTTGGTATGAGTGACAGTTTAGTAGAAACCTTGGGAATGAGATTCTAGAAAACATATATTAGAAAAAATGACCTTATGAATGAATTTGAGGATAATTATAGTAGAACATAATAATTTTTAAGGTATATTTTATGTGCTTATTCATTAAAATACATCCCTATCTCAATAATAAATGTGTATTTGGTTCTGGAACCTACATATATTGGGAAAATTACTCCGAAAAATCCTGATTATGAATTAATCGAGCATTACTTGGTACATGTGCTTGGGTATTACTATGCACCTAGTTTGATACTTATGGGGGATATTCTTAGGATAATTTACATTTTTATTACCAAACTATATGACAGATTTAAATTTTCTCAAAAAAATGAAGGATTTAAATAGATAATGAAAATGAATAAATAGGGTTAAAACATATATCTTGGAAGGACCTAAGTGGAAATAAAATGGATGAAGTACTTATGTATATTGATTCAAGAAGAAAATTGTTTTTGGGTTTTACCAATAGTATTTGGCTATTGTTATATTGAAATATCTAATGATTCTATTAAATTTGAGAAGAAATTGTGTATTCATTAATATAATTAGTTGGGAATACCATCATGGGTCAGTGGTTTTACATTTTATCATAAGTTCAATGTATTAAACACACTTTTTAGTTTTTATGTGTTAAGAGTGTATCATTATTAAGTATATTTTGGAGGGATTTTATGAAAAGTTTATGTTTTATTGGAAAACGTATTTTATGAACAAATAATTAATATTTTATAGACATAATTTTAATGTAATTGATAACCATTTGGGTAAATATGATAATTAGTGTCATTGTAGAAATACTAAAATAATTTTTTATAGTTTGTAAAAAAATTAAGTAGTTATTTTGAAAACCCAATTAATAATGTTATTTAAATATTAAATTTATTTCAATGATGTCAATCATATTTTTATTTACTTTATAAAAATTATATTCATATATTTTATATAAAGTACAACCCACATGTAGGGTGATAACCTATTACATCTGGCAAGAAAATGAGCTTGAACCCACGACCAAAGGAAGATATGGGTTTCTCACCTACCACTGTCCAATGTTTTTTTATGGTTTATGTGTCACTTTTTCTTGCTAAAATATTTTATGAATAAATATTAATGATGAAATAGTAGTGCTAATTTCTTGGTTTATTGTAAGTTACCGACCCCGGATTCCCAGATATGGTGCCTTATTTTATTACATTGTAATATAAACAACGAAGTTGTATTTCAAAAGGAATGAATAGTTTAGTAACTTTGGAAAACAATATACATACATATGTTCATAATTACAACTTGAAATGAAAAAAAATATTTAAAATCTTCTAAAATCAACAATAACTCTTTGTTTATCCCTGAAAGTAATTTATAATTTACTTCTTTTTATCGTGGGAAAATAAAACATAAGAAAGGGGTGACATTTGATGCTTAGTAAGGGTAATAAATATATTTGATGATATCATAAATATAAACATTAGGAATGATGAATAAATAAAAGAAAAATCCTTTAAAAATGAACTTTAACACAATATGGAATGAATAAGAACTGAATAAATAATGCCATAAAACATAACCATGGATATTGCACTAGTAAAATAATCACATGGATTATCAATATATAGTTTCGTAATGAGGTAATTCATAATCTCGTACATTATAAAATATACCATCAAGGCCTCATCCAAGACATCTGAAAATGATTAAGGCCTCAACCGAAACCATATATGAAAATGGGAAAGGCCTCAGCCAAGTCCATATTAGTTTTGTCTCATGAGACCTACTGATGCATCGAGGGGCTATAATGGCCCCCACCAGTCAATTAATAGGTCCAATGAATTCTTAAAATGAATGGGGATAAACTGAAACAATATATATATTTATATTGAAACTAACATATGAAATGTAAATGAGTTTCCCAAAACATAAACACTAACCATTCAGAATGACATGTTGAATGGTTTCAAGATAGAACATATATAGTTAAACTAATCATAAACCATTAAATAAAATATGGTATATGATATCATAAAATATTATTTCCAATTAAACATAATATTCAACAAGCGTGTTAAAATAAACAAAATGAATCTTATAAAATCATTGAGTAATTCTTGAGATAAATACTCTTTTATATTGAAAAAAATATTTATTTTGGGAAAATCATTATATAAAACCAGATATGAAATAATTTATTTTTATCATAATAATATGAGTAAATTTAGAAGAATAATAGTTTCCAAAAAAGATAATATAGTTCCATTGAATATAGGTAATATTTCAAGAAATTCTCTTGAATCGGGTTTGTATTACATAAATAATTTTTGAAGAATCATTTTAAAAATGTTATCTCTCCATAAAATAAATAAGGATTATAGTTTTTACACATATATAGAACATTAAAATATAATTTATGATGATTACATAATAATAAATAATAATTTAATTGATACTAAGAGAGACAAAGAGTTATCTGAAAGAAAAAGGAGGTTCGGGTAGAAAACCCTTACCTTATATTTGAATTTGTTTATCTTTTAAAATTAAAGTCATGGAATATGAAATTAGAATTATTTATAACTTAATTAAGATTATATAAGAATTTTTTTATTATAATTTTATTATGTTCATTTATGGTCATTTTTATGGGTTATGAGATTCAATATCATCGTTTGTGAGTGCCCATGTCATTAGTTTTCATGATCAGTTTGTTTGTATTGAAGTTAATTTAAAATGAGAATTTAATTCCCAAAATGATTTTATATTTTATTAATGTTCATATATAAAGTTATATGATCATATAAGTAATTATGTTTTTTTGGGTGAGGATAAATCATTAGATAAAATTTTAATGATAACGTTCGGATTAATTTGTAGGTTTTCAATCACCACGAACTCTTTTTGTTTTATAATTTAGTAACATGTGAAATTTTTTTTGTAGAACATTAAGTAGGATATATTACATATATTACTATATGTTTTAACCATAAAAATGGTTTCATGACCATAATTGAATATGTTAATATAAATTTAAAACCCGTCATTCTAGGATGTGATAAATTAACAAATATCGGAAGATATTTCCATTTTTAATATAAGAGGAGAGTTAAAGAGGGATGAAAATGAAATATTACATTAGCACAATGAAATTATAGTACATGTAAGGTAATTGAAATATCATAGCACTTGTATGAAGGGAAGTGAGGAGATAGAAACAAAAGAATGAAACATTTAAAAGAAATTGAAAGAAAAAGGAAGGGAGGTTTACCTCTTGAGTACTCCTCCTTGAGAACCTCCTTAAGGCCTTTGGTTTGGGAATTTTGGTGAGACCATAATTTATTAGGCATGGAGAATGGGATAGGGTATAATATTTGGTAGAACTTATTAATGGATCAAATCTTGAGTGGTGTGAGATGGAGAGGGGGTTGTGGTGTGGTTTTTATAGTGGAGGAGAAGAGTTATTTCCCATTATTTTAATCATTATTTTATTATTTTGGCTCATGATTATGAATAGTCTTGATTCTTGTGACTCAAGAAAGTAATAACTGAACGTGAGTTCTAACCATGTGTGCTTACATCATCCATGATACAAGGAATATTATATTTATCTTATAATGTATTTATATCAAAAATTTCATTATTTTACAATTCAAAAAAAATTCAAGTATTCAAAAAAAAATTAAAACTAATCCTACCCATTTTTCAATGTGTATAATTAAAATATATAATCTATTTTATAAAAATAGTTTTCTAAATATGTGAAATTTATTTTTTAAATAAAATCATCCTTGGCTCAAAAATTACTGTTTTTAAAACTAAATATAATTTTATAATACTATGAAAAAATAACTAAAGAATTATTAAATTATAATAAAATTATTGGTTATAAAAATATTTATTTAGTAATAAATTTTTTGAAAATGAATTTTCTTTTAAATTAATTTATTAATTTACAATTATATCAAAATATTTATAACTCACAAAAATACCAATACTTAATTATTAATTTCTAAAATACTCAATTTCTTTTCTAAGAAGTATAAATTTTATTTATAAGTTTATGGGAGAGGTTATTATCCATAAGGATAATATTATATTTCATAAGGGTACATTAAGTTTCCTGGGGGTCAAGTTACTATTCAGAAAAAATTTAAGTTGATCATATAAAACTCTAAATATGTTACTAAATGCAACATTTTGTGTCAGATTTTCAAAATTCAAATCATAGAGGTGGAAAAATTATGTTTACTAGATAGATTATAATAAAGGTTTTTTAGAGACTCAAAAGTTCATGAAAACAATATTAAATTTACTTATAAAACCTTGGGATTTTGGATTCTCCCCCCCTAAAAAAAATTTCCTCTTAATTCTAGAATCTTACCTCTTAAATAGATTTTGGTATGTCTTCATAATAACTTCCTTAGGTTCCCACATTTCCTCTTCAATTTTATGATTATCAAAATAACCTTTACCAGCAGAGTCATCTAATTCCTCAACACCTATTCTTTAGTTTCCAAAATAGGGATATTCTCTTCATTGTAAGATAAGTCATGTTCCAACTCTATACATTTAGAAGAGATGGAATGATTTGGGTATGTCATTTACTTTTTTCAATAATGAGAAATTGATAACATTGTGCACATTAGAAAGGTTAGGATACATTACCAAACAATAATCCACAACTCCAATTCTATCCAAAATTTCAAATGGTCTTATGTTCCTGGGGCTCTGTTTACCTTTCTTTCCAAATCTTATAACACCCTTCCATGGATATAATTTCAATAAAACATTTTTTCCCTCTTGAAATTCTTAATCCTTCCTTAGATTATCATATTATATATTTTTACAACTTTGAGCTTATTTGATATGGGTTTTAATTTTTTTACCTTTATTTTTGTTTCCTCTACTAGATCTGGGCCCACACGCTTCCTTTCACCAACTTCATCCCACAATGTTGTTGTATGCAATCTGTTTCTGTACAATTATTTATATGGTTCCATTTAAATGCTGAAATGAAAATTATTATTATAGGAAAAATCCACTAAAGTTATATACTGATCCCACATACCTTAACAGCCAAGCGAGCATGATCTCAACATGTATTCTAAAGTTTGGATCATCCCTTATTATTTCCCATAAGTTTGAGGGTGATAAGAAGTACACAAATGAAGCTTAGTGTCTAAATAATTTTAAATAATTTTACATAATTTCAATGTAAATCATGGATCATGATTAGACAAAATTGGGGGAGGTTCTTCTTAAAGTCTCATAAATTCATTAATATCGCGTTGTGCAAGGTGCTCCTATGGAAAATCCACCCTTATAGTGATGAAGTGTGCAGATTCCATAAGAAGATCAAATATTACCAATACTGTATCATTATTTCTTTGTGTTTTGGGTAATCCAATGACTAAATCCATGGTTATATCATCTCCTTTACATGTATTAATAGGTAAATGCTACATGAATTCTCTAGAAAGTTCTTGTATGTTTATCCTCAAAGACTATTTTAGGGTTTTCTTCCCTAATTAACATTTTCTAAATTTTGTTTCCAAGTTTTCAATTAAAATTCTTCTGATACCAACAGTAAGGGCCCAACCACAGTTTCCTAAAGATGACACCTTGTTATTTACATTGGAATATAAACAATTATGTCTTATCCTGAGGGAATGAACATTTTAGTAGATTTGGAAAACAATATACATACATAAGTTCAATATTTCAACATGAAATTAAATAAAATAAGAAAATTCCATTGAAAACATCTATATATCCTAGGTTATCTCGATCAGTCATCGATAATTTACATCTTCATATCTTGGGAATATAAAACATAAGAAATGGGTGAGATTCGATGATTAGTAATTATAAGAAATACAACATAAGATATCATAAACAAAAATATTAGGCATTGTGAATAACTAAAAACACAATCCTTTAAAGATGAACATGAACACAATATAGAATAAATAATAATAAATAATTACATAAAATATTACCATAGATATTCTACTAGTAGAATAATCACATGGACTATCAATATATAGTTTTATAATTAGGTAATTCATAATGCTGGACATTCTGAAATATATTATAAAGGCCTCATCCAGGACATCTGAAAATGATTAAGGCCTCAACCAAAACCATATATGAATATGGGAAAGGCCTCAACCAAGTCCATATCTTTTTTCTCTCATGAGACCTTCTAATTCATCGAGAGGTTATAGAGGGCACCAAAAGTCATTTACTTACTCTAATGTAATCCTCATATGATTGGGGATCAACTTAAACAATATATATATATTCATATTAAAACTATCATATGGAATGCAAACAACTTTCCCCAAATATAAACACTAACCATTCAGAGTAACATGGTAATGGTTTCAAGATAGCACATCCAAATTAAAACTAATTATAAACCATTAGATACAATATTGTAGATGATATCATAAAATATTTTTCCCAATTCCACATAATATTCAACAAGAGTGATGAAATAAACCAATTTAATCTTATAAAATCATTGTGTAATTTTTCAGATAAATACTATTTTACTTTGAAAAGATTAGTTATATTGGAAAACTATTTGTATAAAACCAGAAGTGAAATAATATAGTTTTATAATAATAAAATGAGTATTTTTATAAAAATAATGCCTGCTAAAAACATATTATAGAGTATCCTTGAAAATATGAAAGTATTTGAGAAATTCTATTGAATCAGGCTTGTATTTCAAGAATAATTTTTGAAAAATGATTTTAAAATAGTTATCTATTCATAAAATACAGAAGCTTTCTGGTTAGTAAACATATATATAACATTTAAAAAGAATTTAGTATGAGTAAATAAGAATAAATAATAATTTAATTGGGATTAATAGATACAAAGATTAACCTGAATGAAAATGGAGGTTCGAGTAGAAAACCATTAACTTATGTCTGAATATGTTCCTCTCATGAACTAAAGATTCTATAATAGGACATTATACTTAAAAAAAGTTAACTCAGAACCTATTAAAAATTTATTTTATTTATTATAGTTTTATTGAGTTCATTTATTGTCATATTTATGGGTTAAGAGATTCAATATTATCATTTGGGAGTGCCCGTTTCATTTGTTTTCATAATTAGTTCGTTTGTATAATAGATAATGTAAAATGAGAATTGAATTATAGACTAGATTTTATATGTTATTCATTTTCATAAAGTAGTTTAAATGATAAAATAAGTCATTTGTTTACTCCTTTTATAGGAAGAATCATTAGATAAAAATTTAATGATAAACGCTTGGATTAATTTGGAGGCTTTTCGATCACCACAAACTCATTTTATTTTATAATTTAATACCATGTGTACAAAATGATTCCAAAAAATTAATTATGATATATTACATATATTATGTCCTATTTTAACCATAATTTTTTTTCTAGATCATAATTGAGGATGGTAAAATAAATTAAAAACTCGTCGTCTTTGAATATGATAAATTAACACATCTCAAACAGTGTTTCCATTTTTAATATAAGAGGAGGGGGAAAGATAGGTGATGATGAAATATTATTTTATAATAAAATTTCTTTATTAAATTTAAGTTAATTGAATTATCATATAATTTTTATTAGGGGAGGGGAGGATAGAGAAACAAAATAATGGAACCTACAAAAGAAATTTTAAAAAAAAGAAGAGAGGATGACCTATTGAGTACTCCTCCTTAAGAACCTCCTTAAGGTGTTTGGTTTTGGACTTTTTGTGAGAACAAAAGGTATTTTAAGTGGTAAAGGGGCTTGTTAAGAGTACATTGGAGAACTTATGAATGACTCAAATCTTGAGTGGTGAGAGAGGAAGAGGGGGTGATGGCGTTTTTATAGTGAAGGAAAGGAGTTATTTCCCATTATATTAATCATTATTTTATTATTTAGGCTCAAGACTACGTGTTGTGTTGATTATAGTGAAAAAAAGTAATAAGTTAATGAGAGTTAGCACCAAGTGTTATTAAATAAGGAATTTTTCATGGAATAGTTTGTTTATCTAACAATGTATTTATACCTAAAATTACCGTTTTTTTACTATTTACCAAAAATTCAAGTAATTCAGAAAAATCCCAATAATTTACCATTACCACTTTTCAACGTGTAGAAATAAATTATAGAATCCATTTTATCAAAATAATTTTATAACTATTTTATATTTAATTTTTAAATAAAATCATCATTTACTTGAAAAATACAATTTTTAAAACTAAAACAGATTTTATAATATCCTGAAAAATTAACTAAGGTATTATTAAATTATAATAAAATTATAAGGGAAAAAATATTTATTTTGGAATAAATTTTATGAAAATTAATTTTATTTTAAATAAACTTCTTAATTTACATTTGTAATAAAATATTTTTTACTCACAAAAATACCAACACTTGGTTATTACTTTCTAAAATACTCCATTTTATTTCTAAGGTGTTGAAATTTTATTTATAACTTTTTGGGAGAGGTCACTATTCATGAGAATCATATTACTATTCATAAGGGTACATTAATATTCATAAGGGTCAAGTTGATATTCACCAAATATATAATTTGATCATATGAGACTCTAAATATCTTACTAAACACAATATTGTATGTTAGCTTTTTGAAATTCAAGTCACAATGGTGGAAAAATCATGTTTACTGGCTGGGTTATAAAAATGTTGTGTTTTATAGAGACTTAGCATTTCATGAATTCAATTTTAAATTTATTTATAAAAATTTTGGGTGTTACATTTATAATATAATTTATTAACAACATTAGTTTCCTAAAATGGTTAGAGAAATATGAAAATACATTTAGTATTTTATGGATATTACAACCCATTGTAAGTGAAGTTTAGTGGTTCAGACAAAAAAAATCATTTATGGACATTAATTTCCTAAAGTAAGTGATCGAAGAATTACCAAAGGATGATTTTTTACCAAAATATATCATGTAAGTACGTTTTATTATATTATTTGAGTGGGAATTAATTCCCCAAATCAATGAAAAATGGTCTTGAAATAAATTTTTTACTCTTATACCTTCTTTTTTGTTGAACTGACAGTCTTTTAAATCATCATAAATTTATGTTTTGTAGCCCTTAAACATTATATTTATCAATCAATTTCTTATAATCAATGAAATCACTCACTCACTTTTAATATTTATTATTTTCCTCCACGTTTATTTCTTCACTTTCCACTATGGTTCTCTTATGTAGAAAAATAGTAATACGTTTCCTATATGACCATTGTACTTACCATTATCACTTATCAAGAGGATAATTGATGAGATATTTTATGATGTGGGTTTTTTAGAAAAGAAAATTTAAAATATAAAATTTAAAATTTATAATTTTAAGATTTAATTGCATTGATGCAATTTATTTAAGGTGGAGAAAATGAAACAACCCGAAATTCTGAATTAATAACAATTTATTTAATTTTGTATGTGACAAAAAACACCAAGTGTATAAGGGGATATAAAATATTGATAAATTATGATAAATTTATTATTTTTAATAAATTCAATCTATGATATAACATACATTGAATGCAACACCAGGTTATCTTAAATTACACGTGGCAATGATTTTTTTCGATTTCTTATGTTACACAGAAGTTTGAGTTTTACTGAATACTATTAATATTAATATTTAACATGATAATTATATCCAAATGTTAAATGTGTTTTTATGAATAATATTAAATAAATTTTAAAAATATATGTTTTAATTAATTGGTGAAAAATATATTATAAATGAATATAAAATCTAATTGAATATAAATGAATTTTTATGAAAAACTATTTTTATGAACTAAATGTGTTTTATCATAATCAATAAAATTAATTAAAATTATTTATTTGTATTAATAATATTTATATATTATATAATTTTTTTTCATTCATCTATTATATTTGATAGACATAATATATAAAAAAATCTAATTTTACGCATAATAAGCTAAATATTTATAATGACAGTTTTTCCGCCTTTTAATGGAGCACTTATTACAAAAATAAATTTTGTAACCATTATAAATTTTATTTGAAAAAATAAACTTCATCCTTTATAGTTTAATTTCTAATTTATCTTAGGGTGTTTTTTTTAAATTTTACAAATATTCATTTTTTGATGAATAATGAATAATACTAAACTTATTTTGAAACTGGAATTTCCGCTAAAATATATATTATGATAAATTATATTATAATTTTTTTAATGTTAAAACAGACAAATTATAAATACACTATTATAATTTATGTAATAGGAATCAATTTTATAGTAAATTTTAATATAAAATGTTTTCAAACATTTGAACATTTTCACTTGAAAAAACCTGTTTTTTCGTCATGTCTAGGCGATAATTGTTAAATTAAATTCTACCACTTATGGGAGTTAAATTTGAAAAAATGGATTCTATATATTTAATAAATACAATTTATAATATTTAATAAATTCTACTTAATTTTTTACCAAAGTTGTTAGTGAAAACAATTAATTTTAATTACATCGATTAAAGTAAAAATTAGTTTACTTAGTGGTTAATCATAAATTATAATATTTAAAAATGACCAAAAACTTGTCCAAGACAAATTTTAGGGGAATATTTAGATCGTATAACATAATTATTAAAAAATGGTTCATTATAGGAGTCACATATGGTAAGGGAGACTTCCCAATAGTGTTTTCTTTTTGGAAATTATAAGAATGCCAATCCTCTTCCATAATAAGAAGAAAATAAATCGCCTAACTTATTCACACCTACCAAGCCATTTGTATCATTTAAAAATTCCCAATTAACTTATAAAAATCAATTAAATCATTTTAGAATCCATAATTTTGGTATAAATCCTACCAAGTAAGGCCTTTTGTGCAAACAAAAAAGAGATACCTAAAGAAGATGTGACACACATCAATGAACAATTTTATTTTATTTATTCCAAAAAACCCTTAAGTTATTTTCATATAATTATTATATAATAAAAACAGTATGTTAAATATATTTATAATTTTTAATGGTATTTTAATTACCTACCATTCCACACAATTCAATGTAATGGGTTATAAAATCATCATTCGTGTGTGTGATTGACTATTACCTTGCGAGATGATGTCATTCTTTTTTACATCACCACCTATCAAGGATGAGAATAATGATTGAAATAATATTTTATATGATATATATGATATTTATTATGAATTTATGCTTCTTTAATTATTTTATAACATATAACTTCATGCCTTTCATTTTGTGGGAATACGATAACATTGTTTATGTGTACGACGAACTACCACCTCACAAGATGATGTGATTCATTCAGACATCACATAGAATGTATTAAGGATGGATTTAATAGAAATATGTTATATAAATGACATAAATATTAAATTTTCATAATAATATACATATATATCATTTAATTTTTTTTCTTTAATAAAATAAATAAAAGAAGCATCATTCATGCATACGGATGATGTACCATCTCCGTGAACTGTGTATTTCATTTCCTATCTGTAAATTTATGGATTACTATAAATATAACTATAATGAGTATATTTGACATTTACATCATTGATTAAATTTTTGATATGATTAAATAATTATCTAATTAAGGTGAATAAAAATAACAAGTCAATACATACTTTAAAAATAAAGAAAGTTATTACACAAAATGATGAAAATATAAAATTATTATTTAAAAATAGATAATAATATGTTATAAAAGGATCATATATGTTATCAAAAATATTAAAATGGTTTTTTTATAACTTAATAAGTAGTTTAAAACTACTATATACGTGGTTAAATCATGTATGACTAAAATTTATGGTGATGTAAGGGATTTAGTCTAAATTTCATTTCATTAGGGAATATTTTATTGTTATACACCTACTTTGTTTTATATGTTGTATATAATCACCCTTGAAAATTAATAACATGAATAATTCATTATTCATGGTTTTTCAGTTCAGATTTTAATTATTTAATTTAAGGTTATTTTTATTAAATGTTATATAGTGGTACAAAATTTCATTACTAAATTCCTTTTCATTGGGTTATATTACTTACCCATTGTTGTTAATATTCAATGATTATGTGTATAATAAATTTTAACTATGGATTTTATTATTTTCTAATGTTTATGTGGATTTATTTTTATACACATAATCATTTATTTTTTTAATTCTTACATAAACATTATGATCATTTTAAGGTTTTATTTCACAATCACATTCTATTCAAGATTATTTATTCTTGAAATTACATTGAAGAAAATTATATGATCATTTTTTAATAAACCCTTTCATTTTGGTATCCATTGGTCATTCATGAAATTTTCATGTGATAATACCATTTTTATACTCTTTTCTACTTAAATTTATTAAAAAACGCTTAATTAAAATTTGACATCATTTGTCTCCTCTATAGGGAATCCATTTTCTTAAAGAACCATGTTCCCAATTGTTTTTCAAAAATGTCTTATTTTACCATTTCAAAATGATTTATTAAAATAAATTTTTACCCTTTTTTACTTTTTACAAAATAGTTCATTTGAATCTTCTTATCGGTTTTGAAGAAATGCTCATTTATTACATTTTTAAAATGAAAAGTTAATATAAACTTTACCTTTTACGACATGTACATAGTTCCCCACCATCATTTATTTGAAACATACTTAGAAAATTCAAGAAGATATTTTGAAATATTTATTTTAAAAACTAATTTTCAACAAAAAATATTTTCAATTTTTTATTTCAAAATGAAAAGGATATTTTCCTCTGGAATATTTTTTAGTTCATAAAGGATGATAACACTTTTTCATTCTCTGATTGGTATACACCACATTGATACAATCCTTATAATTCCTATAGATTAATTATAATTTTTTTACCAATGATAGTGTTTAAATTCTCATTCTTGAATCATTTTTTTATAAATTTACATCCCCTTTAGTTATTAACATATAAATGATCACTAAACATTAAATTTACCTTAAATATCCACATTATTTATCATGGATATGATTTTTTATACGCCATATAACATTTTTACATACTGTTTTTTACTTCCAAAATTATTTAATTAAATTGGGAAATATTGATAAATCCATATCATTTACACAACACAGAAATTAGATAAGACACATTGTTTATGAATTAAATCAATTATTCAATATATGAGGAACACTTTAGACTGGTATGAAATTGTATGGGGACCATTTAACGTATTAACCTCGATGAATCGGTAGTGTTATGGTGTGAATCAGTTGGTTATACTCAGCTAACTGGGTTTATACTAATCAGTTTTAAACATTATTGAGAATAGTCTTGACTGTAAAGGTTCTATGTACTAGGAAATAATGGAATCCCATAAATTCACATTTTATTCATTAAAATTTCAATTAATATTATCGAGGATATTTTTATATGAAAAAATAAATGTATTAATTTCATTCTTAGTTAATTACTTAAATGGAATGGAATTTAATTATTTATCATTCCATATTGATTATGGATTATCTAGTTTTTTAAATGGAAAGTGTTTTTAGTTATTTACCGTTCTATATTGATTATGAAATATCTATATATTTAAATGGAATTTCAATCAGTTATTTACATTTACATATATAGTTTTTATTATCTAATTCTTTTAAGGGAAAACATGTACAATTATTTACTTTTACAAATTGATATTGATTTATGAATTTATTTAAATGGATTGTGTGCTCAGTAATTTCTCTATTCATGAGGATTATTTATATTTATTCATTATTTATTCCATTCTAATTAACTATTATTGGTATGTTGAGATCAAAATTATTTTGTTTCCTTTCCCCAGGATTCCATGTAGTGTATTAAGAATGATATGTATGTATATTCTAGATTGTATATTGTTATTCTAGAAAAGATTTTTTTTGTAATTTTTGTATTCATTTTTAATACAAGGCTCATGTTATATCTAATTTACCTAGACTACTAAAATATTTGGTCCTTTGGGATGATATTTCCTTATATCTTATACCAATTTAATGGTATTATGAATGGGCTCTAGCCTGTTGGGGTAAGGGTCACTAGAGTGTGAGTTAAAAGCCTATAAAGAGGAAGAATACAAGATATGAAGAAATATAACACGAGTGAGAATAATATCATAATTATATCATAAGAATAGTATTATCATAAAAAAATAGGGAAACATATGATAAAGTCATAGAATGTGAAAATTTTTAAAAATGAAACATTATGTCATCGTAGTCAAATATGACACATTGTTGTGAAGAAATATAACACCATGTTCAGACGTATCATATGTAAATAATCACAACATCTTCATTGTGAAAAAATATAGCATCGTGTTCATGAAAATTAAAAATTATCAAAATATATACATTACATTACCATATTAATTTGTGATATATTTAATTCCAGGTATACCCATCACATCATAAATTCTTATAATGATTGATGCCACTTAGAATATATAACAATTATACCTATAAAATAAACCCAAGGAAGAGAATGAGTTTCATTAAAATTTCTTGAATCAAAATTTCATGAATAAAATTTTAGGTCTTAAATAAACAAGGGAAATTTTTTTTGGGTATAAATATCATCATTATTGAGAGAAGAAGAAACAAGTTAATAGAAGTAAAAGATTTGTTTTGGAAAGAAAAATCCTTTTGGAAAATATTTGTATTCAGCTTACAAATCAAGGTGATTTGAGCTGTATCCCAAAAAAAGTTATTAATTGTGAAATTATATTTAATAAACACTAGATGAAGATCCTTATTGAAATTTTAATGAAATAAGGATAACCCAAAGAAAAGGTGTTGGGTTTAAGAATCACCTTAATTTCCACTTTATTTATTTTCTTTTTGTCATTAGGAATAATAAATATAGATTTATTGAAACATTGATCTATAATTGAATTATTTTAATTTTTAACACTATTTATAAATTTTAGTAATTTTTTAATTTTTTAATTTAAATGGTTATAGGGTAGTCATTTGGTATCATGTTTCACTTAATGAAATTCCCATTTTCCTTCAATTTCACTATTTTTTCAATGTCATATATACAAAAGTATAATTAAATATATAATCATAGAATAAATGAAATTACATTTTTATATATTTATATAATTGATAATATATTTCTATAAATGTAGTTATAATAAATGACTTGAATATTTCTCCATACGTGGTTAACCGACCTTTGACGAGACATTGTCTGAAGAACGAGAAAGTGAATTTTGAATTTATTTATATTGTAAATATGAAAATAATAATAGTATAAAATCATTAATATAATGTTAAATTACTTAATAATTAATATTATAAGGATTTTATATAAAATGGGTGGTGAAAAAGATAAAGGGATGAAGGAGAAAAAGAGAAAAGTTGATCGATACTTACTTAATCCTTAGTGCAGCTTCTCTGGTAAGACACTAAAAATTCTTTAGGTTTCGAGTTGGATTACTCCATAAAATTCTAATAGATTTTAAGGGCATTTATAGGAAAAATTTTAAAATATTATATGATATTAAATGTTTGGTATGAGTGGTTTGGTAAGGTGAGGGAGTAGGGTTATTTATACTTAAGGAGAGAGGTATTTTTTGAATAAAATATTATATCAAATGTAAAACATGTAATAGTAAAATTTTCAAAATATAAATAATAAATTATTATAATATAATTTATTTTAAGACTTATAACCTTTTTATAAACCTAATTCATTAATTTATTATAAATTAGAGTAAAAAAAAGAAAAATTGTTATTTTAAGGGATCACTTTTGACTTTAGGTTTTGTAAAATGATTTTTAGGTTTATAATTTATGTTTATTCAATTTTAATGACTAATTTACGAAAAAAAATTAATATCACCAAATATTTTTTTTCTAAAAAGTATTATGTCATTAGATCATCATGAATTATTTAATTTAAGATACAACCATTATATAAAAAACTGTTTTTTACTATTCACCTAGAAAAAACAGTATTTCCAAAAATTACCAAACACATCACCCTTGTATAATTTTAACATGATTATTTTGAAAATTATATTAATTTTTTCAAAATATTTTTCTAATAGGTTTAATTGTACGTTTTAATATAAAAAATTGCGATTTTTATGAAATACATAAAAATATAGTTTATTTAAAATGTGCTATATTTTATTTTATTTTTTTAATCATGGTATTAGAAATTATAATATTTACAATTACTTATATTAACCATTATAAAAATTATTTATATTAATGTTTTTTATTTTTAGGTCAAATTACTATTCCAACAGTCAGGTTACTATTCAAAATTGGCAGGTTACTATCTCTATTGACTAGGTTACTATTCAAATGGTCAAATTGCCATTCTAAGGGTCACATTAACTCATATAAATAATTATAATTTCCATAATTCATTATTAAAATTAATTCATCTCAAGGTTCTTTATTTCCATTTTCTATAATGTCTATTGGTTTAATAGTATTTATATTTTTTTTATAGTTTTGGTGTAGGGGTGATGATTCTAGTAGATTTGGGTGATCTATATTTTCCCATTTTAGTTTATTATATATTTTTATATTTTTACCAATGGTAATTTTAATAATTTTAATTTATTTTATTATTGATTAATGTTACTGTATTTAATAATAAAATTTATTACTATCAGTTTCTTTATATGTATAATACTACATAGTATAATAGAATATAAATTTTTTTTTCGAGTGAAAAATTCCATTTATAAACATTGGGCTGTTTCATTTGAAAACTATTAAGAAATATTTTCCATCACATGAAATATATTTAATGCTTCAATAACATTAAATTCAAATATCTTTTTATAAAAAACCATTTTTTAAGAAACCTTCAATTCTTCGTAGCATCACGTAATAACCATAATTTCCCTCCATTACAATTTTTATATTGGAAACCTTATTATTTTTCTCAACTTGACTGTGAACTATAGTATATATCTAATAAATTATTCATCAACACGTTGATAAAAATATGAAATTTCCTCTAACTACATTGTTATGTTTTGAAAAAAACAACTTAAAAAAGTGGGTTCAACAACAACCCCTTCATATTTATTATCATTACCTCCTAGAAAATGACATGTAAATATGTGATATAACACTTCTTATCTCCCCCTTATGCATTTTAAGATTTAATTTTATATCCCCCCTTATTGAAAATAAATATAACGTTCATGGAAGAGGATTTTATCACTTCATACTTATTCAATTCCCTATAAATCATCCCAATATATGTAGAATTTTGTCATTATTAGTGTAAAAACAAGTGGGATTTATTTAGATATAAAATATATTTACTGACCAACATAAAATGATCCCAAATGATACAAATTAAAATAACTCAATAAAAATATTTTTCAAATGTTCACAAGATGAAACTAAGTTACAGTAATTGATAAGTATATTTATCTTTACAAGAATAACCAATGTACTAAAACTAATCTAAATACAAAAATTAAAAACATTGAAATACATATAGAATGTTTTAGAAAATGTCCATGAGATCTCCTTCAATTTTCATCATTTTGTTTCATTGATCAATTCAACTTAAATATATTATTTATAAACTAAGGATGAAATAATTGGAATACATAATATTTCAATTTATTTTTTTCAAGTACCGTGAAGAATAAAAATTTTATGAAATGTGAATTTTGAGCATCTCATAAAGTCTCTAATCCACTCATATACCCATCATTGAAGACAATCAAAAAAATTATTCATTATGGTCGACCTTTTGAAAGGATTATATTTATAATTACATTTGATAGATTATTCTAGGATAGTGGAAAACATCAAATCTGGTATAATTATTCTATATTTTTTATGAAAACATGATCTTTATATGTTATTCTTTTGAGAACAATATTCAAATTTAATTAAAATAATTTAAGTACAAAATAAAATAAAAATATAAGATAATATGGTGGATCTCTTTACTCTTAAATATGATAAGTTAAGATAAGAATTTCATTAAATAGTTTTCTTATATGATATTAGCTCCAAGTATATATGAACTCTTAATGTATAAATTTCAAACTCTCTATGAATTCTTAGATATCATGGATATTTTTATTATCTTATTTATGGTATATTCATTTAAATATGAGCCATCAAGGAACATGTAACACTTAGTGAAACAATTTAATTCTCCATGATTTCATATTATGCCAATAGGAATGTTATAAAATCATTTGAATTATGTTTATCCTACTTGAACCACCCACAAAACACTTCATTATATCTTATGTCATCTCCCTTTGAAAACCACTCATTAAATTTAAAATTTTCTTCATATGGACTATTTTAATTTTCCATTAGCACAATCCATTAACTTTTCTGCTTCATATTTTTTTAACCCTTACCACTTGGTCTATCCATATAATTAGACATTCATTTGGTACATACACATAATTCATAGAAAATACCCATGGATTCCTATAAAAAAATTTACCAAATTAATATCCTTACTGTTGTGTTAGAAAAATGATTTTAATTATATATTACATATTTCAATATAAATTTTTATATATTGTTCAAAAAATACATGGAACATATTCTTCTTTCACAAAATGAGAATATTATTATTTTTAGTATAACACTCCTCTTTAACATATTGGGTTTATTTTGAAAATATTTTGTCTCATGTATATACCCTAGGGGCGACTTGGGATATTTATATTTTGGATATATAGGAATAATTTTGTTAGTTCTTTGTTCTTGATTATTTCCCAGGAAATTCTAAATTCCTCTCATCTTTTTATATGGCCTCCTTCTTCTTGGTACCTTAGATTAAATCTTGAATTGTATAAAAACATGTCTCTTTAAAATTAAAACTTTTACTATAGGTACTGTACATATTTATACATCTTTCAAAAATAATTAAAAATAAAAGTATCTTACCTTTGTTCTATGGATTTTTATTCTTATCATCTTTTATCCTATTCAATGATGGATTATTAATTCTCTCATTTGGTGAAAAATAATGAATTAAATTTAGTGATTTATGACCAAACCTATTAACCTAACATATCTTATTTTATTCAAATACATTCAATCTAGATTTACATGATTACTATTTTGTTTATTTACCAACATTAATTAAGGTTCATTTGTGGACGATATCCTCCTAATATTACCTAAATCCACCATAGGTGTAGTAGTGAGTTATTTCATGTTTTACACTATCTAATTTTATAATCATTTTTAGTTTAACAATGAATTTTATATACAAAAATATTTAGAATAAACATTAAAATCCATGGTGGATGGTACATTCTATTTTGGGGTAGCTATTCATTGATAATTAAATGATATCAAAAAGTTTTTTATTTCATAATATTTATTTTCTTTATAAGAAATATCCTTGTAATTTCATATTGAATTGATTTTTTTATCATGTGGTGATGATAAAAATTGAGTTGTTTCCACATTTATGAATTTAAATTCATGCTCTGTGTACTTTATACAGAGGATGTTTTGTCATCCTTCATTAACATCAAATTTGTTCAAAATATTTTCTCATCTCTATGACATGATTTTTATGAATTTTATTCTTTTCTTAGATAAAATTTGACATATATTTAATCTTTCTATATTTTAATTGAAATTATGATTTTTTAAAATTAATGAAAATATTTTTATTTTCATCTAATGAAGGTAATTTTTATTCAAACTATCTTGTGACATTTTCCCTCTCATGAATTATAGGAATCCATCTACTATAAAATATGGGGTAAAATTATTCAAAATTATTGTAAATTGATTCTATGGATCCAAATTTCATAGAGAGTTTTATATAGATATGCACTCTCTTTTAAAAATATTTCTCTAAGATATTTGATTCATATTCTTGATCGATGATGTTTTCTTACTTTCATTTTAATAAGACACAAATTAAACTGATAATCCCCATTAGAGATTTTTTTAGTGAATCCATTAATATGTTTAAACATATCATCAATGTTTTTACTCTATATTGATTTAGAATATAATTAAATGTTTTTAAATAACTTATATTTTGAGAATATAATTAGAGGTGTGACCTTATTTGATATTAGTTGATTGGATTGCAAAGTGAAACATTAAACAAAGGGGGGGGGGGTGGATAAATGTTTTTATTCTTTTAAAATAATTTAGTCTCTTATTCATCATCACCCCTTAACATTTTAATTAAATGGATTTATATATATTCTTATCTAACCTTTGGTTGGCATTCATGTAGATAAAAATAAGAATGAAAAGAATCAATAACACCCATTTTTTTAATGTGTTTTACCTTTTTTTAAGATGAATATGAACCAGATGTATGTTAGTTATTATCCCAATTACAAATATTTTCCTAATTATTATAATAAATCATAGTGAAGTGTAAAGACTTAGTTCCATTATCTTAGAACCAAAAATGTAAAATGAAATCTATGACTTGATATTTTGTAAGATATTTCATGATAAAAGAGTAAACCCACTCCTTATGAAATATGATCAATAACCCAGTTTCATATTTCTATTGAAACAAATAGTATAATATCCTTCATCAACATGTGTCAATCATTAGTGCCACTTCAATATTAGTACAAATATTTTATATATATCATGTTGAAAAGATATTTTGTTATAATATCCTTCAATCCTATACCATAAAATACTATATCCCAGTTCACTTAATCCCTAGTCCTGAATATGATAACTAGAAGATAAGGTCTGCTTTTAATCTTTAATTTTTATTCTTATTTAGTACTCAGAATGATCTTTTACTATAATAATGGTTCAATTTATTATCCCTTTGACTTAATAGGATAGAATGAAGAATTTAAAGATGATTTTTCATTCTTTCTTTGATATATGTGATCTCAATGTAGTTCCAGTATGGGTTCTTACACCCTTTATTTCTACCTCTTCGAATATATATTCACTAATTTTGTGAATAATAGTTTCCATAATATTTAAAGTTTGAATTCATGAAATTTTTATCATTTAAAGATCAAAATATCTTAGACATTAATTTACTAATAATCCCCTTTTACACACCAATACTGATTACATTTAATCAATAAAAAATTTCCGTACAAATATTTCTTCCTTTTTTATTCATTATTCTTACACTAAATATTATCTATGAAAATCCACATAAACATGAATTCATGTATGAAAAATTATTAGTTATTCCCCATTTTTTGGTAGAATATATAATATATTCTTCACCCATCATTGATCATTGATAAAATCATGATGAAAGAATCCTGAAATTTTGGACTTTGTAATTACATCATCATAATCATCAAAATTGTATTTATCAAAATAATTCATTTTTATATTTATAAAAATTTAATTCCACAAAAAATATCATAATATTTTTAATCATATAAAGATTTTATGATTCTTAAAAACTAATAATGTTACTATTATGATGTGGTTCTTACTCTTTTGAAGTCTTTAATTTATCCTAAAAAGATTATTGTTACTCTTCTTAAGTCTTATTTTACTCATAAAAGGTTATAGTGAAATTAATGAAGTGATTCATGACTCTTAATAAGTATAGGAATGACTCATACTATGTCTAATTTTACTCTCCAATACTTTAAGAATACTCTTCTGAACATGAAGTTGACACTTCTTAATTTATGTGTTACTCTTACACACCTATACTTTGTCATTTTTTATAACATCATTCCTTAGTGCTTCTACATTTTTCTCATACAAACTTCTTATTCTTTCTGTACTCTATCATATGAACTCTAATACCTTCTTTCACCATTAATTGAAAAATCATGAACTCCCAATGATCTTTACAAACAACCACAAGAATTATAGAATTTAAAATATAGCTATTTCCAATTTTAATAAAAAAATTAGTTATGAGAAATAGTAACTGAACATGTATTTAGTCATGTGAGGAAGCAGATGAAACAAATATTGTCATTTCTACATGACACCTCATGGGGTTTAATTAATGAATAATAACCCATGTAATACAATTCGAAAATAGAACCTAATTTGGGAGGGAACTTTTATATCATCTTGAGTGATCCTCAATGGTGTAGTTAAATTTATTAGGGACTGACCTACAAGGTAGGTCGCCCTAATACCTTTTATGGCGATTCTTCCTTTAAATCCACCCTACGTAGCCTCTATGTACCCTTTATATCTTTCTCAACTATCTCCCATATTTTAAATCACATTGTTATCTTCATGATGGCTTGGATGGTCAGTCGATTGAGCTGGCATAGAGTTGGCCAATTTTTTGTCTTAACTCTCATATATCATTTTTTCAAATAAAATTGAGGAATGTCAAAATATGAAATTCAAATAAAACTGATCCTCCGATATTCTTTTTTAAAATTCATTAACTTTAACCAAGAATATTTTAATATTCTCAAGCCTATTAAAATATAAGTATTGGGATTATTTTTGATCTCTTTAAAAAACTTTTCTTTAATGTTAATGCATCTAAGAAAATTAAATAGTAGAAAATTCATATATTATTTTACATACAATTAGTGTTTGAAGAAGCGTTCAATATATCTAAGCCTCATAAAATATTCATAATTTATCAATCATAATAATACACAACTTTTTAGCCCATATATTTCTCAAATATTCTTTGGAACTCCAATCTAAATCCAATAAATTCATCATTAATATATTGAAGAACATCATGAAAATTCCCTTATTTCCATCAATAAATAATGAAAAAAAGATAATATAATAAACAAGTAGGTTCAAAACAAGTTATAAACATCCAAGTATAATTATTCTCTATCTAATATTTATTCATATATTCTATCTACTCCTAATTAACAGCTTTTATAACTAGTTGTAGCTTAATCTTTGAAATGATTCCTATTTGATTCTAGTGTCTCAAAATCATTATTATCTTCACTAAAGATTCATTATTTCCTATAATATTTTCTACCTTGAAAATATTATAGAATATTTATTTCTATAAATTATCATTACAAATATAATCTTCCTTATTAATGGTTAATTAATAATTAGAATTATCTAAAATTCCTTCATTTTCAGTATCTTGTTCATATGGTTTACTAGAAAACAATGTACTGTTCAAATTTAAATTTTCAAAATACTATTTAATTTCCTTAAAAAATATGACTTTATCTTCCATAACATTGAAATGAAAAACCAGAACGCATCTAATCAACTTCTTATCATAAAACCTATAACCCATTCTATTTGATAACTATCCCATGAAAATCCCTTCAACAACTTTCTCATCAGAATAATTCCATTTTTCTATTTTTGAACTTCATTAAACAAGCACTATCAAAAAATTGAAATGATTCACTGATAGATTTATATTAAATAAAATTTCATATAGATTCATATCTTACTTAGTCCCTAGAAATAATAATATTTATACATTAAAAGCTACACACACTACTTCCCTCTAAAAATTCATCAGACTTTATGATCAGAGTGCATTATTATTCCCATTTCAACCAAACTCCCATTTTCCATTCTATTATTCCATTCCTTTAGGGATTGTAGGGTGAAATGTATTTCTCTTTATTCCATTCCCTTTTAGATATATTTCCGATTCATTTCATGTGTATTTTCTACAATTATCACATCAAATTGTTTTTTTATGTAGACTCCCAACTTTTTTTCATCCAATGTTATTCATTTTTTGAACATATTTATTAATTCAAACTTGTGATTCATAATCATAAAATTAGTCAAATGGGTGATATATTAATTGGATATAATAAAATATACGACTCCTTTAGTAATCATTTTTCTTAGAGATCCACATTGGGTATTATGAATATGTTTATATTGTTCATTGGATTGAATCTCCACTCCTTGATGATTTCATTTAACCATTTTCTCTTTGTAAAAGTCTAACTTGAAAAATATCTCTCTCTATCTATCTATATATTTGTTTATGTCTCTAAATATATTATAATTTGATATTTTACTATTATTTTTTTCAAGATGTTGGTTAAACTTCTATACCCAATTTATTTTTTCATCCATGCAACAAAAACAAAAATAATGGGTAGTATTACCAATTTGGAATAGATTTTCCAGTGTTATTTTTTGTTATATTATAATTCTTCCATCCTTTTAGTTATTGATAACTTATGAGTATTTCATAAAAATAACATCATTTTAATCTTCATAATGTTTTCTCAAAATTAATAGATTACGTTTAATCCCTTCGACAAAAATGACAAATTCTGATTGAAACTTTTGGGATTCAATTTAAAAAGAACCAAATACACTAATTTTTTGAGAAAATTTATGTCCCTAATTCACTACCTCACCATATTTATAATCAATATTATTCATATTTTATTATTATAAATCATATGTGTGAAACAAGAATATTCAACAATCCAAGATTTATATCTCTGATAAGATTTTAAATAAACTTTTATAATGAGTGAATTGTCATAGTTTTCAATTTTATGAATTTCCATCCTCTTATCACTATAGAGAAAAAATATAATAGTAGTAGATATAAAATATTCATAAAAATTAAACTAGTGGTCACATATATGATATATTTATTTGATGTTTCTAAACCCATTATGTGTAGGTAGAAAAAAAATGATGTTTTGTCACAACTAGATTCCTATGAGAGTATCTTTTATTAGTTTTTATATTGTGCCTCCATGGTTATTGATTTCTATAAGTAAGTTAAATTGTGTAACTATACAAATAGGATTTGTTACCAAAAAATCTATAGCCCTAGTAGTATCCTATAAATTTAGATCTTCCATGTTGATAAGAGTTCTATACAAAAAATAGTTACTACTGAGTTTCCATTTATTTCATTTATATTTTTCATGGAGAGTGTGATATTTTTGATATTTATTTTCATTATTGAATAAAAAAATATTATTAATCATATTTATTTCAAAAACACACTGATATTTCATATTGGAACAAGCACAGTAAGAAAAAATAGGGCTTATTTTATATTTATCTAGTGAAGAATTAATTTGATTATTTGGATTCACAAATTTTGATGATTATTATATGAAAATTATAAGTTAATTGAATTCATGTAGAATCGTATTAGAACTTTTTTATATTTAATACAAATGCATTTGGAATTTATTAACTATTATTCTATTGAATAATGTTTTTATTCAAGATATCTCTTTATTTTATCTGTATCAGTAACATCCTTCTTGATTTTTTTATTTCATCAATGTATATAGCTTACATTTAATGAAACAAAAATTTTACTTCACTATTCTTATCATTTTCCTTTTTTAATATCAATTATTCTTTAGTTTAGTGTTTTACACAAGACATGATTAAAGTTTATCCTTTGAAATATTCTCTAAATATGTTTCCTCACTTAATTATTCATTAATTTTTCAGGTTTCTTCTAGTTTTTCAACATGAGTCATAAAGATTTTCAATTCTTAGAAAGCAAATAATTCTAAAAAAATTCTGGAAGAGGAGTTACTATATTCTTCTTTTCACAATAGACTTCCTATTTTTTTTCTATGAAAACAATTCATTATCCCAAGATATTTTTAGCTTCCTTTGAGATCTAACCACATTTCTCTCTTTTTGGGTTTTCATCTTTCTCATCATCCTCATACTCAACACATTTCTTATATATATTTGATTGAAAAATGTACAATTATAGCCCTATTTGGATCCTTTTAGTAAATTTTCCATTTAAACTTACACTTTAATTTTCTAATGTTTCATGAGATAATAGAAATAAAACTCTTATATATATATATTTTTTCTACATCATATAATTCATAAGAATATTTATCTCCATCAACATTGTTTTTTCAGTTTAACAATTGAATCTAAATATATTTACTCCTTAATGTTATTTTGAAGTTATGAAGTTACTCTCATCTCATTAGAAATAATAGAGTTGTATAATTCATCAAGGGTTAAATACTATATTTATTATAAAGTATAAATTTTCGGATTAAAAATGTATAGAAAATTCCTCATAAGAGTTTTCATATTTGCATCATATTCCATATTTTTTCCATAACCTCTGATATTGTAGACTATTTAATTCATTATATTGAAATAATCTTCAATGGTATCACATTCATCCATCATTATGTTCTAAAATACACTTATATATATTTAAACATTTTATTCTTTGACTTATTTTGTTACTTCATTGATAAATTCCTGTTTTTACTAAATTTGGTTTTTTGTTTATAATAACAATTTTTTTTTCTTCATTATATTATTTTACATTCACATTCTATTCTATAGGCCATGAATTTTTTCTCATCAAAGTAAACAATGAATTTGATACTAACTATATTTATATTATCTAAATCTAGTAAGGATTACATCTGAAAGTGATAACTAGTGTATGATCTGATATATTTCTAGTTTCATAGGAGTTGATTGTTCTGTTAAGGTTGGATGAATTAGTTGTAATACTTTTACATTTTAATCCTGTAAAATAAATCTATTTGATATTTTAGGATAAAATATAATAAAATTTAAATATTTGTTTAACCTAATTTAAATTGAAATGAATGTACCACACATGACACACATTTTTAACATTGTTTAGTCCCAATATGGGTACTTACTCCTTATAGAGATCAGTTTCAGTTTGAGTCACATGTTTTCCACCAGAATTAATCACCAATTAAAAGGTGATTAGAAGGTATTATCTTTACCAATGACTATATTTACAAAAAAAAATATGAAGTTAATTGATCTAAATCCCATAAATATAATGGAATAATATTATAATTTGAGTATGATCACCTGATATTAAATAGTGATTTAACAGCCAATGATGGTGGTCTTCCTCTCAGACAGTCAAGTGAATAGAATTAGATTGTTCTCATATCTTGACTATCTATGACCACTGATATTTAGTGTTTGACCCAGATTTATCCATGTTGACTACTTTTAGAACATCAATATTTAGATTCTCAATTTTAAATCACGTAATACATAGGGTATATAGATTTATATACATGGTTATAATCACAAAATCTTATCTTATGTTCTCTTGAGTCTCTAAATTCTCTCACTGACTTTTCAGTTCATGCTACTATTATCATAATTTGAACTTTTTTGAATCATTAACAATTAATTAAATTTACCCGATTATGCATCAAATCAAATCTGTAAACCACATCATGTGGATTTTCTCCCGTGATCTCAAAATATCCCATCAATCGATGTATACACTATGATCATCCACAAAAATCCTCATTCAACTTCTCATGATGGTCTATTCCCTTGATCCACAAAAAAAATTCGACAAATACCGATTTTCATATATAAGTGATCTAAATTAAGTTCTCATGAATATCTATCTTAGATCACCAAGATATTTTTCAAATATTTTTCATTTGAAAATTCCAAAATTTTCATACACCAATCATCTCATGAACTTCAAATTTATTCTTCAAAAAACCTCATCTTGAGTCACAACATAATCAACTCATGGTTTTTGAGGTAAATAATAACTGAACATTGTCCCAAATAACTTTTAGAATTATCACTCAAAAATTACATAACTTATCAAATCCTATTAAATGAAAACTTTTATGCATCATTTTAAAAACCTTACACATCAGAGTGTAAACATTTTTTTGATATTTTCCTTTGAAAATAATCTTATTTCATAATAATAACCCATGTTTACGAATTTCTTTATTATATTTCTCACTCTAATTCATGAATTAGACATCTTTATTAAAATTTATAATTCATAGATATTTTATTTTTCAAAATGTCATGTACTACATAGGATTATCTAATTTTTACAATATTTTTATGGAGTTTCCAAAAATATTTTACTTATACAAAAAAATATTATATTTCAAATTAATTTTAATTATACAACCTCAACCTCTATAGGAAAATATTAGGTATCATAAAATATGTTAAATAAAAACTATGAGCTCATGATTTGAAAATTTTTAGTGGTTCCAGAGAATATAATACATAGATCAAAAAATATTACATATTCACTACCTTTTATATTTCTCATTGAGATCACCATTGAAAATCATACACCTGGAATAAAAAATTGTACGTATCATTTCATTTTCCTAATTTCAACTCTATAATACCGAGATATTAGAACCTTATACATTAATATACATAATATGATTTTCACACTCAAGAAAAATTTTCCTGAATTTTATAAATAAGATGAAAATCACTTCAACTCTTCTATGGGATTTTCCAAGCACTCTACCTCAGATAAAAAAATTAAAAAAACATAAAAATTAATCTCAATAGACTCTAAAGATTCTCTTCCATGGTTTAAAGGGTATAGAATTTACCTTTAACTATTTAAAGAGATCTTAAATAAGATTACCCATCAATTTATGAAGGTGTTTATAATTAAACCGAGAATTAACGTCACTTAATTTAGTGGGGGATATAGGTTGATTTATTAGGGATAAAATACATACTAATAAATTTTAAAGATAAATAAGACAAAAAAAATAATTAAAATAAGTATATATTATTAATTATTTAAAAAATCTTTATTTCTAATAATTATTTTTAAACTTGAAACATTGTATTTAAAATTATTAATCAATATATAAATGTCAAAATATGTCTCACTATATATTATAAATTTTATAAAAAAATAAAAAAATAAAAAAATATTAAAAATTAATTTTAGATGAAAAATATAATTAATATAAAATAATAATTACTTATATGGATACAATAATAACTCTATAATTACTAGGCATAATAACTAATTTTTTTAAAATATTTCTAATGATATTTAAAAACTGTCATTAATTAAATAAATGAATAAATATTTAATGCTATAAACAAGAATACTTATATTTAAAAATAATTGTAATTATATTTTTAATTACAAATTATTATTTTCAAAATATTACCGATTAATATTATATTTACCAAAAAAAATATTTAAAATAACAGTAAATTAATATTATTTTATGAGTATATATATAATTTTCAAATGTAATAATATAATATCATATAATAGTTTAATGAAAAATATAAAAATATAAACGTGTTTATAATATATTACTAATTATAAGGCTGAGAAATTAAAAGTAACAATTTTAAAAAATATATATAAATAGATTTATGATTTCTAATATTCAAATATATTATTATTCATAAATTATTATATACATTTATATATTTTATTCATTGTATATAAAAATATAATTAATTATTAAGTATATTTAAAAAATATTAAATTTTAAAAAATTAATATTATTTATATAAATAAATAATTTTTTTTAAAATGTAGTATAAAATTTATAAATGGATAATTAAATTCAAAAGTAATAATATTTAAACATAGAAAAATATATATATCTCAATGATAAAAAAATTCAAGAATAATAATTATTATATATTTTTATATTAATAATTATATTAAAAAATAATATTTAATAATTATATTTCATTGGGAATTATTTTATTCAACAAATATTATTAGTTATCTAAATGTTTTAATATTATAATATATATATAAATGTATAAATATGTATAAAAATTAAAAATTTAATTTAAATAAAATAAATTAATAATAATTTACTAAAAATATAAATGGATATAATATTAAATATATTTATATTTTGTTATTATTTATAATTCTATTTAATGTTTTTTTTAAAATACATAAAAACATTAATTAATTATATTAATTAATAATATTATAATATAGAAAAAATTAATTTTTTTATTTAAAAATATTTACAACTTTGTTTTAATTGGTAGAATATGATTATCCATAGTTTTCTAATTAATATTATATTGACTATTAGTAATATTTTGAATAATACTAAATTATTATTATGTTAAGAATGTGTATTTAAATTTTCATTTATAGTAATATAATATTTTTTATCAACTACTTGGAATTATATATATATATATATATTTAAATTATATAAATAATTAGAAAACCAAAAATATTAAACAAAAAATTGTAACAGTTACATATAAATTGATTTAAAATTTATAATATATAGATATATTATTATTACTAATTATATATGTATATATTATGTTGATTTTATAAAAAAAATAATTTATTAATTTTCTCATTTGAAAATACTAATTATAATTTTAAATATTATTATTTATATTAATGAATAAATAATTTTTAGAATACATTACCAAATACCTAAATGTATAATTATATTCATAAATAAATATATGTATACATATAGAATGTTTTGAAATATGTATTACTAATTATTTAAATATACATATTAAATAATATTTTTTGTATTATATTAATATTTAAAATTTTAATTTATAAAATTACTAAAATTAGAAAGATTGTTTAATTTTATAAATTAATTTAGTGATTCAATGTTGTATTCTTTTCAGTCATTGGTATACATAAATAAACACCTTTATATTCACAAATAAACATATGTGTGTGGAAGCACATATAATGAATATAAGGGTGTGTGTGTGTGTGTTAAATAGGTTAACCAAACACATAGTTTTTATATACAAATATTTACAATACATAAAATATATATTTTTAGTTACTATTAAAAAGAAACAAAAATTAATTATTATATAAATATTTATACAACACTACTATAATATATAAAAATTGTTATATGAGAATTTATAAAATTTTAAAAGTTCCATTAGTTAATTACTTTTAATTTTAAAGTTAAAAATATTAAAAACAATGTTGAGTATAGACCCCTTTTATTGAAATAAATGACCACTTTTTTTAGTAAAGGAGACCCATTACTTGGTTTATAGGCCCAGAAGGTATGAAATCCCTTTACAAGGCCCAAAAGCCCTTATTTTTGGCCAAAGCCCCCTTCAGTGAAATGTATTACAATATAAAACATGCTACTATAGTACCTCTACTACTACAAATCCTGTTATAGTACCTCGGCTATGCCTAATGGGATTTGAACCCCCATCCTTGAGGTAGTAATACAAGGTGCATACCACTATGCCAGAACCCAATAAAAAAAGTTACCAACATTTCATTATATTCAATATATATATATATATATATTACCTTAAATGAATAGATATATATTTTATTAGAACAATTACTATCATTGATAAAAGTTATATTCAAAAGTGTTAAATAAATGGGTGAAAAACATACCCCTGTTATTATCACTAACATTTATGTAGGTAAATGTTAACTTTTATCGGTGATTTATTTCTAAAATTGTAAATATTTATTCTGTTAATGATTATAAAAATTTATGATAAAGTCTTGTGCCATTTTTCTTTGTTCTTTAGTAATGAAATGATGAAAATTTAAGGTGGGGTGATGATGACGATCAAAGACAGGGCAATAGAGATGATTGAAGGTAGGGTTACAAGCTATGATAAAAGGAACTCATATGATAGATGGGGATGGAGAATGTTAGATGGGAATGCAAAATTGAAAGATGAGAGGATGTGAAACAATGTTTGGAATATAATAATTGGGGAATTTAGGGGATACTAAATGTGTTAGGATTTAGAAATTGTTGAGCCACTCACCACCTTGATCCACACAAAGCTGCACAAAGTCCCACCACCCTTAATTATTTATAACCATCATAATCTCCATAACCATTGCATGAACCCATCATCAACAAATATAAGCACCCATTAACTTCTTCTCCCTTCCCCACATCCACAATATAAAAAATTATCATGAAACCATGAATAACTTGTTTTGTCTGAGAAGTATTCCACGAGAAACATATATAATATTACAGTGACTTTAGAGATCACTTAAGTATCTAATATATATAATCTCTCTAAACATATTTTTTTTATGAAAAAGAAATTATCTCTTCCTCTCCCTACCTCTCTTTCCACATTCCCAACTAATTTTTATCTCACCCATAGAATTTTTCAACCATAGGATTTATCTATAAACATATTTTACATGGATAAAAACTAAAAAAATACATTTCTTCATTTGATACATGAAAACAGATTCTATAAGTGTGTTATCACTATATATACATATTATTTAGCTACCACATAGTTTCCAATCCCCTTTCACCATCTCTCTTATATATACATATATTCACCTTCATATTTACTTGATAAAATTCAGGAACCTCTATTTATAAAAATCGTATCATCTTCACTTCAAAAAAGTGTTAAAAATCATCACTCTATTTTATTTAATATGGTGTAATTTATTAATTCTCTAATTTTGTGAATAATTTTCTATATATTCATTAAAATCTGTGAAAACATTTCATCAAAAATTAATAATTAATTTACAAACAGTCATATTTTGTTTCAAAATCTCAATAATCCCGACATTGCCTTAAAATACAATTACATCATGATGATATACTCCCCCTTCCTTAGCTCCACCATAGATGACATAATTATTATCTTATTATTCAACAAATTCCACCATTTTAATTCTACTACCATCATTTCTTCATTGCTGATACACACTTAATTATCACCATAATATTATTAATACTTTAGATACAAGTCATAAATATAAAACTACATGCACTAACTGAGAAACCATTTCTATTACAAGGTTAAATATAGGCATTACATACAAATCATATTAGGTGAAAACATCACTCTAATACCAATTAAATGGTAATTGATATATATCATCATAAATGGTGATATATAAAACTATTCGATTGAATTTAACTCTACTTGTGACATCTGTAATTTTACTATTGCATCCAAAATTTAAAATATCTCATAAAGATATTATCTCTATAATTTTTTTCTTATTTCCAAAAAATACAATATCTTACCCAATATCTCATCCCAGACTTGAAGAATATTTATATCACATAATTGATTTTTTCATCTAGAGGATTTTCCACCAAAAATCAATTATCTGCCACTTTATCGTACTTTTATAGATAAAAAATATAAAAAATATCTTTCTTCATATTATTTATAATAGTTTTTTCTATATGTGTGACATATTTGTATCTATATAAGAGTTACTACTTAGATGACATAGAAAAAAGAGGAATCAATCTCCATCATTTTTTAGGAATTTTTAGAGAATAATATAATATTTATTTTCACTAAAATATCATTCAATAATATTGAATAATGGTTTATACAATGACCATCATTGATATTTGTTACTAATACCTTGAATAATAAATATAAAACTATATAATAACTTGGATAATTGAGAATAATGAATCCAAAAAATGAAATTTTATAATAACTTACTCTAAATAAAATGATTTTTAAAAAAATACAAAATGTAAATTAACTTATTTAAAATGGTTGAAAGACATGGAAATTTTAGTAGTATAATTTAGGGAGGTTTTTATCCCAAATCCATGAATGAAGGTGAATTTAGATAATCAGATCCATTTTTTTCTACATTACTCTCCTTGTCTTGAAGAGGTCAGTCATTAAGTATAAATGATGATAGTAAGTTATTTGGAACATTGATCATGAAATCGTTAAGGGTGAAGTTTATAAATCTTTATTACCCTTATGGAAGGTTGAACACAAATTCATTATTGTTAATTCATTAAAAAAACTAACATGGGATGATAATATAGGGAATTAGTATATAATATGTTCCCACATAAAACCATTTTTTCTAAATTTTTACCAATATAAGATCATTGACAATAATGATTCCTGGTAACCTATTATTGTTTTATGCTTCCTCTTTCCATAATTTTGAATCTAAAATATTTTGAGTCACCTAAGATTATATTTATTTGATATAAAAATCTATATGTAAAACCACAACCCTGAATCCATATTTTAGGGGATGATTCTCTACCTAGATATATCAGGTGCTCACTCAAGAAGACCATTTTTGGTATTTAATTTAACAAAATTTAAATCCGATTGAAATAAAATATTAAAATTATAGAAGAAATAATTTTGTAAAAGAAACATATGATTTAGCATGATTCTATCAATTATATACAAACATACATGGCATAGACAATACCCACACACATAGTTTATTAATTCTCAAAGAAGAAAAATTATAGAGTACATGATCATGAATAAAAGAACAAATAATGTTGATTTGAGACACAAAAATATGAGAACATAGAAGGGAAATAAAATAATCACAATGCATGATATTAGGGTACGACCATACTGTCATATTAAATACATCATAAAGAATCTAGTGTAGATCTTTGACATCATGAATAAAAAATCTCTCACTTAAATGGTGTCACAGATTCATTGATAGAGAAAAAACCCATACATCTTTAAAAGTATTGATGATGTTGAAACTCCACCATCGACTTCACACTATAATTATAAATAGAGGATACTAAGCTCAAATGTCTGATCTGTAAAGGTGATGAATCATACCAGGGATAAGGGTTTATAAATATACTATAACATGAACCAAACTAGGTGGAAATACTTTGAATGAGACAAAGCGACTGAGCTGCATGGGTGATGAAACCCCATAAAAATCTCCATCCTTCTAGACATGCCATCCAACCAGTTGTCTCCACAGAGCCGTAATTAATCAAAAATAAAATGGAACACTTATGTAGTGATGTACATGTGGATGAATTTGATGAAATGGGTGATAATATTAATTTATGGAAAAAAATTAAAATGTAATGGATTACTAACTCTATACTTGTGAGGGTATAAAACTCAAACATTTAGGCCAAGATAGACATCCCAAATTAGCAGAAAATCACATAAAGTGGTAAAGAAGCACAAAACATAGATATCTAGTTCAATATTAGAATACTATTAAAATAATTGAATGATATTTTCATTCATGAATATTAAATACTTATAAAAGTAGAATATAAAATAGGCAATTCCAAATTATGAAAACATAAGAACTCACAAATATTCACCATTTTCAATTAAACCTGTCAATGTTATTGAATAAAAGGATATTAAATGGGAACCCAATTAATCATATATAAACAATATTTTAATTGTGATAATACTGAAATATTTGGTAAACTATCATCCAAATTATTATCTTTATGTATTTTATTGACAAATACGGTTCCAGATTCGATAACAACTCTAATAAAGGGTAATATAATATTAGTTTGTTTCCATTTACCATGAAATAAAATACTCATGGATAATTATTAGTTAGATTGGATATCACTACACACTATAATAATAGAATCATAGAGTTTATATTTAGAATAAAAACCCTTGATCCATAAGGATTCTATAACAACCACACTCAATGCAATGTATTTATCATTTATTTAGGATAGTGAGACCATAGATATCCTATTACACATCTAGGATATGGGGAATCCAATAGAAGTGAATAAAAAACCAATTAAAAACATTACATTGGTAATTGTTTTCTTTATATTTCGCATAAAAAAATCCAATAATCAATTCAGTAGTATAAGCACTTTTACCAAAACAAGAAGACATGTATAAAGTACATGATATGTACTAAAGAAGGAACTTTATGGAATGAAAATGTTGATTCCTTATAAAGTCCATAAATTTTATAAGGGTTCATATTCCGATGGTTACATTAGTTCTTGTGCATATAATGGAGTACATGACACTTTCAACAATGTTATCTTAGGTATTTTAAACATACACTATATAACTACAACAACAATGGGTGATTATATCAAAGAAGTCTTAAAATAATGTAGAAAATGGTAAATTCAATGGATTCAGAGATTCAATAATGTAAATTTTATGAAGTTTCATAATATAATAAAACTAGGAGTCATAGACCAATTTATTGGGACTCTTACTAATAATATCTACACAAAATATTTGTTTTGCAGCCCTTAAATTCTTTATTTAAAAGTCACCCTTACATTGAATTTTAGAAGTAATAAAAATCCTTAGGTTATTAAATATAATCATAACGTCAATATCATATAATAGAAGGTAAACCTTGATGTGTTTTATAGACATGAAATAAATGAAATCATCATATTTGATCACATTGAAATGGTTAATCAAAAATCAATCAAACATCATATATCATTTCATAGTTAAAATTATTTTTTTCTAAAAGACTTTACACTAATTTTTTTAGGAAAACATTAAGTGTATGACACCAATAAAAAATCATGTAACGAGGATATGAACAAATGTTCAATCAGGTATTAGAATTTGAATAATATTTGTGGTTAGAATAATTATTATATGTACATAAAATAGGAAAGTAGACAATTAAGAATATATTAAATTTTAAAACTAAAGAGAAAAATAATTGAAAAAAATACTAATTTTATAACTAATAGGTAAAACTAATTAGGCTTTGATTTCAATTTTTAGGGGAAAATTAGTTTCCTATAGGAATTGAACACTCACCAAGGAACACTTTTATGTGTATTTTTTTTCACAAAATTCAAATCTAATAGAAATAAAACACTATAAATATGGAATAAATAAAGTAGTAATATAAATTCAAGATTTAATTTCCTTCAATCTATTTTGTACATACCTACACAATAAGAACACCACAAACACACACAATTGATTAATTGAAAAAAAATATCATTTATAGTGTATATGATCAAAAAGAACTCCACTATTAAAGAAGAATTAGATCAGATAAATATCATAATAATACAATGGAAATAAAATAATAACGACATAATTTTTTTAAAACCCCAAGATTTTTTTAATTAATTTATTTTTTTTGATATTTTTTATTTCAGCAACGCTAAAGATAATGTATCTTATATTAAAAAAATATGTTTTTCTTGCATTATAAGAAACAAAAAGTTAACCATTCACTACATGAAATCTAATATTTATCTTTCTCTACATGGAACAATGAGTTTATCTTATGTTACACGCAATGATTAAGTTCCTCTATAGATTTCATAACATGCACGATCGAGTTTTACCGAACAATAGTATATCATTAAAATGTTATTACTTAATATAATAAGATGTAACATTGTTGTTAAATTATAAATTATGAATAATATTAACTAATTTATAAAAATACATGGTTTACATGAATATATGATGAATTCATATATTACCAATTAATTAGAAATGAATATGTAAACAGATTGAATATAAAGGAAAATATTATTAATTTTATAGTTATAAAACTGTTTTACCCAAATAAATTAAATTAATTACAATTAGTGAGTGATATTAATGTAATATATATGTTATATATTCAATAAAATAATTTTTATATTCATCCAATGGATTTGGTAAACCTAAGATAAGAAGAAACCCACTTTTATGACTAAAAACTAATATTATTATTAAAGAATTTTTATCACCATCAAATAGAGATAAAATTATAAATCCAATTTTTGGAAATTTTATACATTTAATATATCAAAATAAACTTCATATTTGAAAATGTAACATAGTAACAAGGTTAGGGTAAATATTTGGTACATTTATGTAAAGGTTTTTTAATGAATAGTGGAAAATAATGATTTTTTTCAATTCTTTTTCAACTTATTTATTAATAGGGTTAAATTATATTTTAAATTGTTTTAAAATTTTAATTAGATAATTTTTATTTCAATTAATAAAATTTAGGTTATTGTGATCAATTTCACTTTTTGATGGGGTATAAAAAATTATCAAACTTTTGAATGTTTTTTCTTTAAAAAACCACAATGTCTGTAACGAACTGACCAGGTTACCCTCAAATGGAACCCAACCCGACCCATCACATACCCAAAGGGCATTCTCGATCCCCATGGGAAGAAAAAAAATCACTAGGGCATTGAACAAGAAAATCAATGGAATGATTTTTCTTCACCTGAACAACCACATGACATACATATATAGAGCTATATGGTAATAGAAGAAGACTAACAAATATATACGCCATAACTATCCAGAAAATGGCGGAAGCCGAAGAACTATAATAGTATAAAAACACAAAATACAAGTCTAACTGCAAAGGACTACAACAAACAACTACTCCAAATGATGGAATTGAAAAACTCCCAACATCTCACCACCAGCTACCCAAAAAGATGACATGAACCTTCACTACCTCACTAGGAAAACAAAACATTCCCTGTTCCAAAAGACAATCAAAGGCCATTTCACAAGAAAATAAGAGCACAGGGAGGGAGCTAATAGGCTCATTAAGATACCACCTAGGAATTCCATAAAAATTGTCTTTATAAAAAATCTTGTATGCTCATTTTAAAATAAAATATGGAATGATATTTTATAAATAAGTTTTATAGAAAATATGGTAAACATTTCCCTTTTCCATTGTTGTAAACAAAAGCATATACAATAGTTGCACAACATATTTTCCATATATTTTTCAAAAGAATAAACATGAATATCAAGGTTAACTCAGAAATCCTAGTCGTATATAATAGAAGTGCAAGTATCACCAAACCACGAAATACTACATTTCTAGAAAGTAGAATACTCGTACCATAATAATTAAGGTCACAAAAACTGACCCTAGAACATTGAACTAGGAAGTAGAGGAATACCCCATGAGTAAACCCCTCAAAATGTCACTATCGTTCCCCTAAAACAATGGGTCTGGGAAACAGAGGAAATCCCCAAGACAAACCTCCTTGATAATCATAGTGAAATGGACGATGACCTCAAGCTAAACCTTACACACAAGTACCCAAGGTAACCCACGTTGTCTTTTCCAAAATTCATTTCAATGATTCTAAAACCATTAAAAACCATTCAAAATACATTTCATTCCTTTGAAAACCATTCAAAACCATTTCAAAATTCCTTTATCAAAATATTGGGAAAACCCATTTTTCATTCAAAACCCTTTTTCAACACATATAAATAATCATTTTAATATCATAAATCAACTTACAAAGCAATTGATATCAGGCTCATTATCATAAACTAGGGTTATAACCACCTACCTAGGAAATTGGGTCCACACGCCTACAATGGAATCCACAAAAAAAGAAATCCAATGATGACAGAAGGGATCTAGAATCAAACCCATACATCTTAGTATTGATTCAAATATAAACACAAGTGGTTGGTGGTAGAGAGGAAACCCACATACCACATGTAATAACTCCCACCGCTCCACAACCAATGAAGGAAAAGGCCTTAAGAACAAGATCTCAAAACAAATATAGAATAAACCAAGAAGAAACATACAACATTGATCAATAGATCATACAACGCAAAGCTAGGGTGCTATCAAGATCAATAGAAACAAAGAACTGAAAATAACACTTACCTGGAGAGAGGCAACACAGATGAAATGAAGATCCAAAGCTAATTGGATCAATATGGAAGGAGAGGTACCTCTGAAAATTGCCTAGGGAGAGTTCTGGTTTGAGAGCCAAGAGCTCTAGAAAGAATAAACTAAGAAAAAAAATACCAAATTCATGACTTAAACATAAACGTGGGCTGAGTCACAATGTGTTTTTCTGATACAAAAACACTTAATACACACATGATAAGTTACTCCAAAAAACCCATCAACTCAAGTTAAAAAATTACATTTTATCTAGTCATATCATGATGGAAATTTGGCCATGTACATGTCGTGTACCCTTTCACAACATGATCTCCCCATTCACGACATGTATCCAGCAACCAATATATGACAGGTACCTACTCTACAACTTGCATAAAATCTAGAAAACCATTCCCAAAGACCGGAAGAAAAAGGAAACATATAAAAAGAAAAAAACTTACCCAATCAAGGTAACATGATTTTACAAAATCCCTACTATGAAGAATTTCCTTCCCCAGGAAGGCATATGAAAGATGTAACTCATGAAAAAGATGAGTCGATTTCTCCCCCATCAACAGCTTGCATTCCTAAGTATCATGATAATCTGATTTATTTTTTAATACAACTCTATAAATTTTTTTCCCACACATGACTTTGGTTTGAGAGTCAAAAATATCAATTGATTTATCCATAATAGAAGTATCTAACTCTAACTCAATTTCTTCCAAAATCAAAACATGAGTATGGACAGGGTGATAATTCCGGAACTATGATATGGGGAAAACATCATGGATTCCTATCAACTAAACTTGAAAAGCTAACAGACAAGCAACCTGTCTAAGCTGCTCAGTGATTTAAAATGGTCCAACATATATTGGAGCCAACTTCCCCTATATTCAAAGCCCATGGTGACCCAAATGAGGAGAAAATTTCAAGAATTCCCAGTATGGAAAACTCTAAAGGATAACATTTCCAATCTACATACTATTTCTATTGACTCTACACTATAACCAAACATCATTCCACATCTTGAATTTTCACAGATGTCTCGTGAACTAATCTTGGTCTGAACAAAGATACTTCACCCACCTCTTCCCAAAAAAGAGGTGATCTACATGGGTGACCATACAACACCTCGAAAGGAGACATTGTTCACTATGACTGATAACTATTGTTGTAAACAATCTCAAAAATTCCTAGGTGGCTATCCAATGACCATCAGAAATCAAAGAGATAGGAACAGATCATATCCTATGGGATCTAAATTACAATCTATGTCTGACCATCTATCTGTGGATGATATGATGTGCTCAACTTGATTAGAGTCCCCATTTCCTCTTGAAGACTCCACCAAAACCTCGAGGTAAACCTAGGATCCCTATCTAAAATAATGGTATTAGGACTCACGTGTAACCTCACAATCTTCAGAATATATAGCTTACCTAGATCTTCAACTTTAGTAGTGTCTTTGATCAAAATGAAATGAAATACTTTTTTAACCGATAAACAACCACCCAAATAGCATTTCCCCTTAGGTTGTCCATGGAAACCCAACGAAACATATCTATTGATTCCTCATCCAATTTCCATACCAGTACCAGAAGAGGTTGATTCAAACCAGAAGGCTTAAAGTTATATTATTTTATCTGTTGGTTGGTGTAATAGCTAGAAACATAATGTGAAATGTCTTGCTTCATACCCAACCAACCGAATCATATTCTCATGTCAAAAATAAATCTTCAAAGACCTCGAATGAAAAACCCATGATGAGGTATGGAAATCGAACAAGACTAAACTTCTCATATATGCTAGGATGAAAAATCACTTCCTGAAGTGATATATTACATATGAATAAAAGGACCATCTAGAAATGGTCTCCCCACCATAAAGGCTTTACCGAGTCATATGAAACTCATCATCCAACTAATGACATTGCAAGATAGACTCCCGAAGAGATGATGACAACTAAACACTGGTTTGAACCATACCGAAAACATCCTCCTGTGTATCCATGTGAAATTGAGAAAAATTACTCATAAAATTTAAATCCTCCTTCGATTACCGAAAATTCTATGATGGTACCTTCTTATTTAGAGAATTTTCATAAATATTTCCTTTCCCTAGGGTGTATGCGATGTCGAAGTAAAATGTATGAAGGTATTATATCCATTTTCTTTGTTTGAGATTCAAGTAATTTTGAGAAAAGATCTACACATACTCTTATGATCATAAAAGACCATGAACTTCTCCCTAAAAATATAGTTACACCAACATTTAATTTCATATATGACTACTATAATCTCTAAATCAGTAGTGGGTAGTTCTTCACACGTGGTTGGAGATGAAGAGAATTGAATGCTACCACATGATCATCCTTTAGTAGCATGCATCTCAAACCAACACCAGATGCATCACAAAACACCACATACCCCATACTGGGATCATGTAAGATAAAAATAGGATCCGATTTCAAAATTAATTTCAGTTCATCAATAGAGAAATGCCACATTGCATCACATGATAATTTCAACTCTTTCCTTATAAGAGTACTCAATGGTGATGCCGACTTAGAGAAATCCTTGATGAATAATCAGTAGTGTCAAGAAAGACCAAGAAGACTAGAATTTCAAATACATTATGCTGTTCATTCTATGATATAACAACTTTTACCTTCTTTGGATCAACTAATAAACAATTATTATAAATTCTATTCCCCAAGAACTTCAATTATTGAATCAATAAAATACATTTCAAAATATTTCCACATATATAGTGATTTCATTTAATTTCCAAAACAAAACTGCGATAGAGCTCATGTTCATGGTATTATTTTGAGTAAACCATAATATCATCTACGAACACTACTTCAAATGTGTCAAGATGTTGGTGGAATATCCAATTCATCAAGGCTATAAAAACATAAAGAGTGTTAGTCAGACAACAAGGCTTCACAAGATATCCATAATGGCCATAAATGCACTTATAGGTCATCTTCGGTATATCAGACTCTCGAACTATGAGGTGATGATAAACCAACTGATGATCAATCTTCGAGAACCACTTTTACCCCATCATCTGATCAAAAAAATCATCCACACGAGGCCAAGGATATTTTTTTCTTAACCATTACTCAGTTCAAATTCTGATAGTCCACACATAACTGAAGTGAACCATATACTTTAATGGTAAATATCATAGAGGATTCCCAAGGTGAAACACTAAGATGAATGAAACCTTTCTCTAATAGGTTGTCCAATTGAATTTTGAGTTCTTTCAACTCCATTGGTTCCATATAGTATGAGGGAATTGATATCGGTTGTATACCTAACACTAGGTCAATTTTAAACTCTACCTATCTCTTGGGGAAGACTATGAAAATAGTTTGGTAAAACATTAGGGAAATATCAAAAAATAATAGGAATATCATCAAAAGAAGAAAATTCATCGAGATGAAATACAACAACAACCAAACAATTTCATGAGATCTCGGTGGGAAGGTCCGAACGACCAGGCCAAGGGTCACACTCCCCCTGAAACAAATGAGACATCCCATTAAAAGAAAGGAAAAAAACATGACGACAATAAAAATAACCCATAGATCGATGAGATACAATAAAATCCATGACGATGATGATGTAAAAGAGATCCATATCGAGAATATATCAATCATAGACTAACTCCATATCGACTATCATCAACGAAAAAGGACACCGAAACCCCTACTCTTTCCCCTAGCCAAGTGGTGTATCTAACTCCATTATAATGGGTACAAGTTACATTGAATGTTTAAGTGCATGAATAAAGAGTGAAAATATGAACAACTGGGAGGAACTAGTATCAAACAATGAAATTGCTTCTGAAGATTCAATAGGAAAATCATCTCTCACTGTTTATGAACCTACATCAAATTTAATAGTAATATCATCTACTACATGTAAATTCATCACTCTTGAGGCCTATGGATGGATATCTATAGTCTTTGAATCTTCAAACTACACCATAGTAGAAATTGGTGCCGAAAATCCCAGTCCATAACATGGTACATTCATATTCTAACTAAATCATTGTAGATGACCAATACATCCATAGCCATTGCACGTCTTTCCTAGCATAGGGATATAATGTATATTGTGTCCTACCTTGACGTACTGATAGAATTTTAGAGGAACAGTTCCAGATGAAATGGATAGTGCAGAAGAGACTCACTACTGAGACCCACCTCCACCACTTTTGCAACGGTCCCATCACTTCCTCTTCTTCCCTTGCATGCCACTAAAGCTGTCACTAGAGGGAAGAGGAGAGGTGGTAAATCTAGCCTTACCTTCTATCATCATTTCTTCTATCATAAATCTCTCTACCATATCCTCATAGTTAGAAGGTTTCAGTATAAAAACCTACGATCTGATATCCAGTTGAAAACCTTTCATGTACATCATCACTTTCAGTTGGTCATTATTTACCACCTCCACAACCAAACAGACAATCTCATCAAAGTGGTTGGTGTATTCCGACACCGAGTGATCTCCCTACTACAATGATAGGAACTATGGTGACTTTTACAACATCCGAGGCTTTGGAAAAAATAGATGAAAGAACAAGGTTTTGAAATCATTCCAATCTAATCCCACATGTTTATCTACCTGGACCATAGAGTCCCACCAATTCTTTTCAGAACCCTCGATCCTGAATGATGCACACTTTAACTTGATATTATCCGGTGTTCCTAGGAATTAAATGATTTGATCGACCATGTACATCAAATCCTATACCTCTTGAGGTTCATTTGTTACATTAAAGGATGGTGGCTTCTCATGCAAGAACTTCCATGATTGGCCTCTTTCCCCTCCAACTCGTTGCTGTTCTTAAACCACTGCATTTTGAACTCATGGCACATCTTGATTGACATCATGAACTAAACGTATGATAGTATCGATGAGATTCTGATCCACAATTGAATTTCCTTGAGGAGAACCAACAACACCATCCTAAAAAAATTGTGGAAGAAGTCTCAGAGGCATACAACTACACACCGAAACCTAAAAACTATCAGATAGGAAAACAAATCTCAATTCAAACTAGAACACCCATAATAAAAAAATGAGATAAAAAAACAATATTAGTTACACATAACCCGATATCTCATGGTAACTTCATTCTCTTCCAGAAAAGTGCTTCCTAAACACTCATCATTACAAACCTATCATGTTCAAAAAATTTGGTCTCCAACCTAATAAATATTCCAAGGGAAAAACAATATTGAGTAAAAACCCCCTCAGATACCAAAATCTAATGAACCGACCCGAGTTACCCATAACTCGCACCCGACACAACACATAACATACCCGATGGGAATTCTCGAACCCCATGAAATGGTGACAAGCAGTCGTGCATCGAACATGAAAAATGAACGAATGCTTTCTCCCAACATGAAAACCACATAGAATATATATATAGGGAAAGAAAAAAACAAATAAAGAGTAACAAATACTTATGAAATAATTATAAGGAAAAAAATGGAAAAATAACAACTGTAATTGTAAAAAGACTGAAAAGAAAAGTCCAACTACAAAATTCAATAAGCTATAGAAACTCCAAATGATGGAATGGAAAAAATACCACCATCTCACCACCATCTGCCCAAAAAGCTACCTCAAACCTTGTCACCTCACTAAGACACCTTTTCCTTTCCCTGCATTGGAATACAAACAAAGGTCTATACACCACCAATGAGGTGTTCATATTGTGATCTACCAGGTGTTCCATAACAATTCTCTATATAAAAAATCTTGTATGCTCATTTTAAAATGAAACATGGCATGATATATATTAAATAAGTTTTATAGAAAAAAATGGTAAAAAGTTACCTTTTACATAGTTCTAAACAAAAGCAGGTATATTAGTTTCACATCATATTTTCCATATTATTTGTCACAATCACAAACATGTATATCAAGGATAACTCATAAAGAAAATCAATACAAAACAGAAGCACAAGTATCACAACACCAAGGAATACTAAAGGTGTAAGCAACAGACTACTCATACCATAAAAATAATGTTCACAAAAAATAATCCTAGAACATAGTCCTAGGAAGTAGAGGAATACCACATGAGTAAACCCCCCAAAATGTCACTATCATTCCCCTATAATAATGGGCCTATGAAACATGATAATTACACAAGACAAACCTCTTTGATAATCACCAAGAAATGGACAATAGAATCAAGCCAAACTTTCCACCTAAGAACCCAAGGTAACCCATGGGATATTTTTTATAATTTATTTTTAATATTTTGAAACCATTCAAAACCAATCAAAATCCATTTCCATGCTTTGATACCCATTCAAAACCATTTCACAATCCATTTATCAAAATATAGGGAAATCCTTTTTTATTTCAAAACCCTTTTTCAACACAGACAAAAAATTATTCCAATTTCATAAATCAATTTTCAATGCAATAGAAAGAAGGCTAATTATGATAGGCTCGAGACGATACCACCTACCTCAAAAATTAGGTAACACACACCCACAACCGAATACACCTAAAATGAAATCCAATGACGACAACGAAGGCCCCAGAATCGAACCCATACATATTAGGATTGATTCAAACTTAATCATAAGAGGTTAGAAGAAGAGAAGAAAATCACATACCTCGAGGTAGAATGCCGACCACATCACAAACAATGAAGGAAAATTCCATCGGAATGAGATCTCACAATGGATTTAGAAGAAACCAAGAAGAAACATCCAACATAGATCAATAGATCTAACAAATCCAAGCTAGGGAACTATCACAATCAACCACAATGATGAATTGGAATGAAAACATACTCAAAGAGATGCAATGAATACACAATGAATATCACTTTCTGATTGAATCTATTTGTACGGAGATGTGCCTCTGAAAATTTCATAGGAAGAGTTATGGTGAGAGAGCCAAAAGGTCTGGAAAGAATACACCAAGACAAACTTCCAACCATGAAACTTAAACCTAGACGTTAGCCGGGTCCCAACATGTACCTCAGGTTTATGATGCTAGTCCACACTGGATAAGTTACAATGAAAAACCCATCTCCTCAGGTCAAAAACTGACATTTTTTTCTAGTGACGTCTTATAGGCCATGTACACAATGTTTACCCTTGCACAACATGATCTCTCCATTCATGAATTGTATCTAACAACAAGTACATGATGTGTACCTAAAGTACATGATGTGTACCTTCTATACATCATAAAAAATTTAGAAAACCACTCATAAGTAGAAGAACCAAAAGGTAACTCAAAAAAGGAAAAACAGACCCAATAAAGGTAACAAGATGTTACATTTTTGACCCAACTACAAGATTAATTTTAAATTAATTTTTTACACTTATATGATTGAAATTTGGAAAAATGGATTTCATATTTGGATTCAGAATAATTTATAATGACGAATATGGTAAACATAGATTTTGACCAAAATTATTATTGAAAATAATTAAAATTAATTACCTTGATTAAGCTAAAATTAATCCTAACTAAGTACATAACCTTAAATTTTAGATCTAAAATGAATTAAAAAATTTTCCAGCACCCATTGAATTTCCATATTTTAAACCTATCATCCCGTTTCTTGACTTTGGTCCCTTATGGGAGCTATGTTACATGGTAATAATGTGGGTGGTATTCCTTTTCCCAAGGTTTACACGAGTGCCACTCCTCCTCTACTAAAAAAACCCCCTCTCTTCCACTTTATTACACATTTAAAATGACTTAGTTTTGGACATGAAATGATAAAATATCCCCCATAAATCATAAATTATTTCTTGAAGCCTAACTTTGAAAATAAGGTCTTCCAAGAATTATCTTTGGTAAAAACCAAAAGGATTTACCCAATTAATAGATAACACCCTTCCTCATGTTCCTTTATTTTATTTTCTTTCTATAGCACCTCAATTCATCTTATTCAATTATTATAAAAATAATAATAAATATACTAATAATTTTAATGATAATATTTATAGATACACTTACACACACCTCTATTTAATGGGCAAAAAATTTACTATTTACATTCATGATGAACTACAACCATGTAAAATGATGATTGTTCATTCTTCATTTACCACCTCCTATGGTGGTAATTATGATGATTGTGAAATTTCATATTTTATGAATAATTAATAATAATTATAACCAAAAATATTATTCATATTCGAATACCTGATTGAACATGGGTTCATATACTAGAAAGAACCTTGTTTATTGGTGTCGTACATTTACTATTTTCCACAAAAAATTAGTGTTCGATATTTTAGAAAGTCACGACGTTTACTTGGTTTTAAATTAATTTTTTTGGAGAAAATGATTTCAATTTATGGAAGATTAAGATGAGATACCATCCAATTTAGAAGGGATTAATTAATTCCCAATATTTCCCTATAAAACCAATTTTTACCCATTATACTAATGGGAAGACCTCTACTATTTCCCATGATATATGTTCTGATGTTTCTATTTAGTCACATATTTTAATGCTACTTTTTTTGGGGGATATAATTCTATAAGAATTTTCTTACAAAAAATAATATAACTAGTATGAAGATTAAACTATTTAAATTGTTTATGATCAGTTTAAATAAATTTATAATTTACAAAAATATAAAATAATTTATTTTAACATTTGATAGAAAATTTGGTGTATCAATTAATAACTATTTAGAATAATTTAATAAAATAATACTTGATTTATCCAAAATTAATGTGACTATCGCTGATGAGGACCAAGATATGATCCTTTTAATTTCAATTGGTGATACCTAAATAAACCTATTTTACAATAAGATGTATGTTCGTGACTCTCTAACATAAGAAGAGGATAAAATTTACCTACCCTGTAAATAATTAGATTCAAAACATAGATTTGAAAGTGACCTTGAAATTATTTTTACAAGGGGTATCCTATAGTCCTTGGGTAAAAAAAAATTATACCAAGGATAAATGAATGAATACTAAACAATAAATGTTTAGTTCTAAGTACAAGGAAAAAATTGATTTCTTCCACTATGGTAAGATCCGAAACACTAGAAATTAGTGTACAAAAAACGAATCCCCAAAAAATAACCTATTGACTAGTCTCATTTAGTGGATTCTAGTAATATTACTACTTATGTTTTAAATATATATAGCTATGCACTCACCCATGAGTGGGTTTTGGATTATGGATTCTATTACCACATATGTCCCATTACAATGTCTTTCCATTATTTGTTAGAAAGGTTATAAGGATATGTTTCCTTAGTGAATAAAAGGTTGGTACAAGTTTTGGGAATAGGTTCTATTTTATTGTAACTAGATGAACAATGTATCATAACATTGCTAAATGTAATTTGGGTTCATAAACTCAATAAAAAAATGATATCCTTAGCAATTCTTGACCAAAAGGGCTTCACATTTTGGTATAAAGATACTTTTATAAAAACCATCAATGTTTCTTGAGGGTTAAGTGACAGTTTCTTGTTAAACCTCATTAGATGGGTTTATACCAATAGGATTTACTGAGATTATAGGTGGGACATACCACTAGAATGGTTAGTTTGGAGTACACTATTGGTTATTCTCTATGGAGTAACACTATATTCTAATAGGATAGTACTATTTTAGTATTTACATGGATTTCTTTTAGATATGTTTATGAAATTCACATGATCCACTATCTATATGTTCTGTTTATTTTTGGTGCATGTTTGTTATTAGCCCTTATAGTTTATGCCTCCTTGTTTTGATTCCTTTATATTTAAAACATTTTTTAGGTGATATGATATGTATTTTGAACTAGGATTTGGTTTTTGAGCTTGGTTTTGGAAAGTGAAAACGTTTTTAAAAAAGGAAGTTGCATGTGTTATTTTAAAAAAGAAATTTATGGAAAGGCATGTTTGGTTTCTTAAAATTATTAGAATCTTATTTTTGTATATATTTAAAACTATTGTTTGTATACAATTTATGAATGTAAATTCATGTAATTTATGGTGATTACCTATTGAGCTATTAAGATTACACTCTACATGTTCCACTCAATGTCGGTAGACGTGAGAAATTTTGTAGGTTTGGGATTCTGGATCTGTTTTCCATTGGATTATATTGGTCTTGTGGTTGGTGGTCACCAAGAGGTCATGTGGAGATCATATTTCATGGTTCATTTTTAATTTTGTATTCATTTTCTTTTTGTTCATCAAATTTTGTATATGGATTGGTTTGTGTTTTAATTTATGTTAAATTGTTGGTTATAGTGCATGTTTTTTAGTTATTTTAATCCTATTTTTTTGGGATGAAATCATTCCCATTTTGATTATTTTGATTCTTTGAACTAGTTTCCATCCAGGGGGATCGGGGAATCCCTTTAGGCCTTGTCTTAGATTGGGCCAGGTGTCGTGTTGGATGACATCCTAGCTTAGTTCATGATATAAACAATGGATATAAAAAGATTATTTTTCTTATATTCTTAATAATAAAATTAGTCTTCTTTTATTTAAAAAAAATACATTTATGGTTGTGTGGTAACCAAAATAACTACAGAGAAGTAAGGAATATTGTACAAGAATGAATCAAATTTCAAAAAAGAAAAAAATTAAAAATTAAAAATGGAAACATGTGAAATTGGATAATTCATTAACATGAAACCCATGAAGACCTCAACCATCACAAAAAAAGAAACATATGGAGTCATTTAGTCTTCAATAATTGTTAGAAAACCTACAACCATGATCATCAACATCCCATAACACCCTCTGAACCACAATTACCTTAAATAGAACAAATCAACCGACCAAAAAATCCCACCAAAACTAGTCACCCAAAAATGAAAAAGAAACATTCCACATTTATAATAATCTTTCACCACCATAAAGCATGATGATCACCAAAAATTGAAAAGAAAAAAAATCATTTTCTACCTCTTAACACATGATATCATGACGAAGACATCATTTCTGACACTTTCACATCACTATCATAATCCTTTATATAGAGATGAAAAAACCACTACTATCATTATCTATAAAACACCATTGAAACTTTTAACAAATCATTATAAGTATTTATAAAAAAACCAATAACCTCCTTGATAATATAAGTAGAAAAATTAATATCTTTAACAAAAATAAATGTTAAACAATTACTAATAAAAAGAAGGAAGGGATGAAACCTATATGGATAGAACCTCCAGAAACATTGTGGGGAACTCGCACAACACCAACCAATGCTTATTTAGAAACCAATACACTACAAATACTTAGTAAGGAGTGGGGAATAATAAATATATAGGATTTTTTAAGTGGAATATGACCTCAATAGTTATCCATGATGTATTCTACATAATCGACCCCTTTCTTTGGAGCACCACTATGGAAACTGAAAATACCACTTTAATAATCCAAATATTATGCCTCTTAAGAAACCATGTACACCAAATAGACACTAATGTATTTAACTAAAATATACTACCACATGACAAACATCCTATGGCATCACTGATTCCATGGAAATAGTAATAGATGAAACATAGTGATGCAACCATAGGTCACACATTCTAGGAAACCATATTTTCTTAATAAAACACAAGAAACATTAAAAAAAGGTAAAAATAAAGAAGAAACCTAGAAAGAGATAAAATCACTGAAGTATGGGAGAGGTGATAAAAAGGGACAATGATATGATGAAGACAATGAAGATGAATTAGGGGAGGAGTAATACATTTTTTTGAGGGAGCGTACATGCATTCACCCACCAAATCTCCACATAGGGGAAATATTTGGATGATATAGATAGACAACTGACATTGTTAATAGGATTAAGCATAACATTACTGTGATATTAGATATAATATATCTGAAGTAATACTAGATTTATATCCTATTATCCACTAGTATTCCCACTTATTTAACTAATAGTTACTCATCTGTTATATTTTCAAATACTCTTATATAGCTTCAACAATAATTATATACAATTATTCTTGTTTTTTATGATATTTTATCTCTATTTTCTAATTATAAACATGTTTATTTATTATAATAATATCATAATACAACTAAAAACCTATTCTTATAGTAATTAATGTCTTGTTTCATATGTAACAATTCGATCATGAATTGTTCCATCTTGTATTTTTCAATACCTTGTCAATGTATATAATATAATTTTACCTAATAAACACATATATCTATATTTCATATGATATTATTCCCTGAAACATGGGTTAATATATTAATCCATTATTATAGAAATATCTTTTCCTTAGCCTTAGAAAAATGTATTAAAAAATACCTACTTTCTATATGTTATACATATATTTTACTTGAAATACCATATCTCTCCCACTAACCTCCTATAGAAACATGGAAAATTTACATTCCTTAATGAATCCAACCTCTTTTATGGTTTCATCAGACAAATATTATATGATCATGATGTTACCTTGAATCTTTAAATGGATTTCTATGACTCACAAACTTTATTTGAATTTATTTAGTGTCATCAATACATTTTGTTCAGTTATATAGGTATATTTGATAAGGTTTCCAAAAATTTAGATGGTTTTTATATCATACTCAAAATATAATTAATATATAATTTATCTATTTCAATTATAATTCTTAATAGATCATTCATATTTATAGGTAAAAGGTTTTTCAATAGAATATGTCAAGAAATTGATCGAAACCTTCAGTAACCAATAAAGCCTTTTTGGTACCATATTGTGTATCCTTGTCTATTTTCTTCTTGAATACACATAGTTGGATATAAATTAAATGGATAAAATAATAAAATTCTTAACTATATATTATAACATGGAATCCATTTCTATATTTATATAAACTTTCTGATCATAACAAGTTTCCATTTACAGATTCCTTGTAGAATTAATTAATATAAATGAAAGATATATAACCAAAATTGGAGAATATAAAACATCCAATTTGGTTTTAAATTTTTAAAATTGTATGTGTGTATGGAACAATTACTCCCACGAAATCATGAAATGTTTACTATTTCGTTGATGACTTCTTCACATCTAGAGCATCAACCACATTGAATTCAAGCCAACTGCCACTTTATCTAAAGAGAAGTTTTTACCACTTATAGATACATAGTTTTTCTTTAATAATAACATTATATCATCAAATATCCTGACCTGCTTTATGAAAATTAACCAATATAGACTTATTGTTATTTATAATTTATTGTTTTACAAGAATTTATATTTGAAAAACAGTTCTCAATAACCACATGATTCCATGGAATAATGAATTACTCAAAATATTTTAACTTATATGATATAAATTTTCCAATGTAGTCGACATATGGTTATTTTTTATGATACTATTTTAGAAATATGGATTGAAGGAAACTATGAGAGGATTTAAAAATATATAAGAATCATCATCGATCCACCTTATACTACTATCACGACTTTCATGTTTGTAAGGACATTTGAGTTTAGAAATGTCTCCACTCCACATTTATATGATCAATAAATACATGGTCAAGATATTATCTGAAGAAAACATAAAACGATTCATTTATATTTTACCAACTATACTAATTACTTCCATTTTACATTCCTAAAATATCGTAAATATATCTTATAAATTATGTGAACATACCTCTAGCTTCACCTTATAATAGTTCACATGGTATTTATAAACTTACTATATAAGCTTCAGGGATATACCTTCATAAGGTTTATTTTTCTAAAACATAATAATTAGGTACATTAAAATATCGGTGTGTTTTAACTTCTAAGAGTATAAATACCCATCTTGTTATATACTTGATAACCAATTTAAATTTTCTTGAAAAATCATTATCTTTCTACAACTGGGTAATAATCTTATGTTTTATATTAATCATTCTTTTCCAATATTGTATATCTAAAATTCAATTACTACTAAACTATTATATGTACAAAATATAGTAACAATATTCATTACTATCATGAAATAATGTATTAATGTGTCTAGAATTCACACTAAGATAATATTTTTGGTAATACAAAATAAAATGTAGTAGTTTTACTAGAACTAATCAACATGGAAATCATAATTCATGTGATTCTCTATAATTTTTTTGAATAGACAATTCTTAGATTTATAAATAATTCACCTTACAAATTGTAATATTTTTGAACATTCTTCTTTAATGTATTTTAATGAAAATATGTGAATTTCATAATAAATTTATCACCTAATAAGTGAAATAAATATTACATGATTTGTTGAATATACCATAAGTATAAGATTATTCTTTCTTATTTTCTAATTAATTACAGTTCCTATTCCAATTACCTTTCTTGACACATGAGATTTAAATAACCTCATATTAAATTCTCTACCTTTGAATATTTTTTCTCTTTAAAGGATGTTGTAAAGGATCCATCGACTATTAAATAGACATGGGATTTTCAACCTTTTGTTTTAATTCATTAACCACATGGGCTGAGGAAACATGTTCCCAGAAATCCTTATCTACCTAGAAAAGTATAGTCCAAAGTCACCCATGTGTATTATACAAATTATTCATCTTTTAATTGTTAATGAATATGGAGAATCTGAGTGGTTTGGTTGATAATATGATATCAATGGATTATTTTTTATCCATATAGAAAATGAAATTTTCTAACTAATCAATATATGTAAAAAACATGAAGGAACGATCACTATATAGTTACCTATATTCAAATTTACCCTAGTATAGTGTAGTGAATATCTCATTTATCTTTATACTCTCTATACCTCTCTCTATTTCAGGCACAATAAAAGGATTTATCATGATGTATGAAACCATGTGTTTATAGTACATATCAAACTCTAAATAAAAAATGATAACATTATTTAATGAATATTTTAGGCATGCTCTATGCATCTTTATCCCACTCACTCTCTCAATGAGTCAGTTGATTTTAAATTGAGGATTCTATCAAATAATATGAATTTTTATTTAGTAGCGCAGTGTACAAATGACTGCACCACTCTTGGTAATTTTCATTGGTGAGAAAATGAACTTTTTATAGGACTAATCACATTATTCCCATGGTTTCTGTTTATATATTATAAAATAATAATATTCTTATTTTATTAATTTATCATGATTATAGAGTTTAAATAATAAATTTTATTTTTATATATGTCTCCCTATTTTAAAAAACCAAAAAGACCCCCACAATTGGATACAAAATATCTTATTTCATTTAAATTCTACTTCCAATGATATGTATTTCCCTTTAAATAACCCAAATTATGGCATGGTAAAATTACATTAAGGTATTTTTTGTTTGAATTCTCTCCCCCAATGATAACTCAAAATTCATTGATTAGTTGAGTGGACTCCCCAATCTAGAAATCCTATTTTCAAAGGTTCTCAACACATTCCTCTAAATTATACCAAGTGCTATGAAGTAAATTACTCATAATGATAACATGATTATGTTAACCCAAGAATTTCACTATGACTCCATGATAAATGAAAGTTTATTGATGAGGTATAGTGAAACACTTAGATCAATGTTTGTATTATAACTTAATTTATGGAAGGTTATTCTTGACATAGTATTTTCCATAATGTATTTTTTATCTTTATGGATAAATATTTTTTATTTTAACATTTATATTTTCATTAACATTATATAGATTTATATAATTAATTTAACTTCAATTAATGAATTAATTTGTTCATAATAACTTTTTTATTTTGTATTTCAGGATTTTTTTTTTTTTCATATAATCATGTTTAATAATCAAATAAACATTGCATCACATAAATTAACAAATAACTATAAACTTGAAAGAATAAAGAAACCTGTGATATTACCATTACATTTAATCAAATGTTTGGGTTGTAATATACAAGATAAACTAACCCTTTACCTTGGAAGATGACCTCATCTAGTTGATACTTGGCCTGAGTCGTAGCGTTCCACCATTAACCTATGTATCTTCTTGGCTAGTTTCTCCTTGACTCTATCTTAAATATTATCATCTCTCTTATATATCCTTATTTCACATATTCCTATTCACTTATTGTTTTGGGGTACCATGGTTTTATGGTTAGATAAAATAAATCATGGACACATAAGTCCATAAATAATAAGGCGGAATGGATCATACAACCACCATGATATTTAATTTAGTAATTAAATTTATCAGAAAATCCAAGTGATAAATAATAAAATTAAATAGAAAACCAACATATAAATAAGTTGGTAGAGATCATGATCAATAACAACATATAATGACTACCACTTTCATTTATTTAATCAATTCATTATTTATGATAAACATTAGGAATTAATAAATTAATAGTTTAATAAATAAATAAATAAATAAATTATATTAATTAACAATCCAAAAAATCATTGATATTTTAATCTTACATAATTTTAAATATATGAAATAAATTAATTTTCACTTAAAATTATCTATATATATATTTTATATCGATAGGGTTACATAGCATGTATATTTTTGGTTAGATTAAATTTAGTCTATAATTTTTCATATATGACAATTCCTGGATGTGATAAGATGTGAAAAAATATATATCTATTAAAATAAATTTCTACATATTATGTTTTACACGACATGTATTGTCACCTAACACAACATGTGGCTAGTGCTGTCTATTGTCCTTTTCATGTGCTATAAACTTATTTGGAATGTATGCCTAAATAACATTTCAAGATATTATATGGAATATTATTCCACGGGTCAAGTCATATAGTCTTCATGATATTTATGACCAGATGATAACTCTAAAAAATATTTACAAAATTTTCTACCAGTGATTCCCACAAATTACATGGTTTGTAAGATGACTATACATGATATGTATATATAGAATAATGTAAAAATAAATTATTAATGAATTTAATTCTATACAACTTACTAAAAACCATTTGATATGTACAAGGTGTAGAAAACCCCAATCCCACAACACACACATCTAGAAACATATCATGTAGTTTGGTTTTTTGTTTAACTAATTTTTTCTTCTATGTGTTTTACTCACAAGAAAAATCAACCTCAGCATGTACCTTTCATTTGTTGTCCGGAGTTACATGGTGTGTACATCCAAGTACATGTAATGTCTTCTATTTATTTCCACTACCAATACACGCTAAGGGAATGTTAATTTATTTAACATGGTTTATCATATAATACGTGGTGTGTACAATCCAACTACTAGCCTTTAATTCATGAGATGTTGTGTTTTTTGGTAGAAAGATAATACATAATGTCTGTATTAATATAACACTGTGTAGATTGACTAAACGAAATCAAAACAATGTGGTGTTATATGATGTTTACACCAACCAAACACCCTATACCCCTATCAATATGCGTTACAACAAGTAGTCAATACACAGTGTATAATGATGACATGTACTTACCCCCACATGGTGTGACATGATTTACATGTCTCACCCTTGTGTGTTTGAATTTGGGTACATGATGTATAATTTTTAGTTACATGTAATTTATCCATTTCATATATCTACAATCCTGAACACCTCTATATGAGATTTCTAGCATTCTTCATTAGTTTTTTTTGTCTTCTTCACAGTTATATGAAACAGAACTATCATGTTATCTCAACTTTTAGATTAAAAATGAAAAAAAAACTTAAATGAAATCTCAAAAAATTATATAAATCAATCATCAAATAAAAAATAATAATAAATTATAATTTCACCACTTTTATATGAATTGAAGCTTCCTAGGCACATAAAATGCATCTAAATTTTTACCCAATAAGTTTTTTTGGTAGGTTTTAATTGTTAAAATATGAAAACCATGATGAATATATCACATAATATATATAAAGAGGATATTTTTACATTTATTTATTATTTTAATTATATAAATAATTTATTTATATTGATAATTCATTTATCATTACTGATTAATTCAGTTTCCACTCTTAGATCAACATGGTGATGAATATTACAAAGTAAAATTCCTCTTGTAGTATCCACACATGATCTTCGATCGTGGAACAATGGGTTATAACATAGAGAAACCAAGTACCTTGAACCATTGTCCATTGACCACAATAAGAATCCTTTCAGTTTTGAAATATTACTTATCATGTTCTATCACTCTTGAGAGGCAATAAAAGGATTTAATCCCAACATTCTTGAGGAATTTATTTATAATTTATCTTCATTCTCAAGATAATTATTTTGAGAGGTTTTTTGCATACAAATATTATCATAATCCTAGGAATGATATAAATTATATTATATACTTGGGATTAACAATTAGTAATTTCACAAAGGCCCTTTTACCAATTATATATTTAAGTTAATCCCTTGTAAAATAATAATAATAATATTATTATTATAATATTTTGTGACTTGTGATAACTTAAGAATATTAAAATTTTATTCCATCATACCCTTATCTTAACCCACTATTGATCCTCATATTTATAAAAACTTAAATAATACATATTTATAAAAATAAATCAATTTATTTATATTATTCATTTATCAAGTAAAAAATATCTTATTCAGTAATCTTGTGCAAAAATATTTATTTTTATATTAACATAACTAAATATTTGTTTTTAATAAATAAATAAATACTTATTTCCTTATGAATAATAAACTAGTGACAAATAAATTTTATATATACAATAAATCACAAATAATATTTATTTAATATTTAACTCACATATATTACAATCTAAAATAATAAGTTATTGAATTTTAGAGATTAAAAAAACCAGAATAATTATCAAACCAAATGATGATAATAATATTTATTCTTAATATTAAGTTCAATTAAAATGTCATTGAGATTATAAATAAACTTAGTGAGTGACCCTGTATGAATCATTCAAAATGTAATTTGGATAACATGTATAATGTTTTGGATTGGTGTCCAAAAACATATGAAGGAGCCCTTAGAGAAAGGCATTTATGTCATATTGATGAAAACCTTTTATGAACTCATACTAATCAATATTATCTATTTTTTCAATATATCACAAAATAGGTTTCACACTTGGGTCATTAAACTAAATTATTTATTTTAATTCTCTAACTACTAAAAATTAACTCATCGATGAACTTAGACAACCATTAATTTAATTAGATAGTTCTTTTTTAAATCAAGGGGCTAGTGACATAATATTCCATAACTCATAAGGTTCAAATACTTTCTTTAATTATCTTCTAATGACACATCACTTATGACATAAAAACATATCCAACCTCACCATGAGCATATTTCATCACCATTTTCATCAATACATAAAAGTACACGATTCATGATAAACATTAATAGTAATATCATTTATAAGTCCTAATAAAATTTTAGAAAATAGGAATACCTAAGGTCATATATAACATGAGGAATTCATATTTGTGGGTATTTAATTCTAACTAAATATCTTAGAGATTAATAAGTGAACAAATTAATGGGAATAAGCATCATCTTCATATGAGTATACATCACTTTATAATAAAAACAAAACATGTTTTATGTCTAACAGATATCATATAGACCATAGGATATATGTTTAAGAAAACTATCATATATTATTATGTATCTATTTTCAATGGTGAAACTATTACAACATTTTGATGCAACAAATACTCTATGGAAATTACCTGTTTTAATTTTATTTAGTTAAACAATAATCATGTGATAAGGTATTTATTAATATTTATGATTGGAATATTATGGCAATCAGAATTATATTATTTGTCGTTTCAAGGAAATAAAATCTAAAAATATAATCATGTTAATATATTTTTGATATTTAGATAATTTAGAATGCTCCTAATTTTTGCTCAAAAAGTTGTTAAAAACAAATATTCGAATATTTCTAGTTGGGTATCATGATTTTATGATGGGTGATAATGAAAATCCAAATCAAATATTCTAAATGTTTACAAAAATTTTGATTGTAACAAGTTATCGTATAGAAAAGATTGACAATACTTATATTGTGGAAAATTTTCTAAGATCACTTCCAAATAAATGTAATGCTAATAATTTTTCCATCAATGAAAGTCAGACCATCAAGGAATACATTTTGGATGGTCTTATTGGACCACTGTTACAATATGATATTGAACTAAAAAACATTGAGAACAAAGATGATGACACGATGAAAATAATAGATTTTAAAACTATTATTACTTATTTTAATTCCTATATTGACGACATAGGTTCCTTGGATTATTGAAAAGGTAGGATAACTAACACTGTGAAAGGGTTTTATAATGAGATAAAGAAGAATTAGCATAGAAAAGAAATAAAGAACCTAAAAAAGGATGAGAGGAAGGATATTGATAACGTAAGTTCAATTATAAATTTAAATCTTATTCACTATGAGTACAAGAATAAAGGTCACATAAAATATGATTGTCTAACGCTGAAAAATCTATTTAGAAATAAAAATTTTATAAGTAAATAGAATAATATTCCGGAATAATGAATCAATTATAATAAATTAAATTCAAGTCATAAATATAGATATGATAAGATAAATTGAAATATATGTTTTATAGAAAAATATGATAATGATTTATTTTCAACATAAAACCCATGTTATTCAAGTGACATGGGTGAATCTATATGGAATGATTGAATTATTTTGATGGGATATTTAGATGTGGTTAGTAATTATATTTTTAATTCTAGTTTTGAATATATTGCTAATTGATTTTGTATTTATTAATCCCACTGTTAATGAGTCTTAAAATAATTTTGATAAGTTACAAGATATTGTTATTATTTTTTAAGATTCTCATATAAAGACAATGAATGATTAAATTTTTTTTGGCAACCATTATTCAAGGAAGAAAAAACATTGAAGATATGATGTCAACAAAAAATGTAAACCAAAAAAATGTCTAGGTAATGATGGACTGTTATCCACTATATATGGAGACTACCTTTTGAAAGATAATAATGTAGTCATTTCATTAGTTAATAATTTTATGTATAGTGATTCTAGTCATTATGATAGTGATTATGTTTTAATAATCTTTTAATCTCTTGGTTATAAGAATTTTTTTTGTTTTTAAATATGTTTTCAATGTTAAAATATCTAACAAAATAGAAAATTGGGTCTATAAATATTTTTAATCAAAACTGATTAGTACATAACTAGTTTTTATGGCCATGTAAGAATTTTTCTTATGTAAAACATCCACAACCTTTATAGAATCATTATTTGGTATAGAAACCTGAGATTTTGGTAGTATGTTTGTTATTATGGTGAGTGAATACGATTTAAATTTTTTATTATTTGATTTACTAGTATGGGTTTCACAGTTATTATATTTTAATTCTTTTCTAATATTTGTTACAATTCATTCAATTTCATTAACATGTTTTCTTAAATCATTGTATTTTTATTAATTTTTGTAGAATACAATCTCATAAGTTGGATATTCACAATTTTATTATTCAAGAGAGAAAATATTAAGTTTATGAGGAGATTTTGTTTTTAATATGCTAATTTATAATTTATATATATAAGTTTAAGGGGATTTGTTCCTTAAAATTATTGATATAATTCTTAAGTGTGTTTTAAATTCTTTAATATCCCCTTATCATGCTATTTTAATCCCCATCTTTTCAATTTTGGTTTGTTGTTTAAACATAGATAGAAAGACGTTTTGTTGAGAATATATTGTTTACCATCTTTATTATTTAATATATGGGTAAAAGTGTATAATATTTAAAACTCTTTAATGTTAGTTTCTAGTTTTATTGTATATTATTGTTATTTTATTTTATTTTTCATCTTTATGAAAAATGGTGATTGGGTTTGGGTTCTGTAATGATAAAAAATTGCGAGCACCTTGATTTTTTATTTTCCACTTATTTTTGTTTTGTAAATTACTAATCCCTCTCACCTATTCAATGATTTCTCTTTTATTATTTATTAGTTTATTGTTTTTTATTATTATGATATTTCATGTTAGATGGAATTAAGTATTTCATATTTGAATCTTGAATTTCTTGTTAAAGAAAATAATGATGTTGATTCGATGTTGAATAATTTAATAATAGTCATAATCTATATGTAAGGAATAAAAAGCCTTATGTTGGGGAAGAATATATTTTTCATTATAATGTTTTGAAATGAAACCTTACCCATGGTTGAAAAAAATACATTTTGATATTTTTCTAAGGACCAGATATTACATATCATTAAAAAATAAGAAATATCTTATATATCATGATGGAATATATTTTGTATTTCAATTTTTAAAGGGAGATAATGTTCCACTATAGTGGAAATTCTAAAATATATTGAGTACTAATTTATAGCTAAGTGAAATTCCTTACATATAAACTATAAAATGTTACATATCATCTAAATTAATAAAAACATATTACATATTTATATTTTCACCAATTAAAATATCATACACTTTATTTGGAAGGATATTACATATGGTTCTTTTGGGGATATATGTATGTATACATTCTTATTCTTTATAGAGGAATAAAGGTAGTATCATATATATCAAGTGAAATTTATTATTTACTTAGATTAAATAAATTAATTTATCTAACACATCCTTAGTGGAGTCTGGATATAATATTATACATTTATCTAGAGTAAGAAATATCCTTTGTTTTGATAATAAATCTCCCGAAGTTATGTTCAGAAGAGTTTGTTTGGAAGTAAAGAAGAACTTTCAGAATTTCTCCAAGTCAAAAATATTATACATGAATCTATTTTAGATAATTACCTAAACCTTATTATTATTTTATTACTTATCATACCATATGAAAATTATTTTGTGTTATGATATTCAAAATCATGTTATGATATTTGCAAAGACAACAATTTTATTCAATTTTAGGTGGCGGTGAAAAGTGTTTTACTAAAAATTATTATAGATTAATTAATGATGATTTAAATATTGATTTGAATTCAAATATATCTTATTAGTGAAGTCCAGATGAAGTTATTGTTGATAATTAAAAAAATAATATTATATATACTAATAATGAATAATATATATGTTTTTGTTTTATAAAATGAAATTTTATTTTAGGTAGTGATACATGAAGGGGACACACAAAATAATGTGATAAAATGTTTATGCCAAATTGTTTTAAAGTTCCCTTAATAGAATTACCAATCATTATTATTATAAATCAATTTAAATGCTTGAAGATTTCATATTTCAATGAACACAACCAGTTTAAACATCTTTTAATGGTTAAATAGTTTTACTATGTTGGGTTATATTGTATGCACTATAACATTTTTGTTTGGGTCACATCAATAGGTTTTTTCTTCATTAAAATGCATGTGTTGCTTATAATTACATGAAAAATAATAATGTGCACTAGTTATTCTTTGTGTACAGTAAAATTTAGGGGTTTGGTTGTGTCTTGAGTGAAGTTAAAGGAAATGATGGATCTTCCTTCACTTTAAATGAAAGGTTCCAGGTTTTCAATTCTATGTGTGAATAAGGGATTAAGTTTTTTGGCCACTATGGTAAAAAATAAATGTTGTAAAGTGTTTCAAATCTCTTTTAAAAGTGTTGTTCTAAAATCAATGTATTGCATATGGGTTAAGAGTGTGAAGAGTAGAAAAACGATCATTTAGATTCAAAAATGCAAAAAATACTTATATTTTGTTATTTTTTTATTATATATCTTACACTATTTTCATGCATTGTACTTATTATTTATAATTGATTTGTTTATTTTTATTATCCACTATAGTTCACATTAATTGTTTAAGAATTATTATTTTTTGTCGATTGAATCATTAACTCTCAATTTTATTTACCCATCACCACTGGGGACTATGAAAAAGAATTATCTTAAATTATGAGAATTGTATTTCATAATAATAAACATACATAAATTATGGTTTTTTTTCAAGAACCCTTATTATTACCAATATGATTTTAAAATATTTAAGTTCACACCAACTTGATTTATGGTCCTCTTTAAATATCAATAGGTACCCAACACACCATTCTCTCATGAACCACATTCTTCAATATGAGTAAAGGGACATCATAGTGTGGCACCCTTACTTCTTAAAGATGAAAGAGAGATAATTCCCCTTATTCCCACCTTCAGTAGGCCCCAAAATGACGACTAACACCAAGTGTGTTGAATCTCACATATCATGGAAGGCATTACCCCTTTAAATTTTCTATTTTTTAAGAAACGTATTCAATTATTATTCACAAGGAATCATTAGTACACCCCACCCCAAATGATGCACAATTAAAGCATGAGAGAAGAAATTTCTACTTGGATGGTCAAAGGATCAATGTTCCTCCTTGCGAAAAGAATAGGGGATCATGCAAGCAGCAGGGAAGAACTCAATAAAAAAGGGAGTAATAGGGGTCTAGCACCATCACATGAATCATCAAGGGAGGGATAATCAAGGATAACCAAGAGAAAAAAAACATATTGGGAAGAGAAGATGTCGACTTTGAAGATCCAGATCTAATATTAAAGGAAGTACAATTTCAAAATCCAATGACAATGAGATTTTGGTCAAGATTATGTGATCTACTTATCTGAAATACCCTAGAACTTTAAGAAATTTAATATATACTTAATATCCTTTGAAACTCCCTTAAATATACTCAAAAAGGTGTAAAACATGGTTGATGTCAATTAAAATGTATGAGGGGTAAAACAGGAAACCTAGAAAAAACAGGAAAAACTGTAAATGTGTCATCGATGGGTGCGTCACCGATGCTGAGCCACTAATAGGTGAGCTACCGATGTGACCTACCAATGCTGATCCACCAACACTTAGCTACAAACATAATGACCTACCTATTCCTCAACTTACCGTATCCCTGACCTACAGATGCCTCAACCTATCGATATAAAGGAATTCGACTCACCGACATTGACGCCGTTGACTCCCCGGTACTGATGCCCCTGACTCATTGATGGCAATCCCTGAATCACCAATGTTGACACCCCTGACTCCCAGATTCACTTACATGCCAATGCCTTAACATTACGACGCACTGATTTGCTGATGCACTAACATAACGACACCGAAAGTTCAAATTAGATTTTTTGCTGACTCTCAGAATGAATGACATACAAACCCTAAAACACCCCAAACACTATTTTTTCACAATGGTATGACCTGATAATTTAAAACCAAACCCATGAATGTATTGGTCCGAACAACCACCCCTTATGATACTCCTCATGAGAAAGCCACATTATGTTATTCTAAAGTTGGAGTGAAAACCTCAACATCCTAGGGACACCAACTTGAAATATATCTCCTAAAAAACCATGAAAAAACTTAGGCCCCACTGCCCCAAACAACCACAAAAACACCAAAGGTCACACTCTCCAGACACATAAATTAGATAGTTTCTCCCTCCATGTTAAGATGTAATCTTCTTTGGGTGGAACTGACCTGCCCACATGGGTTTAATCAAATCCTTAGAAACGATTCTTGATTAGGGATCAGGTATGCCTCCCAATAGATCAGGACTTTTCACACACATTCAAAGAACAAGCAAACTATTCATTTTATAGATGAAAGTTCAAGTATTACATAACAAGAAAAGAATAAAGAAAAAACACAAGAGAAAAAATCAGAACAGCTCTGAGTACTGGGAACACATATGTGCCTCCAACTCCCAAGTACTATACTTGAGTCCACCATGCCTCCATAACACAAAAAACAAGGGAATTTTCTATCCATAAATTACCTTCTCCTCACGATCCTCGATTTTTACCCATACCTCCACAAACGTCGCATCATTCTTGATATCCAACATCCCCCAATCCATGACATGGGAATCATCTTGTAGATATTTATGGAGCTAAGGGAAATGGAAGATATCAGATATCCTATACTACTGTGGCAACAACGCCAGCTGATATAACACCTCACCAACTTTTCCGAACATATTAGAATGTCCGATGAACTTGGGAGAGTTCTTGCTTCTATTAATGAACCTCCACTGCCCATGCTGAGGGGAAACATTCAAGAAAACATGGTCTCCAATATCAAACTCCAAGGGCCTCCTCCTATGATCGGAATACAGCTTCTATCTATCATGTGACACCTTTATTCCCCCACACACATGTTGAAACATATATGTTGTGCTCTACACCACCTCTAGTCTAAGAAGAGATTCATTCTCAACCTCTATCCAGCATACTGGTGAGAAAGATGACCTTCCGTACAAATCCTTAAATGGTACCATGCCATTGGTAGAGTAATAACTATTATAGTAAGAAAACTCTATTGGGGATGTATTGTACCCACGACTCTCCAAATTACAAAACACCTACCTGAAGCATGTCTTACAATGTATGGATGATCCTCTCAGTCTGTCTATTTGTATGAGGGTGGAATGAATTACTAAGGAATAACTAGGTGCCAAAGGCCTGCTGTATTTCCATCCAGCCTCACAACTTAAATCATGTATCCCAATCGGAGACAATGGATTATGGAACTCCATATAGCCGCACCAGCTCATCCTCATACCTCCATACAAAAACATCTACTGTGCTCAAATCCTTGATTTCCATGAAGATTGATGATTTTATAAAATAGTCCACTACTACCCAAAGATCATCACATCCTCCCTGATTCATGGGAAATCCCATGAAAAAATACATCAAGATTTTATCCCAATTATACTCGGGAATGTCTAAGGGCTGTAGTAGACTGCCAGAAGCATGGTTTTTAGCCTTCACTGGATGACACACTAGGCACCTTGCCACAAACTCTTCCACTTCCCGCATCACCCTAGGGAACCAAAACTATTCCTTTATGCCTTGGTACATCTTTTAAAATCTTGGATATACCTCCAGGGGGAGATATGGAACTCACAGTGATGTCCCTCACACATTTCCACTAGGAAAAACAACTTCCAATATAACAACATCCAATTCTGACCATCCTCTGACTATCCCTTCGGAGCATCACCCTGGATAGCATGGTCACACATGAATTCAGCCTCTAAGTCTTCCAACTGAGACTCCTGCACCTTCCACACCATAAAAGATAGCACTATCTTCTGAAATAGATAGCCTCTCAAACTCTCCTCCCCAAAATCCAGGCGTAATAAGGCTAACTCCTCCATTGCATTCCAAGAATCCATGGATTCCCAAACAATATCCTTTCACGACATTATGCTTAAGGAATCTACCACCACATTCACTTTTCTTAGGGTGGAAGAGATCTCAAAGTTTTAGTCCTGGAGGAACTCCACCCACCTTTGCTGTTATAAGTTTAGGTCTCACTAGGAGAAGATATTCCTCAATCCCTTGTGATCCATGAAGACCAGAAAACACTCCCCATTGAGGTAATGTCGCCATAACCTTAGCACAAACCAGACTGCCACAAGCTCCATGTCATGGGGGAATACTTATGTTTCCGTGGTTCTAGCGTCATAGACCCATAAGAGATCTATCGCAATTGAAACATCTATAAACATCCAAAAACTATATAGGAAGTGTCCCAAAACACCTACAACAACTCCCCCTCCTCTAGAAACATGAGCACTGGAGGACTAAACAACTTCCCCTTCAGATAGTTTTAAGATACCTGACACTGCTCACCTAATAAAAAAGACTAGACCTTTCTGATCAACATTGTCAATGGAGATGAAACATGAGAGATGTTGGGTTTGAACCCCCAGTAGTAGCCTGCTAGACCCAAGACACTATGAACCTATGAAAAATTCTTGGGTGTTTCCTAAGAAAAAACCTATTTGACCTTTGACATGTCCACTCTTATCCCTTAATGGGACACCATGTGTTCAAGTAAGTGAACCTCTTGTATCCAAAACCTACACATGTAAAACATTTCTTTGAGTTGGTGGTGTTGGAGGACTTCGAAGATAGTCCTCATATTCTCATCGTACTCCTCCTCTGAACATGAGTAGATTAGGATGTCGTTGACGAACACAATGAAAAACTAGTATATGTACTCATGAAAAATAGATTTTATGAGCCCCATGAACACCTTTGGTGTGTTTGTTACCCAGGAAGACATGACCATGAAGTCAATATTCCTATACCAACATCTGAAGGTAGTATTTATAATGTCACCCTCCTTCACCCATAGCTAGTGATATCTAGATCGTAGATCAATCTTAGAGATCAATCCTTATTCCTTTAATTTTTCTAAATGATTGTCAATCCTCATGAAGGGGTAACTGTTCTTGACCATCACCTACTTCAGTCCCTGAAAGTCTATGTAGAGTCTTAGGCCACTATTTTCCTTTTTCATGAAAATTACAAGAGAACCCCACAACAACACACTCGGTCAGATAAAATTATTCTTCATCAAGTCATCTACCTGAATCTGCAACTCCCACAACTTAGAAGGTTCCTTCTGATAGGGATCCAACGAAATCGGATGGGCACCAGGTTGCAAGTATATTCCGAAATAAACATCATGCCGAGAGGGTAGAGTCCTAAAATCCTCTAAGAATAAGTATAGAAACTCTCTAACTACTCCTGGAACCATTACCATCTCTAAATATGTTGATTCGACTGACAGATTAGCTGGAAAAGAGTGAATCAGCTCCACACACTGACTACCCACCCGACCACTATGCTCAACAACAAACGCTACATGCTATCCATCTGTATCTGAAATAACTACTCTAATTTGGAAGCAGTAGATAAAAAATGCATAAAAAAAAACAAGTTGATGCCCAGTATGACATTGCATGGATGCATCTATAGCAGAAGAAGATCCCCACCGGACTAATGTAGTGCCATCTTCAATCTACATCCCTAGAACACATCAAACAAATTGGTCTGACCTCTAACTGGAATACTCAACACCATGGGAACATAAATTATATTCACATCTCGACCCAAGGCGTAAGATATACTGGGTGAAATAAAGTAGTTCAAATATTCTAAATAAAAAATAATCAAAATTATGAAAACTAAACAGAATGATTATATCTCAACCAACCTTCGGTCCTACTAGAGTTGCTGCCTCTGCAGTGTGAAACTACCCACACACACCTCTTCTTATCCTCTATTATCGAATGCATCCACGACGATTCCCAGATCAAGGTCCCTAAGAAGTACCATGGGGTTGGACTCCTCCCGCACCATCTTACCTTGGTGGAGCGGGAACCCACTATCCATAAAGATGGAAAGGCCTGATTGGAAACTGCTAATGATGGGGAGGGTTTTAGACATGACCAGCCCCGTCTTTCTACATTCAAACTAGGAACTAGTTCCAAATATGTCCATGACCTCCATAGATAAAGAACCTCAGTCCCTAGCCCTTAGGAAATGGGTGGGGACCAAGAGATCGTAACTAGAACTGTTGAGTCCTACTACGTGATGGATGAAACCTAGAAGGTCCAGATGATGGAGATATGACGCTGACTACTTTTCCATTTAATGAACTCGGTTGGCTCCCCTATCATGGTACACCTCCCAGTGAATGAATTCTTCCAACTACCTCATCCTTCTTATAAACATTTAGGTAAGTTGCTGTAGTGAAAGGAGTAACAATATACTAAAGAGAAGGTCAGAGTGCCTCCTCTTAGAATCTCAGTCTGGACTCCTCATTCAGAAATAGATATTGTGAAAAGTATAGGAGATCCTGGAACATGATCCCCAATCCCCCCCACCAACATAATCCCCTATTGGAGGGAGAGTGTCTCCTTTCATTTCCCAGCTTTCATCGTGGAATTAAATAATTCGACCTAAAACTCCTTCTCAAAGTCATCCCACAAAACCAATGTTTCTATCCTCTCCCTAAGGTAAAGAATCCACCACTGACACAATGTACCCCTCCTATGGATCACTTCTAGTGGAACCTAGAACTTTTTTGGAGCCCAGATAAAGCTTAAAGCGATCACCATGATTTCAAGACCACTCTTTGTCTCTATGTCTGAGACGCTTCCCTTAAACATTCCTAGAGTCTCCCAATGGATGGCACAAATCATCTTCATCCACTGATCAACTTCCTACTCCCGATAGGCCCTATCCTAATCAAACATGTCAAACTACTAGTCCTATATTACTCATACTACTTGTGGGAGATGTTCGGGTTCTATAGCTAAAAATGAAACAAGGAACTCCTAAGCCTGGGTAGTATGTAAATATTATTTTAAATTCATAATAACTATTCATTTATTTTAAATTCCCAAAACGCCCAACTCAAATAAGAACACAAGTCATTGTGGTGAATGTAACTTTTCTACAGTCTCTACCCTGTAATCAATGTATCCACACTTGTTCATTTAGTATGTTCAGAGTCCTTGCATCAGATCCAAGGGGGACCTAAAATCCCATGTCCTAGAAGGCCTTCCCTGTCTTATTTTACACACCATGGTTACCTAACTCTATTTCCCTACCATCCCATATATTTCTCACTATTTATAACTTTTAACTTCATCCTATCCTTCAACTCCCATCTATCTCCTTTGATACCATTTTTCACGACACACCTTCTTCAATATGAGGGAATGGACAACAAAGTGCCACACCCATTCTCTATTCAATATAAAGGAGAGATAATGACCCCTCGAGTCCCACCTTCAATAGGCCCTAGAGTGGAGACAATCACAATGTGTAACAATATCAAATAATATGAAAGAAATTAACCTTTTAATAGAAGAATATCGAGAGATAAGATGGAAAATATTAAGAAACTACAAATTCTAAATTTAAAAGTAAAGCCAAAAATCCATTCCCACATGCATGTACAAAAGTAAAGCAGAAACAGGGTACAAAAAACTAAAAATTACGATACCAAAATTAAAGAGACTAAGTAGAAACAATAACTAATCCTAAAACTTGATCTAGTAAAGTTCAACATGGTCTTCAAATCCCACATGGAAACCTGAAATTTTTTTATATACATAGGGTGATCATACATGTATAATCAATAGGGAAACTAAAGATACACATTCACAAGTGTGGGAACAGCTAATTTCCCTATGAGAAAACAATAAAACTTCAAAGTACCTACCAAGGAATAATAAAGAGACTATCCTCGCCAAGGAACACTCACCAAATAGTGCAAGTCAAGTATGGTAGTGGTATAAGTACACCAACATTTGGGTACCCCACTCCAATTTCCCACTGGTTAACTGCTCATCCCTAACAACTAATGTCTTGATGCTACTAGTTTTCCCATATATAGTACCACTCCTAGAGCCTTCCCACAAAAAAATGAGCCTCAAACCATACACAATTCTACCCACAGACACGTGGGAGACAATAACCAGCGTCTCGCTTGAATACACCTGAGCCTTATCCTAAAGACACTTGGAAAAAAATCCTAGCCAAAAAAATCCTAGTCCTCTCATCTAAAAAAAATCATTCCCGAAGGATATGGGACATTGGTAATCATCAATCCATTATCACCTTCCCATATACGATTGAGTGGTAAGAACCAAGAAGAGGGTCTGATGAATAATGTCAGTAACCAACCATCCATCCTCTCACGAGGATGTTGGGAAAGACACTCTCCCCCGTGAAATGGGGTTTTACGGAACATGGTGCTAAAAAAGGATGGGATATGTATAAAAATCATAAGGAACTAAAATGTATATATGTATTGGTAAGAAAAAAATCATCCCAACCTACGGGTCCCCACAATAGACAACCTACTCATACAGAACCACATTTACTGCTACCCCTATATAGACAACCACACAATAGACACATCCAAAGAATAACCCAATTCCTCTTTCATTTAACCACTTAGAATTTTTAAATTGAGGGATTAAATTTAATTAATTCTTGCACTACTAAGAAACTACCAACCACAACCATATAAAAAAACAAAAAACCTGATTTGCAGTACTACTACACATCCCTATTCAACCACTTTCAACTATCATTATTCAAAGTTATACCACACAATCATAATATTTACTGGATGCAATCCCAGTGCATAACAAGTCCATAACAACACCGTAGTCCCACTACACAACAATGTTTGATGACCAAAACATTACAAAGGCTCTCCCACTACCTACAAGTCCAACCATTCTGCAACCAATCAGCCCCTTAAATTGGGATACCAACATGACCACCATATCACCCCACACACAAAGCCCGAAGTATCTACCATTTTACCATATCCCTACAACACACACATACCACACCCTTATAACAAGACCAACTCATCTATCCACCTCTGATACCATTTTTTCATGACCCACCTTCTTCAAGATGAGGTAAGGGAAAACAAAGTGACACACCCTTCCTTCCATGAGATAAAAGAGAGGTAATTTCCCCCCAGAGTCCAACCTTCAGTAGGCCTCAGAGTGGAGACTAGCACCAAGGGTATAGAATCTCTCAAAACATGGAAGGGAGTAAACTTTTTTTTATTTCTTGCTTTAATAAAAGTATTAACCCATTATTCGAAAGGAATCATTAGTACACCTAAATCACCTGATGTTCAATAAAAGTGAGACATAATAAATCCCTACTTGGAAGATCAAAGGATCAAAATTACTTCTTTTTCCTTGAACAAGGGATCGTGTGATCAGAAGGGAAGAACTCCAAGAAAACTAAACAGGAGTGGTTCTAGCATAGGTTCATAACAAGGATAGAGAGGAAGACACTAGGTGCACCAAGAAGGAACAAAAAACTAACTGGGAAGGGAATATACTAGTTTTGAAGATCTAAAACCTATATTAAAGTAAAAATTGTAGAGACCCGAAGCTTAACATACATGGACATTACATTACTTTTGCGGAATACTTAGTACATAAAAAATACACACACACAAGGACCGTAACAGTTTAGTGTCTTTGGAAACTTGGAACGTAATCTTCTAATCGTGGTGAAATATATTCAACATCTCCCATAAAGATCTTACACTTTTTGTTTCCTTACATAAAACCTTTCTTTTGATCCTGAGGGAAAATAAAACATAAAAAGGGTGAGCTCAAATGCTCAGTAAGTGTAAGCATGGATAAAATAAAACATACTATATTCATTTGAACTTAAAAACATGAACATAATGTTTAAGCATCAAAATCTTGATCAACGACTTAAAATATGGAAGTACATAAGGCATAGATCATAATGGAACATAAACCATGATAAAATAGCATGGGAATAAAACATATAATTGTGGAATCCATTAAGAACATGTAATTATTTCCATAGTAGCTAAGGCATTGCTGTCAAGACCATCTTAGTGGACAAAGTCCCATTCTGAATCGAGTTCACTCCTCGTTTCAGTCCTGTAACACTGAACCAGATTAACTTACCGTTCCAGCCATGTCTATCTCATGAGATATAAAATATTTACCCAATGCATTGGAGGGAGATATAGGTCCCACCCATCTCATAATGAAATCATTCTTACTTGTGCCACAAAATAAACATACATCATTCATAATAACCCAATAAATAAAATGGGTTTCATAAAAATCATCCCATCATTACATAATCCTTATAAAAGAAATGGATATCATTTCATAATAACAGAAGTGAAAACATTTAAATCATAGAGACATTATACTTGAAACATACACATATGAAATAGTGTCATCTTAGATGAAAAATGGTTTTGATAAAACACTTGAAATGAATTCTTGAGGAAAATATCCTTTTTTCTTAAAAATCATTTTCTTTTCACAAAATGTCATGCAATTTTAAAAGAAAATAATTTTGTTGAAAATAGTAATGAAGTATTTTGGAGTAATCTTTATGAAAACAGGGCTTTATAAAACTGTAAACGTCCTTTCATGCCTTATATGTTAAAAAAACATTCATCTCGTACTTATGTCGGAAAAGTCAAAAAGTACCTCGTATGAAAAACGACAAAAGAATCCTTTCATATATTTTACTAAAAACTCACCTAAGGGTAAAATTGGATTTAAAAAAAAATGTGGGTGGATGGAAATAATATTAAATTTTGAAAAAACATGAATGTGGATGATAAAATACACCTCAGTAATTACAAAAGTATAAACAATCTCGGATAAAAATGAGATTGTGATATTTCCCTTACCTTAGGTCTGATTTTCTTCTTAAGTGTCCGAACCTCCAGTATAATGATTTAAATAATTTCATTGACTTATTCTAGAATCATACTCATTGTTATGATATCATATATGGTTCACTTATGACTTTATTTTACCCGTTCTTTTGTAAATTCCATGTTAAAGAGCGTTTTGGGTAAAATCGTTTCATTTGTCGTCCGTGTTTTGACTTGTAATTATTCATATGATTACATAGATCATGATTAAATAATTCCAGAATATAAAACATGATTTATATATAATATATATTCAGAATATACATATATATAATAGATCAGTAAATGGAAATAAATACACCGTTCATGGAGACGGTAGGCCGTACGTACGCAAAAATGATGTTTTCGTTTCCTTATTAATCTGAATGGAATTAAGTAGATGACATACATATATATACACATAAATCCAGTATCATTATTATGTCATATATTTCATTATTACTTTTTATATATACTTTATAATCATTCATGAATGGTTAAGATGGAGAATGAATCTCATCGTGTCGTGGAGACGGTAGTCCGTACGTACGCACGAGTGATGATATCGTTATAATGATCGTGGAATTGTATTGGAGTGTATGTATACTATTACAGAATCAATATCACTTTAAAATAATCATATATAGTTATTATTTACACCATTATACCCATCCAAGAAATGTGGTGGTGGAAAATAGATTACACCACGACGTGGAGACGGTATTCCGTACGTACGCACGCGCGGTGATTTCGTTTACCGTAGGATTTATAGATGGTGAAATAGGGTTGTTTCATAATTATAATAACATATAAGTATATGAGTGATACTGATGTTATTACTTCATAATGAAAAACCTAAGAAGAATAAGTGGAAGAAGAAATAAAGTTGAAAGAATCGATTACGGACATTACCTCTTCTTTGAAGCACCTCTTTGAGTCCTCCTCTTAGGGCACTAAAATTGGTCTTTGAAGAAGACCAGGGCCTCTAGGATGTTTCTAGGGAAGTGTAGAAGATACTTTGGCAGGGTTTGGACGAGATTGAAGGCTCAAAGTGGTGTGAGGAAGAGAGGGAGGAGGTGCCCTTTTATAAGGGAGGAGAGGGGCTCTTTTGGAAAAACTAAAAATATTATTTTATTATAAAGCCAAATTCGGTTTTAAATAGCTCAAAATTGATTTATTTAGAAGATAAGGTGGGGATGGGTCGAAAAATCTCCTCCAATATAATTTATACAAGTTTAGGTTTCAATTTTAACCTTATCATTTAGATTTAACATTAAGTTAAATAATTTTACTTTTACCGTGTCTTCTTGTGTTCTTATACTACAAGGTTAATAAACGTACTATAAAAAGAAAAAAGAACCCCAAGTTGTTTATTATTAATATATATAACCATATATAAGTCATTTGGCCGAACCATAGATTTTTAGGAATAAAAAAACAATTAATAATATAATATTTGTTTTAAAAACTATTTTATGTCAATTTTGACATTATTTAGTAATTGGTTTTTGTGAAAATCATAACAGAATCATTAGTTCGAAAAAAGTTACTTAAATCAATAATAACATGTCATATTAACCTAGAAAATTAGTGGAATTCATAAAAAGTCTCAAATTATATTTATTTGGGTATTTATAACATCAATTATGTAAATATTTCATTAATAAGATAATTACTCCATTATAATTGTGTCATAAATAAATTAAATTATATAACGTCTAAAAATTACAAATACAATATAATTATGTAGAAAATCGTTTTATATTTCTAATGAATATTTATAGGAGAATTTAACTTATGTATAACCCTATATTAAAAATGATATACTTATTAAACATTGATTTTAACTATTTTAACCCTTCTTTAAATAAATTAATAATAAATGTCCTAATCTAATCCAAGTGGGCCTAAATGGTCATATTTTATTCCTAAGGTTGTTTTTGGTAGAATTATACTTATCCAATAGACTTAGGACATGTGTTAGGGTAATAATAATATCATTTTTACCCTTAATTACCCTATTTACTTTTAACCGTGGTAAAAAAAAGTAAAAAGTTACTATTCAACAAAAATTATATTCATCTCATTGAACCACATTTTACTTACTGACATCAACCGTGTCTCTTGGATTTTTGAAATTCCACTCACAAAAGTAGTAAAATTATGTTTTATGAAAAATTCATTTTTTTTAACTACCACTTAGTGGTTTCACTATTCATCAAAAAATGAAAGTTTCCAGAAAAATACCAAAAATTAGGCCTAAGCTATATTTGATATTATGAACTGAAAAGTGATGTCTATTTTACCAAATTAAAAACATATCAGTTGCATTACTTAATTTAAAAATTAATTCTCGTCGTCAAAACAAATAGCGTGTTTTTAAGAGATAATAACTATCAAAAGATTGACACTTGTTTATGTCTGGTTTAAATGTGAAATTACATCCAATGACCAAAATTTTATTAAATTGTAAAAATATATTCTAAATATACTTTAAAACCACTCAAATTAATAATTTATCACTATTAATTATTTCGATTAAAAAGGTAGTTTTTAATTAAAATTTAGTAATTTTCACTATTCATTAGAAAATGAAATTTATCCGAAAAGTACCAAAATTTCACCCTAATCTAATTTTGATATTCTGAATCCAAAAATGAAGTCCATTTTGAAAAATAAAATTTACAAAATTTCAAAATGTGTTTATTACTATTCATAACGGCTAGTTTTAATAATATTTTAATAGCATATTGTTGTCTAGTGAAACTCATTATTTCGTACTACACATGCTATCGAGGAAGGTCGTGATTGCGTGTAATGCAAGGAAAGTCAAGGATGCATGTTGTGAAATATCGTTTTGGTGTAGCGTACAACACAAGACATTAATGAAATTAAAAAGAATATTTTTCATAAAATCTCGGGGTGTCACATTCTACCCCCCTTAAAATGAATTTCGCCCTCGAAATTCGTCGGGGTTATAAATGGTTTACTACTCGAAATTTTCTTTCATAGAAACCCACATCATAAAAAGGAATATCAAAACCAATCTTTAAAAACAAAAGTATGAAACGTAACGGTTACCCAAATAAACTAATCACTAGGTTTCCACATAGGTGAAAATATGGATATGGAAGAGAAATCTAACCATCATATTCTGATGGAGAGTGGTAGAGAACATGGCTATGGAAAAGACCGAAATCACAAAGCCATAAATTTGTGACGATCTAAGGTAAAATCTGATTCATCAGATATAAGAGCACTAGGACAACATTTTTAGTTTTCAAGATCATTTCCCTAAAGTTGATGAAATTGGAATTTGAAGAAATACTTTTGTGATTTCGGTATAGTCTCACCGTTGGTCGTTCTTTGGACAATTTCCACTTCATCTCTTAAGTAAATAAAGTTGAATTTGTCATTCTTGATGTGTTAGAAGATCATGTGATAGAATGAGGGGTCATTCCATCTGCCTCAAACAAAAGCTTAGAAAAGTTATCCAAAAATACGTAAGTCCATCTATAGTGAGATTAATCATATATGGTTCCTCAAATGGACTTATACTTATTATATTATACTGCTTAATATAATAAAACTAGTTTCTACTAAATAGGGACTTCCTGTAGGCCAGTGGTAGGCGATAAAGGCCAGTCTCACTTCAGTTGTGGGTTTGATTCCCACAACCTTGTCCGACGCGATGGGCTGTCGCCCGTCCTGCAGGTTTTCCTTTTTCTAAAACAACATTACTATAACATCAAATAAATAATATCAAAAAAAAGTTTTATCCTTAAACAATACTAACTTATGTCCAACATAATCCATTCCAATCTTTAGGCTTATCTAAAATACTTCGGTCCAAGCTCATAGTATAAAGAAAACGATTACTTGAAATGTCATCAACCAAGCATGTGAATACCATCATTTATCCCCCATTTATCTTGTTGGTCACATTCCAGTCATGTGAATACCTTAATCATGTATTCTCTTGAAAAATGAATACCCATTAAACCTTAGTGAAAACATGAATGCTGTCAATAGTTAACTCTTTCCACATACCAAAATCCAAAAATTCTATATACTCAAACAATGATATAACCTTCTCCTTATATCAGTCATGAGCTCATGAATACTATCAAACATTTAGTTTTATCCTTATCCCTTCATTATGCGCATATCATCTATATTGCAAAAATATCTGAATAACCTTTAATGGATACTGGTACCATTAATCATACACTTTCAAAACTCAAGGAAAGACAATAGTGTAACAATCCTTATATGTCTCTTTATTCCATAGCTCCATGAGATTACTTATACAACATTACACTTGATAAACATGTAATCATTACACTACCTTCTTAAACCATTGACCGAGCTTCAACAATTCTTTCACCTCACATATCATTTGTAGTCTCTTCATCATAATCAACATAAATAATACCCATACGGCTGCAATTATTCTCTTCATGAGACTTTCCCTTAAGGTATTGGTTTGCATAATGCCCATACATTCCACATTTAAAACATTTAACCATTTTTGATGTTGTAGCAATAACATTATCCTCATCCATAGTGTTAACTGAACCTTTTCCTTTGCACTTACTGGCTTTGTGTTCTTCTTTTCCACACCCAAAGCATCTTTCAGTTCCCTTGAATCAATCTCCTCAATGCCTCTTCCCACATGATTTACATGAGGGAAATTGAACTTTCTTTCCTATATGATCATCATGAAACTCCATCTTTCTCTTATTATCTGATTCGGGGAACATACCAAAGTAGAGATTAATGATCATATTATGAGAATAATGATTAGGAATAATAACGATGTTTGGACTTCCAAATCCCGTTTCATTTGGTTTCTCATGAAGAATATCATTCCATTGTACGTCATATCCTCCATTATCATGAATCTTCTTGTTTCCAGCCATTTTCTAAAACCCAAAAAGAATAGTGTGAGAGGCAAAAATCATGCTTGGGAAAACAACATAATAAAGGGGGAGTACCTTCAATATCTTACATCTTTGGTTACCATAATTCTATCACTATAACCTATACTTATACTTAACCTTAGGTACATCACTATACATACCTTAGAAATAACTATAGGGATCTCACTAAAGTTCTCGCATCCTAGTTTCCAAAGGTTGACTAAACCTTTCCTCTGATACCAACTGTAGATACCTGAAGCTTAACATACATGGACATTACATTACTTTTGCGGAATACTTAGTACATAACAAAAACACACACACAAGGACCGTAATAGTTTATTGTCTTTGAAAACATGGAACGTAATCTTCTAATCGTGGTGAAAGATCTTCAACATCTCCCATACTGATCTTCCACTTTTTGTTTCCTTACCTAAAACCTTTATTTTGATCTTGAGGGAAAATAAAACATAAAAAGGGTGAGCTCAAATGCTCAGTAAGGGTAAACATGGATAAAATAAAACATACCATATACATTTGAACTTAAAAACATGAACATAATGTTTATACATCAAAATATTGAGCAACGACATAAAATATGGAAGTACATAAGGCATAGATCATAATGGAACATAAACCATGATAAAATAGCACGGGAATAAAACATGTAATTGTGGAATCCATTAAGAACATGTAATTATTTCCATAGTATCCAAGGCATTGCTTCCAAGACCATCTTAGTGGACAAAGTCCCATTCTGAATCGAGTTCACTCCTCGTTTCAGTCCTGTAACACTGAACTGAATTAACTTACCATTCCAGCCATGTCTATATCATGAGATATAAAATCTCTACCCAATGCATTGGAGGGAGATATAGGTCCCACCCATCTCATAATGAAATTATTCTTACTTGTGACACAAAACAAACATACATCATTCATAATGACCCAATAAATAAAATGGGTTTCATACACATCACCCATTCATTACATAATCCATATAAAAGAAATAAATATCATTTCACAATAAGAGAATTGAAACCATGTAAATCATAGAGACATTATACTTGAAACATACACATATGAAATAATGTCATCTTAGATGAAAAATGATTTTGATAAAACACTTGAAATGAATTCTTGAGGAAAATATCCTTTTTTCTTCAAAATCATTTTCTTTTCACAAAATGTCTAGAAATTTTAAAAGAAAAGGATTTTGTTGAAAATAGTCATGAATTCTTTTGGAGGAAGATTCATGAAAACAAGGCTTTATAAACCAGTAAACATCCTTTCATGCTGTATAAGTTAAAAAAACATTCTTCTCGTACTTTTGTCGGAAAAGTCAAAAAGTACCTCGTATGAAAAACGAAAAAAGATTCCTTTCATATCTTTTACTAAAAACTAACCTAAGGGTAAAATTGGATTTTAATAAAAAATGTGGGTGGATGGAAATAATATTACTTTTTGAAAAAACATGGATGTGGATGATAAAATACACCCCAGTAATTACGAAAGTATAAACAATTTCAGATAAAAATGAGATTGTGATATTTCCCTTACCTTAGGTCTGATTTTCTTTGTAAGTGTCCAAAACTCCTGTATAATGATTTAAATAATGTCATTTACTTATTCCAGAATCATACTCATTGTTATGATATCATATATGGTTCACTTATGACTTTATTTTACCCGTTCTTTTGTAAATTCCATGTTAAAGAGCGTTTTGGGTAAAATCGTTTCATTTGTCGTCCGTGTTTTGACTTGTAATTATTCATATGATTACTTAGATCATGATTAAATATTTACAGAATATATAACATGATTTATATATAATATATATTCAGAATATACATATATATAAAAGATCAGTAAATGGAAAGAAATACACCGTTCATGGAGACGGTAGGCCGTACGTACGCATGAACGCTGCTTTCGTTTCCTTATTGAGTTGAATGGAATTAAGTAGATGAAATACACATATATACACATAAATCCAGTATCATTATTATGTCATATATTTCATGATTACTTATTATATATACTTTATAATCTTTCATGAATGGTTAACGTGGAGAATGAATCTCATCGCGTCGTGGAGACGGTAGTCCATACGTACGCACGAGCGATGATATCGTTCTCATGATCGTGGAATTGTATTGGAGTGTATGTATACTATTTAAAAATCAATATCACTTTAAAATAATCATATATAGTTATTATGTACACCATTATACCCATCCAAGTAAGGTGGTGGTGGAAAATAGATTACACCACGGCGTGGAGACGGTATTCCGTACGTACACACGCGTGGTGATTTCATTTTCCGTAGGATGGATAGATGGTGAAATAGGGTTGTTTCATAATTATAATAACATATCAGTATATGAGTGATAATTATGTTATTAATTCATAATGAAAAAACCTAATAAGAAGAAGTTGAAGAAGAAATAAAGTTGAAAGAATCGGTAACGGACATTACCTCTTCTTTGAAGCGCCTCTTTGAGTCCTCCTCTTAGGGCACTAAAATTGGTCTTTGAAGAAGACCAGGAACTCTAGGATGTTTCTAGGGAAGTGAAGAAGAGAATTTGGTAGGGTTTGGCCGAGATTTAAGGCTCAAAGTGGTATGAGGAAGAGAGGGAGTAGGTGCCCTTTTATAAGGGAGGAGAGGGGCTCTTTTGGAAAAACTAAAAATATTATTTTATTATAAAGCCAAATTCGGTTTTAAATAGCTCCAAATTGATTTATTTCGAAGCTAAGGCGGGGATGGGTCGAAATAATCTAATCCAATAGAATTTAGACAAATTTAGGTTCCTATTTTAACCTTATCATTTAGATTTAACATTAAGTTAAATAATTTTACTTTTACAGTGTCTTCTTGTGTTCTTATACTATAAGGTTAATAAACTTACTATAAAAAGATAAAATAACCCCAAGTTGTTTATTGTTAATATATATAGCCTTATCTAAGTAATTTGGCCGATAATTAGATTTTTAGGAATAAAATAACAATTAATAATATAATATTTGTTTTAAAAACTATTTTATGTCAATTTTGAAACTATTTAGTAATTGATTTTTTTGAAAATCATATTAGAATGATTATTTCGAAAAAGTTAATTAAATCAATACTAACATGTCATATTAACCTAGAAATGTAGTGGAATTCATAAAAAGTCTCAAATTATATTTATTTGGGTATTTATAACATCAATTATGTCAAAATTTCATTAATAAGATAATTACTGCATCATATTTGTGTCATAAATAAATTAAATTATATAACGTCTAAAAATTAAAAATAAAATATAATTATGTAGGAAATATTTTTAGATTTCTAATGAATATTTATAGTCAAATTTAACTTATGTATAACCTTATATTAAAAATTATATACTTATTAAACTTTGATTTTAACTATTTTAACCCTTCTTTAAATAAATTAATAATAATTGTCCTAATCTAATCCAAGTGGGCCTAAATGATCATATTTTATTTCTAAGGTTGTTTTTGGTCGAATTACACTTATCCAATAGAATTATGACATGTGTTAGGGTAATAATAATATCATATTTACCCTTAATTACCCTATTTACTTTTAACCGTGGTAAAAAAAAGTAAAAAAGTTACTATTCACCAAAAATTATTTTCATCTCATTGAACCAAATTTTACTTACTGACTTCAACCTTGTCTCTTGGATTTTTGAAATTCCACTCACAGAAGCGGTAAAATTAAGTTTTATAAAAAATTCATTTTTTTAACTACCACTTAGTGGTTTCACTATTCATCAAAAAATGAAAGTTTCCAGAAAAATACCAAAAATTAGGCCTTAGCTATATTTGATATTATGAACTGAAAAATGATGTCTATTTTACAAAATTCAAAACATATCAGTTTCATTACTTAATTTAAAAATTAATTCCCGTCGTCAAAACAAATAGCGTGTTCTTAAGAGATAATAACTATCAAAAGATTGACACTTGTTTATGTATGGTTTAAATGTAAAATTACATCCAAATGACCAACATTGTATTAAATTGAAAAATATATTCTAAATATACTTTTAAACCACTAAATTTAATAATTTATCACTATTAATTAATTCAATTAAAAAGGTTGTTTTTAATTAAAATTTAGTAATTTTAACTATTCATCAGAAAATGAAAGTTATCCGAAAAGTACCAAAATTTCACCCTAAGCTAATTTTGATATTCCGAATCCAAAAATAAAGTCCATTTTGATAAATAAAATTTACAAAATTTCAAAAAGTGTTTATTACTATTCATAACAGCTAGTTTTAATAATATTTTAATAGCATATTGTTGTTTAGTGAAACTCGTTATTGCGTACTACACACGCTATCGAGGAAGGTCGCAATGGCGTGTAATGCAAGGCAAGTCAAGGATTCCTGTTGTGCAAGCTCCTTTTGGTGTAGCGTTCAACACAAGAGATTAATGAAATTAAAAAGAATATTTTTCATAAAATATCGGGGTGTTACAAAAATGGTTTCAAAATCCATTGATCATAGGATCATGGTCAATATTATGAGGATTAAATATCTCAAGCCCCCCCAGAGTTTAAGGATATTAACGATATAATTAATATAATTTGAAACACCCTTAAAAAGGAAAAAAATGGTGTTAAACTCTATTTACGTCAATTAAAATGTAAGAGGGTAAAAATATAAAAATTGGGAAAACTGGAAAAACAGTAAATGAGTCACTGATGGGTGAGTCATGAATGCTGATCCTCCGATGAGTGAGGTTCTGATGCGACCTATCAATGCGGAGCCACCAACACTGAGATACTCACACAATGAACTAACAATGCCTCAACCTATTGAGAACTCGACCTACCGATGCCCTGACCTACCAATGCTATGACCAACCAGCACCGACGCCCTTGACACATCAAAATCAATGACCAAAAAACTCACTGATGCATATTCCCATGACTCACCAATGCGGATTCCCCTAAATCACTGATGGTAACACCCCTAACTCACCGCTATACTAACATGCTGAAGCAATGACATGCCGACTCACTGATATGCCGACTCACTAACATGCCGACACACTAACATGTTGATGCAATGACATTCCAACAAAGACAGTTCATACTAAATTTTTGGTTGACTCTTGGAATGAGTTACAGAAAGCCCCTAGAACACCCCAAACATAGGTTTTTCACAAAATAATGGTATGGGGAAGTCCAGGTCATTACAACATCCAGAAATTCTTTTAATTAGTCTATTAAAAAAATAGTAAAAAAACCCTTACCCACACCTAAAATTTTATCACAATGATATTAAAATTTTCATGATACTAAATTATTAAAAAGATATGAATTATATCCAAATATAAGAGGTAATACATGAACATCATAGAGACAATTATTTCATTGAATATGAACATTTTAAAAACAAGACATGTTATTATACTATATATATATTAATAAAAAACAAATATATAATATAACTGATTATATATTAAAAATAAATAATTTCCCAAATGTAAAATTTATTATATAATAAAAAAGATTAAAGGAATAAATATTATAAATAAAATATTAAAACCTTTCAATTATTAACTTTTTGGTTCCCAATCAGCTATGAAAAATTAGGTTTGAAAGGAAGAAAAATGGGACTAAATAAATTGATGTGAAATGTAAAAATTTTCCCCATTTTTAAGATAAATATAAGACATGTTTTTGGGTACATGATATGGTGGCATGGGGAACTTTATGGAACCATTGGGCTATTTCCTTTACCCCCTCGCTCATCGGGTTCCATGTTTATCCCACTTGGTAAATGGTGAGTAAGGTGGTTTTAAACCATTGGTGACAAAAACTTTTTGTGTATGTGAAACCCTATAACCTTCTATATATCCCCAAACCACCTATAAAAATAGCTAATATTTCATCAAAAAAGGTTCAAATTCATAGAAAAATGTTTAAATGAAAAATGATCAATGTTCCAGATCTAAAAATTTAAACAAGCCTATATTTTCACTATTAAATATCACATTTAATAACATAAAAGTACATAAATTAATATCATTATGTTCTGATTAATTACATTGGGTGTGTTTTAACCTGATAGAAATGTTATTTGATATACATAAAATTTTATTTTGAGCGTGTTTTGAAAAGTTATTATTTTTTTTATAATTTTTTTGAATGGATTTTCAATTGGTTAATTTTTTTTAATAATTTTAAATGACTATATCTAATTTTGAGTGAGAAATTTAGAAAATATTATTTATTGGTTTACGGAATATTATCTTTTTTGGCTTAAGAAAATCACTTTGATGTTTTTTTTGGAGGGTGTATTTATGTTTTATTATTTTTGTTAACATGGATTTAATGAATTTTGATTTTTTTAATTAATAAGGTCATGTTTTCTATAGATATTTCTTTTAAACATATTATTTTAATGGTAACTCACTTGATTCAAGTTAATATGTTTTTCTTCATTTGAAGTATGTTTATATCTTTAAGCCATATTGGGTTTGAATATATTTAATTTCTATTATGTTTCAATGTCTTTATCTTAGAATGTTTTTTTATTATAAGTGAAAAATGATGATAATAGGAAAATTTATATTGTTCCGACCCATCAAAATCTTCAAAAGGTAGTTATGATGTTTGATTGTTTCTATGGTTTGGTTAAACAATAATATGGATCTATTATCACTAATGTTTGCTGTTCTCATTTATATAAAATTTTATCATGTTTATGTATTATATAATATGATGGTTATGAATTGAGCCTTATGTATGATAAAAAAATATATAAATATAGATGTGGATGAACACTGTGAGGTGGTGAAGTGATGAATCTAAATGGGTTCAGCGAGGATGTTTTTTGAACTTATATATGTTCTATATATGACAACTATATTTATGATTGATTTTTAGTGATGTATTTTAATATATATATATATGTATATTTTATATATCCATGTTTTGAAGATGATTATGTTTTACAATTTATTTGTGGTTATTTATGTCTTAATTATATATACATTGCTTATATGAGTTGTATATATATATATTCAATTGTATTTTTTTTTCCATTTTTCCTTATTCGTGTTGGTTTACATAAACTACTACAAAATTATACCACACACAAATTATTTAGTAGTTTTTATTGAGAAATATGTATATATAAATTTCATTTTTAGTGGTAATTTTGTTGAAAATCCTCTAAAGTGTTTAAAAGATTCAATGATTTAAAACATCATAAAATGAATAAAGAAAAACTCTGAGATAGGTAAGAAAAAAACTTATATAAACTATTTTGGAATTATTAATATCTAATTACATCTGATTTCTAACAGTGGTATGTACAGTAGTTTAGGAAACTACCACTGAACCAATTACTGAATGTTAGTACTGCCACTATGTGGGAAAAAATCACTGATAAAAATTGATTTTAATAGTGAGAGTATCAGGATTATGGGATATCTATTTTTTATATTTTTCTTGGATCATCAACCTAAATAGGTTTTGAATGTTAATATTGGAAATTATATTTAACGATTGTGTGAACAACCTTTCCAAATTCATATCATTTTCACCACATAACCCTCCTATTTAAGATTTAGCATCATCTAAATTAATATCATTTTAAATACACACACATATAATTCTAGATCTAGTAGCATCCAATTTCATATAATTTTCATGACATAACCATCCAAACTAATATATTGTAGATGAAAAAATTTTGATGATAAAATTAAATAAAATGGGTTATGAATTAAAGGACCAAGCCTTGAATAAAACATTCCCCCATGCTACCTGACTATGTATCGCATAAAAATAATTTATAGATTAAAAAATAAAATTGAACCATTAATTATTTTATATAAAATTAATAAAAAGTCCTTATTTATTATAATTCATCATTATAAAAAAATGAAAAGTGACATATTCATTAGATGTTTTTAAAAATAAAATAGAGTAAACTAGAGAAAGATTAGAATATAAAATGATTCAAAATAATAATCAAAATTGATTAGATATAAACCAAACATGTATTTTACTATTTATGGAAAGCTATATAAAATTGTCATTGTGGAAGGGTGGACCAGATGGTGGCCGACATTAATGATCACTAGCATAACATCACATTACATGAATATAACCACTATAGTATAGGGTGCCTTTGGTCCAAGATGAAGTAGCCTCCATGACATAAAATGTGGGGATATCAGACTATTAAAATTTTAATGGACTAGTTGTGTAGTGGATGACCCCTTGGAGGGAGGTGTGGCCTATGCTTTCTATCCTAGAGGTGTGCTAGTTATTTTCAAAGAAAACATTCAAATCATTATTATCCAACAAAACAAATATAATTATTACCATGAATACTACTATTTTTTTGAAATAATAAAATATTGTTTCCAAATACCAAGTATTAATCATCATTATTTTTATTTTTAAATAACATCCATAAATATCATTTCTAAGTATTAATTATATCTTTGATACTAATCATATTATTATTTTCAACTTTAATTATTATATTTAATAGTAAATATATATATATTTTATTATGTTATAATAAATAGTAAATAATATTTTTTTCAAAATGTTATTAGTTAATATTATGGGCCTTTGGGGCATGCACTTAATAAATAAGGCTTTATGGGTGGGTATCTTGGGGGGGGGGGGGGGGGGTGGAGGGATATGACCTACCTTTCTAGCCGGTGTGTGTGGTGTGTGTGTGTTCAATATAATTTTACCCCTAAGAACCTTACATATATACATACATTATTTTTATTATTGAATACTATCATCAAGTACTGAATAATATTATCATTATTTTAAAACAATATCCCTAAATATTAATATTAAATATTATTTATTATCCTTGATACTAACCTAATTATTCTTTTAAATAATTAATATCACTAAATAATATTTTTTAATAATAAATATTAGCTTCTCTAGGAATGGGGGTAAGGGTTGGGCACACGGCCCCTGAGATCGAGGGATTGATTCTCATGGGATAGACATCAAATTCAAAAAGACTCACCTGATTATTTTAATTTTCTAACTGTGTAATGTAACATGGGGGATGATAGTTTATGGTTAATATATTCCCTAAATCTAGTATATCTATGATTTAATTTCATATACATCATAGGATAAAATATATGTTTGTTGTAGAGTATGAAACATATGATTCAAGGATATATTATATGCCTTTTCGATATATATGTACTCATGATTTATAAATAACATTTTAAAAATTCCTCATCTAGTGAAATTGTATGACATAGTTATATCATAATTCATTGAAAATTGTATTTGAGGATCCATATTACAATTCATTATTGATTATGGTTATTTAACATTAATGGGATAACTTTTGAATATCTTTTACATTGTTTATCATTAATTATAAATATTTTATAATAAGAAATGAATGGAAGATCAAACACAGTTAAAAGTTAACCGGGTTGGAAATTTAAAAAAGTTGTAAATGGAAAACATTACTGAAACATTTTGTAACATTTTAGTAATTTTTATATAACTATTAGGAGATTATTAAGACCCATTTTTAGAAGACCAAGGAATTGATATGGTTTTTCGAGTGAGTAATCATTATTTAGATTCTAGAAAAAGCTCACTTCCTTCTCTTTATTTTTTCTAATGAGATACAAGTATATCAAGGATGTAAAGAAGGCAGTTCGCAAAAATCAGGTTGTTTAGTCAACCCATGGATACACAATAGAAGAAGAAACTATGTAGTTTTTTCTAGGAGATCTTCAAATATCATATGACTCAATATATCCCCATTGACCATCTCTAGGTGAAACTAATATGTTCTTAATTTTATTCATACATAGTTTTCATTTTCATTTTATGGTGACATTGAGTTTTTGGTTTCTATTGTATTTCAATACATTAATTTTTTTATAAATATTTATAAACCATAGAGGTGTATTAAATACTTTCCATACCTCTTGATTTTTAAAATCATGTTAGAAATGAAGAAACCTTGTATATAATATTTAAAACATTTAATATGATATATGTTTTCTTAAAAATAATTTAATTTTTTTATTTCCTGTAGTGAAAAGCGATATATGTTTTTTATATAGATTATATATTGATATAATATTTTCTATGCTATGATTGGGCTGCTCCACGTGATGTGGGATATTATAGGCAATGATATGGTGGAATTATTTTAGTTTTTAAATATCATAATGTATGATATATGGTAATTTTATAGTATGATAAAAATTTGTTCTGTGTTGTAACTTATGATATATCCAATCATAATTGACAATGATTCCAATTGATGGTTACAAAATAAGAAATAATATTTATTAAGATATGTAGACTATATCACAAATTATGATAGTTGAACAATGGAGTATGATTTTGGGATATCTTTAGATACAACAAATAATGTTAGATTATCTTTTGTTTTTCTTTAGTTTATAAATTTTGAATGATGATATAGAAAAAGGTACTTACCATGGTTAAGGAAAATTTATTCCATTAAATATGATATATATATATATATATATTTTTACTTTTATGAGTTTTAATTATGAATTGAACTATATAATTTATAAAATGTTTATAAATCATTGGAAAACTTATTATGGGATATTGATTTAATTTTTTATTTTTTAATTACTTATTTATTTTTTAAAACTTTTAATAAGTAAACATCGAATTGTCAAAACTATCTATATAAACTTCATCGATATGGGACCATCTAACTCACATTTAATCGAGGGTTAGTGGGGGGATTTAAACAGCACTCCAAATAATTGGTTTGATATTATCTTGGTTTAAAGTAGAATTACATGTTAAATAATTTATAATGTGATTGTAAATTAAAATAATTTTAAATATAAAAGTGGTTATATTTACTTGTGAATTGTTCATAAATGTAAATATAACACGCTTTTACAAAGACCATGTTTGGAAATTTATTTAATCCTTTTAAAATGGTGTTTTGTGTGATATTATAAATGGGTTAAATAAAATTCAATATGATATTTTTGATTTTTTTTAATTTTTTACATAAAATATGTTATAATATTATTGCCCCAAAATACACCCTGGGGGGCGGGGTGGGTGAATTAGGCTTTATTAAAATTTTCTTCTTAACTAATTTTTATTGGATCTTTTACTTGTTTATTTAATGACACATTGAATCTATCATTATGAATACACATAGAATCACAATTAAATGAAAAATATAAAGAAGCATAAATACAATGACTTTACTTGGTATGTGAAACTCACTTATCACTATTATTTTAATATTTTATATTATCTTATGTTGTTGTTATGTTTATAGGATGTTTTATCCTGATAGCTAAAGGTTAATAAATTATTTATTTATGAACAATTTGGATGGATTCTTTAGGTGAAACTATGCATTCACCAATACAAAATAAGGGTTTTAGTTCATTTTATTCATTTTATGGTTGATTTACATGAGTTTCACATGGTTTAATAAAAAATCTGTGAATATCAGTATAAATGTGGATTTCTTGTGTAAAGGTATTGGCGAAAAACTTGTGCATGGTTAGTTAGACTAAGAAAAAAGATTGTAAAATGGGTTTGAAGGTTGTAAGTGTTATTTTTCAATAGTCACAATGTTTGGTAAATTGTCTAGCCAAACTATATGAGTATTTTTATTTCTTAAGAAATTACATCAATATTTTTAGCCAAATCACTCATCAAAACCATAAAATCTACTCAAATTTCATTAAAATGGTGAAATGATACTTTCCAACATTATGTTTTTATATTTTCACAACCCTTTTACCCTCTTATTGATCCAATAAACAATAGGGTATGTGGGGATCTCCTCCCAGTTATTCTCCTTCAAATTTGTGGAAACATCTTTTAGTTTCAAGTGGATTATAAGGTTTTTTATCCTCTTTGTATCTTCTTATACTCTTACCTTTACTTCTCTCTCAATTTATCTCTATTTTATAGGCCCTAATAATATTTAGGTTTGGATTGGGGTTATGCAGGTTTTTAATGAAATTTAATTTTGTGTTTAAGGGTTAATTAGGTATTTTTCCTTCTTGGTTGTGAATTCTTAGCTGATGGAATATAGAAGGAGTTTATTTGGAATTCCCTTTTAATATTTGTAAAAATTTAATTTTTTATTTTCTAATGTTTTATTATGAGATTATTTTTATATTTTATACTCACAGTAATTTTGAAAGTATTTTCAAATGAATTTTACACTTGGAATGTACTTAGCGTATTTCAAGTGTTTGTAAAAATTATTGAGCGACTTTTTAAAAAGTTGTTTAAATGTTTTGAAAGTTAGATTGACTCCCTTTTAAATTATAAATGAAATTGTGTAAATAGTTTGGTTTATAAATAAATTTTATTGGTGATTTGATAATTTTATTTCAAATAATGTTTGAAATAGAAATTACAAAGGTTTTAAATTGCTTGGAATTCCACAATTATCTCGAAAGATCGATTTTTACTTTTAAATAGTTGTTTTTTATCATTTATGAGACCCTCAACTAATCCTTCTGTGATTTTATGCCCATTATGTCTTGATACTCCCTTTGGGGTAATATTATATTAATGAATCCATATTTGATACCTATTCATGAATATTAAAGAGGTTGTTTCATGAGAGGGTTTAGTTGGTGAGATGAAGGTTATTTATTTAAAAGCCTTATAACTATTCCGTGTTCTTTATTATTTTATAAACTCAATTTTAAATTTATTGTAAATTATAAGAATCATTAATCAACCATATAAGTGAAATGTTTTTTATATTGTACATAACTAGACTTAGGAATTGTAGATGCTGAGAAATCCCAGACTCATGGTAGCTTCATGCTCATGGGATGGTCATGGTACCTAAATTGTTCAATGGGGAGTACTAGGTTGAAAAATCCATTACAGTTCGAACTTGGGTTTATTTATCCTATTCATTTTATGTTAATTGAATCGAATGATTTTTTACATGATGCTTAGGTCATTTTAAATACATTTTAGGGAACTCTTTCTCATTGGGTAGTTTGTATTCTCCTACTCTACTTGATTATATGAAATACATTATTAATTGAGTTACTTCAATATGTGTAATTGATACCGTGGTTCTTATTTATGATCATATTTAACCATGAGTGTGTTTTTTCTTTAATTTTTTTTTCTAAAACGGTTTAGAATGTGTGGTTTAAAAATAAAGGTATCATTTCATAAATGAGTATTAAGAATGTGGTTTTTAGTGAGGTTTTTATTAAAACAAGGATTTATAGAAATATTTTTTTTTGTAAAGAGAATATGTAGATAACTTAATTTTGTTAATAATTTATGTAATGTTCATATTTCTATAGTTTTAATGGTTTTAATAATGTTAATCGACACCATTTTTTCACTTGTAAGGGTGATTGTTTTTATAAGTGTTTTTATGTCTTGTAACTTGGTTTTTTTATACTCATATAAGAAAACCTATTTTAAAAATTATGTTCAAACTATAATTGTATGTATTTTATGAAATATTTAATTACACAACTACTTTGTGTTGTATTATTGGTCATGTTGATCTAACACCCTATATATACACTCGTTTCCATGTGTATATGAAGATCTCTTGTTTTTCTTTATGGTGGCCAGTTCTATTTCAATTCTTTAAGGTTCAAGTTGGTCCTTGTAAAGATGAGTTGATTTGGTGAGTTAATGAGGGTCACTAGTGGTGATGTTAACAGTGTTTCAGTTTCATTTTTTTATTTTTTGATGTTGTATCGTCCTCTCAGATTTGTGCATCATTATATACATTTGTTGATTGTACCTACTTTTACTGTATTTATTGCAGCTGTACATATTGGAAGTTTTTATATTATGTGTTGTTTGGTTTGTATATATATTTTTTCCACTTATTATTTATATTATTATATTATAATGAAATCATTAACATGTTATATTATTTAATACCTACACACTAGTTTCAAGCCCATGCTATCTGGGAACATCCTTTTGATATATTGGTGTGCCGGGTCATGTCACTTATCAGAGAATACTAGGATGGTTCTTTTAAAATGTTATTATATACTAGATTTATTAATAATAATTAGGTTATAGAATTACTCTTCAATTATCTTGTGTTCATGGTAATATAGAGTTATAATTATCCTAAAAAACAGAGAGGTATGTAGAGGGAGAGACTAGCTTGCTCCTTCCCACCTCCATCCTTGAGTATCTATGGATATTGGGACATGAATTTTTAATTATAGATTATTATTCTTATTATTATTATTAACTATGGTTTTGATCCTAATTGTAATTGGTGAGTTTCCTTAGGTGGCTTTGTTATAATTCAGGGGGAAAAAAGAAAAGGTATAAGTGGTGTTATTTTGGTTTACACAACTTAATAAACCAGATTGTGATCAACTTCCCAATACTAATAATATATTTTAAATGGATAAATGATTGAATTCTTTACTATATAACCATGGGAGAAAGCAAATTATGGGTTTTTATCCCATTATCATTGATATTTAGTATTCTCTTGAGTGATATCTAGTGATAGGGAACAGATAAAGGTGAGTATTGGGAAATGTTGATATTTTTGGATTATTTTTTTGAACTTGTGATGTGCCTACTATATATATGATTTTTGTAAACATTAGTTTTTTTGGATGATATGTATTTTATGAAAAATTTATTTTGATTGTGATGATCCAAATGGATTATTTTTTGTAAAATATATTTGATTTTTCTATTTATTTAATGATAATGTCCGATTTCCCGATAAATTCATGAATGTTTTTTAGTTTCAAATCTTTATTGATGATTTGAGTACAATGTATTTTAAACCTATTTTGGGGTGTGATTTCTGAAAAGGAAAATTTTAAAATGGAAAATTTATCCCTAAATTAATTGGGAATTTTTTACTACAAATGGATGAAATTTTTTTATATAGGAAGAATTTTTTTATAATTGTTTTGAATAAAGGATTTTGGGATTTTAAATAATTTAAAAAGGTTTTTGTTTTTCTCAATTCTGTTCGTCAAATCCACCTAAAAGAGTCATGATTTCAAAATACAAGTTTTTTGGATATTGACCATTTGTTGAAGTTGGAACTATTTGAGGTGACATAGGAAAATTGACCTGATTTGATTCATTTTTCATTTTATTTAAAGCATTCCTCTCAAAATGCTCTTAAGTAAAAATGAGGTGTTTATTACTCCTATATTTGGTGTGAATTGGAGTCATCAAAGTAGTTCTTTTCTAAATGTCTCATTGGGAGTCATGTAGGATGGGTCAGGTATATTATACTGGTAGAAACCTATTGGATGGTTTAGTTGATAATGATTAATCTACTTAGTCATTTGGGTGTACATTTTTTTGGTATGATAACCTATTTTGGGATCCTTGTTCAATGATATTAGAGCCTTTTTTTGTTTGTATGTTTCCTTTATTTTATTTGTTCTTTGGTTATTCTTTTTTTGTTTTTCTTAGGTCAATGGTGGTGGTTGAGTGTCCATACCTCTTTTAATGCACCTTATATGACATTTATTTTTATTCCAGATCATAGATAATGTTATCAATGAGATTTTTTGGCTGGATAACATGGGGATTCTATTGGTGTAAGATAGATAGAGGAAGGAACCATGAATTCTATGTACTCCCAGTAACATGGTGACTTTTCACTACTTGAATGGTTATAGGGCCCAACTATTTTGACAAGAATTCTGAGTTGGAATGGTTATTGTAAGAAATATTATGCTTTGTGTTACCAAATTAGATCATGTTGCCTGATTCTTATGATTATTCCAATGATTCTTATATCCTTATCAAAATGTTTTATGGTATTTATTCTCTTAAATCATTTTAATTCCTCTAGTATACTTGAACACATGGCATAATTTCTTGATTGAGTTACTTAATTATATATTCTTGATACATTGGTGACTGTTTATAATTTTATTTCACCATGAGTTTATTTTTTGGAAATATCCAAATTATTTCTAACATGGTTTGGAAAGTGGAGTTCAAATAGGATCGTTTTGGTTGTTTTTTAAATGAGTTTTTAGAAACTGGTTTTAAATGAGTTTTTCATTAAAAATGGGTTTTTTAGAATTTTTTTTAGAAAGGTCAATAGGCACTAATATTAATTTCATCTTAATGATTTATTTATATATCCTATTTCCAATGTTTTGAAAAAATTTGATTAATGTATTTCCCCACTCTTCTTTTACCTGGAATGGTGGCTATTTGAAAAGTGTGTTTATCTATTCTTATATGGTATATTTATACTCACATGTGAAAACATATTTTATCAATTATGTTAAAAAATGTTTTTTTATGGATTTTATAATTAATGGAATTGTAAAGACACATTAGTGAGATACTACTAGGAAGTTTTAGATGATACCCTATTTATGCATCGATACCTAGGTACGAATGAAGCTCTCATGTTTCTCTTTTATCTACTGAGTTCTGTTTCAATTTTTAATTTTATAGTTGGTAATAAGATAGAAGATTGGTTATGGTGAGTCACTAGGGGTAAAAAATAGTGAAATTGATATAATTCAGGTTATCATTAATTTTTTATTTTGGGATGATATATCTACCTCTTATCCAAATGTATCTTCAATTTACTGTATTGAGTATACCCACTTCTTTTATATTTATTTTAGATTTTTATCTTGAATAATTGTCTATTATTCCTTATTTGGAATGTTTGTTTATTTATATCCACTAGTTAATTATACCATCATATAACGGTAAAATAATTACCATGTATTATTTCTTGAGACCAATGAACTATTTTCCAACCCATGAGGATCTGTTCGAGCCTAGTAGTGAGTTAGTTCGGGTGATGTGTTGGGTCAGCCAAGGTTAAGTTATGTGTTGGGTCAGTGCGTGATAGTTTGTTTCATAGTTCAGTAACACTGGGATATAATCTAGGAAAAATATATTATTGATTTGTTGATATTACTAAAAACCTCTACTCTAGTAGTTTGTTATTTAAATATTTAGTATAATATCACTACTTATACAATATACACAACCTCTTCCTCTGTTCTACTCAATGATTTCCAAGATGGTTACAAAAAGGATAATTTCAACATGTAGTTAAAACACACATATATAGAAAATGTAAATATAAAACCAAAAAATGAGTTTTCTCCGTGATTCTATTTTATTAAATTCAATATATTCATCGATATTCTTGAAATAATTTTACTTCATGCATTTTCCTTAATATATTCCAATTTAATCACACTCTACTTCTTAAATCTAGATATTTAAAAAATCCCCATATCATAAACACTTATTTCTTGTACCAAATAACCTATGTCCCAAATTTTTCTATGTCACTCTTATTCCTATTTGTAGCTTGTTTAACTAAATCCACGGAATTTTGAAATTCCAAATTCCAATATTAATCAACTTCTAGAATCCTCTACTTCAAAACCAACTGTTGGTTCATTACCAAGAATATATCCACCATTGATATTCAAATAATTAGTTGATTGATACAACAAAAATATCCCAAATTTCTTAATATATATAATTATTCAATATATTCTAATGATATATTTTATATTAGTCTTGATGTTTTATTTTATATCACAAATTTGTAGATTAGTTTCTTCTTCAGTTTTTTTTCAACTGCTAGTAGCATCATAACAGGACACAGAGATACATGATGTGACTTGATTTTTGTTGCACAATAGCCTTAAGCTTAAAGTTTATGTCCCTAAATATTTCTTCACTGATTATGTATCACAAAATGTTCTACTTTATCTTAGACTGAGATTTTTATCGTAAAATTATCCAATTCTAGAATTTTATTATTTCCAAACTAATTGCAATGTGACTCTCTTCCTTGACGTGGGTAGATTTAAATATGTAGAACCACTGAAATTCCTGAAATAAAAACCATTTATTGAATTAAATTAAATGCATTATTGAATTTATATAAATATATGTAATTTATAAAACCATAAATTTCAATAATTTCATATTATATAATATCATGTGTACAAGGTGTAATCCAATAGTTTATCAAATTATTAAAGAACTGTACTCATGATGTTTTATATTTACTCAGGCTGTGATTCATTATAACTACTATTACGACTATTTAATCTCTATATCCTCCTAAAATAAACTCTTAATTTATTATCACATATGAAAATCTCCCAAAAAAATTCTATTGACTTCCAATTGACAAAAAATTTAATCATTTCAACCTATAGTTGAAATATGTTCCCATTCAATTTTTTTTCAATAATATATTTTTATTACCTGTGTAATCATTCCTTCTAATATCCTCTAGTAGTATTCTACTCTTTTGATAAAAAGGAAGGTTATTATAATTTTATATACATTTTATCTACCATGAATTCAAATTTTCCCATATTAAATTCTAAGAAAAGAGTTATTAAAAAATTCTATAAGATTATTTGGTTAATGCTAATTATAAAAAACAAGTGAAAGAAAATTAAATTTTAGAGATATCCATATTTTATGACCCCAATTTATTGTGTCTACCACTATGTTCTTACACTAAATATATGGTAATTTATCATAAGAACAAGAAATATATATATGAATCATTATTTACAATGGTGAGAGGGGATATCAAACCTCCTTAGATTGAGTAGTCTGGTTGCAAATTGAGGTTCAACCAAATCTTTTAAAAATTTTTGTTAATGGTTTAGTAAATATATTTATCACATATTGTTGAGTTCCAATAAACTAGAATTTCATAATATTTTGATCTACCATATCTTTTATAAAGTGGTAGTGTATCTTAATATGCTTCGTATGACAGTGTTGTACCTAATTCTTCATTAATTCAATGACACTCTTGATGTCATATTGAATTGTCATCAGTTTCTATAAGTCATGTCCCCTTTCTACCAATGATTCTGTAATAGAGTCAGATTGATAATGATCTTTGAGTCCCATCTCCAGTAGGCCTCAGTTTTGGTGGCCGTATCTCAACTGTACCCCAAACTCTCATATGGTATACTCATAGGTACAGTTTCTCAACGAGATCACCAACGCTGCTGACGGTTCTTCAAACGGACGTCCAGTCTGAAAGTTATCAGCTTTTCTATTCTAAGGTCCGGTTGGATTTCGGGTTCAATCCAACCCATCCACTATCCAACTGCATCCAAACCTCAAGTTAATAATTCCAGAAGTTTAGTCTCATTAAGAGGAATCCAACAAAGTTGACGACACGTCAATCGGACGTCCGTAGCTCAAGTTATAAGCGTTTCCGCTCCGAGGGCCTGGTTGGTTTCAAGTTCGAACCAACCTATACATACCCAAAGTTCTCCAAAACCACAAGTGTAATATACCGAAACGACCATCTCAATCCAAGGATCGCATCGCAACTGACGGTGCATCGATCGAAGGTCCATAGCCCATGTTATGGGCGTTTGAACGGATCTGTCCGAAAATAGGGGGTTTGCGCCCAGTCCGACTCGGCCAAATACCGCTGGGTCGGCCCGGCCCGGTGGGCGCAGCGTGGCCCAGTTCGGTGCGGCCAGTCCACGTTGCCAGCGTGGAGCGAGGGGTTACAACCCCTCGGCTGAAGAAACCGGCGCAGCATTAAGCCGTGTCGCCCTGCCTCCGGAACAGCTAATCCATTCCAGTTTGGTCTGCCACCGTGGCTGAGCCAAGGCAGTTCTGCTCCGGTGGCGCACCACCGCCTCCGGTCGCCGGTGCCGCCACGCCGGTGTGGCGCACCCCCGCCATTTTCAGCGGACCACCGGACGCGTTCCGGTGGTCCGTTTCGCTTGCCATCTTCGCCAGCGGTCCTCTTGGGACCCAATCTTCACTGCGAAGGGATTCAAACGCCATTGTAGCCCACTTCGTCATCGCCCGTCGATCCGCACATCAATAAAAAACTACAGAATCTTCGAATCGCCTCTGCGGCCCCGAATCCAACCACAGTTTCGTTCGGCCTCAACGGAACGACGCGACGGCGCCCTGCTTCTTCACCGCGTTCCTTCCTGATTCCGCACAGTGCGATGGCACCGCGTCACCTTCGTTCGAGCCACAACGAGTATGAAAGCAAGGGGGAGGAGGGTCGACTGTGTTTGTGCGGGCCGACCTCCTCCCGTTATAATGATAGCAAGCGGCCAACAATTATGAACAAAGTTCATTAAATAAAACTTGAACGAAGATTTAACCCCTACCTCGAAATTGACGTCGCACGTTGTCGAGTCGCGAAATTCGAACGTCGCGGTAAAACGGTGTCACTTCTGTCGACGTCAGAAGAAGAATAATGTTGTTGTTGGCATCGGTTTCCATGGTCGACATCTTGTTCTTCGTCGAGGAAGGGTGTCGTTATTTGATAAGGAAGTGTCGCTCTTCGATGAGAAGGAATCCTCTTCTCTTCCTTCTTCTTCTTCTTCTTCTCACAAAGGCTCTCCCACCCAACAATCCCAACCACAAATAAAATAATACTTACTCTTATTTTATTACAACATGCTAAGCATTTCAAACCTAAAATTCAAACTCTTTAGTGAAATTAATTTAATAGGATTAGTCAATTAATTTAACATGAGTTGGCATGAAATAAAGAGGGAGATAATAAGATGAGGAGTTATACAATTAAACACAAGGGGTGTTAATGAGAATTAAGGGGAGTTGGCACATTAATTGCAAGGGAGTTTAAGGGGGTTATAAGAAGTTCAAGGGGTTATGGTCTCATGTGGTCCCCACCACAATAAACTCTCCCATGGGAGGTTAGGTGGGTGTGGGACCCACCACCCACATATTCACACATGGGAAGTTGTGTGATTGTGTACCCCACCAACAACTTCCCATGGTAGATTTTAACTTCCTTGAATACCAAAAATAAAATTGTTCACAGTTTTATTTAATTCTTCCTTAAACCACAAAATTTAAATTCTTTCCCCGAACAAACACACCTACCTTAAAAGTCCACTTAAACAAATACCGGCGCTGCGGTTTCATCGGTGAATTTGGATTTAGATTCCGAGCACCAGTTCAAATGTTAGAAAAACCCGCTCATTCTTTCAATGAAGGTATCCGAGCTAAACTTCGGAAATTGATTCCGGGCACACCAGGCCTCAGAATCAAGTGCCGTCAGAAACTACGTTCTTGTAAAATCCTAAAGAAATTAAAATTTGGGGTTTAGGGAAGAAATAAATAAAACTGTGAACAATTTTTATTTTTGATATTCAAGGAAGTTAAAATCTACCAAGGGAAGTTGTTGGTGGGTTCCACAATCACCCAACTTCCCATGTGTGAATATGTGGGAGGTGGGTCCCACACCCACCTAACCCCCCATGGGAGCGTTTAGTGTGGTGGGGACCACACGGGACCATAACACATTGAACTTCTTATAACCCCCTTAAATTCCCTTCCACTTAATGTTCCAACTCCCCTTATTTCTCATTAACACCCCTTGTGTTTAATTGTATAACTCCTCACCTTATTCTCTCCCTCTTTATTTCATGCCAACTCACATTAAATTAATTGACTATACCTATTCAATTAATTTAACTAAAGAGTTTGAATTTTAAGTTTGAAATGCTTGGCATGTTGTAATAAAATAAGAGTAAGTCTTATTTTATTTGGGGTTTAGATTGTTGGGTGGGAGAGCCTTTCTGAGAAGAAGAAGAAAAAGAAGAAAGAGCAGAGGATTCCTCCTTATCGAAGAGCGATGCTTCCTTATCACATAATGACACCCTTCCTCGATGAAGAACGAGACGCCGACCATGGAGACCGACGCCAATAACAACGTTCTTCTTCTTCTTCTGACGTCGACATAATCGATACCGTTCTACCGCGATGTTCGAATTCAGTGACTTGAAAACGTGCGACGTCAATTTAGAGGTTGGGGTTAAATCTTCATTCAAGTCTTATGTAACGAACTTCATTGATAATTGTTGGACACTTGCTATAATTATAACGGGAGGAGGTTGGCCCGCAAAAACACGACCGAACCTCCTCTCCCTTGCTTTCATATGCGTTGTGGCTCGAACGAAGGTGACGCGGTGCCGTCGCACTGCGCAGAATCAGGGAGGAACACGACGAAGAATCGTGGCGCCATCACACCGCACCGTTGAGGCTGAACGAAACCGTGGTCGGAGTCGGGGCCGTTGAGGCAATTCGAAGACTCCACAGTTTGTTTATTGACGTGCGGATCGACGGGTGACGATTAAGTGGGCACCAATGGAATTTGAATCCCTTCGCAGTGAATATCTAGTCCCGAGAGGACTGCTGGTGAAGAAGGCGAGCGAAACGGACCACCGGAGCGCATCTGGTGGTCTGTGAAAAAGAGTGGTGGCGCTGGCGGCGTGCTGCCAGAGCAGAACCACTGTGGTTGAGCCGCGACGGCGGACCAAACCGGAACGGCTTATCCGTTTTGGAGGCAGGGCGGTGCAGCTTAATGTTGCACCAGTTTCTTCAGCCGGGGGGTTGTAACCCCCCGCTCCACGCTGGCCATGCGGACCAGCCGCACTGGGCCGGGTAGCGCCCTAATAGGGCTGGACCCAGACCCGGGTCGGGTCAACCCGGTTCGGGCCGACCCAGGGGGTATTGGGCCGGGTCGGACCGGGCCAAGACCCCCTATTTTCGGACAGATCCTTTCAAACGCACATAACATGGTCTATGAACCTCTGATCGACGCAATGTCTGTTGCGATGAGATCCTTGAATCGAGAAGGTCATTTCGGTATATTACACTCAAGGTTTCGATGATCTTTGGGTATGGCCGGGTTGGTTCAAACCCGAAACCAACCGGGCCCTCGTAGAGGAAACACTTATAACTTGAGCTCCAGACGTCTGATTGATGTGCTGTCGACTTTGTTGGATTCGTCTTGATGAGACGGAACATTTGGCATACTTCACCTGAGGTTTGTATGTAGTTGGATAGGGGCTAGGTTGGATTGAACCCGAAATACAACCGGGCCCCTGGAACAGATAAGTTGATAACATTCAGACCAGACGTTCGTTTAACGAACCGTCAGCGGCGTTGATGATCTCGTTGAGAAACAGTCCCAATGAGTATACCCTATGAGAGTTCGTGGTATAGTTGAGATACAGATGGGTTGGTTCGCACACGAAAACAATCGGGCCCCTGGGACGAAAAGGCTAAATAACTCACAGACCGGGCGTCCGATTGACGCGCCGTCTGTTGTGTTGAGACACCTATGACGAGGGGGTCCTGTGAGATAATTTTTAGTGGGACTTTGTGATACTTTTAGTATCGACCTATAGCTCGTGGAGTAAACCCTCTCGGATACGAGCATATGGAGTACGGAGACCATGTAGCGGGTTGAGACCTGATGACTGCTTGTCTGATTCGATTCAGAGTGACTTGCATAGCCCAGTGGGGAGATCTACTTTGTGAGGTGGATGAACCATGGCGAAGGAGCACTACTTTGTGAGGTGGTAGACCCATGGTACTTGACAGGAGGAGTACATCTGTATGCTATGAGGGGGAGCACGACTGTGTGAGGTGGCAAACCCATGGCGGAGGAGCAATACTTTGTGAGGTGGAAGACCCGCGGTACTCAAAGGGAGGAGTACCTTAGCAGTCTTAGGTTAGTGAGCAGTACCGCAGAGTCGTGACAGGATCACTGTACTCGTCAGAGATGGAGCTCTTCAGTAGTTACAGTTTTGATAATGAAAATATTGGTTTGAGTTGAGTCTATGAACTTTGTGTTTACCTCATGATTGATATGGGTCACTAGATAACTTAGTTATATGTATGGGCATATACCTAGGTAGTGGTTATCCGTTGATTTCATAACCTTTGTGTTTACTCATGATTGATATGGGTTACTTGATAAATTAGGTATTAGTATGGGCTTATACCTAAGTAAGGGTTATCTTTTGAGATCATTTTTGGTGGTTATCCTTGTTGGATTTAGTGAGACCTTGAGGGTCTCGGGGTCCCTACTGAGTATCATATACTCACCCCTGCACGGGCTATGCCCGCACCTCCTTGTGTTGGTTGGAGATGACGGGCAGTGCTGACGGAGGCTGAGTGTTCGAGGACTGGATGGTACCTGGTGGTGGACTTCACGACGAGACGATACTCAGAGGAGGTTGACGGGAGAGAGCGTTGTGGAGGCTATATGTACATACCCTTCAAGTAGGATCCGTGGTGGACGATCCCGGAGCTGCGCTATCTGTACCTACCCTTCAGGTAGGATCCGAGGTGGACGACCCAGGAGCTGCTTCTATTCTTCCAGCTGTTTGTCTTTTCTGCTGTACTTCCTTTCAGTTGTAGCTGTACTTTTCAGTTGGGTTTGTATTCTGGCCCTTTTTATTTTTCAGCACTTTCTTTTGTACTTAGTGTATTACTTCCGCTTCTACTCTGTGGTGTTTTGTTTACTTTTATAAAGGCAATGCCTTCCCAGTTATCGGGATTTACACCTTTGGTGCTAGTCGCCAGCCCCTGTCCTATAGAAGGAGAGCTTGGGGTAGTCACGGCATGGGCCCCGAGGACAGGTCGTGAAAACCAAGAGCATAAAAATCTCATAGCATGGGAGACATTTCCCTATATAAATGAAATAGGATTGGGAGATCGGATAAAAAATCACCAAATAACTCCATAAGAAAATAAAAAAGAATAACGAAAACCATCCCAAAATGAATGAATAAATACCACCGATACATATAAAAGAATAAAAAGTAAAAAAAAAATCCAATGAAAACAATTCCAACCCTGCAAGTAATGTCAAACTCACCCTTAAAGTAGATTATTCACAAAATGAAAAAAAGGATTTGAGGATGAATGTTCAACTCTATCCCCAGGGTCCTCCTAGAAAGTTGAAAATAGTTTATATATGTTGTACAATAATAAAAAGTATACTTAGTTGGGAAATAAAAAAGGCCTCAAGTGAAACATGGAAAATAGAATGTTAATGTTCTAGGAAACAAATAAAATAATCAACAATAAATTATAAATTTCATCAAACAAAACCTAATGTTTCCATAGATCACCCACAAAATCACACATACAATATTATAATTTTGCAGTGATATAAAAAAAGTAATCAACCTCGATGCCTCTACCCCAATGCTTTTCTACTCTCAAACCCCAATGATGAACATCATATTTTCCCATATGTTACACACATAACACATCACTCACATACCACCCATAGACACCTAGTCCACATATCACACCACATCACAATCCCTCTCATAGACACATGGTCCAACAAATCCCTAATAGAACTAGATAATTAGGGTATTATTAATTTGAAGGACATCAACCTCATGAATTCCACCTTTTATCCATAACCCCTACCATATATCACATCACACCACATCACATATCACCCATAAATGCTGAGGAAAACACATCATATCTCGCCCATAGACACCTAGGCCACACATCACATCCCACCCATTGACACTTGAGTCAATACATCACTATTGATGTAAGTGCATTGTAACACCCCAATATTTCATAGTACATTATTTATTCAATGTAATTCAATAACTTGCACTACAGGAAACACCGAGTTCAAGCACACCATAACTTACCAAACTAGTCGTTGTGAATAGTAATACCCACTTGCTGAAATTTTAAAAATTTTAACATTCAAAATAAAATTCATTTTTGGATTTTGAATATCGAAATTAGCTTAGGGTGAATTTTTTGTATTTTTCTGAAAACATTAAATTTGTGATGAATAATGAAAAACATTGAGTTATAGTTTAAAAACGAATTGTTATTTAAATAATTATTTATTTTATTTAAATTTATTTTAGGTAAAAATAGATACATAATACATATATAATTTCAATGTAATTCCTTGGAGTCAGTTTATAATAATTTTAGATATATAAAAATTTTATTGAACTTTTCACCGTCTTTTACCCATCTCCTAAGAGAATTTGAAAATTCACATAAAACTTAATTTTATCACTTTTGTGAGTGGAATTTAAAAAATCTGAGAGACACGGTTAATATCATGGAGTAAAATGTGGTTCAATAAGATAAATTTTTTTGGTGAATAGTAACCTTTTACTTTTATTTACCATAGTTAAAAGTAAATAGGGTAATTAAGGGTAAAAATGATATTAATATTAACCTAACACATGTTATATTCTTTTGGACATGTGTATCTCGACCAAGAAAACCTTAGGAATATAATATTATCATTTAGGCCCACTTGGATTAGATTATGACATTTATTGTTATTTAATTCAAAGAAGATTTAAAAGAGTTAAAGTCAAAGTTTAATAAATAAAACATTTTTAATATAGAGTTATACATAAGATAAATTCAATTATAAACGTTAATTAAAAAGATAAAAAGATTTAATACATAATGGTATTTTATTTATAATTTTTAGACATTAATTAATTTAATTTATTTATGAAACAATGGTGACGCAATAATTACCTTATTAATGAAAAGATTAAGATAATTTATATTATAAATACACAAATATATGTAATTTGTGAGTTTTTATGAATTAAACTAATTTTCATGGTTAATATGACATATTAGTATTGGTTATATGAATTGTTTTATAAGTAATAATGCTTTTATGACTTTATCAAAAACAAAATACCCAATAGTGTCCAAATTGACATAAAAGAGTTTTTAAAACAAATATTATATTATTAATTGATATTCTATTCCTAAAAATCTATTTTTAGCCAAATGAATTATATCATGATTGGTGTATAATGAATGGACCACTTTGGGGTCGATTGGAAGTTTATAGTACGTTTATTAACCATATAATATAAAATATTAAAGAGACATGGAAAATGTCAAACTAATTAACTAAGAGTTAAAAATAAAATATAAGGTTAATAAAGTGAGCCAGACCTATCTAAAACGTATTGGTTGAGTGGATTTGGACCCATCCCCATATTATCCTAGAAATAAATAAATTTGGTGCCATTATAAACCGAATATGAATTTATTATAAAATAATATTTTATGTTTTTTCTAAGGTGCCCCTGATCCCTCTTATTAAAGGGCACTCCCCATTAACTCTAATTCACACCTTCTAAGACATTTGGATCGGACAACCCCTGCCCAAATACCTTATAAATTGTCCTCCCTTCAACCTAGAGGCCTCAGTCTGATCAGAAATACAACCTAAGGAGCCCTTTTGAATAAATGAAAATGAAGAACCCGAAGAAGAGGTAATGATTTCACCCCCCTCTTTCAAGTTCCTTTCTTCTTCCACTTCTTATTTTTTTGTTATTTCCATTCTAAAATAATAACTCCAGTATCTTCTATATACTGTGATGTAATTATTGTACAACTATATTCATTATTCTATCCATCTTATGAATGATAATGGCACCATGCGTACGTACGTACGACTTACCATCTCCACATCATGGTGTAATTTGTTATTCAACACTATGTTATTTTTATGGATATAATTATGAGTAATATGTATATAAATAATGAAAATAACATGATAATTTCTATGTAAAATTAATATACCATCCAATTCCACACCTTTAAGGAAATGATATCGTCGCTAATGCGTACGTACAGATTACCGTCTCCACGACGCGATGAGATTCATTTCCAAGTTCACCATTCATCGACGATTATAAAAATATATATTACTAATTTGTTTGTAATATATGACATAATAATTCTACTGAAGATATATATATATATGTACTTACATATATTTTATTCACTTAGTTCCGTTCAATACGTTATGAAAACTGAAACAACATTTATGCGTACGTACGAACTACCATCTCTATAAACGGTGTTTTCAATTTCATATATATGTATATTATACATATTTATATTCTAAATATATATGATTTATATATCATGTTTTATATTCTGGAAGTATTTAAATCATGATCTAAGTGATACAATCAAGAGTAACATGTTAAAACACGTAGGATATAGAAAGCGATTATTACCCGATGTGTTAATTTAACATGGAAATTATTATTAAATGGTTAGTATAAAGTAATAAATGAATAATGTATGATATCATAAATATTAATATGGTTCTTTTATAATTTAATAACATACTACGGTCTTCATACAAGAGGTTAAACGTACCCTCAACTAATGGAAGTGGAAGGTAAGGGGTTTTCATCTCACTCCTTATTCCTGTGAGATTCGTGCCATATTGACACTATTACCTTTTGTGTGGTGTATGTACTTCCCATAATGTTATTCTCTGTGTAATAAACTTTAATTTATGTGTATTTACATATTCATTTTATAATACCTCTTTCATAGGGTGTATGTTTCGTAAGTTACCAAATTGGTAAGGGTTAATTTCACAATCTCTTTTTTTATCAGAGGTTGTTTTTACGCAAGTATCTAATTGGAAATATTTATTATCCATGTCCATGTTTCATGAAGAGTTTTCAAATTGATTATTTTAAGGCACTTTTTACAAAAACATCATTTCAAATGCTTTAAATATTTATTCTTCTAAATCTTTATCATTAATGTCCATGTCTTCAAAATGGGTTTTAAAGATTTATTTATATAGAAATGAATGTTTTTAAAATGTTAATTACTTTCAAAAGATTTAAAGTGGTATGGGACACTTTGATTCAAAAATGTCTTTAAATGTATTCCATTCTAAATTGAGTGTCTTTTAAATTTTTTCATGAAAAAGGGATATTTCTCTCAAAGAGTTTTACAAATCATTTTCATCTATGTCAACATCCTTTGAGGGATTTTAAACTTGTTTGAAGATGATTTATTATGATAAAAATATTCCATATTTTATTGAAGGTTTTGTGATATGTTTGAATATGGATTTGTTATTTTTATACCTTTCATGGTTTATGGATAAAGTATTGACATTTCATATGCTAGTTTTAATATGAATGTTTATGTTATGTTTTAACCTTTTCATATGAGGAATGTATTGAACTTAGTAAGTGAGGGGTGGAGCCTGCTATAGCTCATCGATGAATCGGTAGGTCTTATGAGATGAACTAGTGTCTTGGAACAAGGACTTGCCAAAATCTTATTTGTAGTCTCAACACAAGGCCTTGACTATGTGGTTTTGATAGTCTAGCATTATGCATTCCATCATTAGGAATGTGGTTAGAGATATTTCATGTGATTATTTGACCAGTATAATATCCATGTGAATAAGTAAATGGCATTAATTCATTTAATTTTTGCCATATTATTCTAAAGTTCATGTTTAAAAGGATTTTTTTAGTTATACATTTCCTTAAATGTTTATTCTTATTTATGAAAGTTTCTACTATATTGTTATCTTTACCGAGCATTTGAGCTCACCCCTTTCTATGTTTTATATTTCCCAGGATTCCAAGAAGTGTATTGTGATTGATATGCAGGGTTAAGCTAAGAGAATAATGGAGTTCATAAAGGGTTATTTATTTTGTTTTTTATGTTATAAAGTTTAATGTAGCATTCATCTTTGTAATCTATTTTCCAAGATTACTAGACTGATCGGTCCTTCGGGACTTGATTCCTTGTAATCATGACAATGTATTAAAATAATGCACTGACTCTAGGTAATTGGGGTTGGGGAGTTACATGCATGTAGAGAGGGTAGCCATACATTTATATCATTACCATCTTGGATATTTGGGCAACCACTTAAAACTCAGCACCTATGAGAGTTTGTAAGGTTATTAAACTCAAATTTAGAATGTACATAATTACATAAAAGAACATGATATAGAGATAACTCACAACAATCTACCTAAGGGTGTACACCATAAACACTAGAACACAACACATCACCACCACTATACTGCACTTTAGTCATCTCTACTGCTGCCACCACTATATGAAACACACCACACAATCACCACACAAGCCACCCAAAATTATTCTCTCCATTGATAATTTTCACCACATTTATTCATTAATAAATTTACCACACATATCTATTTTCAGACCATTATATTCAATGATGAACCCATTCATTTTTTAATTTCTTTCAACATCGTAATTTATTCGACTACAACCCGAAAATCTGACACAACCCCACCACATAACTGTCACCAAAACACCACACATACACTATCTTCATCACATCACATTTCCTAAGCCATCTCACTACACAAAACACGACACATATAATCTATAATATAACCATAACTGCCATATACCCCAACCACTATGACACAACCACTACGACATAACCTCTACACTACAACCACTGCACCACAACAGTTGTTCGACAAACACTACGCCACAACCACAGTTCCAAAACCACTATCCGACAAGCACTATGTCACAACCAATATTCCATAACATCTACACCATAACCATTGTGCCGAAAACACCACACCAAATCACACAAATTCCTAGATAACATCCAAGCCAACCGACCACTACAACACTTTCATGATCTCCAAACAGACTAGGCAGTCACACCTCTAATTGTACACCGACCCACAAGACACCATACAACACAAAAATAATAAGAACACATCACAACATAAATTATGGATACCATATTCATTTATTGGAATTATCACATATATTTTCAATTTAGCAAGTGTATTATCACAAAAACCAGAATATCTAATACCAACCAACTATTATCCAAATATACATTCTTTAAAATTTTATTCCGAGTGTGATAACAAAATAACATAGAAGGGATCATCAAAACATAACTACTATTGAACCAATAATGTTATTAACCATCGTAATTTTTATAATTTGAAACATGCATGCATAATAATCTCAACAACATAAAACAAAATAGTGAAACATGTAAAAACTCAACATACCAATAAATTTTAGACAAAAAAAATTAATTATATAATTATTACCACACTTAATTTCCACAAAAAGGTAAGAAAAAACATGAATATCTCCTAGAAAGAATGCATATGAGTGAGAACATGGATCCCCTACCTCAAATAATTTTTTCCAAATCACTACGCACCAATGGGTGAAGATGAAATGACCCTAAACTCCAACTTCACATAGGAAACCATAGATAAATCAACACCGCACAGAAGAATCATCAGAACATTGACCAAATCACACCCAAAACCAAAAACCATCCTCTCATCAAATCCACATGATAATAATGAAATAAAACAACATAAAAGGGAGAATAACTCACCATAGATCGCTAATGAGGAACCACCAGAACCAAAAGATCGAAGAAGAGAGAAGAGGGATAGAAATTATTATCATGGTTCTTAGGGTTTTCCAAAAATTATATAGTAAATGGTTCAAATTAATTAATGATAACTCATCCAAAAAAAAAAACATAAAACCTGTAACCCCAATGAGTTCACATTGTGTAAACATTACACAACATGTAATCCATGGTTTTTCCAAAATTTCCTCCTTTTTCCATAATTAAAGGTCCTTGGAATTTATTTATTAAAAATTATGAATTCTATTTACACGATGAGTAATACATCTCACAGTTTACCCTCATCTATGAAACAATCAATGAACAAATTGGTTTCACAAGTTGTGAACCACATGTACACGTCATGTAAAATTTACACAACATGATTTTCTTGCTGCAACACTTTTGTAGCTCTAGCCTCCACTAGAAAATCCCAAAGCCTCCCTTTAACAATTACAACTACTAAAATGAGAAACTTAATAGGCTAGGAAGGCATGAAACATGACATTATATACCTATCAAGTGATTATCACCCTCAATAATCCAAAACCAAGCCTAATAGAAATGAGATTTGAACAACCCCCCTATGAGATACCTCTCAATGATCTCATTATTCTTCCACGGTACTACTAGATAATCACAACAAACAAAATGGCCACAAAACATCCAAAACAATGTAATCATTATACAAACACATCACCTTAACATCTGATACTATCCACATGGTACCACACACCACACTAGAACATGAAAAACATTTTAATCTCAACAAAACCTAAACCAATAAATATTATAACAAAATAACCACACTTCCCCGAACATATAAATCCAGTAATTCCATCTACCATGTCAAGATACTATCTACTTCGGGCATCACTGACTTTTCTACATGGGCTTAATTGCATAACATTTAATGCATATGAATTAGGAATCAGTTCCTCCACTTTATATATGTATATGGTTTTATTACACATTATACATCAAGGGAAACACTATATATCATAACATAAATGGAACCAAATGTCACATCATAATCAAAATAGAAAAAAGATAAACTCAAAATGACTCCATTTAATGGATATTCATCTATATCTCTCTCTCTTAATTACTATCCTCCATGCCACCATGCCTCAATAACAAATAAACCAAGTTAATGTTTAGACCATGAAACACCTCTCTCAATGATCCTGGATGTCCTCTAGATGCGAAAAAAATGTTTCCTTATCCTCAATATCCAAATCTACCAAGTCAAAAATGTGGGAGTCATCGGGAATATATCGGTGTAGTTGGGACAAATTTAAGACACCATGAATCTTCTCTAGTAATGGTGGAAATACCAATTGATATGACACCACTCCAATATGTCCCAACACCTCATAGGTCCCAATAAAACTAAGAGAAAGCTTACTCCCCTAGAAAACATATTCTTCCAATTCCAAGGGGATCCTATAAAGAAAATATGGTATCCAACATTTACCTATAGGGGTCTCTAACTATGATCAACATAGGCCTCTTGATGTTAATTCACTACCCCCATCGGCTTACTCCCTCACGCTTTTCAGACTATAAATATCAAGAACTACAAAAACTCAAACATCTATCTGTCACATTGGATAATGAAATAGCTGTCTATACAACACCTCAAATAGAGAAATACTAATGGATGATTGATAGATATTATTATATGAAAACTCTACCAAAGGAAGGTGTCACATCCAATATCCACCAAAGTCCAGTATTTTTTCCTGTAACATATCCACCATGATTTGGACTAGTCATGATGTCTGCCCATATTTATGATGGAAACAAGTAGTGCTAAGGGAAAATTGGGGGCCAAAATAATGATTTAACAACCTATAGAATCATGTGGTAAAACAATGATCCCAATTATATATTAAGTACCTATGAACCCCATAAATCCTAACCATATCATCTATGTATAACCTCAATAAATCAACATTGGAACATGACTCATGGATTGTTAGAAACTGAGTTGATTTTGTTAGATAGACCATTATTTTACAATCATCATCACAACCTCCAAAAGTTTAGAGTAACCTTATAAGGAAATACATATGAACATACTACCATTTACACGTAGTAATAACCAATGACTACAACAAACCTTTAAAAAATAGTGAACCACTTTCACCTATTGGAAAATGAAACATCCTTTCACAGAATATACTACTGACTGTTTCATCCCTGAACACCAGAAATATATCCTCATTACATGGAACATATTTGTCATAATAGGATCTACAGCTAGATTTGTGTTATAAAAATCATGAAAAAATCCCTCAAACATCATCTGTGAGTCAAACATAATCTCCTAGAACAACACCAATTTCTTACCATCCTTTAGCTATCCCTCCAAAGTGTCACCATGGACAACTTGATAACACATCAACTATGCCTATGAGAATCCTCATTAATATTCATACACCAGCTATATCAAGGATGAATCCATAATCATCTCAAAAAGGAAAACCTAGCCACTACTCTCTCTGATATCAAGATACATCACTAAAAGATCCTCCATTACTCTCTAAATAAATAGATACTCTCAAGACACATCCTCTAAGAGTATCTAAATAAATGCCTATGAAACTAAATAAACCTTACCTAGGGTTTAAGAGTTCTCATAATTATATTACTGAAGAAAATCTATCCACAAACACTGGAATAAATTTAAGTTAAATTGATAGAAAACATATCTTTGGATCGTGTGGTCTGTGAAAACCAAAAAAGTATCACTGATGAGGTAATTCCCCCAAAACGTTAATGCTAACACAACTATTACAAACTCAAGATCATGGGTAGAATAATTATTCTCACAGATAAATAACTTCCTATACCTATAAGAGATCACTTCTCTATAATATAACAATATTCATCCCAATCCCAGACAAGATGCATTATAAAAAACCTCAAACACATAGCCTCCTATGGAAACTAATGTAGTAGAGCACTAACCAAATTATCCTTCTGTTAAAAAAAATTCCTTGAACATATCTATCCATATGAAATCCTAGTATTTTATTGTTAATACTATCAATATGACTGTAACTCAAGATAAATTTTGTAAAAACCAATGATAATAGGTATGTATAAAAGAAAATTGTAAACCTCTACCACATTATTGGTTTTTTCCTAGGTAACAACAGTTTATACCAATGATGAGTCCACTGCCATACCTGACTGAGACACCACGTGTCCAAATAAATGCACCTATCTTATACAAAACTCACACTTAGAAAACTTACTATAAAAATGTGGTATCGAAGAACCTTCAAAACATCTCTTAGATGACCGAAATTATCATCCTCTAACTAATAGTAGACTAATAAATCATTAATGAATACAAATATGAACCTGTATAGGAAATCACAAAACACAAAGTACATAAGCCCCATGAACATGTCTAGCGTGTCCATAACAACAGATAAAATGACGATAAACTCAATGTACCCATACCTACATAGAAAGGTACTATTCAAAATATCATCATCTTTTACCCTCAACTAGTGATATCCAGCACACAGATCGATCATTGAGAATCAATTACCTCCTCTCAACTAGTCGATTATATCATTCATCATGAGAATAGGGTAAAAATTCTTTACCATTACCCGATTCACACTCTTATAGTCTATACACACCCTCATAATACAATTCAACTTCATAGAGAACAACATTAGAGCATCCCATAGAGATAGACAAGGTCAAATGAAACCCTTATGAATTAGACCATCCACCAGAAAATTCAACTCATACAACTCCATGGGAACTATCTGATAGAGAGCCCTTGAAATTGAAGATGCACTCAGTTGAAACTCTATCCTAAACTCGACATCACTTTAAGGTGGTAGTTTCATAAACTATTTTTGGGAAAACATCCAATAACTCCTCCACAACCATGGGAGCATCCCCAACCTGAATGTTTATTTTCAGTGACTTCAACTATTACAAAAGTGGCTCCACTTGCATCGTATCTAATCAATAACCTTGATCACCAACGAACACCAATTGCTGGACATCCATAGTAGAAAATGTGTTTCTTCTATGAAATAATACAATTTCATGATACAAGGAATATGAAAAATATATACCAAGAATAGAATCATATGGATGTATGTTTTAAAATATGAATTCCCCCACTAACTGGTGTTTCCCCATCATCGGTCTACATTCCCAGAACACATCAAATAGAGAATCCCAGACTCCAAATGGTGTAGATAAAACTATAGAACTATAATACTCTCCAAATCTAGTACCAACATATAGAACAAAGAAGGATAAAAAAGTAGTGGGAGGCCACTGAATCAAACAAAGAACACACAAGGGTAGAAGATAAACTCATCATACCTTGATCAACTCCTAGCTCTGATGGAGCTGCTACCTATAATGTGTGAATTTGACTATTCCCATCTCCTCTACCTGTCTACATGTATACTCCATGTTCATGATTTTCCAAATTCCATGGGGATAGGTACCATCATGAGGCATCCCTATACCAACTCCTTCATCTCTATACTAATGAACAATATATTGAGATCCCTATCACTGCAACTATCTTGGAGGAAATTTCTACTGTTAAAAAGGGTTCTGATTACCCATCTACAATTAGACTTCTTGAGAAATAAAAAGCTGAGCTTATTTGTTCCCAAATTTCCCAATGATATAGAATGTAAATGGAAACCCCTGAATGGTTATTGGAAAAAACCTACCCACAATGGTTGGGAAAGAAACTACTGTGGTTGGTTCCTTAGTGAATGGAACCCTAAATTATTGAACATCTACAACCCACTACCCAAATATCTACTCCTCAAAACACCCTTTATGGACACATGAAACGAAGGATCAAATCCCATGGAATGAATATTATCAGTAACCTCATAATTTGTATGCACCTTATGATATTTAGAAAGTATAAATGGAAAGATCACATACCAGATTACTGGACACAAAGCCTCCTCCAGACACCATTCTCAAGACTCCTCATCTTTGAAAAAATCTACATAATATTGAAAGAGGTTGTTCAACCTGATTCCAATCTCTAGAATGACTAGACACCATTATTTACGGGAGATAATCTACTATATCTTGGATTCCATCACTATCAATGATAGAAACTATTCCTGAAACACCCTATGAAAGTCAAGCCAAAAAACGACTACCTTATTTTTATAAGTAAGAAATAACATTCACCACTAATTCATAGAACTTATAATATGACTAAATTTTACTGGTACCCAAACATCAGTTCATTATCAAATCAAACCAAAAGTAATATTGATCTCTTCTATGAAGATATCCATCTCCAAATCTGAGACACTCCCCTCATACATACCAAAAATCCACCACTGAAAGGCCCACAAATCCAAATTCAATTCCTCATCCTCCTCAATTGGGTCAACCCTCCATTGATCAACAAGATCATCATATTGAACCTCAATTGTTTTTAAAACTCATGGACACTGAATATGAGCCCATAAAAAAAGGAGAATATCCTATTCTATATTGCATTGAATTTTATCAAATATTATTTAATTTATTCATTTTATTTTCCCAAAACACCCAATTCAAACATGAACAGAAGTCATTAAAATGAATCTACCTTTCCTATAGATCTACCGTGAAAACAAGTCCACCACACATGGTAATTGAATAAGATTAGAGTTAATGCACTGGATCATTGGGTGGGGGGGGGAGGGGAGGGCATAACATCCCATGTCCTAGCCGATCTATATATCCCATGTCACACCCTAAGGTCATCTTGAACTGATTCCAAAACAACCCATGAAATCCTCTATATGCCCACCCAAAAATCCATATTATCCATCAACCGTCACCTATAATACCACTGTGTAATGACCACCTCCCACCAAATTTTCATCAATAAAGGGAGATAGATAGTAAACCCATGAGTCCCACGACCCGTAGGCCCCGAATTGGAGACTAGCACCGAAGTTATAAAAATCGTACAGTATGGGAGGCATTATGCTCTATTAATGAATCAAGATAGGGAGATATGATAAAAAATCACCAAAAAAACTCTAATAGAAAATATAATGGAAAACCGAAAACCATCCCATAATTATTGAATAAATAAAACTGATATATATAAAATTCGCCAAAGTAAATACCAAAAAGGCTCACCTATAAGGGCAACTCAGCAATAACTCTATCCTAGCTAGAAATGAATATCTCAGTCTGCAAAGACCGCTTGGAAACATGATTTTTTTATATATTTAGGGTGATAAAAATATGTTTACTTTGTGGGGGAAAACTAACTCCTCAATTTCACATGTCAAAAGAGTATGCTAATGTGTCAGTGAATAAAAAAAAGAACCATCAAAAATCCTTTAAAGTCATATATTCAAACCCAGCCTCACCATGGATCACTCACCAAATCAAGAATCCAATATAATAATATAAAATTGAGATCGTAACAAATAAAAGATCCCTAATGGATTTTACGCATTGATTTTATTGTCTCACACCCCAATGTGAAATTTACTATGCTCTCATCCCTTCAAAACATATCGCATTACATCACATCATGACTGTAGGCACAAGGGCCACACATCATTCCATGTAACAATCCCACCCACAGAAACCTGGGCCAACACATGAAAACTAGAACACGATAAGTAGGAAATAATGAACTTAAAGGGAATCAAACTCATTCCCTACTCCTACCACACATGTAACCCACTATATATCACATCACACTACATCACATTTCATCCATAGACACCTGGCCCAACACATCACATCTCACCCATAGACACCTGAGCCACACATAACGTCTTTCATGTAGACAACTATTCCATCACATCACTGCTAAAGAAAGACAAGGGGAGAGGTGGTAGCTGAACATTTGTATTACTACCATCCTAGATATTGGGTAAATCACCTGAAACTCATCTCCTCTAAGCATTGGTATGGTTATCTAATTCATATGGGGCACGTATAAAATAACATAAACTTACATGGTATAGAGATATAAAAAATTACCAACCTAATGGTACACATAATAAATAGTTGCGAACACCACATCACCACCACCATACCACAAATAAACCATCAAAACTTCTTCCACTGATACATGAAACACAGAAGGCATCCTTCAAAGAAGAAAAAAAATTCCACTTTTCACTAGAATGTTTCAAAAAATCGTTTCATTATGAAATTTACCATACATATATATTTCCATACGATTATATTAAATTACCAACCTATTCATTTATTCATTTCATTCAACATCGTACCATATTCCACATCTAACTAGACAAAAAATACAACCACACCACACTACTAACACCACACCACTACACATCCACCATTATCATTAGATCACATAGCTCAACCCATCTCACTACATAACAACCACAAATATCATCTATCACACAACTATAATCACCATGTAACAAAACCACTATACCACAAGAATTATACCACAACCTCTATGCCACAAACACTTCACTATAACCACTATTACACAACCACTATTCCACAACCTCTATGCCACAAACACTATTCACTAACCATTATGCCACAATACACAACTACCTATATCGTGGCCATGCCAACCATCCACTTCATCACTACCTCACACACCACATAGCTTATCCGGTCACACTTATCATCATATAATAACCAAAACCATGAAATGAAATAAAAAAAGTATAAAATACTTTCACAACACACATTCTAGCTTTTATATTATTTTAGGGGGTATTATCTCATATCTCTTTAATTTAGATTGGGTTTTATCACAGAAACCAGAATTTACATGTGTAAGAAATTATTATCCATATATATATATGTGTTCTTAAACATTTTATTTAGGATGTGATCCTACAACAACATAGAAAGGGTCATCACAACATAACTACCAAAACACAAAAAATGACTCCCAACTTCCGTTATTTTCATAATTGGAAACATGATAGCATAACAATCTAAAAAACAAAAAACCAAGTATTAATTAATGTGATAACTACAAATACCCATCAATTTAAAACATTTCAATACATTATATTATTATCTAGACCCTTCATATACCCCAAAAAAAATGTAATAAAAAACATGCATAACTCACACATAACATGTAAAAAACTGAGAATGAGGATCCCCAACCTCAAAAAAGGTTTTCCAACTTGCTATGAATCACATGGTGAAGAAGAAACACCTAGAAACCACATCCAAACATGTGAAATTTAAAATAAATATACACCACAAAAAAGACTCATGAAAATGTTCCCAAACTCACACCCCAAACATAAAAAATTTTCGACAATGAATCTTCAACATAATAAATAAATAAAACCATGGGAAAGGGAGAAGAACTCACCAAAAATTTCCAACAAGGATCCACTGAAATTAATAGATCTATGCCAGAGAATTGTTTTAAATTTTTTTTTTGGGAACCTATGGTTTTTCTAGAATGAGATAAAAAAGGGGTTTCTTGAATGATTAAGAAATTAGTAAGACAAAATATCTTGAAACCAGGATCCCCACAAAATTTATGTCATGTAATCTATACATGATGCGTAATCTGTGGGATTTACAAAATATACACCTTTCTATGAAAATTAAATCATCTAAACTTTTATTTATTATATATCATGAATTCCATGTACATGACCTATTATCCATCTCAAAATTTCTCCTCATATGTAAAACAACCTGTGAATTATTTAAGTGCACAAGTTGTGAACTTCCTTTAACCATGGTGTAGACATTACACAACATGAATTTCCTATTAGAACAATTTTTTATCTCCATCCACCATATGAAATGTAACAACCCAAGCTTCCACGGTAACTTTCCTTTGAATAATACAATAGTGTGTGTGGTATGCAACATCGAGTTCTAACACACCACAACCAAAAAAACTAGCCATTTTTAATAGTAATACCCACTTTTTGAAATTTTATAAATTTTATTTTTCATAATGGACTTCAATTTTTAATTCATAATATCTATATTAGCTTAGGGTGATTTTTTGGTATTTTTCTAAAAACTTTCAATTTTTGATAAAAAGTGAAAAAAACAGAGTTATTGTTTAAAACTGACTTTTTATTTAAAAAATTATTATTTTTAGTTAAATATATTTTAGGTAAAAATAGATACATAATACCTATATAAGTTTAATTTAATTCATTGGAGTTAGTTTAAAATAATTTTAGATATATAAATTTTTTATTAAACTTTTTACTGTCTTTTACCCACCTCCTAGGAGCATTTTAAAATTTACATAAAACATAATTTTACCACTTCAGTGAGTTGAATTTCAAAAATCTGAGAGACACGGTTGATATCAGTAAGTAAAATGTGGTTCAATAAGATGCAAATAGTTTTTTTGGGAATAGTAACTTTTTACTGCTATTTGCCACGGTTAAAAGTAAATTGGGTAAATAAGGGTAAAAACGATATTATTATTACCCTAAAACAAGTAATAATTCTATTGGATAAGTATAATTCTACTAAAAACAACCTTATGAATAAAATATGATCCTTTAGGTTCACTTGGATTAGATTAGGACATTTATTATTATTTAATTCAAAGAAGAGTTAAATGTGCTAAATTAAATTTTTAATAACTAAACCATTTTTAATATAGGGTTAAATATAAGATAAATTAGACTATAAATATTCATTTGAAATATAAAAATATTTCTTATATAATGATATTTTATTTATATTTTTTATACATTAGATAATTAAATTTATTTATGACACAATGATGATGTAATAATTACTGTATTAATGAAAGATTGAAATAATTGACATTATAAATAACCAAATAAATGTAACTTGACACTCTTTATTAATTACACTAATATTATTGGTTAAAATGACATATTAGGGTTTGTTAGATGAATTTTTTTCGAATTAATAATGCTGTTATGATTTTAGAAAAAACAAAATACCAAATCGTGTCAAAACTGACATAAAAGAGTTTTTAAAACAAATATTATATTATTAATTGATATTCTATTCCTAAAAATATAAGGTTCAACCAAAAAACTTATATAATTATAGGTGTATCATTAATGAACCTCTTGGGGTTATCTTATATGTTTATAGTATGTTTATTAACCCTATAATATAAAAATACAAAGAGACATGGTAAATGTCAAACTATTTAACTAAGAGTTAAATCTAAAAGATAAAGTTAATATAGTGACGCAAAACTATCTAAAAACTATTGGTTGAGTTGTTTTAGACCCATCCCAACCTTAGTATTTAAATAATTCATTTTTAATCCATTATAAACCAAAAATTAATTTATTATAAAATAATATTTCTGGCTTTTCCTAAGGTTCCCCTCACCCCTCTTATAAAAAGGGATTCCACTTTTTCTCTAATTTACACCTTCAGAGCAATTTTTCTCGGCCAAAATCTTCCCAAATACCCTCTAAAATATCCTACCTTCATCCTAGAGACCTTCATTTAGTCAGAAAGAAAACCTAATGACCCCTTTTGATCAAATCAAAAGGAAGAACCCGAAAAAGAGGTAAATATTTCATCACCTCTTTCAAGTTCTTTTCTTCATCCACTTCCTCTTTCTTTGTTGTTTACATTTTAAAATAATAAATCCATCATCTTCTGTATAATATGATTTTATTAAAAATATGGCACAACCATATTCATTATTGTATCCATCCTTTGAATTTCATTTCACCATACGTGTGTACGTACGACTTACCATCTCCACATCGTTGTGTAATTGTTATTCAATACATTATTATTTGGATGGGTATAATAATGATGTGTAATTGATGTAAATAATAAATATAACAAGATAATGATTCTTTATATATTATATACCATCAAATTCTATATTATTTTAATATCAAAATAATAATATTGTCTCTCGTGCATACGTACGGATTACCGTCTTCATGAACGTGATGAGATTCTTTCCCCATTGTATCAATTAAATACTAATTTTCATTAGATTATTAAAAATAATGTTTAAAGAATTAATATCATTCTGGATATTATTAACATACATCCTATCCATAAAAAACATTACTTACGTAACAAAGCATATAAAGGAAAATGAATCAGTTAACACCTGAAACGACGATAATACTAAGATATTATTAACAAAGAAATGTTAAAAGATCATATATAATATCATATTAATGTATATGATTCTTGTATAATTTAATAAAAATTATTTCACCATTATATAGGATGTTAACCGACACTCTACCAAGGAAAAGAACAAGGTAAGGGTTAATTTTACAATCTCTTTATTATTCGAGGTTGTTTTTACGTAAGTATCTACTAGGACCTCTTTATCATCCACATCCGTGTTTTCCTAAAAATGTATTTCAAAACATTTTTACTATTTACTAGACTATGTGATAAAGTCCTTTATAACCCTGTTTGACTTTTTATAAGATGTTTTTGAAAGGGATCTTTCCGTCATTTTCCAAACAAGGTACTTTATGAACTTTTCGACAAAACTAAGGTAAGAATGTTTTTTAACTTATACGGAGGGTGCATATATTTTCCACAATTATAACATCATTTATTCTTCCCTTAAAATATTATAATAATATTTTCAAAATAAATTTCTTATTTAAAATTATGTGACTCTTAAATTATTTCAAAATATGAATATATATTTCTCTAAAAAAAGGGTTTTGATTTCATCTATATCAACATACTTTGAGGGATTTTAAGCTTATTTGATGTTGATTTATAATGGTACAAAACTTCCATACTGTATTGAAGCTTTTTTGATATGTTTGACTGTGGATGTTTTGTTTTTACACAATTCATGGTTTATGGATAAATTATTGACAATTTGGAAGCTAGTTTTAATAAGAATGTTTATGTTATGCTTAAACCTTTTCATATGAGGAATTCATTGGACATAGTAAGTGACGGGTCGAGCCTGCTATAGCTCCTCAATGCATCAGTTGGTCTAATGAGACAAACTAGTGTCTTGGAAGAAGGCCTTGTCCAAATCTTATTTGTAGTCTTGGAACAAGGCCTTGAATATGTGGTTTTGAAAGTCTATAATTATACACTCCATCATTATGAAAGTGGCTATTGATATTTCATGTTATTATTTGACTAGTATAATATCCATGTGAATAGTAAATGGAATTTTTTGATTTTTATCTTTTCCATATTATGATGAAGTTCATGTTTAAAAGGATATTGTTTTAGTCTTATACATTTCCTTAAATGTTTATGCTTATTTATAAAAGTTTCCTGCTATATTGTTATCCTTATTGAGAATTTGAGCTCACCCCTTTCTATGTTTTATTTTTCCCAGGATGTGAAGAAGTATATTATGACTGTCCTACTGGGATACTATATTGGATCTCAGTGTTGTCTATGGATCCAATGTTGTTTTAGTTTTACATTTTATGATGTAATGCAAACCTTATGAATGTATCTAGTACTTATAAGGCTACTAAACTAATCAGTCTTTCAAGACTTGAACTTTTTTTATCATTCCAATGATACGTAGTAATGCACCAACTTTGGGGTTCGAGGGTCAGGGCATTATAGTTGGTATCATAGGAAGTTTGTACAATCCTTGGAAACTAAATTTATATTATCTTTGATTATAGAACATAGCCCAAAGATAGACTTTGAGGATTAGTATAGAACAACTTCCTAGATTTTTTGTATTGTAGTGATTTTGTGAGTTTTCCAAGCAATACATCCTTTTATGGATACGACCAGGTAAAGGTGGCTCGGGCAAAGATGTACCTAGGGGTAAAACCCAAAAACACCACTTTGAGCAAGACTTGAAAGGGAACTGGTGCATGATAACGGGCCTTGCTGCACTATTGGTTATGAAACTCCTGGGGGATATGCTTAGGATAATTATCATTTTCATTAAAAACCATTATGAAGTGTTTATGAGTAAATACTTCCTCATTGAATTTTTTTATGGATTATATCCTTAAACTATTCTGTTTATATTAAATGTTTTTCAAGTTTGGAATTATGTATTTCAATTCATAAACTAATCTAGTTTATGCTATTGTTTAGAAATAGTTCCTAGTGGAAGGAATGGAAACTGTATAAATGCATGCACTCCATGTAGGGATTACCCCCCTGCTCCAGATAATTATAGTGGAGCTGGTGATACAACTGGTGCTGATCATCTTATCAATATACTGGGACAACTCACTCAGGTTATGAATAATAACCTTACCCATATGGAGCACCCTAATCCACAATGCGGAGGATCAATGTTAGACCACTTCATTAGTCTAAAAACACCTACATTCAATGGGAGAACATATCCATTAGTGGGTGAGCAATGGATAAATTACTTAGAGAAAATATTCCGCACCTTGGGGAATAGAAAAAGGGAAAAAGTTGTCATTGTAGTTTACCACCTCATTAGAGATGCTGATCAATGGTTGTTAATGAATAAAAACACAAAGGAAGATGATGAAGTATCAAATATGGAATGGAGGTTGTTTAAAGAGATTTTCATAGAAAAATAACTTCTTTGTGACCATAAAAAAGATATGGAATGGAAATTTCTGAGTCTGAGGAAAAAGGAGGATGAGAATGTCCCAAAGTATGAGGCTAACTTTACAAGGTTAGCGAGGCATGCTGCAGATTATATACATGACCCAAGAAGTATGATTGATCATTTTTTTGATGGGTTAAAACCATTTCTCCATAGAGCATTAGTCTCACAATACATCTGGTCATACGAAGATATTGTCTCATTTGCTATCAAAAATGAGAAAGAATTCTCTAATTCTTACGAATTTAATGAAAAGAAATAGAAGAAGTGATATGTTGAACACTATGGAAATGGAAATATGGAGAAGAAGGAAAAAGTGGAATATCCATCCTATAGTAAATGTGGGAAGAAAAACCCTGGTACATGCCTAAAGGAAATGGGAGTCTGTTACAAGTGTGATGAACAGGGACACCAAGCTCGTGATTGCAATGGGAAGAAAGGGGTTATCGATGATGAATGCTACTATTGTAGAGGAAGGGGAATTATGAAAATGAAGGTCCTAAGCGTCAGGGGAGCTTATCTCAGAAAAGGCTAAGGGATCAAGGAGAAGCTTATGCTATTAGTACTTTTGAGGATGAAGCTCTGAAAGACATAGTGGCAAGCAATTTTATGATTTCTTCAAGTTTATAAAATGCATTATTTGATTCTTGATCATCGCATTGCTTCATATCTTCCCAGTTTTCTAAGAAAATTAAATATTTCCAATTTGATTTACCAAGGGAGTTGTTAGTAAAAAATCCTAAAGGAAGTATCATTGCAATAACATTTTGTGAATTAGTCCCCATTAGAGCATATAAATGTTCATTATCTAATGATCTCATCATCATACCCAAGATTGAATTTGATATAATCCTCTGTATGGATTATATTTCAGACCATGATGAAAAAATTTATTGTAAGAAGAATGAGGTTACTATTTTTGATGACGATGCTAAAGAACACCTTATCATTAGATCAGAAATGTCACCACCTGATTCTTATCTTGATCCGCCCCCAGTAGATCAACTAAATTCAATTATTGGGGAGGAATAGAATGAAATAACTATGGGTGAGTAAAGGAATGTTCAAATAGAGGATGTACCTATTGTTAAAGAATATGTTGATGCGTTTCCATAATATTTACATGGACATCCTCCAGAATGGGAAATTAAGTTTTCCATTGATTTAATTCCTGGTTCAAGGCTTATATCATAGACCCCTTATAGGATGTCCACTGTGGAATTAGTTGAACTAAAGAAAGAACTATAGGAATTGAGTAATAAGGGATTTATTCTCCCTAGTGTTTCTCCATGGGGATCCCCTATACTTTTTTTAAGAAGAAAGATGGATCTATGAGGTTGTGCATTGACAACAGGGAGATCAATTCTATAACAATAAAGAACAAGTATCCCTTACTTTTCATTAATTATTTATTTGACCAGCTTCATGGAGCTCAATACTTTTCAAAGATTGTCCTTCGATCTGGATATCATCAGTTGTGTGTGAAGAAGGATGATATTCCTAAAACAACATTTTGAACCAGGTACGGGCATTACGAGTTTACAGTAATGCCTTTTGGGATTAATAATGCACCCTCTATTTTCATTGATGTAATGAATATAGTTTTCAAGGAATATCTTGATTAATTTTTAGTGGTATTTATTGATGATATCTTGGTATACTCCAAAATCTATAAAGATCATGAAAATCACTTGCGCATTATCCTGAAGATTCTTAGAAGACACAAATTATATGGGAATTTTAGCAAGTGTGAATTCTGTCTTCAAGAGATTCCTTTTTCTTTGCCATATTGTCTCTACGGATGGAATATCTATTGATCTTTCTAAGTCCAAGGCAATATAATAATGGACAGCAATGATGAGTATAATGGAGATACACAATTTTATTGGTGTAGCAGGTTATTATTGATGTTTCGTCCATAATTTTCCCCGATTGGCTAACCCATTAACCAAGCTCATACGTAATTGGGTGAAATTTGTTTGGAATAAAGAATGTGAATAATGTTTTGAAGAATTGAATATAATATTAGTCAATTATCTTATATTGACTCAACCATCTGGGAATGATGGGTTTGTTATTTATAGTGATGCTTCAAAGAATGTACTTGGTTGTGTCCTTATGCAGAATGATAGGGTTATTGCCTATGAATAACGATAGATAAAAATTCATGAGAAAAACTATCATAATCATGATATTGAGTTATTAGCTGTAATCTTTACTTTGAAGATATGGAGACATTATCTCTATGGTGAAAAATGTTAGATATATACCCATCACAAGAGTTTGAATTATATTTTTTCACATAAAGAACTCAACATGAGGCAAATTAGATGGCTTGAACTACTCAAGGATTATGATTGCAAGATACACTACAACCTGGGGAAGGTAAAAAATGTGGGAGATGCTTTGAGTAGAAAGAATCATGGGGTTTTGAACAAGATGAGAGTTGAAAAGGATCCTATATACATGGATCTACTAAAGAAGAATACGGGAATCACCATGGAAGGTGAAACATCAATACTTTTTCAAATTGTTGCCAAACCATATTTATTAGAAAGGATAAAGAGTTCTCAGACTGGTGATAAAGAGTTTGAAAAGAAGAATAAATCTATGAATGATGGGAGATTGAGTGACTTTATGTATGAAGATGGAATTTTGAAATTTGGGAAGAGACTTTGTGTTCCTGATATACCTGATCTAAAAAGATAATTGTTGGATGATGCTCATATTTCTAATTTCTCTACACTCCCTAGTAGCACTAAGATGTATAGAGACCTGATGGAACATTTTTGGTGGGACAACATGAATAGGGAGACTACTGATTTTGTGTCAGGATGTATGGTTTTTCAACTAGTGAAATAAAGAAGGCAACAACCAGGAGGAGTCATGAAACCTCTTCCCATAACTGAGTGGAAATGGGATAATATTATGATGGAATTTATCATGGGACTACCAAAGACTCCAAGAAATAACGATGAAATATGGGTCATTATTGATCATCTTTCCAAGTCAGCACATTTTATGGCTATAAGAGAAGATTTACCGCTTGAAATATTGGAAAGACTATATATTAATGATGTTTTAAGGCTTCATGGAGTACCACAATCGATTATTTCTGATAGTGATCCATGTTTTACATCAAGACTCTGAAAAATTCTTCATAAATCCCTGGATAATGAACTTCGTTTGAGCACTGCCTACCACCCTCAAACTGAGGGACAATCATAATGGACTATTAAAACCTTATAAGATATGTTGAGATCATGCTCACTTGACTTTCAAGGTATGTGGAATCAATATTTACCACTAGTAGAATTTTCTCATAAGAATAGCTTCCATTCAAGTATTCAGATGGCACCATATGAAGTGTCATATGGAAAGATATGTCACACACCAAGATGTTGGGATGACATTAGTGAAAGAAAACTCGTAGGCCCATAACTTGGGGAAGAAACAATGGAAAAGGTGAAGGTAATCCAAAACCACATCAAAACAGATCAAACAAGGTAGAAGAGCTATGCTGATAGATGAAGGAAGGATTTGGAATTTCATGTAGGAGATCATGTTTTCTTGAAGGTATCTCCATGGAAGGTTGTTATACGTTTTGTTAAGAAGGGTAAACCGAGTCCTAGGTACATCAGACCTCTCAAAATTCTAGAACGAATTGGGGCTGTAGCTTACCATTTGGAAATGCTTATATGTTTCTGTAATGTTCATGATGTATTCCACATATCACTGTTAAGAAAATAAATGCCTCATCCAACACATGTACTTACTAATGAGTAATTAGAACTGGAACCCGATATATCTTATTGTGAAGAGCCTATCAAGATTCTTGATACAAGAGAACATGTGCTGAGAAATCAGACGACACGTCAAGTAAAGGTTCTATGGAGAAACCATAAGATGGAAGAGGAAACATGGGAACCCGATGAACTTATGATGAAGAACCACCCCTTCTTTTTATGCAGTAATATTCTAGAAATTTCGAGACCTAAATTATTTGAAGGAAGGGATAATGTAACACCCCAAGCTTCCATGGTATGCTTCTCTTTGAGTAATATAATAGCGTGTGTTTTATGCAACTTCAATTTCTAACACACCACAACAAATCAAACTAGCCATTATGAATAGTAATACACAATTTTTAAAATTTTATAACTTTTAATTTCCAAAATGGACTTCATTTTTGATTTCGGAATATAGAAATTATCTTAGGGTGAATTTTAGGTATTTTTCTAAAAACTTTCAATTTTTGAGGAATTGTGAAAAACATTGAGTTATTGTTTAAAACCGACTTTTTATTTAAATAATTTTTTATTTTATTTAAATGTATTTTATGTCAAAATAGATACATAATACCTATATAAGTTTGATGTAATTCATCGGAGTCAGTTTTTAATAATTTTAGATATATAAAAATTTTATTGATCTTTTTACTATCTTTTACCCACCTCCTTCGAGCATTTGAAAATTTACATAAATCTTAATTTTATCATTTATATGAGTTGACTTTCAAAAATAATAATGGCACGAGTGATTTCAGTAAGTAAAATTTGGTTCAATAATATGAAAATAATTTTTGGTGAATAACAACTTTTTACTTTTATTTACCATGGTTAAAAGTAAATAGGGTAATTAAGGGTAAAAATGATATTATTATTATTATCATAAAACATGTAATAATTGTATTGGATAAGTTTAATTCGTCCAAAAACAACCTTAGGAATAAAATATGATCCTTTAGGTCCAATTGGATTAGATTAGAACATTTATTATTATTTAATTCAAAGAAGAGTTAAAAATGTTAAATTCAATGTTTAATAACTAAACCATTTTTAATATAGGGTTAAACATAATATAAATTCGTCTATAAATATTAATTAGAAAGATAAAAATATTTCCTACATAATGGTATTTTATTTATATTTTTTAGACATTAAATAATTACATTTATTTACGACACAATGATGATGCAGTAATAACCCTATTAAAGAATGATTAAAATAATTGATATTATAAATATCCAAATAAATGTAATTTGATAATTTGTATGAATTAAGTTAATTTTATTTGTTAATATGACATTCTAGGGTTGGTTAGATGAATTTTTTTTCAAAGTAATAATGCTGTTATGAATTTAGAAAAAGCAAAATACCAAATAGTGTCAAAATTGACATAAAAGAGTTTTTAAAAAAAATATTATATTATTAATTGATATTCTATTCCTAAAAATCTGAGCTTCAGCCAAAATACTTATATAATTATAGGTGTATCATTAATAAACCACTTTGGGATCTCTTAGAAGTTTATAGTATGTTTATTAACCATACAATATAAAAATACAAAGAGACATTGTAAATGTCAGACTATTTAAGTAAGAGTTAAATATAAATGATAAATTAATATCGTTATCCAAAACTATCTAAAACCTATTGTTTGTGTGTTTTTTGACCCATCCCCACCTTATTCTTTAAATAATTTATTTTGGAGTCATTAGAAACCGAAAATGATTTTATTATAAAATGATATTTCTAGCCTTTCCTAAGGTGCCCTCACCCATCTTATAAAAGGGCACTCCCCCTTCTCTCTAATTCACACCATCAAACACATTTCTCTCGGCCAAAATCATCCCAAATACCCCTTTAACTGTCCTACCTTCATCCTAGAGACATTAATTTAGTCATAAATCCATCTTATGGATCCATTTTGATCAAATCAAAGGAAGAACCCGAAGAAGAGGTAAATAGTTCATCACCTCCTTCAAGTTCATTTCTTCTTCCACTTCCTATTTCTTTTTTGTTTCTATTATAAAATAATAACTACAGTATATTTTATATACTTTGATGTTATTATAAATATTTCATCACCATATTCATTATTCTATTCATCCTTTGAATGACATGTCACCGTACGTGCGTACGTACGGCTTACCGTCTCTGCGTCGTGGTGTAATTGTTATACAATACATTATTATTTGGATGGGTATAATAATGATGTGTAATTGATTTATATAATAAATATAACATGATAATGATTCTATACATATGATTTATCAGCCAATTGTATATTATTTTAATATCAGAAGAATGATATTGTCGCTCGTGCATAGGTACGGATTACTGTCTCCACGAATGCGATTAGATTCCTTCCCCATCGTATCCATTCAAGAATAATTTTCATTAGATGATTAGAAATAATTTTTAAAGACTTAATATCATTCTGAATATGAATAAGATACATTATACCCATAACAAACATTACTTATTTAACAATTAATATAAAATAAAATGAATTAGTTAACACCCGAAACGATGATAATACTAAGATATTATTAACAAAGCAATGTGAAAAGATTATATATGATATCATATTTATGTATATGATTCTTTTATAATTTAAAAACAATTATTTAACCATTATACAGGAGGTGAACCTACCCTCAACCAAGGAAAATAACAAGGTAAGAGTTAATTTCACAATCCCTTTATTATCTGAGGTTGTTTTTACGTAATTATCTAATGGGACCTATTTATCATCCACATCCATGTTTTCTTAAAAATGTATTTCAAAACATTTTTTCTATTTACTAGACTATGGGATAAAGTCATTTATACGCTTTTTTGTCTTTTTATAAGATGTTTTTGAATGGAATATTTCCTTCGTTTTCTAAACTATGTACTTTATGACCTTTTTGACAAAACTATGATAACAATGTTTTTTAACTTATAAGGCAGGTGGGGATATTTTCTGCTGTTATAAAATCTTCAAAGCATCTCTTACAATATTTTAAGAATATTTTAAAAATAAATTTATTCTTTATAATTATATGACCCTTAAATGATTTCAAAATAAGAAGAGATATTTCTTTAAAGAAGGGGTTTTGATTTCATCTATGTCAACATCTTTTCATGGATTTTAATCTTATTTGAAGTTGTTATATTATGTTACAAAACTTCCATATAGTATTGATGGTTTTTTGATATGTTTGAATATAGATGTTTTATTTTTACACCATTCATGGTTTATAGATAAATTATTGACATTTTGTATTCTAGTTTTAAAACGAATGTTTATGTTATGTTTAAAACTTTTAATATGTGGAATGCATTGGACTTAGTAAGTGATAGGTGGAGCTCGCTATAGATCCTCGATGCATCAGCTGGACTCATGAGAAAAATTGGTGTCCTGGAATAAGGCCTACAAAAAATCATATTCTTATTCTTCACACAAGGCCTTGACTATGTGGTTATGAATGTCTGGAATTATACATTCCATCATTATGAAAGTGGCTATTGATATCGCATGGGATTATTCGACTAGTAGAATATCCATCTGAATTAGTAAATGGAATTATTTGATTTTTATCATTGACATATTATGCTGATGTTCATGTTTAAAAGGCTTTTATTTTAGTCTTATACAATGCCTTAAATGTTTGTGATTATTTATGAAAGTTTCTACTATATTGTAATCCTTACGGAGCATCTGAGCTCACCCCTTTCTATGTTTTACTTTTCCTAAGATGCGAAGATGTATATTATAACTGACCTGCAGTGATAGTCTATGGGATCTGAGTGCTGTCTATGGAAACAATGTTATTGTAGTTTTCCATTCTATGATGTAATGTAAAACTTATGAATGTATCTAGTACTTCCAAGGCTATTAAACTAATAGGTCTTTTGAGACTTGATCTTTTGTGATCATGAAAACGATATGTAATAATGCACTGACTTTGGGCTTCTGGGGTCGGGGCATTACAATAAACTTCTATAAACTCCCCTAAACAACTCCAACTATAAAAAATAGCAATGTAAGAGGACATTATGGAATGAACTATTACACCATACCACTTATCCAACATTATCCAACTATTTCATCATCCATATTAATTATGTATAATATTTAGTAGAAAAAATATATTCTTCCTCTTCATTAATTATTGATATACAATCCTATATTTTTACTTATCCATCTTATACAATTTCTACCAATGATGAATGTTCCACTACTTATATATTTTTAATAGACAATATCTCTAGCCCATCCAAAATTTGAATAATCCATAAACTATAGATCTACCCTACATTGAAATCAAAACCATAGTTTAAATTACTTTTTAATGGAGCTCATTAAATTCATTATTTATAAGAGATGATATTTATTTAGATAAATTTAAAAATGTGCTTCCAATATTGTAAGAAATAAGATTCACGTAGAATTGAAATATAAGATGCAGATACTCAATTACAATATGGGTGGGGGTTAATTATAAGTTAAAAAAATTTATATTTAACATTAAGAAATCTCTGTTTAACAACGTTAAAAAAACAAGAATCACAAAAGTATCTAATCTCATTAAAAAATAAATTGGAAGGGCCCAATGTCTGATTACACAGTTGTTATTAAGAAATAATCACACATTTATACATAAGTATGATTTTACCTTAAAGAATATATAATATTGAATCTGGATTAATACAAAAGAGAATGTTTATGAAAGTTACACTTTCTATCTTTAATAGAAATAAAGAAAAATTTAAAGAACATGTAATTAAACAATTTGTATAAGTATAATGATATCTTTTAAATTATAGAGAAGGGTATCTAATAACCTTGACAAAAGTCCATTGACTTATACATTATGTAACACCCCAAGCTTCCACGGTACACTTCTCTTTGAATAATACAGTAGCGTGTGTTGTACGCAACTTTGAGTTCTAACACACACCACAACCAATCAAAGTAGCCATTATGAATAGTAATACCTAATTTTTGAAATTTTATAAATTTTATCTTTCCAAATGGACTTCGTTTTTTGATTCGGAATATCGAAATTAGCCTATGTTAAATTTTTGGTATTTTTCTGAGAACATCCAATTTTCTTTGAATAGTGAAAATTACTTAAAAATAACTTTTTAAATCAAAATAATTGATAGTGATAAATTATACTATTGAGTGTTTTTAATATATAATTAGATTATATTTTTACCATTTTATCTAATGGTGGTTATTATAATTAATTTCACTTTGAAATTGGACATAAGCAATTGTCAATCTTTTGATATATATTATTTCTTAAAAACACGCTATTTGTTGTGACAACGGGAATTAATTATGAAATTAAGTAATTAAAATTATATGTTTGGAATTTTTTAAAATAGACATCATTTTTGAATTTGGAATATCAATTATAGCTTAGGGTGAAATTTTGGTATTGTTCTGAAAAACTTCAATTTTTGATGAATAGTGAAACCACTAAGTGGTAGTTAAAAAACCGATTTTTCGTTTAAATGAAACATTACCACTTCTGTGATTTGATTTTAAAAAATCCAACATACATGGTTTTAATTAAGAAGTAAAATGTGGTTCAATGGGATTAAAATAATTTTTTGGTGAATAGTAACTTTTATGTTTAATTAATCGCGATTAAATGTAATTAGTGAAATTTAAGGTAAAAATGATATTATAAAAATATGAAAATACCTTTAAACTTGTCCTACCCCTATTTTATGTGTCATGGACGACCAAGACAATCCATGGGTCAACTTGGGGACCCCATGGAGCCACTTTGGTAGGAAAATGACATAAATAACTTTTATTTAAAGTTAAAATAAAAATGTCACAAACATAAGTTGTTTTACTAAAACAATTTTTAAATGGGGTTATTCAAGTCATAGTTTTGACTATAAATATTAATTATAAAGCTAAAAATATTTCCTACATCATGATATTTGTTTTATAATTTTTAGACATTAAATAAATTAAATTATTTATGATACCATGATGATGCAACGATTACCTTATTAATTAACGATTTAAATAAAATGAAAAGATAATGTAAAATAAAAGACTTAAACTTGTCAAAAACCTATTGGATGAGTATATTTCGAACACTTATCACCTTATACTAGAAATATAAAAGTGTGGGACCTTTAGAATCCAGAAAAGCATTTCATAATAATGTAACATTTCAATCTTTCCATGAGTGCCCCTTCTCTCCTCTTATAAAAGGCCCCCACCACTACCACCTTACTCACACCATCAAAGCCTTTTGGCTCGGCCAACCTCTGACCAAATACTCTCTAAACTTCCCTCCCTTAAACTTATAATCCTCACTCTGTTCGAAAGTCTTACCAAGGAAGCCTTTGGCTCAAATCCAAAAGAGTTACACGATTTTAAGGTAATGTCTTCCCTAATGTTGTTTTGTTTTATTTTGCTTCTCCAACCCCCAAAACTATTTTTATTATTTTCTTTTGTAACAACACACGTATATTAAATATACTAGGATGTTCTTACAATAAGTATTCGAGCTAAACTTACACATACCTGCATCTAATGGTTAAAGAACATACTGTTTCTGTGGATGGCAAATTTCTGTCTCACGAAACGATGATTGTTCAACACTCATATAAAACCTTCAAAGGTTGCCATTAAGATGTCACTATATTTATATATGATATATATTATGTTTATGTTTTACTTATGCTTCTTTATTTTTCATTTATGGCATAACTTTATGGTTTCCATTATGGATAAACACAATATTTTCATTTTAGGAAGTGCGGACTACCGCCCCCTCAAAGTGATTTGAATCGTTAATGCCATATATGGGATGTATAAAGGATGGAGTAAATGGTATTATACATTATATTATACTGGAATTATATTATAAATTTATATAATTATAACTTCATTCCATTAAATAAGAAATAGAAATGAAAGTAGCGTTCATGCCTACGTACGAGTTACCGTCTCCATGAACAGTGCATTTCATTTATTACCTCTAAATGTTATGGAATATTATAAATTCATGTATATACTAGATATATATGAGATATATGAAATAAATATCATGAATATAATTCTGGATTTAATGGATATATCACCACATGAACAACTTGTAATTATAATAAGTTTATTTTTGACTCAAGTACGAAAGATCGACAAAACGACCGTTATTAACTTAAATAATTACATAATGTTCATAACATGGTAATAAGTAATATAAAAGGAATAATTAACTTGAAAAAGGTTCTTATGAAGGTAGATATTAACTCTAGTTTATTATTCATGAGATCAAAGAACTATTGAGTGAATTCGGACACGAGGTAAGGGAACTTCTAAACCCAATTTCTATTCTTTGGGTTAATCTCATACTTTCAAATTATGTCATGAAATTATTATGTCCTATCTTGTATTTGTACTTTAATTATGTGTACTTATAGTGAATACACATACTAGATTTATTTTATTTTTAAAAAATGATCTTTGTAAGGGAATTTCTTAACCCAATTTCCATTCGTTGGGTTAATCTCATAATTTCAAATTATGTCATGATATTATAATGTCCTATCTTGTATTTGTACTTTATTTATGTGTACTTATAGTGAATACAAATAATAGATATATTTTATTAAAAAAAATGATCTTGGTAAGGGAACTTCTTAACCCAATTTCCATTCTTTGGGTTAATCTCCTACTTTCAATTTATGTCAAGATATTATTATGTCATATCTTGTATTTTTACTTTCTTTATGTGTACTTATAGTGAATACACATAATAGATCTACTTTATTTAAAAAAATGATCTTTGTAAGGGTCTTTGTCTCAATCTCCTTTCATTGAGGCATATTTTTTTTATACACAACTTTCTTTTATACGGTGTATAAACCCCTTTGACTTTTACTTTTATTCAAAAGGAATCTTTTTATACGAAGAATATTTACTAAACGACAAAGGGAATGTTTTTCTTGCCATACATATGCGGCGACAACGACTTCTCTGCCACCATGACCATTATTTGAGTTCCGGCTTTCTCTACAAGCCATAACATTTTTTAAATGAAAAATAAATACAAAGTTTTAATTTTCCTTTATTTTGGTATTGAAAATGGTTTGGATAAGGTTTTTACTATATCAGTGTGTTGTATTGATATCTTGTGATTTAAGTGTGGAAATCTTATGTTTTTTATGCATGTTTTATGTGATACAATTATGTTATGGTTTATGATATGTTTAAACTTGTTCATATGATTAATGCATTGGACTTAATAAGTGACGGGTGGAGCCCGCTATAGCTCCTCGATGCATCGGCAGGTCTCATGAGACAAACTAGTGTCCTGGCACGAGGCCTTAACAAAATCTTAATTGTGGTCTTGGAACAAGGCCTTGGCTATGTGGTTATGATAGTCTGGCATTATGCATTCCATCATTATGAAAGTGGTTGTTGATATTGCATGTGATTATTTGACTAGTAGAATATCCATGTGAGTATGTAAATGGCATTATTTAACTTATTTTTTCCATATTTTGCTGAAGTTAAAGTTTAAAAAGTCTTTTGTTTTAGTTATACATTGCCTTAAATGTTAATGTTTATTTACGAATGCTTCCGCAATATTGTTATCCTTACTTAGCATCTGAGCTGACCCCTTTCAATGTTATAATATTTTCCAGGATATGAAGAAGTATTGTATGAATGGCCTACATGGATAGTTAGAAGAGGATATGAGTGTGGACTATGGAGATTTTGTTATTGTAGTTTTTCACTTTATGATGTAATGTAACATTTATGAATGTATCTTGTGTTTTCAAGGCTACTAAACTAATCAGTCTTTCGAGACTTGATCTTTTGTGATCATGGAAATGTTACGAAGTAATGCACCGACTCTGGGTAACTGGGTTCGGGGCGTTATAGTTGGTATCAGAGGCAGTTTAGTATTAACCACAGAATCTAGATTTAGATAAACTCTGATTAGAGCACATAGCCCAAAGATAGACTTTGAGGATTAGTATAGAAGAACTTCCTAGAATTTTGTTGTTGTAGAGATTTTGTGAGTTTTCCGAGAAATACATCCCTGTCTGGATACGAGTAGGTAGAGGTGGATCTGGCACATATGTACCTAGGGGTAAAACCCGAAAACACCGCTTTGAGCTAGACTCGAACGGGAACTGGTGCACGACAACAGCCCTTGCTGCACTCTTGGTTACGACACTCCTGGGGGATATACTTAGGATAATTATCATTTTCTTTACCAACCACTATGAATGGTTATGAGTATATACTTCCTCAAAGAAAACATTTTTATGGATTATATCCATAAATAGTTCAATTTATGTTAAGTATTTTACAAGTATGGAATTATGTATTTTGATTCATAAACTAATCTAGTTTATGCCATTGTTTAGAAATGACGCCTAGTGGAAGGAATGGAAAACGTATCAATGCACGCACTCTGTGTAAGGATTGCCCTCCTGCTCAAGATAATTATTATGGATCTGGAGATACAATTGGTGATGATCAACTTATTACCATACTGGGACAACTCACTTAGGTTATGAATAATAACCTTACTCGTATGGAGAACCCTGATCCGCAACGTGGTGGATCAATGGTAGACCGCTTCATGAGGCAAAAACCACCAACATTTAAGGGGGGGTATAAATCCATTAGTAGCTGAGCAATGGATAAAATCCTTAGAAAAAATATTCCATGCCTTGGGGAGTAAAGAAAGGGAGAAGGTTGTCATGGCAGTCTACCGCCTCACTAGAGATGCCGATCAATGGTGGTCGCTGATTCAAAACACAAAGGAAGATGAAGAGGTATCAAATAAGGAATAGAGAGAGTTCAAAGATCTTTTCTTAGAAAAATACTTTCCACATTACCATCGAGCAGATATGGAAAGACAATTTCTGAGTTTGAGACAAAAGGAAGATGAGAATGTCGCAAAGTAAGAGGCCAACATTACATGGTTAGCAAGGTATGATGCTGATTATATACGTAACCCAAGAAGTAAGATTGATCGTTTCTTTGATGGGTTAAAACCGTTTCTCCGTCGAGCCTTAGTCTCAAAATCCTTCTCGTCATATGAAGATATTGTATCATGTGCTATCAAGACAGAAAAAGAATTCTTTAAATCTTATGACAATAAAGTAAAGTAAGAGAAGAAGAGAACGGTGGAACAAGAGACAGATAAAGGGAAAAAGGGAAAGAAGGATTTCCCATTATGCGATAATTGTGGGAAGAATCACCCTGGTACTTGCCTAAAAGGAATAGGAGTTTGTTATAAATGTGGGGGAAAAGGTCACCAGGCGCGCGATTGCAAGGGAAAGAAAGAGGCTATCAATTTTGAATGCTACAATTGTAAAGAAATGGGGCATTATTCAAATGAATGTCCTAAGCGTCAGGGAAACTTACCTCAGAAAAGGACAAGGGATCAAGGACAATCTTATACAATTACTACAGATGAAGTGGAATAATTAATGTATTGGTGCTTTTGGACTCAAGGATTATATTCTGGTTATAAAAATAATTTGAATATATAAGGATTGTACTGCAGTACTTGTTTTTATCATTAAGGTTTTAATATGATGAAGGAAATCATATTTTTAGTATGTGACAATAAGAGAAACTTTACTTTGTTTAGGGAATCTAATGTTACAATTGATTTTGGAATTTAAGGACCATTTAGAGAAAGTCTGGATAGAGGTATTTTGGAAAAATATATAGGTTGGAATGGATTAAGTTGATCCTTGGATAATATTATTTAAGGTTAAAACATTTATGATGATTATTTTTTGAATATTATAATACTATAATTTTAGGAAAAGGACAACTTGCAGGTTAGGGCATAACCCGTCGCATTGAACAAAGCTGCAGGAATCGAACCCACAACCATAGTGTGACATGCCTTTATTACCTACCACTAGCCTACAGGAAGTCCCTGGTTATTACAACAAGTTTTCCTATTCTAAATGGTATGTGTTAATATTTGGAACCTTATACAATTATGATAAATAAATATTATTTAGTTCTATTATCTTTTTGAGTGAAATATGGTTTTGTGGTATAAAATTATTAAAGAATGAAAGTCTACATGACATGTAAGTATATTCCCTTATGTTATTAGTAAATATCCTAAATAAATTCCTCAACTTTATAAATGGTAACTTAAAACAAAAATGTTGCCAGTTAACTTTTCCAACTGGGGATTCAATGACCGTTTAACCAATCACAGGTTTGTCATTTTCTTGTGGTTAACTTTCTCCTAATCCAGTTTTCTACAACTCTCCATCAGACCTTGATGGTTTGTTTTTCTTCCATATCCATATTTTCATAGAATCCAAGTATGGGCTATCTCGGGTGACCTTTTTTACTTCTCTTTCTTTATTTTAATGTTATATTCTTATTAACCCTATTTCCGATGTGGGTTTTCCACAAAGGTATTTTCTATTTTCAACATTTTATTATCGAAGAACATTTTCAAATTGCGAGTATGCAATTTATTGAAGGAGGGGAGAATGTAACACCCCAAGCTTCCACGGTACACTTCTCTTTGAATAATACAGTAGCGTGTGTTGTACGCAACTTCGAGTTCTAACACACACCAAAACCAATAAAAGTAGCCATTATGAATAGTAATACCTATTTTTTGAAATTTTATAAATTTTATCTTGCCAAATGGACTTAGTTTTTGGATTCGGAATATCGAAATTAGCCTATGTTGAATTTTTGGTATTTTTCTGAGAACTTCCAATTTGCTTTGAATAGTGAAAATTACATAAAAACAACTTTTTTAATCAAAATAATTAATAGTGATAAATTATACTATTGAGTGGATTTAAAGTATAATTAGAATATATTTTTACCATTTTATCGAATGGTGGTCATTATAATTAATTTCACTTTGAAATTGGACATAAACAATTGTCAATCTTTTGATATATATTGTTTCTTAAAAACACGCTATTTGTTGTGACAGCGGGAATTAATTATGAAATTAATTAATGAAAATTATACGTTTCGAATTTTTTAAAATAGAAATCATTTTTGAATTTGGAATATCAATTATATCTTAGGGTGAAATTTTGGAATTGTTCTGAAAAACTTCAATTTTTGATAAATAGTGAAACCACTAAGTGGTAGTTAAAAAACCGATTTTTCGTTTAAATGAAACATTACCAATTATATGATTTGATTTTAAAAAATCCAACATACATGGTTGTCATTAATAAGTAAAATTTGGTTCAATGGTATTAAAATAATTTTTTGGTGAATAGTAACTTTTAAGTTTAATTAATCGCGATTAAAGTTAATTAGTGAAATTTAAGGTAAAAATGATATTATAAAAATACGAAAATACCATTACACTTGTCCTACCCATATTGGATGTGTCATGGCCGACCTGGAAAATCCATGGGTCAACTTGGGGACCCCATGGAGCCACTTTGGTAGGAAAATGACATAAATAACTTTTATTTAAAGTTAAAATAAAAATGTCACAAACATAAGTTGTTTTACTAAATCAATTTTTAAATGGGGTTCTTCAAGTCATATTTTTGACTATAAATATTCATTAGAAATATAAACATATTTCCTACATCATTATATCTTTTTTATAATATTTATACATAAAATAAATTAAATTATTTATGATACCATGATGATGCAGCGATTACCTCATTAATTAACGATTTAAATAAAATGAAAAGATAATGTAAAATACAAGACTTAAACTTGTCAAAAACCTATTTAATGAGTAGATTTAGAACCCTTATCACATTATCCTAGAAATATACAAGTGTGGGACCTTTATAATTCGAAAAAGCATTTCATAATAATGTAACATTTCAATCTTTCCAAGAGTGCCCCTTCTCTCCTCTTATAAAAGGCCCCCACCACTACCACCTTAATCACACCATAAAAGCCTTTCGGCTTGGCCAAAATCTGCCCAAATACTCTCTCAACTTCCCTCCCTTACTCTTAGAAGCCTCAATTTTGGCAGAAGTCTTACCAAGGAAGCCTTTGGTTCAAATCAAAAAGAGTTACCCGATTTTAAGGTAATGTCTTCCCTAATGTTGTTTTGTTTTATTTTGCTTCTCCAACCCCATAAACTCTTTTTATTCTTTTATTTTGTAACAAAAACAGTATCTTCAATATACTAGGATGTTGTTATAAGACGTATTCGAGCTACACTTACACACACCCACATCTAATGGTTAAAGAACATACTGTTTCTGTGGATGGAGAATTTCTGCCTCACGAAACGATGATTGTTCAACACTCATATAACACCTTAAAAGGTGGCCATTAAGATGTCACTGTATTTATATATGATATATAATATGTTTATGTATTACTTATGCTTCTGTATTTTTTATTTATGGCATACCTTTATGTTTTCTATTATGGGTAAACACGATATTTTCATTTTAGGAAGTGCGGACTACCGCCCCCTCAAAGTGATTTGAAACGTTAATGCCATATGTGGGATGTATAAAGGATGGAGTAAATGGTATTATACATTATATTATACTGGAATTATATTATACCTTTATATAATTATAACTTTATTCCATTAAATATGAAATATAAATGAAAGTAGCGTTCATGCCTACGTACGGCTTACCGTCTCCATGAATGGTGCATTTCATTTATTACCTCTAAACGTTATGGAATATTATAAATGAATGTATATACTAGATATATATGAGATATATGATATCAATATCATGAATATAATTTTGGATATAATGGATATATCACCACATGAACAACTTGTAATTATAAGAAGTTTATTTTTGACTCAAGTACCAAGGATCGACAAAACAACCGTTATTAACTTAAATAATTACATAATGTTCATAACATGGTAATAAGTGATATAAAAGGAATAATGAACTCTAAAAAGGTTCATAAGAAGGTAGAGATTAACTCTAGTTTATTATTCAGGAGATCAAATAATGGTCGAGTGAATTCAGACACGAGGTAAGGGAACTTCTAAACCCAATTTCTATTCATTGGGTTAATCTCATACTTTCTAATTATGTCATGATATTATTATATCCTATCTTGTATTTGTACTTTCATTATGTGTACTTATAGTGAATACACATACTAGATTTATTTTATTTTAAAAAAATGATCTTTGTAAGGGAATTTCTTAACCCAATTTCCATTCGTTGGGTTAATCTCATACTTTCAAATTATGTCATGATATTATAATGTCCTATCTTGTAGTTGTACTTTCTTTATGTGTACTTATAGTGAATACACATAATAGATCTATGTTATTAAAAAATATGATCTTGGTAAGGGAACTTTATAAACCAATATCCATTCTTTGGGTTAATCTCTTACTTTCAAATTATGTCAAGATATTATTATGTCCTATCTTGTATTTTTAATTTCTTTATGTGTACTTATAGTAAATACACATAATAGATCTAATTTATTTTTAAAAAATGATCTTTGTAAGGGTCTTCGTCTCAATCTCCTTTTATTGAGGTAGATTTTGTTTTATACACAACTTTCTTTAATACGGTGTATAAACCTCTTTGACGTTTACATTTATTCAAAAGGAATCTTTTTATACGAAGCGTTTTTACTAAACTACAAAGGGAATATTTTTTTTGCCGTACATATGTGGTGACAACGACTTCTCTGCCCCCGTGACCACTATTTGAGTTTCGGCTTTCTCTATAAGCCAAAATTGTTTTTAAATGAAAATTAAATACAAAGTTTTAATTTTCCTTTATTTTGGTATTGAAAATGGTTTTGATAAAGTTTTTATTATATCAATGTGTTGTATTGATATCTTGTGATTGAAGTGTGGAAATCTTATGTTTCCTTTATGCATGTTTTATGTGATACAATTATGTTATGGTTTATGATATGTTTAAACATGTTCATATGAGGAATGCATTGGACATAATAAGTGACGGGTGGAGCCTACTATAGCTCCTTGATGCATCAGCAGGTCTCATGAGACAAACTAGTGTCTTGGCACGAGGCCTTGACAAAATCTTAATTATGGTCTTGGCAAGAGGCCTTGGCTACGTGGTTTTGATAGTCTGGAATTATGCATTCCATCATTATGAAAGTGGTTATTGATATTTCATGTGATTATTTGACTAGTAGAATATCCATGTGAGTAAGTAAATGGCATTATTTAATTTATTTTTTCCATATTATGCTGAAGTTAATGTTTAAAAAGGATTTTGTTTTAGTTATACATTTCCTTAAATGTTAATGTTTATTTATGAAATCTTCCACAATATTGTTATCCTTACTGAGTATCTGAGCTCACCCCTTTCAATGTTTTAATATTTTCTAGTATGTCAAGAAGTATTGTATGAATGACCTGCAGTGATAGTCAGAAGAGGATATGAGTGTGGACTATGAAGACTTTGTTATTGTAGTTTTTCACTTTATGATGTAATGTAACATTTATGAATGTTTCTATTGTTTTCAAGGCTACTAAACTAATTGGTCTTTCAAGAAATGATCTTTTGTGATCATGCCATTTTTACGAAGTAATGCACCGACTCTGGGTAACTGGGGCTGGGGCGTTACACATTCAATAAAGTATGTCTTACCAACACAAGGGTCAGCCCTCGATACAATTATTTGAATCTGTCTTGCTATTCTTGGAGGCCCTCAATGTGTATGGTGATCGACACGTCTATCTTCCTTCAACATGGATGCCATCAATTAAGTAGCTATTTAGTACCTTATTTTTCCTTCAGGTTGGAATCCCTCAATTTTATATTAAAAAAATCAGAATCACACAAATCATATCAAATATTGTTGAAGATTTAAGTATGTGTAATATGATGTTGACTAAATAAAAACTTCAAGGCTTTCCCAAAAAGAAAATCTGGTAGAGCTGTCACAAATTGTAAATTCTCCCAAAATTCCACATCACCTAAAATGTTCAAGTGATTGGGTATTTATAGTGGAGATGACAAATGGTCACATTTTCCTCCAATGATCATATTTTACCTAAAATATTGCAGGCAAAGGGAAATGTGTCATTCATAATAGTCTTATTTTAATTAAAAAATAACACTATTTAGTATAACAAAATAACTGTCACAAGTAATATTAGATTTGAAATAATATATAAGAAACTGAATGTAAGAAGAATTAATGAAATATAGAAACTTTATGAATGTTATGAAAATGTAACAATAATGAAATATAGAATATTTAATAAAGTTAGGGAATCATAACATTATGAAATATATTAATTTAAATTCAAAGAATTTTGAGAGTCAGATCTGGAATATATTGAGAATCAGAATCTAAGAAATATAGTGAATCAGATTCAATTTTCTAAGTTATTCATTATCTAAGAAATAAAAGATTTGGAATCAGTTTTTCAAAGTGATTTAGAATCTAAGAAATGCACTGATTTAGAATGGTTTTTTTATTGATTCCGAACCTATGAAATGTGCTGATTCATAATTGATTTTTCTCAGTGATTCAGAATATAAGTAATGAGAAAATATAGAATCACAAAATTTGGTGAATAAGAATGTAAGAAGGATTTTGAGTTTTATTCAAGATCTAATTTCGTCCAATAACTATTCTGACTGGAAAAAATTTAGACTTAGATATAAAATTAACATGTATATAAATTTTCATATAAATAGAAAGAAATAATATGGAAATGTGTTTGTGATTTCAAAAACATAAAGGAATACAAAAATTCATAATGAAAATTTTGACTAAAATATCTCCCACTTTTTGGAAACCAAAAACAATTATTTTTTAATATAATATTAGAACCAAAATACTTCATTTTTGAAAAATAAACATAATACTTATCTCCCGCTTTTTTGACGAATTAGTGTGAGTATGAATAAATCTCCCTTATGTTATGAACCAACATAAGGATCATTTTCATGAATGTATCAAATTATCATCTTTTCTTAAGGAAACAACTCCCCTTTTTAAGGAATTTATTTTTTATGTAAAATTCCCTATACAAAAACATTATCTTACATAGATTTATATTCCTTTTATATCATCTTCTCCCTTCTCCCCATTTGTGATTCTCATAAAGGAATTTATGAGACTATAAAGTACTTGAAAATGTTATGAAATATATAATACAAAAAAATTGATAACAATATTTTGATGGAAGAGAAAATTTATACAACAAAAGATTGGAATGAAATTAAATTAGTCATCCTTCTTTTGGAATTAAAATTTTGAGTATAGGCTTTAACTTTTTTATCTTCTTATGATCATCTTTGAACACCATAATGAGCTCTTATTTTCATGAAACTCAATCTTTTCATGCTAACATTCAATATTCTCATCCTGATACATAGTATTTTCATCCAATTAATATCGGTAAGCATTTATTATTTTAACATCAAGAGTAACAGAATTGATATTCTCATCTAGTATATCTTCTTTAAATCAGATATCTTTCTCTTTGTTAATATTCTATGAGAATCTATTAGAAAAATCTTTAATATTTTCCTCAAAATCCATGAAAGATCCCTTGATTGTTGCAAACCGGTAATAAAAAACCTTAAGAACATGGTTGAATTTCTTTGACAACACTGTGATTTCATTGCAATAATTATTATGAGAATCATTGTTTATAACAAAGGTTTTGAAACCACCTTAATTTTTTTCTAGTTTGTCCATGAAAATATTTATAGATTCTGACTTCTGGTTTACTAATTCTTGAATAATATGGCATCTAAACTCTTGATTTGGAAAACCAGGAATGGAATTCGCCAACTTAATCAACGATTTAGATACAATGTCTTCTAATAATGAGGATAAAGAATGTTGTAATTCCAATGAAACTGCTTATATGTACCAACATTTACTTTTTTTCCATTGTTTTTCATAGTAATTGGATTTTCTATTTATTTAACTAGTTGTCCTTCTTCAGAAATTTTGACAATCCTATCACCACCACCACCATCATTATCGTCAGATTTATAAAAATCATTAAATTGACAAAAATAACCTTATTTACCAACATCATCTCCATTAAAATCATCATCATATTGGATTTTATTCACTTCAATTTAAACAGCATTCTATTCTTGTTGAATATATTTCTGAAATGAATTTCCTTCCAATTGAAGCTTAGTAGAGGAGGCATGGAATGTTCTTATCGATAATTTGTCTGACTGAATCTTTCTTTGAGGTTCATCTATTTGTCTAATATCATAATCACTTTACTACTCTTCACTATTTAATTCTTCTTCATCAACTAATACTACTAATTGATATGGTTCTTGAACATTTGGAACTATGCTTGGAAGAACTACCTTTCCCTTTACTGAAGGGGTTACAACATCCATTTATTGAATTTGTTTGGGAGGTTCAATTTCTTAGAGAAAGGATTCCAGAAACTGAATCTATTTTGAGGTCATTTCTATATATTTCAATTAATATTGAACTATCTCAACTTCATAAATATTCTTATTAGGATTATTTTCCATATCCTTCCTCTCAATCTCTTCAACATCTTGAGTATATATTTCCTTCGATTCAGTTGTGGTTCTCCTAAAAACTAGACCTCTTTAATATATTTTTCTACATCTTCTCTCCATTTATATAAAACATCATCAGGGTAAAATTTTTGTTTCTTAGACTTAGATGGTTCAAAATCTGGATCTGTCGGTGGTTTCGATACTTGAGCTTTTCTTTTCTTCTATTTTGATTTGGAACTATCTCAAACTTGACCTATTTTGCACATAAGAGCAGAATACTAATTTGTATCAACATTGAAGGTGTATTTCCTTATTTTTAAAGTGTCTTCAATTAATAATAGGATCAAAAAAATTACTTGGCTTTGATATTTAAGGAAATTTGAATAGATATAATGAAATAATTATGAGCTATGACAAAATTTTAGGGGCCACAATAACTTATGACTTGATTGTCACATCTTTTATCTTACTAGTCATAATAATTACAAACAAAACCAGGTTAATAATCCATTGATTAATTATAAAATCTAATATGACGATATCTGTGATTTTCAAGGTGTCCTTGTCTTCATTCCATGGTTTTATGAAACATTATAAGTATAATGTAACAATCCATAAATTGGATGAATGATAAGAAAGTTTGGGGTTCTTGAATCCCATATGGGTTAAGGATTCAAAAGATTTGACTCTATTAAAATTACCTTCAACATCTGGAATCTTATAAGAAGGATAATATGCTTTTATATCATATGGTATCTGAATAATATTAGAAGCTTTCTTATAAGTCATCAAACAGATCTTTCCATAACTCTCAGACTGAATATTCAATTTTCCGCCTTCAAGGAAAAATTCTACGAACCTAAAAAATTCGATAACCAGGTCTGCATACACTATATGTTGTTATCCCTTATTCTTTAAGATTCAGACATTCTCTCATCATTTAAACTTAATTATTTTTGAAATAAAGGAATCATATTTGAGGAAGAAATATTTATTGACTATCCTTTCCGTGAATTTCATCAAATCATTAATTTTATAATGACCAGGCATTGATGTCTTGGAAAATATATCTAGATATATTTGGAACATTACAGATGATGAAGAAAATCATAATGGTTACTTTGAAGAGTAGTAGAGCTTTGGGGAGAAATCTCTAGAATCTAGTGTAGGACATGTAGATGGTCCCTCATTTATATAGGAAACATGGTGACATTTTTTCTTCATAGATTGATCCAATGGCTGGAAACACACATATAAGATCAAATGGTAGAGATTCATCCAAATATGGTTTAAAAGTTCTGATATTTTGAGTTTTTAAGTAAATAATACATATTTAAGTAAAGATGAATTCATTATGGTTTTTCTTAAAAAAAGATTGAAATACCAAAAAATAGAAATGAAAGGTAAGAATTAATAATTAAGAATATGTAGATTTTGGTGTTGTGAGAATTTTTTTAGTATTGGTAAGATTCCTCTTAGAAACTATAGGTTTCAAAACGTTTTTATAGAGCTTTAAAACATTATTTGGTTCCAAAATATTTTGTTTAAGGTTATGAAAAATATGGTTCAGGTTATATGAACTTACCTTAAGGTTACAAAAACATTTGTTAAGGTTAAAAAACTTTTTTATGGGGAAAACCATTAAGGGAAAAATGTAATCACCCTATCAAAAAGAGTATCTTAATGTTAGTATATTGGTTTAAAAAAAGTAGATATGAATGATTATTTTGATATTATAATTACTATATTTTATTAAATGTATTCAAATCTATCATAAGGTAATGATTTTTAAAAAATATCGACATGTTTTTCTTGCATTTTGATGAATTAAAAAATAACATATCTTTTAGTGTGTAATTCATAAGAAAATGATGCCTAATATCTATGTGCTTGGCATGAGATTGATGTGAAGAGTTTTTTCTTAAGGATATGGAACTAGTGTTATCACATATTATCTGAGTTTTAGAAAAACTCATGTCATAATCTGTGAGTGTGTTTTTCATCCACAACAATTGAACAAAAAAACTTCCAACTACCACATATTTAGCTTCAATAGTGGAAAGTGCTACAAATTGTTGTTTCTTACATGACCCAAAACTGATGAATCTCTTAAGAAATGAAAGGTTCTGGATGTACTTTTCCTATCCCTTCAAAAACCATGAAAGTCAACATTTGAATTTTTTTAAAACAAATTAATTTCTAGAAGAATAAAAAAGTCTTAAATCCACAGTTCCCTTTAAGTAGGAAAAAAAATTCTTTTCACAGATAATAAATGGGAATATTTTGAATTAGACTAATATCTCATACAGAAGTATACTGAAATCATTAAGTCTAGACGACTAGCTATTAAGTATAGTAAATTTCCTATCATACCTTAGAAATATGTTTGACCTATTAGTTGACCACATTTCCCAATATCATGGGTATTAAAGGGACCAATTAAAGTACATATACTTTTAGAGTTGTCATATGCATACATTTTAAGAAGATATTTAATATACTTATGTTGAGATATATAATTTCCTTCTAGTTTTTTATAAATTTTTAAATGAAGGAAAAATGATAACTCACCCACCATACTCATTTCAATCTCATATTTCAAAATATTCACAAATGAATTAGTTAAGAATTGATGAGTTGATCCAAATATAATTTCATCAACATAAATTTGAAAAATTAAAACATTTCACTTTTATTTATTTATAAAAATATTTGTATCAACAGTTCCCTTAACATAGTTTTTGTGTTTCAAAAATCCTACAACACTATCACACAAGGCTCTAGGGGCATGTTTAAGACCATATAAATCATTGGTAAGTTTAAAAACATTTTCAGGATGTTTTTTTCTTCATATCCATGATGTTTTTCAACATTAACTTCCTCTTGAACAAATCCATCAAGGAAATCACAGTTCACATCCATTGGAAAAAGTTTTATGTTAAATAATACTACAGAAGCTAATAGAATTAAAATAGATTCAAATCTAGATACTAAAGCATAGTATTATTCATTGTATATTCCTTCTTGTTGTATATTTTCTTTAGCAACTAATATTGATTTATTTCTGATTATGATTCCATTTTCATCACATTTATTTCTAAATACCCATTTTACTCAAATTACAAAAATTTTATTTAGTTATTATAACAAGGGTCAAGAAATTATTCCTTTCAAATTAATTTATCTCATCTTGAATAGTTATTATCCAATCATCATCACCTAAATCATTATCAGTACTTTTTGGTTATAATTGGGAATGAAATGTTAGATTCTATACGTCATTCATTAAGGAACTTTTAGACCTTACTGGTTGGTGTACATAACCAATGAAACATTCTCTACGATGATTCCCTAGAAACAATTGACTTGGGTTTTGTAAAAGATATTCATCAATATTTGGTAGGAAATCATTTAGAGTAAATAATTCCCAAAAATTTTCATGAGTATTATACTTATTAGAAGAATATTCCATCAAAGGATCATAATGAGTTTTTGAAAACACATTCAAAGATATAGTTTGTGTTTGTTTAAAAACAAAAGGATCAGCTCCATCAAATTTAACATGTAATGTTTCCTCAATAGTTTAAGTATTTTTATTAAATACTATACAATCCTTAGAAGTTGTACAGTAACCTAAGAATATTTCTTATATAGGTTTGGGTGCAAATTGGAACAAGTTATCTTTAGTATTCAAAATGAATACTTTGCATCCAAAAACTATAAAGCATGAAACATTAGGTTTTTTACCTCTCCATAACTCATATAGCATATTATTAAGAAATGGCCTTATTAAAACTCATTTTATAGTGTAATAAGAAGTATTTACAACATCATCACAAAATTTTTTATAAATTGATATTCAATCAACATGGTTCTATTTATTTCTTGAAGAAATTGGTTTCTTCTTTCCACAACAAAATTTTTCTTAGGGGTTCTTAGGGCTGAGTGGTTATGAATAATTTATTTCTTATTATAAAAAGTTTCAAAATATAAATCCTCAAATTCTCTACCATGATCATTATGAATTTTTATAAATGGATGGTTTTTATCATTTTTATCTTTGGATGAAAAATATTTATAATATTAAAAGTATAAAAATTTATATTCTTGAAAATAGACCCATATAAATCTAGTGTAATCATAAACTAGAACAAATACATAATATTTCCCTCCAATACGTCCAATTTTTGTTGGACAAAAATGATCCATATAAACTATCTATAATTAAACAATAGTTTAGACTTCACTTATTGATTTAAATCTTGAAATATGTTTCTTTCCACATTGACAAGGATCACAAACTTTTGGAGAATCAATTATAAGATCCAGTAGATCCTCAACCAGTCTTTTCTTAGATAATTTACATAAGTTCTAGTGGATATAGTGTCCTAATATTCTATTCCATAAACATGATTGGTCTTCCATTACACTAATTCAAGCTATTTCTTGGCTCTTAAGGTCTTTTAAATTATGTGTATAAACATTCTCATGCTGATTGGAAGAAAGAATGAACTCATACATGGAATAGAAAACTAATAATTTATCATTCCTAATATTCACATGGTAAAATTCATCACATAACAGTTTTATACTTATAAAGTTTTTTATAAAACCTTTACCAAATAATAAATTTTAAATTAATGATTTTCCAAGAAGAACAATGATAGATATACCAATAATTTCCCCTCGAGCATTGTCTCTAGAAGCGAATCTTCCACTTTTCATATTCAAAATCTTTTCTAAAAAGTTTTTTTACCACTCATGTGCCATGAATATACACTATCCATGTTCCAATTATTGTTATTGGTACTTCCTTTGTATTCTTGAAAATAAAGAAATTAGGTATTTGGAATCCAAACATTCATGGATCTAGAATTTTTAGAAATTAAAATATCAGGAATCCACATATGATTAGAAAATTAAGATTTATGAAAACCTAAAGATTTCAGTTTATTTAATGAAAATTTTTCCTCCCAATGTTCACCACAATGACACTTAGTGAAAAAGGGGAAGTTTGAGGGAAAAATTAGTTGGTCCTAAAAACATGTTTTGAATGAGAATAACCAAATCCAAAACTATTCCTAAGAGGAAAAGTTTTTGAATAAATTTTATCAAAGTTATATTTTCTTATAAGTAATGTTCGTAAATATTCAAGAAAGAAAATATTTCATATTTTAGTCTTATGACTAAATTCTTCTCTTTATAGTTATAATTTTTAGGATTGGGGTTAGTCTCTAAAACACTTTTCCTAGAAATAACATTTTTTATGATCCTTATAATGTCTATCATTTTCATAGTTATCTTTTTCAAAGTTTTTTGTGATAGAAAAAACATAAAATAATTTTTTATGAAGATATTTAGAAAGATATGGTACATGTTTTATTAAAATACTTATTCTATATTATTCCTTATCATGTTTTTTATTGATATTACAATTTTCATTTCAAGAATCATGGAATACCTAGGTACATCTTCAAAAGAAGGTAAAGTATCTTCTATTAAGGAATATTATTCATCCAAAAAATATATCTATCAATACAAGGATAGTTATAATTTAAATATATGTTGGTTAAGGATTATTTTGTGTGTACCTTAGCCATGAAACATTTATTTTCAATAGTTATTCTAGAAATTAGACCAATATTCATATATCTAGAAGATTTATTATCTCAAGATTCTTTAGATGATTCTCCACCACTTGAAATCCATTAATAATTTTTCTTTAATAATTTATTTCCCTTGGGCTTGTAATATCATTTATGATTCATATATGAATTTATATCTTTCTTTTCCTTTCTTTTATGCTTAAGAAAATCAGGTCTGATATGTCTTGATTTAGTTTATTTATAACATGTGACTACATAATCATTGTTATCTTTGTTGTCCTTTTTCTAATATCGGTATTGGGAATGTTTCTAACAAATAATATTGATCATCCTTCGAGAAAGATTGGCTAGCGCATTCTCAGACTGTTCATATTCACATGTGTCTGACTAAATAAATACTTACTTAGACTTTGTCGACTTAACTAATCTATGAGGAATCTTGAATTTTATATCATTTTAATTAGTTGCAAAAGAAACATTCCCATTATTCTATATAATATTATTAGAATCTATCTTCAATTTGTTCTTATTATTCTAGAGATTCCCAAATAAATAATCATGTGTAACTGTTGTAACTTTCCTTGACTCATCAATATCATTTCTCTTTGATTCCCACTAGTTAGGCATGATATCAATAATAATTTCCATAAGAATCTCATCATCTATGCCTTTTTCTCCCACTGACTGCAGACTGTGAACAATAGTCATGGATATTTGTTGAACTTTAACTATTGGTTCTCCTTAAGGAAAAAACAAAACCATGATAATCTACTCTCAACATGCCTCTTTCAGTTACAATAACTTTTGAGGTAACAAAATGTGTATCTTCAAGTTTCTTCCAAATATAATTAGACTCTTTACAAGAAGGTATCTGGATATATATATTTTTTGTCAAATAACAAATAAAAGTTTTTTATACCTTATAGTTAAGATGATATTCTTGATTTTCGTGATTTGTAAATGTTCTAAATTCCTTATCAAGTATCTTATAATTTTTGATAAGAATAAAAAAAATTTCAACACATGTTTTAATGAAAACATCATTCATTATATCTCTCAAATATTCATAATCATTCCAAAAAAAAACTAGTGGAATTGTAGGATTCAAATTATCTAGGGATCTGACATTTGTTCCAACCATATTAAATGAAATAGAAGAATTATTTTTCCACAACCCAAGATAGTATATTATATATTTATAAACAGAGAGTTTATAAAAGAAATTATCATCAAACATGCAGTATTAAACAATGTGTAAATTAGATGAAATGAAAAATTTCCTTGTGATACTAAGTGTAATATTAGTATATTAGAGACCTCCCATAATACCAATTTTAGGATCAACATATAAGATGCAGATACTCAATTACCAGGGGGTGGATTTTTTGTTAAACAATTTCATTTTTAACCTGAAGGATAATTCTTTTAACAAAATTAAACAAACAAGATTCAAAAAACCCTATGCTATCATTAATAATGATATTGAAAGGGACCAAGGTTTGATTACAAATATATTATATAGAAATAAACCCACAAGTATACTTATGTATGATACGACCTTAAAGCATATAGAATCTTACATCAGAGTTAATATAATAGAGAAAGTGTAAGAAAGTTACACATTATCTCTTTAAAAAAAATTAGTTGAATTTAATGAACTTTTAATTATAAAAGAAGTACAAGTGTAGTGAAATATTTTAACCAAAATAGATGGGTATCCAAAAAATTGGATAAAATTCCCTTAATTTATACTTTCTAGAATGTTTCTTTTACCCAAACCTGGGTAAGCCCTCAATACGAAGATCAGAAACCATCTTGTTATCCCCATGAGCCCATGATCGATAAGGTGATCGTAACCTCTATCTTCCATAAACTTGGAATCCCTATATTAATCATGTAATCAGAACTATTATCTTCCTTCCTCTTGGAAGCCCTCAATTATATACAACAACAATCAAAATCACACAAAGCATAATAAATATTGTTGAATATTTATGCATGTGTAGCAAGGTATTCACAACATAAACTCTATAAGGATTTCATACAATGAAAATCAAGTAGAGTTCTCATAGAGTGTCAGTTCTCCCAAAAGTTCACTGCATTGAAAACATTCAAATGATTGGGTATTTATAGGAGAGATCTCCAAAAGTCACATTTTCCTTGAATAGTCATATTTTCTTTAAAATATCAGAGGGACATAGACCAGTGGGATTCATTATTTTCATATTGTAACATAATTAATGAAACCATTTTGTTTAAAAAAATAATTTTCACAAGTATGATTAACACTGGAAAATAATGTTAGAATCTGAATATAAGAAACATAAAGATAATATAGTAACATTAATATAGTTAGGAAAACATAACATTAAATAAATATAGAATCATTAATAAAGTTATGAAATAATAACATTAAGAAATATATAAAATTATATTCTAAAAGATTTATGAATTGAATTGATACAATATTAAGAATTGGAATATAAGGAACATGGTGAATCAAATTCAATTTAATGAGAAATTTTTTATCTAAGAAATAGAGTAATTCATATTTGTTTTTTTTGAGTGATTCAAAATCTAAGAAATGCACTGATTTGGAATAACTTCTTCTAAGTGATTTTGAATATAAGAAATGCACTGATTCAGAATGAAAAAAAAACAAGTTGAATCAAAATATAAGAAAGATTCTATGTTTTATTAAGGATCTGATTTATTACAAAAACTATTCAGACTTAAGAAACCAAGTGATAGACATAGCTATAAAAATACCGTATATATAAAATTCCATATAGATATAAATAATTAAAAAGGAAATTTATTTGTAATTTCCAAAACATAAAGCAATTGAAAATGTCATAAGGAATATTTTGACTCAACAATTACATGGTTTATTTCATTAATATAAAGTATACATCTAATAAATTTTCATTAAAATGATATCTTTACTCCCCTTTGATCCCCAGGATTTCCATGTTTCATTATGAAATATATCAAAATTTAAACTAGTTTTTATTATTCTATTATAAAAATTTTATCATCTATCTTTCTTATTTCTCCTCTAAGATGAATGTGTGACTTTTCGATTGATGTAATTTTTTCCTAAGAAAATTGGTTATCTCTCAAATCATAGAAATCCAAAATTTTGATCGATTCATATTTGAAAACCTATATATATTTTATTAATTATAACTAAATATATTTTCATCCATATATACCATCACCATGAAATAAGCTTCATTTTAGTCTTTCAGATAGAGGTTTTTATCAACCCATCCTCCCTTGAACTTAAATTTTCTCAAATATAAGTCAATTTATACATACTAAGCATGATTCACTTTCTTTTGGCCATATAATATATTTTTGAATATATATACCTTCTAATAATCATTTCCAATACAAATATTATTGGTTGAACAATGTATACATCTTCATTCAATACTCCATTCGAAAATAGTGTCACTACATGGATTTGGTAATATCAAAAATTTCATTGAACAAACATTGTTGGAAGGAGTCTTAATGATTCCTTTATTTACACTAAACAAAATACTTCCTAAACTTCAATTAATTAATCCTATTTATATCCTTTACACTCATGGATCACTTTATTCTAGACCAATCTTCCATGTTAAACAATATTGTTTTTGAAGACCCATTATTTTCCAATTATATTTTCTTGTCTAGGTCTATCCATAAGTTCGAAATGTTTGATTCTTATCTATTTGGTCCAACTCTTAATTCCTGGATATCACCCATGATTTTCCATTTACTACTTACTAAAACATATTTTTTTTATAACTATGATAATATAGTAGTATGATCAATAATTCTCATTCTTCCAGTTTTTAATATTACTGATTTATCTCTAGTAATGTTTCTTAGATAAATTTTTTTTTTTTGCATTTTGAGACACTTTTTGATTCCTTTTAAAATATTTCTATTCATCTAATTAAACTTCAAAAGTAATAATTTTATGGGGGATTCAAATATTCTTCTAACCAAATAATTCTATCCTATTTTTCTTTAATCACTTCTTTAGGTTGTTTTTTTCATGAATTTAATTTAACTTCATATTCAACAATTTTCACATCACAACATGAAACTAAATTATTTTGACATTTATAAAGGCATTTATAGAGTTTATTTTTTGATGAGTAGCCTAAAAATATTAATTAATATATCGAAATACCAAACATTCCATAATTTCCCTCTTTATTCTAAAGGACAGATTTACTTTTGAATACTCTAAGATGATTCAATGAGGTTTTCATACTAATATAAATTTTATATGGAATCTTATCTTCTATAGGAATGATTAATATTTTATTATGATTATAAACAATCACTTGACTAAATTTTATTTATAAATTGAGAGGTTTTCCACTTTTTATGAATTAACTATTTTCCATTGTATTTACCATGTGGTCCATTATTTCCATGACTACATTCTATTGAGGATTTCTTTCCACTGGCTGTTGAAACATGAGTCTATGTTTCTATAAATAATTATTATGTTTAATAGAAGTGCATTTAATTCCATTGTCAAACCATATGATCTTTTTTTTATTTCTTAATTATGAAATATTCTTTGAAACCAGTTAATATAGTCTAATACTTCTCCCTTTAACTATACAATCATAGAACAAACCATACTAATATAGTCAATAAAAAATAAAATGAATATTTCTCATGATCAATTTCATATGGACTTATTGGACCATGTATATTGGTGTGGAACACAAGAAAAAAATTAAGTAATCACTTAATATATAGATGATTATGGTTTCTATCATGTTTCCTCGTAGGCATGAATCACAAATAATTTCTCTGTTATTATTTAGTGATGGTATGTCAACACCATATTTCCACTTGGAAAATTTTTCCAATCATTATTAATGAATGTGACCAAGCCGATGGTTATACAAAATATTCTCATATTATGAATTAAGAAGATAATTATTCTCCTTGTTACCCACTTGATATAGGTTCCCATTTGTTTTCATCACCACAAAAAATAATTTCCGTCTTTCCCTTTGACACTAGATCCTTTTCGGTTGAAACCTCAAATCATGATTCACAAAACCAAATAAGATCATAAAAAAATGTCAGAGGCCCTCGATATAGAGAACATCAATATTATTCAATTCCTCTCCAACTAGGTGAGTCTTAACACACAATTTGAATTTATTTATCCCTCACCTTATTCTCATTACCATTCCAAGAAACATTAGAATGGGATTATAAATATTTTGGTATCCACTCATTTTTTTCAGGACCAGTGATTTGGTCATACACTTCTTCCATTATGGGTAAAATATGTTTCTCAATGTAATGGAATTGAATTTATTTTCATCAAATATTTATTATCATCTACATGACATATATTTATTTATTTATGTATAATTTATATCATTACTCCTAAAGTTAATGTAATTGAAAAAACATCTATATATTGAATTTTTTATACTGAGGTGCAGGCTACATTTCGATTATCCTTTATTGAATTATAATTTATTCTTCTTTCATGTTATTTTATGCTTCACTGTAAAAATATTTATTTGATTCTAATTCATGTGTTTAGGAAAGATTTAGAAGAAGATGATCTTGGGGGTTCTTATTGGAAACACAAGATAATGTTTTAATTTTGTGTCTTTAAAGAAGTTTCTCTATAATTTATTATTTATCTAGAGAAAAAAACATGGGATGGATAATGTAAATACGATGGTTGTGATTTTTTTCATCACATAAATCATGTTTGAAACCAAGCGATGTTCAGTGATTCATTTGAGTTCATGGACATTATAAAATTATACTGTTTAAAGTTGATTGAAACAAAAATTTTAAGAGTTATAATCAAATATGGGTTTCTATGATAAAGTATGGGAATTATTATTGGCCCTTAGATTTATGTAATTATCATTTCGGACATTGAGAACTAGAAAAATGGTCATAGAATAGTTACGTATGAATGAATACCAACTTTCATGAAAACATCATCCAACCATATGTAAAAACAATTTGATCCTACATAAACATATTATAATCCTATGTAAACATCATCTAACTCTTTGTTAACATTATTTGTGGTATGAAAGCATGAACAAGACATTGTTTTGACATATTGTGAGATGTGTAGGCATGATCACTCTAATAGTCCTTTGTGTATCTTTCTAATAAATACATCAAGAACTATATAAATACTATATATGTACTTATCAATTTTTTTAAGGTTCATCTACTATCAACACAAGCAGCACGTCTTAGTGAAATTCTGAAAATGATACAAAATCAGATTTATGTGTTTTGAATTTAGTATTTTGATGAATATATTTAAATTAAATGAAACCAGTGGATTAGTTTAACATGGAATTAGATATAAAAATTAAATATTTTTATTCAATATACACTTTTATATCTTTAAATCAATAAATACATAGAAAACTATTCTTCTCAAATTATAAATTTTATGCGCTATAGCTAAACCTTGTTTGAAGTTTCTAGTAATTTATATGGAAAGTGGAATACCTATGATTAATGAAAAAAATATTGTGTTAAGATTGAAAAGAAAGATACTAGAGAATTTATTAGCCATTTTATTTTTGTTAAAGTTATTATATGGATATCATTATAGAACATGGGATTGGAAGGTGATACCGTGAATAATATAATATTATGATTGAACTTTGGCTATTTATTTATTCAAATATAAATATTTATAACTATTTTATTTAAGTTTTAAGATCAACTAAAAATTCATAAATTTTAGGAATATATCTTTGGTGATATCAAAGAAAAACTATGCATTGGAAATGAAAAGGAATGGGTCTATCAAAAAACCAATGAAAAAAATCCAATTGTATTTTTGAGAATATTTTGACGAAGATAAGGTCAGTTGGACATGATGTTCCTAGATTTAATAGATATATAAGATTTTAATATTGAAATATAATTTAAGAACATTAGGTATGAGGATGATGTAGGCAATTAATGGATTCATTACATATGGTTCTGTGTATTCAAAATGAATTATTTTTTACTACCATGAAATAATAAGGAAGAAACATTACTCATAATAATTTAAAAATTTATTACAAACTATTAGTGGAAGAAATATCATTTGTTACCAACATTTTTTATAACTGAAATGTATAGGATGTACTTTTTTGAAAAATGCATCGAAGCATATTTTGAAGATGTGAAATTGTGTGTTTCAAGGATGTAACATGCTCGCTTTTTTCTTATAGGATTAATCAAGTGGGTAGTGTGATCTTGAAAGAATATATATCACACCATGGACATGCCTCATAAAATTGAGATCTTATCTATGTACATAATTTTACTACACATGTTTATGTTTGTTAAATGTGTGTGGGAAAAAATATTATTTATCTTAATAGGCGGTGACAATTATTTCAAAATAAACATAAAAATTTATTTAAAAACACCAGTTGAAACCTACCCTCAGCGATTTACCATGGATCATATTGGTACGTACACACATTTTGTTACCTAAATAACAATATAATTGACACTTCATCAGAGGAAATATCTTTTTTATCTCCATCTCTCCACATATCTCCATCTTATTTATAACTTCTTCTTTTATAGTAATATCTCAATGATTGATAACATTATCTGTTCATCATCTTATCTATGGAATTAAAAAATTATTTATATTTTTTGATGTTCCTATATCATATCCATGGCCATATTTACCCATTAAATTCTTTTTTTGAGAATTTAACACTCCATTAAAACACCATGATCCTTTTCAGCCATTTTATTTAAAACAATAATTTTTTTTTCAAATTTTATATTCCTCCTTGAGCCTTATATTATTTGTTTCATTAATAAACATATTTTTAAATATATGTATTCTTAATTGATGGTTTAAATCTTTTTAGATTTATCCATGATGGAAATATTATGATAAGTAATGATTTTACTATATTCTTATTTATTTAAAATGCAATTAATTGTTTCTTCAGGTTTCACACAACTTTATTCAAAATATTCCAATTCTTTCTCTATATGATACAATTCTAAATCATTATAATCAACACAACTTGAGGATTCCTTTAACACTCATCTAATATCCATTTTTTTTATATTTTTAGATCAACCTATTTAAGATCCCATTCAAATTATACATTGCGATAAAAAACACCCATTGGTTGATTATCATATTCAGATTCAACGATAGATTTATCCACCAAGTTCATCGAAACATCATCTATATCAAAAAGAAACCCAGTTCCAAGTCCCTCTACTAGAGCATATGTAGTATCTTCTCCAACATTTCTTTCGTACACATTTATTTAAAAAAATAATTAACATTTACTGAGTTAAAGTTATATCTAGGGAAAAATATTATATCATTATTTTTTTTGTCTGAATTAAAACTCAGATTAAAATTCATCAAAAATTTTTGGAATTATAAAAATAACCTGTCTAAAAATTATATAATTAATGTAATATAAATGAAAAATACCTTTAAATATGATGTTTCATAGACTAAATTTTTATGCTACACATGATAAAAAATCATCAACAACATATTCTTCAATTTTAGTGTTATGAAATATCTATTTATATACTTAATTGACTTATATTTCTTTTCATCAATGTTTTAATGAACTTTCTGGATCCACTTTCATTACATACATGAATGAATTTATGTGTAGATTGTGTAGAGAAAATTCCCTAAGATTTACTTCTTCGAGTAGTGACATTTTTATTTATAAATTAGTGATAATCTCTCTATGAGTTTCTTCAAAATACCAACATCATTCAGGTTATGACCAAGACCATGAATATCTACAATCAATTCAATAATATGGTTGAATAAAAAGAATGATATTTTTACTTGGATCCATCTTCGAATCATCAAATCTATTTAAAATAAATAGTAAATTTGGTATTTTCACACTACGGTAACTTTTCATTCAATTTAATAACATAATTGAATTACATAAATATTTCCAAATAAACATCAATCATAAAAGATCATAAATGTTTTCTCTTTCTATTCTTCCATACCTAATAATTACATCTATAATATTTCAGAACTCACTTTTCATTCATTATACTCTCCATGATGATAATTTCATTAGATAACTAGTCCAACAAATAACCAATAGATAAGATACTACTTGTTATAACCATGTCCCAACTACACAATATAATAGGTGGTGAATAATGGAGAGTTAAAATTTTCTTCTTTACTCTAGTTTAGTGGATCTTTTCTTCCCATTTTAAAATTAACCTTTAATATGTCATGATGAGAACACACATGAACAATTAATTGATGGAATATAAAGAATCACATAAAAAATTATTTTACTTGGTTCACCCATATTGGGATATATATAGGGAAAAAATATCAAGAATTATTTGATAGTTCTAATAATCAATACACCTCTGTTTTTTGATTAAAATATTTTAGATAAACTAACTGCTTGTACATGGTATATGATCAATTAATATATTCTACTCACTAGTTTCTAAGAGGGATATATAAAAGTGAATATAAAAACATAGGGAAAACACATAATGATTGGAAAATATAGATATGAAAAAAAAGAAATATTTGGTATTTTACCTAATCCTCTATGCTTCAGTTTAATAACTTCCTCAATATAAACAATAACAAATTAATTATATGATTCATTTTTGAAAAATCTAATTCAATAAAACTTGATTTAAGAAATTTAGATATTATAAAAAATCCTTAATTTATACACTATTCTTATGCATCATTGATTTATACTATCACTCCCTTTTTATGTGTCTTTCATACTTATACATTTTTTTATAGGTTTTAAAATATATAGTAAATTTTTTAATTCTAACTTCAAACATCATTAAACATCAAATATCCTCTATAATTAGTTTTCCAATTAGATCATCACCAAGAACATATCCACCATCTATATTAAATTATTTTTTGATGGATGTACCAAAAACATCCCTACATACATTAGAAATCCATTTAATCAAATATATTCATATTATAAATATTTTAGTAGTCACATCATGATGATTTACGTCATTATATGAGAGATCAGTTCCATCATCAGTTTTCATCATCTTCATATAATAACAAAACCAGACCCATTGATTCATGATATAACATGATTTTCATTTTATGACTACCATTATATTTATATTTATGTCCTTGAATATTTCTTCATTATCTGGATTTCATAGTGTTGTTACTTTAATCACAACTTGAACTTTGTATCATTGAGTGATATAATATATAATTTCTTGATTTCCAAACCTATTGTAATGTTTCTATCTTCTGTGGTGTGGGTGGATTAAAAATGGGAGAAATAGTAAAATTCGATAAATAATCTTAATGTTGTGATTTCCAAGTAATGGCGTGATCTAGTTTCTTTAAATATTTTCATATTATAAAACTGTACATGTCACCACTGACATCTCAGTTAATCATAATCATATAGGGTGTTATATTATACTTTTAAAATTCATATGTAAATATACTTAAATCATCATACATGTGATCCTAATGTGATAGTTTATAACTAAAATAACCTCCATAACATATCTTGGTCCAATTGAAATCATCACTAAACTTCTTTTCACATATCTAAAACCCTAAAATGACTCTATATTGCATTAATATTGATAAAAACCCTATAATTACAACTTGTGGATCCAATAAGATATTAATAATTTATTATTTTATAATAAAAATTTTCAAAAACTATCTCATAATTTGACTATGATGTATTTCATATTAACGTGATAAAATTAAACAACGAAAATTTAATATTATATTAAAGGGAAATGATCATGTTTATCTATTCATAAGTTATAATGTGTTTATAAATTATTTATGAATCATTCAAAAATGTTTTTTTTCTATTGGAATATATAAATTATTAATTTGTTTATTTTATTCCCAATTTATTATTGAGATATTTAATTTTTATATTTTAAACTTTTTTATCATTTAGTTTAAAGAGTTAAAATGATTCTATAAATTTTTATACAAGAATATAAATAGTTATATGAAACATTTGTTAATTTATTTAGATATATTCCACCTTAACTCTAGTTTTTTCATGAGTTGTGTAATAATTAATAAATTAATATTATTTGAACATATTTATTTGGTAAAAGGATTAATATTCCAAACTAAATCATCAAAATAATGTATACTTGTATCGGAAAAAATATGAGATAAGATTGTGTGATTGAATCCATTTGAAAAATAAAATGTTCCATATTCCTTCAAAAAAAAGTTTTCAATACTTATATATTCCATTATAGTAGTTTCAATTTGAATTTGGGTTTCCCTAAATTCTATTTTTAAGGAAATAATGTAATTGGTGTTCACAATTGGATTAGGTTCTTATTTTTAGTATTCTCTTTGGATTTCAATTAATTGGGAAACCCTTATAAGGGATACTGGAGTTCTAGTGTTTATTGTTTTTTTTTTCATATTATGGATTGGGAAAGGAGTTATCCATTAAAACATACAAGAATTATATATTACATGATTTTCAAAATGAATTACCTAAATAGCTAAGAGATGATTTAAACAACACAAGTTACTCATTGTGTCGTGAAATATGGATATAGGAACACTAAATGATATAATGTAAATTGGGTTTTCATTTTAGTGAGGTTAAATTTAAAAAAATTCCATATAAAATTAATGTAAAACATAATAATCTTATAATAAAATATTATATTATAGATATAATAGAATAATCATTTTGGAACTATAAATTATGATCAATAATACACAATGAAGGATAATAATGTAATAAATTTCTTATGATGGGACATAAACATAAGAACTATTCTTTAGAAAAAACTAATTCTATGTGTTATAAATAAACATTACTATCTAACCAATTATTGATGTTTTTCAATATTATGTCTAGATTCTTATTATAATATATTGTATTTTTCTTGTATTATTTTTCAATATTACATGGATTAAGTTCCAGACCATATCCTGAGACGTCGTATGATTTTGAGGCCTGGTGTTATTAGAAAAATTGTTTTAAATAAATTAAATAATTAAATAAAACACTCAAAAAGTTTTCCTGAAAGTGGAATAACTTTTGAATGGTTTCTTGGATTAGAACCAAAGGGAACCATTTTGTTCAAAACAATGAACTTACCTTAGGCGTGAACTGACACCGGTTGGCATATGTCAAATGTGGTAATTTTTCACTACCACATTAAATAAATAAAATAAATTGATGAAATATTTATTTTATTTCCATTTCATCTAAACGACGATGCAACATTTATTTTTATTTTAAAAAAACATTTAGGCAGATATCCATGGAAAGGCTCATAACCCAGGAATCCTCAGGAGGCCCTGGAGAGAAAAACCTGGAGAACCCTCTCAGCAGGCAGTGATAATACCTTTTATCAAAGATTGAAAATTCCATTCTAGACCTATCTCACCAATGGTGATGACACAATAATTGATCTTCATCAACGAGTGATCCAAAATCCAGGTAGAATGTGTGATTTCAATTCTTCCTTCCTGTTCTTGATTTTATCGATGAAAGCAGACAAATCCATGAGAAGATTAGACCTTGGATCGATCGTGCATGTGGGATGGGATGTTATTTATGGGTTTTATTAGTATTTCAATTATGGATTTTTGTTTCATATTTGTTTATAATTATTAATGGAATGGATTGATGATGGAATGAACAATAGCTAACGGTTCGATCCTCGGGGGTTGTACCTTATGATTTTATACCATAATTTCTTGTGTCTGATCTTTGTTCTTCCCCAAATAGTGAACGATCAATCATTGATCCTAAATTTCTTTGCTCAATGATCCAAAATTTTTAGATCTAGAATATATATGACTCGATGGATGTGTTATTGTTATGATAATAGACAAATAAAAGAAATTCAAGAGAAATCGTCGTTCAGGCGGTTTGTGTCAGATTTGATTAAATCTGTTTTATGATCTTATTAAAGGCCCCAAAAAAATATATTTGGTGTTAGGATGGTGAAAAGACCATTGAACTTGAGTTCAAAGGTAAAAATACCACTATAACACGATCCAGGAGATCAACCGAGGTGTGCGGAGGAAGAACAAGACCTTCTAGAAATTCTAAAACACATGGCATGTAGTACCGGTTACAAGGCATGTTTTCCTTTCCGGACCCCTCTCCATATACTCTATAGAGTATATAGGCATAGGGTGGAGTACCCGGGGTTCCTACACTATTTTTATTACACCACATGATATGTCATGAATTGGATACATGAGCTACATCATTTAATAGTACATGGGAAATGTTACACATGTTGACGACGTGTACTGGAACACAACCATGGTACATTAGGGGACCAATGATGGAAGGACATGGCGTGTACCTCCATTTACACACAGTGTACCCATTTTCTATATGACATGTTATAAAGACACATTCCGTTTCACAAGGGTATTACTAAAGGCCTAGGGACACGACGTGTGGCCCTACTACATACAATATAACCCTTTCTAAATGTCTTGATTCTCATTATCCTTTGTATATTAGCTAGATCTTTTAGGGTTTGTTCCATTTATTGATTCATTCATGGTAGCTATGAATCATTTCTTACTCATAGGACTATGTCCCTTATATTGGAATTCTTGGAAAATGTTTTTGGAATCCCTCGAGAGGCCTAGAGTAGGATCCTTTATTAATTCTTCATGCCTAGGTGTAGATCTCAATATCAACATGACCTACACTGCACAGTCACTGATCCTATACTTAGTGGGTTAATCCAGATTTAGTTGTTGGTATCACCACATGGACCAGGCTGTGATCTTCATCTATTGTGTTTTATCATAGCTCTCTTTAGATCTATCAACATATCTCTCTCCCATTGAGAAACCTAATGAGAAGTACCTCTTAGAAAGATGTCATCAGTGATATCATACTTAAGAGTATGTTCTCCTAGATGAGTTGTTCATATAATCATTAAGCTAAATTCCCAGTGTTGGTATGCAGTGGTTATGACTTACCTCTAAAATGTGTGTCTTGGTTGAGTTTATCTGGATATTCTTATTATATGTACTATAGAAATATACCTATGTAGACCTACATGTATCTTTACATTCTTACATTTATTTATGGTTTTGGGATGTCATACTACTTATTTTAATACTCACCAATAGACTATCTTTTCAAGAAAGTTCTATGTCTTGTTATGATGATCGAACTTTTGATGGAGTCCAAGGCGGAAAAGGACCAAATAGTGATTTGTGAGATTGGATGGGCCAAGGTGTGTTACTATAGATGTAGATAACAATCCTTGTACCTTTTTCATATAGGTTGGATAGGTGGTTACAAACTATTTTTGGTGGGTAGGTATTCTGGCCATGAATACTCTACATTACATTCTATTATACTCTGGTTGTGGTATATAGTGGTATTCTTGTATTGTTTACTTAGTGGTTTTTAAATTTCAACATTTTTTTGTCTTAGGAATGTGTGAAAGTGTATAGGTACATATGAAATTCCTCCCATGTTAGTTATGTACCCACTCAATGCTAGTCACTAGCCCTTGTCCTATTAGAGGCGGTCTTAGGGAGTGACAGTATGGGCCCCATAGGGATGGGTCATGACAGAGTTGTATTAGAGTTGGTTGGTTCTACATTAGGACTGAGAGTCTATAAGATTGGTTTGGGGTGATAATTTTAAGTGTTTCAAGTTTGGATTTTTGTCCAGGGACTCCAATGCTGGTATGACAATCGACGTATCAAAACGCTAGGACTATGATAACCCACATTTTGACTCGGTACATGAAAACACATGTTGTAGGGGAAATAATGAAACATGAATCATATAGAAATGGGTTTTGGTTTCAATGTCTTTCTTGAGTCAGCTATCTATATGTACTCATTGACCATGGTACAAATTTTTTTCTTTCTATATTCCTCCACTATTTATACCATCTTGGATTTAGTAGCTCGATCATGAGGGTGCCCCCCTTAGTGACGAGGCTTTGAAACATGGACCAATTCCCCATATATCACCTCTAGGTGGTTTAAATACCACACCACCACCTATAGAGTAGCACATGGTATCCGCAGTACTAGAAGATGAGCAGTGAATGATGAGTGTTCTTTAAGAGTTCTAGTGACACTCACCTCTCACGTTTCGAGGTGATCCTGACCCATAGGTGGACAAGAAATAGCTTGAGGCTGTGATCCAAGTTTTTTTTGTATAGTCAAGACACCATCAGATTAGATGGGGGTCTGAGTGGCGATCCTTTTACACAACTTTGTGGGATGTTGGTGGAGTTTGGATATCCGGAATTCAAATGAGGTGAATCTTTCATGTCTAGTGTTTGAGCGACTCTTAACAAAGGATTTCTCAACAGTTACGTTGATATATGTGAGAATTTACGAGCTTCTTCATCTCTAGTAGGGTAGACTGAATGTGGATGATTATTCCTCAAGATTCACCAAATTTTCCTGGTACTCGATGGATATAGTTAGAGGTAGGTTCTTTAAGGCTTGGACTTTTGTGCATGGTTTTTGTAGAGACATCTGAGCCAGCATTATCCCTCTTTGCATTCTGAATTTTTCTAGGGGTTCTGGAGTGATCTTTAGTGGTTGAAATCTTTTTGTCCAAGTAGATACAACTAGTGATAGTCAAACATGGATAAGAATGAGAAAATACCTTGAAATCAGGGAGCCGACTTCAGTCCCCAGGTCCCGTACATGAGGTACATTTCTGGAGGAGGTCCCCAAATAGAGTATATGCAGTTCAAGTCTCATAGGGTGGATCAAGACAGCCTAGGGAGAGGTGGGTTTATATATTTGAAGATAGGGGACTTATCAATATAGACATTCCAAATCATTGAGCTGTTGATAGGGAGACTTTGGATGAACAAATATGGCTGAGAAAACGACAGGAGAAACATTATTTGTATGGTGGAGGATGTGGTCGGGGAGTTGGGAGGGAAGCAAGAGTTTTCCGACATTTTGAATTGCTACCACAACCACCCTAGGTGGCCAATGATAGGCTCAGGGAGCTAGAGGACATGGGAGAGGATATATGCATTCAGTCAAGATTTATGACCCAGGGGATCCAAGAATGATTCTAGGTACAATCTATTCCTTTCATAATTTATCTATAGTACTGATAGACACAAGTTCATGGAATTACTTTTTAACTACATATCATGTTATATAACTGGTGATTTTGGTTGAACCGTTGACTCAACCCCTATGCATGGAGACACCTACTATAGGATAATCGTTGATCACACATCTATAAAAATATTGTGACATGACCCTTGGAGGTGAGAGTCTCAGTTCCAACCCCTTGGTGGAAGTGTCGAGTCCTTATGACATAATTCCTATTATGGACTGGTTATCCATAATTTATCCCCAGATTGAATATTTCAGGCAAAGGGTGTGGTGTTTCCATAGTGATGGAATGAGGTTTTCCTTTATCTTTGAAAAGGGAAACCAGGTATCACATGATAGACTCATGCATAGGAGGGTATAACTGATTTCTCATCAGTTGGAAAGCCTGAACCACATTGTAGAAGATGTAATGAGCTTCCATTTTCCAACAGTTGTAGCAGAGTATGTTGATGTCTTTATTGAAAATGTTCCAGGATTAACTCCTCATCAAGAGAAACAATTATTCATTACATTACACCCTAAGAATATATTGATATTAGAACCAATGTATTGGAGACTCATGTAGTGCTTAATGAGCTGAGGGTGTAGTTGGAGGACTTGTAGTAGAAGGCATTCATGTGACCCATTGTTTCACCTTAGGCGACACCATTTTTTCCAAAAAAGGAATATGGGATATTGGGTTTGTGTGTGTACTACCAACACTTGAACCTGGTGACCATGAAGGAAAATAATCCACTACTTAGAATCAATGACCTATTTGATCAGTTGAAAGGGTTACAATGGTTTTTGATAGAAGGAATCATATCAGGAAATAACTAGCTATGAGTAGGGGATGATGATATACCTAAGACAACTTTAAAATGTCTTTATAGTCATTATGAGTACTTGGTGACTACCGTTAGTGTGACGAATGACCCAACAATGTTCATGGGACTAATGAAAAATATTTATAATCCATACTTGGACCAGTTCATGGTAGTCTTCATTGACAATATCCATGTGTACTCGGTGTATGAGGAAGAGCACACGAAACACTTACAGATTGTTATGAAGAAACTCTGAGAAAACTAGATTTGTGGTAAACTTATAATCTCTAGTTTTGGATTTCGGTTGTCCACTTTCCGGGACACATTATCTCAATAGATTGAGTGGCTATAGACCTAGCCAAGGTTGAGGCAGTGTTAGCATGAGATCCACTAAGGAGCATAACGGAGGTGCGAAGCTTCCTTGTGCTAGCAAGATATTATTGGAGATTCATACTAAATTCTAATAGTATATCGACACCTATGAAAACATTGACATGAAATGGGAAGCCTTTCATAGGGATAAAGAAGTGTCAGAATACTTTTTACTAGTTGAGGAAGAGTTTGATGAGGACTCCGATCATGATATTTGTAAAGGAGGGTGTTGAGTATTTAGAGTACTATGATGAATTAGAAACCATGATTAGTTTTTTCCTAATGTATAGGTGAGAGGTGATTGACATAGGTTCACTCCGACTATAAGAGTCTCAAGTATATCTTCTCTCAGAAGGATCTCATCTTGAGATAGAGGCGATGTCTAGAGTTCCTACATGACCGTGACTTCGAGATTATCTATAATCCTGGGAAGGGGAACATGGTGACTGATTTTCTCAGCCGGAGACCTTGTATTCATTTTCTAAATGAGGTGTTAGATAAGTGGACTTGTTTCATTTATTATCTGTGGATGAAAATGGGATAGCTTACCTCATGACTATTGTTGTTACCCCCCACTCCTATTATGGGTTAGGGGGAACAACATGGGGATAACGACTATGAGACCCTATATACCCTGATGTCCATAAAGAATACCCATGATGTATATTCGAAATGTGTGAAGCACATTGTTCTTTTCAGAGGATATACAGTATTACATATGACATTATGAGAGATGGTTTTTAGTGTGTTTTGGATGTCCCCTTTTGTGGTACATCCAATTGTGGTGAAGATGTACCAAAACGTAAAATGTTGGTTTTGGTGTTTAAGGATGAAAAAATGTGTTATGGAGTTTGTTTCTCGGTTCCTTTCCAGTCATCCAGTGAGGGTTAAGAAATTGGTTCCAATAGTTTTAGCTCAACACCTTGAGGATATTGAATAGAAGTGGGATGTAATATAGATTGAATTTGTGACGAGTTTTCCATGTACCTCTAGGGGAAATGATTCCATATGGGCAATCAACAACTGACTAAACAAGTCTTCCCACTTCTTAGATATCCATGAGTAATGATATGTATAGAGCATGGGATGAATCTATGTTTATAATATAGTTCTACTCCATGTAGTTCCATCAATGATAGTTTTAGATTGTGTTTCTCATTTTACATCCGAGTTGTTGAAGGGATTTCAGGAAGCATTTGGGACACGGTTGTGCTGGAGAATAGTGTTTCACCCATAGACAGATGACCAGATAGAGAATAAAATTCATTTTATAGAGGACATGATGTAGTCTTTCATGTTGGACTTTTTCTATTGTTGGTAGGATCACCTTCCATTGGTAGAGTTTGTATAAAAGAACATCTACCATTTAACCTTTGGTATGGTTTCATTCGAGGCACTGTATGAGAGACCCTATAGGTCACCACATTTATAGACCAACCCAGGAGAGTCAACAGTCACGGTCCAATAATGGGTATGATATATTATAGAGAAGGTGCATATCATCCAATAGTATATGAAGTTTTCATAGAGCTATCATAAGTCTGACGCTGACAAGATACATAAGTCTTTGAAGTCTGAGGAAAGAGACCATGTGTTCCTATGATTTTCACCTCAATGTGGGTTATAGAGATCTGGCTAATGAAAAATGTTATATCTGATGTTTATAAGACCTTTTTAGATACTACATAGATTAAAAAAGTTGGAATACCAGTTGGTTGTACCCCTATAGTTAGACTGCGTACACAAAGTCTTCAACATGTCATAGCTAAGGAGGTACGTGCATGACCCATCACACATCATCAAATGGGGGGAGGTAGACATTGAGGATGGAGAAACTTTCATAGAGTATCCAATTGAGATTTAGGACTAGTAGGATATTACCCTTCATGAATGATTGATCCCTTTTGTGTGAGTCCAGTGGCCGCACAAGAATCTCTAGTAGAGAACATGGGTGCAAGAGGCTCATATTCGGGCTCAGTACCCCCAACTTTTAGAGTTGCCTTGTTTTGGATATTCAAGGACATAATTCCCCAAGGTATGGAGAATGTGATATCTCATATTTTATGTGTATTATATTTAAAAATTATATAGATTATTTTTTAGACAATTCACTGAGACGTTGAGCAATTCTAAGGCTCAGTGGGTCTGGAATTATTTTTGATAAATATAATATAATATTGAATATCACACACATGCAATTTTTCTAGAAAAGTGGAATAACATGTAAATGGTTTCCTCGATCATAAATATAAGTGCACTATTTAATTCAAAGTAATGAACTTACCTTAGGCTCAACCTAACATCGTTCAGTTCGGGTCAATTGTGGAATGATGTAACGAGCACTTTAAATGAATAAAATAAATTGATGATTTTTTTTTATTTTCATTTCATCAATGCAGAGACACAATGATGTATTTTTTAAAAATTGTTTATGTTGAGATCCAGGGATAGGATCCTTTCCCTAGAATCTTATGGATGCCCTGGAGAGAAGAACCTCAATAATCCTCTCAACATGTGATGATATGACCTTGGTTCAAATATCGATGAATGCCTTTGTTGAAAGATCTCAGTAACTACATTGATCTGACAATCAATCTTCATTATTGAGTGATCCAAAATCCAGGTTTGTTGTGTTATTTCATTTCTTCATTCCCCTTTCAAAAGTCTCTGATGAATATGGACTAATCTATGAATAGATTAGCCCATGGATTGATCATTCTTACGGGATGGGTTGTTATTTGTGGGGTTTTTCGGGATTTTGATTATGGAGATTTAGTTTATATTTTTTGATCATTCTCATGGTAATAGATAATGTCCAGAATTAACAATAGATAAGGTCCATTCCTCAAGGGTTGTTTCTGGTTCTTTTATTCCCCAATTTATTGCACACATTCTTTGTTATTCCCTAAAAATTAAATGATCGATCATCATGCCTTCATTTCATGGTGCAATGATCTGAAATTTAAAATATGGCCTTAGGAAAACTCAACAGAGGTGAAATGGTGATAGAGGTAGATGAGTAAAATTAATTTAGTATAAATTGTTCTTCAAGAAGTTTGCATTATATTTTATTAAAGAGGTATTGTGATCCGACTAAAGGATAGGCTCAAAAACATTCAGTGTTATGGTGGTGAAAAAAACTTCAATATTATGTTTAAAAGAGAATAGATCATTGGAACGAGATCTAAGAGATTGTATGAGGCTTTTAGAGGAGGAACATGACTATTTAGAAATTCTAGAACAAAAGGTGTGTAGTCTTGGTTACATGATATGCATTTCTCACTAGACCACTCAGTGTGTATTCTAGAGAGGACACATACATGGGGTGGAAAACTTGAGTTTCCTATATGGAATGTACTCCACCACACATCATGGCCTAAACCAGATATATAGGATACCCTGTGTACTAGTACTCATACAAGTTTAAATGGGTTGATTCCATGTACTTGCACATGACCAGGGTACATGGGTGGACCTTGGATGGAAGGACAAGGTGTGCGACTCCTTCTGAATTTTGTGTACCCATATTCTATAGGACATGTTCTAAAGACCTAGGTCATTGCACCTGGGTAGTACGTGAGGTCAAAGGACATGGAATGTGACCATACTACATGCTGGGTACCCCTTTCTACATGGATTTACTTTTTTCCTCCATATCTTGTATAAGATTCATTAGAGCTTTTTAATTTATCATTTCCCTATTTGTTGGTATGATTCATTTCCGACTTGAAGGACTATGATACTCTTAGAAGGTCATCCCATATAGAGTTGTTGAAATCCCCCAAGAGGCCAGAAGTAGGATCCTATCTTCATTCTTTGTGACCTAGGTTGAGTTATAAGTATCGACATGACCCACACTATGCATGTACTGATCCTCTACATGGTAGGTTAATCTAGATTGATATGTCAGAGAACCCCATAACCATGTTTTCCATCCCCATCTATTGCATTGTATCATATCTCTCTATAGACCTATCGGTGTATCTCTCTCTCATGGCGTGACCTGAAGAGAAGTTCCTCTCAAATGAACGTCATCAGTGTTATCAGAGTGAGGTTTGAGTTCTCCCATATGAGTGATTTGTGGAGTCTTTGAGTAGAATTCCTAGTGTTGGTAAGAAGTTTTTGTGACTTACCTCTAGGCAGTGTGTGTTGGTTGAGTATATTTAGATATTCTAGTTATAAGTACTACAAACATATACCTATGTTGAGATGGCTGTGTCTTTCCATTTTTGTATAAATTTGTAGTTTTGAGGCATCCTACAGGTTGTTTTTATACTCACCCCAACACAAGCTTTTCCCAAACATGTCGTACCTTGTACAGATGATCGACCTTTTGATAGGGTCCTTGGAAGAACATGACTAGTCATTTCTTTGTGTGACCGGATTAGCCGAACTGTGTTCCTATGGCTATAGACTGCAATACCAATCCCTTTCTATTATAGGTTGGACTTGTGGGTACAAAATCATTTTGGTGGGATTTTGTTCTAGACTTGTTTACTTTACTTTAAATTCTTTCAAACTCTGGTTGTGGGATATAGAGGTATGCATAGATTGTTTATGATGTGTTTTTTACATTTCTTTATTTTGTGGGCTTGGAGATGTATCTGTGTGTATAAGTACATAGAAAATTCCTCCCATGTTAATGAAATTACTACATAGTGCTAGTCACTAGCCCCTTGCTTATTGGAGGTGGGCTTAGGGAGTTTCCAAACATGCCCCACTGAGACAGGTCATGATGCTTATGAGAAGCATACCTTAATTAATTGATGTTGTACAATAATATTAAATCTAAAAAGGACCAGATAAAATTTAGTATCCATTAATGTACACAATAGGATTGAGTATGTATATTATATTAATATATTGAATATTTACTTTAAGGATGGTTCTATATATGTAATCCATTTTGTAATCATTGTTGGAAATGTTACAACAATTGAAATACATTCATTAATTTTTTTTTCCAATTTCCAAAAAATTGTTTAGGAAAAGTGACATTTATATTTGATGTATAGGCTCTTATAACATGTTTGTAATATAATAATTTAATGTTGTAATCTAGAGGAAAACATTGGTTTGTCCAATATTTAACAACAATTATTGAAACATAAAGGATATTCAAGATGTTTGGGCTATGTTTCCCTATGATATAATTTTTTTGGGATATATAGGGTCTTGAGAAACTACATGTAGATTCAATGTTACATATCAATGGTATGGGAAATAATTATATTATTTTTAAGTGTATAAGATATCTAATTAATACTTAATAGATGTTTTAAGTATACTGGTCTTTAAATGTAGGGTAAGAATTTAATTTTTTATGTTATTGAAGATCTTACAAGTGAATAATTACTATTTATTTTTTTTATGTTATTGAAGTTCTTTACAAGTGAATAACCGCATGACGACTTCCATATACAATGAGTAGATGGATCAGTGGTTATTCACTTGTAAGATCTTTAATAACATAAAAAAATAAATAGTTATTATCATAGTTGGTTTCAAAACCCACTCAAATCATGGATGGTTAGAGTTCTTCTATTAAATACGCAGAGAATAGTTATTCTTCTCCAGTGAATGATCACATGACTTCAGAACCATCTCACTCTTAGAAAATGTAAACTATTGAGATATTAGAATTTTTTAAAGGTTTATAATTCCTATACATTTTATTTATTATCTAAATTAGATATTTATATTCATATATTTAAAGTTTTATCATATAATAATTATCCTAAATACCCAGCCTTCAATTTTTCTGAATAATATTTAAATATCACATCCTTATTTAATTCATAAAAAATATATTCAATTAAATATCAACGAATCTCTAGATTTTATCTTTATGCTATTTTAGAATTATTACAATATTAGATTATCTCTTTAATCTTACAAACCATTTTCCATAAACTTACCTCATGTAGTGTAATTTTATGGGCTCATACACATGGATTCCATATTGTAACCAATTCATATATGCCATCCACCCACTCCACTAATTTTTTTGTAGCTCCAGAGATCACAGTTGATTCTCCCTACTTATGATAACTGGAGGTCACTTACGATTGGACCACATTTTCACATGTAGTAACTTAGAATATCTCATAGTAGGAACTCATGGTAGATCAACTAATATTGTGGTAGCTTTAGAAATATACATACAATTATTCATATGATTTATTTATCTTGAGTTATTCATATGGATAGTTATAGTCATGCCACATGGTAGATAAAATAATCACTAATTGCATGGTTTCCCACATTCCCATAGTCATTCACAGTACCCCCATAATATCACATAGTTTCTGTCCTGAATAATTACCATTTTATTGATTTTAACACTCAAAAACTAAATAATAGAGCATACACATCATCCCAATTCATATTCCAATATTTCAGATTCTATAAATATGACCAAGTACGTAAGGATATAATCCCTCACATAATTTTCCAATTTCTATGTGAATTTCATATGTGAATTGAATTCTACAATGGGTTTCACTTTATCTACATTGAAATATCATATTTTGTCTGCCTAAATACCTTTGCAAATCTTGAATTCAAAAATGCCGAAACATTCAACTATGTGGATTTGAATATGTTCTTGAAGTCTCTTACATGAATATATAAAATTATAGTAATCACTTAAATAGAAACATATCCTCTTCCACTAACTTATAGGCCAAAAAAACTAATTAATAATTCTAAAAAATATTATTGACACTACTAATCTGTCTATCAATAGTTATCTTTGATTCCTATGAGGACCATCCCAATAATTACCACATTATAAATTCCACAATCTCCTTGGATAAGTAAATGAAATATTAATGATTTTAGCTTCATTATTCCTTTAAAATAGAACATAGTAGTTTCACAATAATATTTTTTAATTTCATGTATTCTTTGTAGATCATGACATTCATTGATACTCAGGAAAATATACCAATCTGGTAAGCATTATCATCATCTCCACTAAACACATATTGAACCATTGATAACAAATATAATATATAATCGGGGGATTAAATATCCCACTTTTCATCTAATTCAAATGCCATAAATACTAAATATAAATATTTGTTCATGATTGGAATAATTATACTCATTGGAATTACACCATTTTATTACATTACATATCATTACATTGAATGACAGAGGATCTTTTAATTTTTAGTTTATTGGAAAAAATGTACATAATACATGAAAACAGAAATTATTATTTTATTCCACTTGAAAGTATTCTTCATGTTTTATCCTATTTATAGTTATTTCATCTCATTACTTAGGGATACTAATCGAAGGAAAGAGTGAGCATAAGGCCCAGTAAAGGAAAATAATGGAAATAATTTACAAGTGATCATGAGAATTATTGATAAGAAATTGAATAATATCATAACATCATAAGAAAATGAGAGGGAGAAATTCATAGTAAAAATAAAACGAATGATGACATTTAAATTTTTCTATATCATTTAATTGTGTCATTCATAATCATATCACCGTGGTTTATTACTTAGGAGTCATAAAATCTATAAAGGTTATTCACAATAGTATCATAAAACTTATTATCTTGAGAGATTAAATAATTTACCCAATACATTGGAGAAATAGTATTGAACACCCTTAAAAATTACTAATTAATGTGAGACACATATATCATAATAGAACATTTTATAAAGAACCTGTGTAGAATAAAATAAACAAGTTTCATATCAAAATCACAACGTTTTAAAAACGTTCATGAAGGCATAATATTTATGTCATTATTATTCCTTGATAAATTGTATTGTGTTTCCTGATTGTAAACAGTAGAATAAAGTAGATATATTTTATATCTAGGTAAATACTTATTTGAAATAAATTGTTTTGGGTATTCAAAAAAGAAAAAAGTGAATTTCTTGTGAAAAAAGAGAGAAAATTTGAGATGAAATTTTGGTTGCATAACGGGTATGAAACATGAATTTAGAAAACTGTAAAATGTGTAGGGAAAAGGGTCTATCATTCACCAAATAATATTATTACAGTAAATGGATAGAATAAAATTGATAGAAGAAAATTTTATGGAAATTTGAAATACATTACACATAAAAAACATTAAAGGAAAAGAGAAGTTAATATTTCTATTACCTTGAAGTGTGTTCCAAAAACATAAGGATTGGGACCTTGGGCGCTTGAGAAAAATTTGGGAGGAATCCTTGGGAGGTAAAACTATATGATATTTTTAGAGGACTAATTTGATGTGAAAATAAATATATAGATGGGTGAGTATTGATAGAAAAAGAGGAGGATTTGTTTAATAATTTCATTAGACACTTAGGTAGTGCTACATAAAAACCATGGGATTTAACATTGTATTCTTCCATGTTAATGTCCACTTGCTGCACCAATTATGTTTTTTTAATCCACATGAGTCTACTAGAATTTTATATTTCATATTACAAGATTTTGATGTCATTTAACATAACAAAAAACTAAAATTGTATTTTTTTCTTATCATGAAAAACTAAAATATTTTAGAAAATTATCATAAATTCAACCTAACATAATATAAAATTTTTTATTTTAGAAATGTTTTTTATTTTAATTTAATAATTCTTTATATATGAGATTTAATAAAAAATCATTACTTTTCAAAAATAATTGTACATAGAATATGCATAGTGAAACTAGATAGTGAAAGGTATAACACATGAAAAAAAATAATATAATTTCAACATTTATATTTAAAAAGGTGTGTTTTTATTATAATATTTTATTAATATAATCGTTATTCATAATATCTAAATTTATTTTAATAATTATATGATTTCAAAAAAGTAAAATTTTTGTCTGAAAAATCAATTTACCGAATTTGTCACATTTTTAAGAAAGACTATTCTCAAAACAAAATTGATGCAATAACAATTTTATTTATAAAAAGAGATTACACTTTAAGTAAGTAAGGATTTTAAATATAAACCCTTATTACACAGGTATACAACCTAAGGGTTTGTTGTGCGATGGTGACAGATCATTGGGGCGGCTTGGATGTCATTTCCCAAGTGACAACATCCACTAACTTAAAATTGTCCCGTAGTTGATTTTGTTAGAGCCTTACATGTTGAAGATCATCTTGGGATTTTTTAAGAGATAATAATAATGATTCAACCTCCATCCAATGTTTTGAAAAATAGAATTTTTATGAAATTATTCTACTGGTTGGGCTATTGGATCTTCTTTATGATTTTTTTTTCATTTGTACTTATAAACAATAATTATTACTTTAAAATTATTATTAAGGGTATTATTTTCAATGGTAATACTAAAAAATGATCATAATTTACCAACATTCATATAATAGTCAAAACCCGATGTTCAAATTTCAAATTAAACTCACTTCATTATTAATGAGAGAAAGTAATGTTTTGTAATATAATATAACACACATTTTAGGAAAAAAATTTCAATCAAATAGTTTAGGTCATTACATTATTCCCCATTAAAAAATTTCATCCCTGAAGATTCAACTCATTCCCTTGGTTAAGAGAAGTTTTGGGTACGTTTACTTCATTGATTCATCTAGTTCCATTGTGGATTCTTCATATTTTTGGTTTCTCCACAACACTTTGATGAGGTGGGTAGTCCTGTTGTTTAGAAACTTATCTCTATATTCTAAGATCTCTAATGGATACTCCTCATAAGAGAGGTCATGTTCCAATTGTACCACCTTAGGATTAAATATATATGAATGGTCAGGTATGTACTTCTTAAAGAGAGATACATGGAATACATTATTAACTTGAGATATATTTAGAGGATGGGCTTGAAAATAAGCCACTGATTTTATGAGATTAAGGATTTCATAGGGGCCAACATACCTGGGGATGCACTTCCCTTTCTTCCCAAACCACATGATTCTATTCCAAGGTGAAATGTAAAGGAATATTTATCACCAATATTAAAATACAAGTCCCTTCGACAATTGTCAACATAGCTCTCTTGCCAGCTCTAATTAGCCTTTATGAGTTGTTGGATGACATGAACCTTTTCCATAATCTATTTAACAATATTAGGCCAAAGAATATGTCTCTCACCCTTTTCATCCAAACAATGAGGATTTCTACATAGTTTTCTATATATAGATTCAAAGGGTTCCATATGAATTCTCAATAGAAGTTATTTTGGTATGTGATTTGATCTAATGGGAGATTTTTTGACATCAACATTAAAATTACATTGAACATGCTTTCAGCATGTCCTCAGGTTCTAGAATAGTCCTTTCATATTAGACATTAGTTTGGGGGGGGGGGGTGATATGTCATACTGATGTTTAATTCAGTACTTAGATCATGTTGAATAATTCTCAATAATTTTGATATGAACCATGGATTACAATCAGATAAGATATAGAGTGGTAGCCCTAGCAACCTTACAACTTCCTTCAAGTATATCATGCAATGTTTTCCAAGAGTTAAATCTTCAGAAATTTAGATAAAATGGGTAGTCTTTGTTAGACAAATCACTATTACCCATATCGCATTGTTTCCATAGTATGTTCTTGAGAGACCAATTAAATGTAAATATTGATATTGTCCCTCTTCCATGCTGGTATGGGTAGTGGTTGTAATACCCCTTTAGTACATTTTTACTCTGCCTTCCCTTGTTGATAGACTAGGCAGCTTGTAGCATGGTCAGAAATCTCCATTTTCATGTTATCCCACCAATAATGATTAGAAAGGTCCATATAGATTTTTTTCTACTAATATTTATAAACTATGTATAATAATGATCTTAATACATTATCTCCTTCTTTATTTCTAGAATAGATTGAAAAAGCATCCTTGTATGAAATTTTAGTACGCCTTCTAGATCAAAATTTAATGCATAAAAATTCCAATTCTTTATTGAATCAAACATCTTCTATAATAGGGGATCATTTCATTAATATTTATTGATCTTCTCTAGTTATGATAGTTGATAAATCATTTGGGATATGGTTGATGATGTCCTTTCCCTTACGATTCCCATATCCATATTTACTAGGTCATTGATAAGTGGATGTGTTAAAATCCTCATCATTTCCAATACAACAGGGTCATTCCAACATAATGAATCAGTGCATTTATAAACTCTTTTTGGGTGATAATGAATTGAACAATCATTGTTTTTAAGAAGTTACAACCATATACTTTGTTTCATATTAAATTAATTTTTCATTAAAAAATACACTTCATACTTTGTTGATTTGTGTAAATATCACATTTCTCCCCATAAATTTATTTCCTCTATATCTTCAGAGAACAGATAATCCCAGCTATCTTCAGGTCATGTGTAGTATAATTCCACTCATGAAGCTTCAACTGTTGAGATACATAAGCAATAAAACTTTTTATTTTTCATGATTACATACCCAAGAGATTTTATAGATGCATTGTTAAAAATAAAAAATCATTCTATAATAGTGGGTAGAGTTAACACAGGTGAAATAACCAATATCTTATTCATATATTAGAAACATTCCTCACACACCTTTTTCCAGATTAAATTATTCCATTTTCATGTTAACTTGGTTAATGTGATAGAAACCCATGAAAAGTTTTTTCAAAATCCTCATATAATATCTCGCTAAACCAATGAAACAATGAATCTCAATTATAGTTGTCGAGTGAGGCCACTCATCCACTACCTTTATCATTGAAGGATCAATTGATCTTCCTTCATTTGTTATAATGTTTCCCAAGAAATAATTTTTTTTGTAACCAAAATTAACATTTTATGGACTTTAAAAATTTCCTCTCCTTTTATAGAGTTTGAAATATAACCCTTAGATTATCCTCATTATCCTCAAAACATTTGGTTTATATCAAAATATAATCAACAAAAACTACAAAAAAGTAATCATGGTTGTCCTTAACGTCTCTATTTATCAAATCTTTAAAAATATAAAGACCATTAGTCAAGAAAAAGGGAGTTTAAACAAACTCATAAGTTCCACATATTGATCAGAAGGCATTCTTTGGAATAACTTGTTTCATCACCTTTAATTGATGTTAACTAGATTAAAGATCAATACTAGAGAAAAAGTGAGCCCCTTGAATCTGATCAAATAAATCATCAATTCTTGGAATAGGGTACATGTTCTTCACTGGATCCCTTTAATTTCTCTATAATCAATGCATAACTGCATTGATCCATCCATATTATTCACAAATAGAACATGGAATCCACAAGGTGACATAATTGGTTGGATAAACCACTTCTCACAATGATATTGGTTTTTTTATTCAATTCCCCTATCCCTACATTTTTCACTATTTACAGGGTCTTTGAAAGTGGCTTAGAACCAATAATTAGATCAATGGGGAACTTTAACTCACTTTTTGGGGGAGGTCCATGTATCTCCTCAAGAAATATATCAATCTATTCCTAAACTATGAGGAAAATATCTATTCATATAATTTCATTTAATTTATCATCTGCACCAATAATTTTCATAAATAAGGCTATGAGATAAGCTTATAGAAAAAAATCAAGTCTAGATATATCTCCTTTGAGAAAAATTGTAGGTTATCCACTGATGAATAATTATATTTCCTTACTTCTATAGTTGATCTTATCATTATTCATTAAGAACCAGTCTATCTAGAGTATAATGTCAGATTCCATCATGGGAAGGACAACTAGATTTGTGATGAGATTGTTCTCATTAAAGTGAATAATATAGTTTCTACACACTATTGATGATTGGATAATCCCTCCATGAGTATTAACTGATAACTCTACTTCTTACAGTTTAGGTATTGAGTCTATATTATTTTAAAATGATAAAATAAAGGGATGTGTAGAACTAAAATCAAACAAATTACTATATAGATTTTAGAGAATAATGATTTTACGTTCCACCACATCATTTGGAGATTTAGATTCATCCATCGTGAAAGAAAAAGAATGAACATTCTCCCTTGTCCTTTGATGATGATAATAGAAACTTCCCTCCATTTTCAATATATTTGGAGAGTTATTGGAATAGTTCCAAATATCTCCACACGAGAAGCATTAGACTTTAGGTTGGGTGTGCACCAACTTCCCTTTATTGTTAGTGTTGAGAAGTTGATGCATCACCTTACTATGATAGTTACATGCAATATTCCCATCTCTTTCACAGTTGTATCATTCTCCTCTATTGATTAGGTAGTTCCTAGAATTAATCTTCCAATTTTTATTTCTTTTGTATTGCTTCACTTGATTTCCTCACCTTCCTAGATCAAAGCTCCTCCCCATGTTAGGATCCCATGATCTCTTATTTTCATTTGAGATATGGTACCACTACATCTTTCCAAACTCTAATTCAAATTTCATATAACTCTTCATGATTTCCTGATAGTTGGTATATTGTATGTTGGCTATATTCTTATGTTTATATTGTCTTAGTCCTATGAATAATCTACCATCCTTCCCAATAGGTTTTATGAAAAATCTAGAGGTGTAGTTGGAAATTATTTTGATGTTCATCTCATAGCTTCCCACAAATTCATTTTCCATATGATTCAGCTTTAGGAATTATATTTCTATTTTCGTTCTCATCAAATGGGAGAAAATTTGGTGAAAAAGGTTCCCCTAAACTAATACTACTCCATAGAATCAATCTCCCTTCTTGGATTCTTGTTTTTAATCTGTTTCCACCACTGATCAGCTTCTCCATCTAACTGGTAAAAAGATAATGTGCTTTATCTTATTCTAAAAAATAGAATATTAAAAAGATCTGGTCTATAGATATTATCCACTATTTAGAAATCAATGGGTCAATATATCGGTAGAAATAAGGTGGTCATCGACACATACTGGACTCAATAGAATGTTTTTCCCTTTTAGTTGAATATGGTCTGTCAGTTTGATTCATGTTATTTATTATAACTTGAGTCAATTGATTCATAATTCTACGTAATTATTCCTTTCTTGTTTAAATAGGAAGGACTTAGGTGCCTAGTATATTTCACTCACAATTTACACAATTTCTCCTATTTCCTGCAATGTTTTAAAATAATAAAACCTTATTGAGACACTTGTTTCATTTAATAATTTTATAATTCCAAAATCATTTCATCTCTTAAAAAATCATGCTTAAATATGATATTCTTCAAATATAATTAGATCTTGTAATGACCCTAACATTAATAAATGAAAATTCTGCTTGATCTTATTAAATGACTTATTATGGTTATATAAAATGTGAACATCATTGGTTTTCTATTTCAGGATTTTAAAATACTATTATGAATTATGACTGTTTCTAATATAGAAATTGAACAGTGATAACATGATTATTATAAATATAGGGCTTTGACAAATCCAATTTACCCAGAAAAATAAAGTGATGGCCTCATCTAGTAGAAATTCCCCGTACGAATCCCATTTTTCGGAGCTCAGATAGGAGGTGGAATATTTGGTATTTTCTCTATACCAAGCCCAAGCTGAGCTTGAACTCGTTAAGCTCGAGCGGAACCTCTTACGAGAGAAGTGGAAGTGGATAGAGATTACCACCCGAGCAATGTTATCTAAGCCACCCAAATAGTCGGTCACCATCGCACAACTTACCCTTCGGTCTTATGCAGGTTTTATAAGGGGTTATGTAACAAGACCTTAGCACTATGATTATGTGCATTATTTTTTTATATGATAATGAATATACAGTCATTTTATTATTGTTACTTCGTAAATAGTTTTTAATGAGCAGATAGTATTTTAAGTTAATATTAAACTAAGAAAAATATTTAGATGAATTAATGGATTTTTTAATTAAATAATATTTCAATAAAATATTAATAAATAACTTTTTCTTAAATATAAATGATCATTCAATTTTTATGAATGCAATTGTAATTTTTATTAAGGATTGAAAGTTGTTTTTGTTAAAACCCATGAATTTTTTATTAATGTCAATATTTATTTTAAAAGTAAAAATTCCCATATTTAGAAAATTATTTAGATAAAATGAATATTATTTTTGGAATCAGGACATCGAAATTATCCATGGGTGAATTTTTCATAATTTTATGAGACAGTCAAATTTTTGGGTAAAAATTAAATACCGATTAAATATATAATGTGTTTTATGACATCATAATGACCCAATAAATATGTATTAAAATAATTAAAACATTATGTTGGGACAATATATGTTTTACAATTAAATTATTGTGATTTTTTGTTTGTTTGATTTATTTTACAACGCTTTAGAGGACCCTTCAAGGCTTATAAAACATTTTGTATTTTTATATTGTTTTCCTTGAGTGTGTGACTCACCGCCACATAAGAAACCCTATTATTTTAAGAATTTAGGTCATTTGACTCATAAAATATTGTTTTTGACTCCCCTTTAGAAAATACCATGGGAAAAAACCATGGGCATGGTTGTGGTTTTGATTAGTTTAATGTGAGGTGTCCCAAACCTAAATAATAAAGAATTATTTCTCTTTTTCTATATAAACCCACCCAAGCTCCCACTTCCTCGTAAATAAAAGCCTTTGTAGTTCGACCAACCACTACCCTTGTAATGACCCAACCCGGAAGCCACTAAACCAGTGCTCCGAGCCGGTTTGCCACAAGGCCTCAAGTGCGCCTCCCCGTACGCCAGAGGCTGCCGACTAGCAGCGAGGGCCTAGGGTGTGACAGGTGGGAGACTATGCCCTCATACCAAATAAGAAAACAATGGAAATAACTATGTATCATACACAGAGGAAAGTAAACATAGTGTAGAAGCAGTAAACAATTGAAGTAGAACAAGCTGTAATAGAAAAATGCTGTAAAAGCCCGAACAGGTATGAAATACAATACAACAATGGTCACCCACTAGGCCGACCATACAGATACAAGTACAGGGAAACTAAAAGTAAAAGTATAGGGCTATGCTACTAACTCCAAGACAAACCACATACCTGATCTCCCGATAATATCGAACTACAGTAGCCCGATTAGAAGAACCACTCGAGCAGCTCCGCATGATCATGTAACACTGGGCCTCATCCCTATCCACCATACAACTCGTTATCAACCTGAAAAGAAGACATAAGGTCTACACATACACAGAGGTGCACGTGCTGGGGTGAGAAATAATCTTAGTAGGGCACCCCAACAAGCAACCTATAACTGTGCTGCTAAAAGTGTATGCAACAACAATGCGCTCAACCTAGCTGGAACAGAAAAAAAGTAAGTTAACCAAACGTGCGACCACAGTTGAACTCAGGGTGTGTAATCCCTGTCAACTGGGCAAGTGCCACCATGGATGTCCATATCTATATACGTACACATGTATAGTCCCATACCTATACTCCTATACATAAATATGAATACTAATGATGAAGTGATTCAAATAACAAGAACAACATCAGCAGTCGATCCATGGGAACATAAGCCCGATCTCCTGGACATATTGTGTAAGGGCATTGAGATGGACATCATTCCACTCAAGCCGTGTATCATTAAGTCAATCTCTAGGTTTATAATCCCATCGACATGTACATGCTCCGGGCAACGCCGGAAATAAGTCTCTAAACAAGATAAACAAAAACAAGTAACCATGTAGTTAAACTAACAAACCTAAGAAAGAAACCACCACCACAGGTAACCCTCTGGAAGTACTCACAGACTGTCCCCTCTAGTCCTCCCTATAAACACAAGCAGGCGACTAACATAATAGGTAACCCCCTGGGTAGCTGTCACAGTCTAACCCCTATGGTTCAACCTCTAAGTACTAGCAACCCTCTGGGAGGCACACACAGTCTCACCCCTCTGGTTCAGCTAAGTAATTAAGCAGACTCTCTGGGGAAGCACACACCATCAATTCCACCTATTGTCTGGTATCGTGCTAAATGATCTATGGGAAAGCACTCAATGTCAATTCCCCATGTGGCCCGCGTCATAGTTAAAGACACTCTGGAGAAGCCCTTCCGTCAATTCTCCCTTTGGTCTCGCATCGTGATTAAAAAGACACTCTGGATAAGACCTTCCATCAATTCTCCCTTTGGTCTACTACTCTAGGTTCTCAAAATCCTAAGTATAACTAAACATGCTCAGCGCATGTGTATCGTCCAAGTAAACCTCAAGAACTACTTAGATATCAACTAAGGCTCAACAGCAATATTGAAACAACGGTCCACAATCCAACAACTAGGCATGGAAAAAGAAAAATGATCACAAACAAAAATAATCTAATGACAAGCAATAACCTCTTCTAAAGAAATCAAGCAAAGAAGGAAACCAGCAAGAGAAAAATAGGAAACACGCAATACCCCGTTCAAGGGTATTGGTAGAATTTTCACATAATATTCATCAACATTCTATGGAAAGCACAAACCACCTACTCATGCCAACAAGGAAATGTAGGCATCTGAACAAACAGGAAAGACACATCATGTCAGGCTTAGTAGCCACTAACCAGGAAGCACCTCTCTTAAACACTACAACATCAGCAAACCAAGTCAGATATAAACAAACAATGTGGGTGGCCCGAACACCCAACCCAACAATACATCCAAATCCCAAAGGGATTATTGATTTGGCACTGGTCCTAGGTGATACCTGATTACCATCTCAACCCAAACCCGACAGAACAACTCAAGGTCGGTCAAATAACAGGCACCCACTAGGTCCCTCAGGTCAAACACAAAGGAGGCATCTTACTCGGGATCCTCCAGGTAAACACGAGTGAAGGCATCCTATGTGGGATGCATAGAAAATAGAAAGGGAGGAATAATACATGGGATCCTCAAAGGAAGGAAATCATTGGAATCCTGTAACATGGTTCCTATCAAGGGAAGAATAAGAGAGAAATCCTACAGGGGACTCCCTAGGTCAGCACACAAGCAAAGGCATCCCTCAGGGGATCCTTAGAAGCACCTGGTCTCAAAACCTCATAGGCCAGAAAGGAACATCTCACAAGTGTAACATTCTATAAAGCATGGGTTATGGAAGATAGATCATAGCTCATATCCTATTAAAGGACTCAACTAAGTTGGTTCGAACACCCAACCTATCATCCACACCATGTCTCACTCTCAGGTGACAGCTGAACTTGATAAGTGGAGGAAGAATCCCTCCATTTATATAGAAACCCCAAAAACCTCCTTTATAGGACATCTAAAAGTCAAACGGATGCCACAATTGCGATCTACGTGAAAAAATGTTCAGAATCGACTACTCGCACGCCTGATTCTGACTTCCAGAGCCCAAGATATCTCAAAATTACTAAACTGAAGCAGTACATGGCCAGAGTACATGGCCAGAGCACAAGGCCTGCCTGTGTAATAGTACACGACGTTTACTATACTGTACAGGGCGTGTACTATTCACAAAAAGTTACACCATGTCCGTTTCACCTGAACACATGCCCATGTACCACTACACGGCGTGTACTTAAAGTACACATCGTGTAGTCCTTAAAAACCACTAAAACTGTGTTATACTCCACACGGCCAGCCACACGGCCCCCAACTACACGGTGTGTACTCAAAGTACACAGTGTGTATTTAAGAAAACTTCATCTTCCCCAAATGGGAAGGACACATGGCATGTACCCCTGGAATACACACCGTGTATACTAGGTTTTCCGACGAGAAAACCCTAAAAACACCCGATTTGCCCGTTTTTACCCCCGAAACAATAGATCAAGCCCCATGGGCCTACAAGCAGGAAATATAAGGCATAAAAGACTTAAAAAAACATTTTTAACAGGTATCTATGGTGAAAACATAAACGGCCCTACCTTTGGGCAGAAACCGCCGATGCTTCGGTTGATTTCACGGCTCTCGGTTACCGTACGCCGACTCAACGCGTCGAGAGATTCGAATCGGTACCCTTCTTGGCTTCCAAATATCCCAATTACTTGATCTAAAATTTATCCCATAGGTCACGGAAAATGTGGAGCGGCGTTGGAGATGTGCGGAAGGAGGAGGAGGAATAGAAGAGGAAAGAAGAAAAGAAAAGGAAGAAAAAGGGGGTCGGGCCGGCCCCAGCGCCCGACATGAGTTTATGCCTTCCCTAGGCTAAACTCCCTATTCCGGACTCAACAGCGCAGAAGGAATCTCAATCCAATGATTCATTTAAATGTTATTGCCAATGAACCTACGTGAATAATTTAATATTTAATTTAATAATATTAAATATTAAATATTGCGCCAAAATTTGAATTGCTCAGATTTCTTCCAAACTCCCGTTCTATGGTAAAATCCCTATTCTGGGACCAACGGAGCTGTCAGAAAAATTATCCGAGATCATATCGTAGGGGAAAATTAGAATTTTACCCCTCACGAGCATCCAACAGCAAAAATTCAAATTTCTGCTAAAAAAGACTGTCTAGAAAAACACGGGTTCTTACAAACTCCCCACCATAAATCTTCTCGTCCCCGAGAAGCCCAAAAAAAAAAGACCAGCAGGAGGAACAGCAGCCATGCCCCCTAACCCAAGCATCTGCACAACCCAGCTACCTAGACAGTCCAATGACCAGCCTTAGCGTTAACAACCACCTTCTACACAGAAGATATTCAACTACAAAGAAACTGGTACTCCCCACCATAGGAACACCCATGTTGTCATCCTAAAAGGAAAGTCCAAGATCAAAAGCCCACTATAAAACACCGAAGTTTAACCTAAACAAAGAAAAAAAACCCTCAAAAGGGCCAATGGTGCACTCCCCACCATGTGGCTTTCCTTACACCGCTTCAAGAGCATAACCAGAACATGTTTCACCCTCAACAGGGAAGAAAATTTAGAAAGAAAAAGGAGCTCGACATAGGGTCGAAGCTCTCTCAGCATACTCTAGATGAATCAAGATAGCACATGATTGTATCTTATAGGAGTACACTAATATTTCACTGAAGGCGTGTCTAGCTCCCTCCGAGCCACACTAACATCCTGCCAAAAGCCGACCAGGATTCAAGCACAGGTCAACCATTTCCACACAAGTTCCCCTAGAACGGAACATAAATTGACCTACAATGGTTCGAGTCAAACCAAGGGTATCTAGGTCTTCCACTTAGCCCTATAGAAAAAAGCCTCACAACTGGGTCACAAGGTCTAACCACCTAGCCTAAAAGATCCAAAACCACTCAGAATATGGTAAAGATCACAACAACCAAAGAAAGTAAAAACCAAAACACAACCTACAAGGGGCCTGATTCTCTCTGAGCATCCTCAGAAGGAACTACTCCCTGTAGTTCACAACCCAAGCAGAAGAGAAACTGAACTGACACCTATCAAGAATTCCTATATGAGAATACCCCAAGGAGGTCAAGTTCATAAGAAAATCCATGGTATCTATCGACATCATTCTCAAAGATCTGACTAGATAACCATAGACCCGAGAAACAACACCCAATAAAGGGGTTAAACAGAAAGGCATCACATGCCACATCGACCAACTAGGGTCATTGCACCACCTGTGCACGAGGATGGAGTCATCATCCTCACACCAACACCTCAATGTAGATCCACATAACCTACCATTAGAGTAAAAGTATGTGTAAGAAGACCCAAAGGTCTCAGTCGTTAGTAAAAGAACACACTAGCAGGCCTATATGCTGTGAATCCCACGTGCCTAGTATGATGCATGAGACACCTCTTGACTTTTCTAACCAAGAGTCAAAATCTATCTTTGGCATCTTACCAATGGTCAGAAGCCATAGATCCATAGTAAATCAAAACACCACACAACATGTGAGCCGCTCAAGGCGAAAATCATATACAACTGTAACAACACAAAATCAGAACATCAATCCCAAACCCTGGAAACCAGGACTTCTTACCGGAACATGTGTTCGCGACGCACTAGCCCGATATCCATCAGAGGTTCCGACGCATTCCTAATACTCCTGTCTACCATATCCGAAATTGCAAAGACCATGAAGGAAAACTCCTCTGATACCACTTTGTAACGACCTGACCCAGAATCCACTAAACCAGTGCTCTGACTCGGTTCGCCACTAGGCCTCAAGCGCGCCTCCCCGTATGCCAGAGGCTTCCGACTAGCAGCGAGGGCCTAGGGTGTGATAGTGGGGAGACTATGTCCTCATACCAGAGTAAGAAAACAACGGAAATAACTAAGTATCATACACAATAGAAAGTAAACAGAGTGCGGAAGCAGTAAACAAATGAAATAGAACAAGCTGTAATAGAAAAATTCTATAAAAGACCAAACAACTATGCAATACAATACAAAAATGGTCACCCACTATGGCGACCATACATGTACAAGTATAACGAAACTAAAAGTTAAAGTACAGGGCTATGTTACTAACTCCGAGACAAACCACATACCCGATCTCCCGACAATATCGAACTGCAGTAGCCCAATCTGTAGAACCACTCGAGCAGCTCCACTCGATCATGTAACACTGGGCCTCAGCCCTATCCACCATGAAACTTGTGCTCAACTTGAAAAGTATACATAAGGTCTACACATAAACCGAGGTGCACGTGCATGGGTGATAAATAATCTCTGTAGGGCACCCCGACAAGCAACCTATAACTGTGCTGCTAAAAGTGTATGTAACAACAATATGCTCAGCCTAGCTGGAACACAACAAAATTAAGTAAACCAAACGTGAAACCGCAGTTGAAATCAGGGTGTATAATCCCTGCCAACTGGGCAAGTGCCACCATGGATGTCAATATCTATATACGTACACATGTATAGTCCCATACCTATAAACCTATACATAAATATGAATATTCATGATGAAGTGATTCAAATAACAAGAACAACATCAACAGTCGATCCATGGGACCATAAGCCTGATCTCATGGACATATTGTGTAAGGGAATTGAGCTGGACATCATGCCACTCAATCTGTGTATCATTAAGTCAATCTCTAGGTTTATAATCCCATCGACATGTACCTGCTTCGGGCAACGCCGGAAATAAGTCTCTGAACAAGATAAACAAAAACAAGTAACCCGGTAGTTCAACCAACAATCATAAGAAAGAAACCACCACCACAGGTAACCCTATGGAAGTACTCACAGACTATCCCCTCTGGTCCTACCTAGAAACACAAGCAAGCAACTAACACAACAGGTAACCCCCTGGGTATCTCTCATAGTATAACCCCTATGGTTCAACCTCTAAGTACTAGCAACCCTCTGGGAGGCACACACAGTCTCACCCCTCTGGTTCAGCTACGTAATTAAGCAGACTCTCTGGGGAAGCACTCACCGTCAATTCCCCCTATAGTCTCATATCGTGCTAAAGGCTCTTGGGGGAAGCACTCAACGCCAATTCCCCCTGTGGACCGCATCATAGTTAAAGACACTATGGAGAAGCCCTTCCATCAATTCTCCCTTTGGCCTCGTATCATGATTAAAAAGACACTCTGGAGAATCCCTTCCATCAATTCTACCTTTGGTCTACTACTCTAGGTTCTCACAGTCCTGAGTATAACTAAACATGCTCAGCGCATGTGTATCATCCAATTAATCCTGAAGAACTACTTGGCTATCAACTAAGTCTCAACAAGAATACTGAAACAACAGTCCAGAATCCTACAACTAGGAATGGCAAAGAAAACTGAGCACAAGCAAAAATACTCTAATCAGAAGCAATAACCTCTACTAAAGCAATCAAGAAAAAAAGGCAAGCAGTAAGAGAAAAACATGAAACACGCAATACCCCATTCAAGGGTATTGGTGGAATTTTCACATAATATTCATCAACTTTATACGGAAAGCACAAACCACCTAATCAGGAACACAAGGAAAAGTAGGCATCTGAACAAACAGGAAAGACACATCGTTTCAGTCTCAGCAGCCACCAACCAGGATGCACCTCTAGTAAACACTACAACATCAGCAAACCAAGTCAGATATAAAAAAACTATGCCGGTGGCCCGAATGCCCAACCCAACAATACATCCAAAGCCCATCGGGATTACCAATTTGGAACTAGTCCTAGGTGACACCCGATCACCATCTCAACCCAAACCCGAAAGAACAAATCATGGTCGGTCAAACAACGGGCACCCACTGGGTCCCTCATGTCAAACATAGAGGAGGCATCATACTCGGGATCCTCCAGGTAAACACGAGGGAAGGAATCCTGTGCGGGATCCATAGAAAAGAGTAAGGGAGGAATCCTACATGGGACCCTCAAAGGAAGGACAACATTGGAATCCTGTAACATGGTTCCTATCAAGGGAAGAACAAGAGAGATATCCTACAAGAGACTCCCTAGGTCATCACACAAGCAAAGGCATCCCTTAGGGGATCCTTAGAAGTACCTGGTCTCAAAGCCTCATAGGCCAGAAAGGAACATCTCACAAGGGTAACTTTCTATAAAGCATGGGTTACAGAAGATATATCATAGCTCATCTTCTATTAAAGGACTCAACTAAGTTGGTCCGAACACCCAACCTATCATCCACACCATGTCTCACTCTCAGGTGACAATCGAACTCGATAAGTGGAGGAAGAATACCTCCATTTATATAGAAACCCCAAAACCTACTTCAAATTACCTCTAAAAGTAAAAATGATGCCACTATTGCGATCTACATGGAAAAACCTTCAGAATCGACTACTCACACGCCCGATTCTGACTTCCAGAGCCCTTGATATCTCAAAATTACTAAACTGAAGCAGTACATGGCCAGAGTACATGGCCAGAGCACAAGGCCTGCATGTGTAATAGTACATGCCATGTAATTTACTGTACACAACATGTAATATTCAAAAAAAGTTACATCATGTCTATTTTCACCCGAACACATGCCCATGTACCACTACACAACATGTACTTAAAGTACACAACGTGTAGTCCTTAAAAACAACTAAAACAGTGTTCTACTCCACACGGCCAGCCACACAACCATCAACAACACAGAATGTACTCAAAGTAAATGGAATGTATTTAAGAAAACTTCTTCTTCCCCAAACGGGAAGAACACACGACATGTACCCCTGGAATACACGCCGTGTATACTGCGTTTTCCGACGGGAAAACCCTAAAAACACCCGATTTTCCCGTTTTCGCCCCCGAAACAATAGATCAAGACCCATGGGCATACAAGAAAGAAATATAAGGAATAAAAGAATTAAAACAACATGTTTAACGGGGATCTATGGTGAAAACATAAACGACCCTACCTTAGGGCGGAAACCGCCGAAGCTTCGGTTGATTTCACGGCTCCCAGTTGCCGCACGCAGACTCAACGCGTCGAGAGCTTTGAATCGGTACCCTTCATGGCATCCAACTGTCCCCATTAATAGATCTAAAATTTATGCCATAGGTAACAGACAAGGTGGAGCGGCGTTGGAGATGCGCGCAAGGAGGAGGAGGAAAAGAAGAGGAAAGAAGAAAAGGAAAGGAAGAAAAAGTGGCCGAGGCCGGCCCAAGTGCCCGACATGAGTTTATGCCTTCCCTAGGATAAACTCCCCATTCTAGACTCAACAGCGTAGTCAGAATCTCAATACGATGCTCTATTTAAAAGTTATTTCCAAATAACCTACGTGAACAATTTAATATTTAATTTAATAATATTAAATATTAAATATTTCTCCAAAATTCGAATAGCTCAGATTTCTTCCAAATTCCTGTCCTAGGGTAAAATCCCTATTCTGGGACCGAAGGAGCTTTCAAAAAAATTATCCGAGATCATATCATAGAGGAAAATGACCATTTTATCCCTCACGAGCATCCAACAGCAAAAATTCAAATTTCTGCGAAAAAAGACTGTCCGAAAAAACATGGGTTCTTACAACCCTCCTCTCCCTAGAATTCTCCAAAGGTGCCCCAAGCTCCCAAGAAGCCTTTCTCAAGCCTCTCCCAAACCATTGTGATCACAATTCCATGTAGGGTATTTCTACCTTTCTCTTTTTTGTCCAATTTTCTATATGTTGTTATGCCATTTTATTTTCAATTAAAAAATTTGGGGTATAATTTATCCCCTGCCACATACTTCCCTATTTATATTTTGATGAAGGAATACCTGTAATGACCCGAAGTATTTCAATGGAAAATTACCTTCTTATATTTATGTCATAAAAACACAAAATAATGAACTAATAAGTGATAAGCGACCATTAAACATAATTTTGTCACCCTTATGTTTGGAATTTTAAAAATTCGACATACACGGTTGTGTTCAAGATAGTTTTTGGAGTCTAATGAAACAAAAATAATTTTTGGAGAATAGTAACCTACCTTTATGAATAGTAAACTACCCTTATGAATAGTAATATGACCCTTATGAATAGTAAATAAGAGTAACATTACCTATGAATAATAAAATAAAATTTAGACATCATAGAATGTGATAATTAGACCTTAGTAAAAGTTTTTGGTATTTTATAAGTCAAAATAATTAATTATAATTAATTAACTAATTTAAAAGAATATTGATTTCCCTGAAATTTATTCACAAAGTATTGAATCAATGTCTAATAGTTTTTAGATAATTTTATAAGACCCTACATAATTTTTGAAAGAACTACAAAATCAATTTTAATTTTAAAAACTGTTTTTTAAGTAAATTATGATTTTAATTAAACATTAAATTAATACTAATTAGAGAATTATTTTTGAAAAATGGACATCATTTTTGTATTCTACACATCGAAAAATGGTAGGGGTAAATTTTTGGGTTTATTCTGAAATACTTCAATTTTCGGGTGAATAGTAAAAAATACAGTTTTTCGCATAATCGGTATATACTAAATTGCATCATTGATGATGTAATGATGACATGAAAATTCTAGAGCATTAGTTTCGGAAAAATTATTTTAAATTTCATAAATTTTTCCTTGAAATACAATAAATCCAATTCTCAAACCTAAAAAGAACTTTCCAAAGCCTAAAGTCAAAAGGTCATTTCTTAAAGTGTCTTTTTCTCTTTCTTTCACTTTCCTTTTAATAAATTAATGAATTCGAGTTATAAAGAAGAGTTAAATCCTAAGACGAATTATATTATATTTATATATGATTTAGGATGTCAAAAAACTACTATTACAAGTCTAACTCTTGATATATTATGTTATTTAATATTTTATGCCAAAAACACCTCGCTCCTCATGTATAAATAAGACCTCCCCCTCCTCTTGCCAAACCACACCTCTAAAGCTTCAAGCATTGTCTAAGATCTACCCAATCATATCCCCTATCCCCTTCCCCACGTCAAAGATCTTCTGGTCTCATCAAAAGACCAAGATTAGGCCCTTAAGGAGGTTCCCAAGTGAAGGATTCAAGAGGTAATTTCCCTCCCTCTTCTCCTTTAATTTCCTTTCAAGTTCAAGTTCCCTTCTTGATCTCTCCCCACCTATACTCATCCAAATTATTTTTTAACTCCAGTATTATACATATACTATAATTTTATGATTTTAATGGTATATTATATCACCCCACACCCTTTCCCTCTTCCTTTTATTTTATTAAAGAGAATGTTGTTCATGTGGTGTTAATTTATCACCTTAAAAAACAACATGCTCTCTTCTTCCATTTCTACCTTCAGATCTGGTCCTGAAACCATTTTTATGGTTGATCCAGAATATATTATATGTATTATGTTCTATTTTATGTTATATAAATAACCTATGACCATATTACTAAGTCAAAAGTTAAAACAAGTTCATTATGATCCAAAAACCGCCCAAATTAACCCAAATAATCATCATTTAATTCTTATCTAATGATTCACCCACATGAATCTAATATAATTCATTATAAAAATCATTCAAGCTCCTGTAATATCACTAATAACATGTAATATAATTTCTGGATGTTTACCCATGATCTACCTGAACTTCAATTTAAGAATACAACTGGACCGCTCAAGAAAACCATAAAAACGAACATCCCCGAACAACATTTTAAACTCTATAAGTCATCCAAAGGTACATAATATTACATAATGAAACCAGAATGAAAAATATTAATGTACAAAAGGTTCTTTAATTTCTAATTAATGGATATAATGTCATTATACGGGACATTAAAGAGACGGAGGCATTCAGGTACACGGTAAGGGGAAATCTCGAACCCAATTTTCTTCCTTTGGGTTATCCCTCTTTCACTCCATTTTTGATATGGTTACTCCTCAAAGATCATTTGTTCATCATTGCCTTTACTTTTCTGGGCTATACATTTTTGTCACTGGTTTTTATGTCCATCAAATTTTTTTCCAAAAGAACTCTTCATTCAAGAACTCACCTTTTACCTCTCATTCAAGGTTGATGGTTCTTATATCAAGTATGTTGTTCCCTATTTATTTTGGGAACCCAAAGGTTATGAATGTGTTATTATGAGATGAAACCCATTCTTTTCGATGGGTTATTTATGTACATGTTTGATATGTGTTTTATGTGGCATGCATGATAATGATAATGTTATGATGTGACGGGTGCGTCCGGAATTATATAGCGCAATATGAATGTTTAAATATGACGGGTGTGCCTGGAATTATATAGAGCTCCAATGAATTGTGTAAAATGATGAATCTCATGAGTAAATGTAAAATTATGTGTGAAAAAGATTCTATCTTGGTTCACAAATACGTGTGGTAGTTAACCACTAAGACATGGTGTTTCATTTTTATGCATTGCCACATTTCAAGTCTATTATTTATGCTCCTCTCATGTTCATGATCTTCTTCTTATGTCATGATTATTATCACCCCATAATATATTGGTCTTATCTATCCACTTACTAGGCTTCTAGATCACCCCTTTTGATGTATATCCTCATGTGGCTACATGTAATAAGGAGAGGACAAGTGCCACTAAGAAGGTTGTGAAGAAGAAATTAAATAAATGTTTATGGTTGATGTTGTATTTGTTATGTGTGGTCCTAGTTTTCCCAAGACACTAAACCTTTTAATCCTCTATTTTTAATACTATTATGTTGTTTATCTTTGAAATGATGTAATAGTAATTTAAGAAAAATCCGGGTCGCTATAGTTGGTATCAGAGGAAAGGTTTAGTTAATTTGGGAATTAGGATTAGTAAACCCTAGAGAAAACCTCTAGCATGAGAATAAGTACAAATATGTACACAAGAATATTTACCTAGGGATCCCATATGTTATGTTTTTGGTATAATTGTTTAAATGAATAAGTTATTCATAACTTGTTTACTTATGTTTTGTTATAACCTTTTCTTTTTTATAAAATGGTGGGAACCAGGAGAAATCGGGCCAACAACTCTTACGGGGGCCAATGCAATGATTTCCCAAACTACATCCCCAATGATTTTAGAGGTGGAGTTCAAAACTTCATGGTGATTCTTAACCAATTATCTCGGGTTATGAATAATAACCATAATAATGGGGAACGTCCTCCTTCCCCAAAGAGGGAGAAACTAGCTATCGAATGTTTTATGCAGCAATGACCACTGACGTTTTGTGGATCTTCTGATCCACTAGTTGCGGAACAGTGGGTCAACTCCATGGAGAAGATCTTTTCTTTTCTTTACTGTTCTGAGATGGAGAAGGTGACTCTAGCCGTTTATCATCTAGTTGGAGAATCTGATCAATGGTGAGCTTTGATTAAGAACACCAAGCCAAGGGAGGAAATTGAAGAGATGGAATGGGAAGACTTTATGATAATGTTTCTTAATAAGTATTTCCCATGAAATCTTTGAACAAATATGGAGAGAGAATTCATAGAGCTCAAGAAAAAAGAAGGATAATCTATCACAAACTAAGAAGAAAATTTCACAAGGCTCGCAAGGTATGCTTCGGGTTTTGATATCATCAATGATAGCAAAATTGATAGATTCTTTAGTGGATTAAAACCACATCTTTGAAAGGATATTCCAATTTGAGACTTTGGGAGTTATGAAGAAGTTGTTTGGTGTGATATCAAAGTGGATATGGAGTTTGTAGAATGGTCCCATGGCTATGGTGATATGAAAAGAATGATGGAGTTTCAAGTTGGTGGATCTAGTGACAATGGTGGGAAGAAAAATCAATGACCCACATGCCAAAAATGTGGGATGTTGCACCATGGGAACTACCTCAAAGGTACGAGGAAATGCTTTAAGTTTGGGAAATAAGGACACCATGCTCAAGAGTGTCGAAAATACATGAAAAGGAAGGATAATGTAGCCGATGAAAGGAGAGAACCACTCGTGGTTCAATGCTACAACTGTAGGGAGCTAGGGCACAATTCAAACCAGTGCAGTAAACCTCGAGCTCCCGAGGGTAATCAGCGCCAACAGCCACCAAAGCCAAAGGAACAAGGGAAGACTTATTCCATCACTACTTTGGAGGTGGAAAATTATAATGAATTCATACAAGGTACACTTCCTATTCACTGAAGAATGGAAAACGTCTTATTTGATTCTGGTTCCACGCATTCCTTTATATCTTGCAAGTTTTCTAGAACTATAGAATTGAAGCCCTAAAACCTTGAAGTAGGGATACTTGTAAAAACCCCAAGTGGTGGAATCATTGCAACCCAATTGTTTGAATCTTCTCCTATTGACGTATGTGGGAAGATTCTTCTGGAAAATCTCGTAATACTTCCCTTAGTGGAATTCGATGCTATAATGGGAATGGATTGGCCCTCATTATGTAGAGCACATATCAACTGTCGGGAAAAGGAAATATATTTTCATATTCCGAACCATCCCATGATCCTCTTCAAATGCAAGGAAGATCAAGAATATCCTTGGAAAAATCCTTCAATGGTGTGGGTGTTGATTCCCTATGAAGAAGCATACCTCGCCCAAATGGTTGAGTCGAAGGAAAGTTCCAACCCTGAGGAAATTCCAATCGTGAGGGAATACAGTGATGTATTTCCCAAAGAGTTACCCAGAATTTCCCCAGATCGTGAGGTAGAGTTCTCAATTGAACTCATACTTGGAGCTACTCCTATCTCAAAGTGCCCCTATAGGATGGCTCCTATCAAACTGGAGGAGTTAAAGAAGCAGCTGCAAAAGCATTTGGACAAAGGGTTCATACACCCTAGTGCATAACCGTGGGGTGCACCAGTGCTCTTTGTGAAGAATAAGGATGGAACCATGCGGCTGTGTATTGATTATTGGGAACTCAACAAGATCACCATAAAGAACAAGTATCCTATCCAAAGGATTGATGACTTGTTCGATCAGTTAAGAGGAGCTCAATACTTCTCAAAGGTGGATCTTCATTATGGATATCATCAAGTAAAGGTGAAGAAGGAAGATATTCAGAAGACTGCATTCCGTACAAGGTATGAGCACTATGAGTTTTTGGTGATGCCCTTTGGACTTACTAATGCCCCTCAAATCATCATGGATTTGATTAATAGAGTCTTTAGACATTACCTCGACAAATTTGTGGTAGTGTTTATCGATGATATTCTCATCTACTCCAAGGGAAAGGAGGAACATGAAGAACATATAAGACTTGGTTTGGCGACAATGAGAAAAGAGAAGTTGTACGCCAAGTTTAACAAATGTGACTTTTGGATGAATCAAGTAACATTCTTGGGACATGTGATCACAAGTGAGGGAATTTCTGTGGACCCTTCAAAGACAAAGGTGATTAAGGAATGGCCCGTGCCCTCTAGTGTCACATTAATTTGTAGTTTTCATGGATTAGCTAGGTACTACCGACATTTTGTGATAAACTTCTCACGATTGTCAAGCCCTATAACTAAGTTAACAAGAAAAGGGGTAAAGTATGTATGGATGGAAGAATGTGAGGGAAGCTTCAAGGAGCTAAATAGAAGGCTGATCACTGCACCTGTACTCACACTACCGAAAAGTGGGGAAAGTTTTGTGATATACAGTGATGCATCAAAGAAAGGCTTGGGTTGTGTAATCATGAAAAATGATAATGTGATAGCCTACGCCTCACGACAGTTGAAGATCCATGAGAAGAACTACCCGATGCATAATCTAGAGCTGGCAGCCGTGATTTTGCCTTGAAAATCTGGCGACAGTACCTTTATGGCGAGAAGTGTGACATATACAACGACCACAAGATCCTACAGAATATATTCACACAAAAAGAGCTCAATATGCGTCAAAGGAGATGGTTAGAGCTAATCAAGGATTACTATTGAACTATTCACTATCATCCTGGAAAGGCGAACAAGGTAGCTGATGCTCTAAGTAGAAAAGAACCTACTACTCTATCCATGTTGAGGATTGAGAAAGACCCTATCTTCTTGGATATGCAAAGGATGGATTTGGGAATCGTAAGGTCAAGGGATACATCCTACCTTTCCCAAATGATTGCACAACCATCCATCCAAGAGAAGATTAAGGAAACACAAAGGGATGATGTGGAGATACAAAAGAGGGTGAATGCAGTAAAGGAAGGGAAGCTGCAAGAGTTCCATATCGACGATGATGGTGTGATTCGGTTTGGAACACAGCTTTGTGTGCCTTCATCACCCCGGATAAAGAAGGAGCTATTGGATAATGCACATAGCTCAACTTTCTCTATCCATCCTAGAAGTACCAATATGTATCATGATCTCCGAGAAAACATCTGGTGGGATGACATGAAGAAGGAGATTGCGGAATATATATCAAGGTGCTTGGTATGTCATTAAGTTAAAGCTGACCGGCAAAAGTCCAAAGGTATGATTCAGCCATTGCCTATACCCATGTGGAAATGGGAAAATGTTACTATGGACTTTGTCACAGGTCTCCCGAAGATGTCAAAGGGATATAATGCGATATGGGTTATGGTTGATCGACTCACCAAGACTGCCCATTTTATCGCTATTCAGGAAGACCTCTCACTTGAAAAAATTGCAAGGATATATGTGAAGGAAGTAGTGAGACTGCATGGTGTTCCACTCTCGATTGTCTCTGACCGTGATCCAAGGTTCACATCTAAATTCTGGAGTATCCTTTAACATTCTTTGAGTACTGAATTAAATTTTAGCACGAACTATCACCACAAAAATGATGGACAGTCTGAAAGAATATTTAGACGCTTGAAGATATTCTAAGAGCCTGCTCTCTTGAATTAAACGGTTGTTGGGATCAATATATCCCATTGGTTGAGTTCCCATACAACAATAGCTTCCACTCGAGTATTCAGATGGCTTCGTATGAAGCTCTTTATGGGAAGCGATGTAGAACTCCAACCTGTTGGGATGAATTTGGAGAACGAATGCTACTTGGTGCTGATCTTGTTCAAGAGACGACAGAGAAGGTTCAAGTCATCCATAAACACATCAAAGATGCTCAAAGTTGGCAAAAGAGCTATGCTGACAACTGTCGAAGGGACTTGGAGTTCGACGTTGGAGATAAAGTCTTTTCTTCGAATATCTCCATGGAAGAGATTCATGAGTTTTGGGAAGAAAGGAAATCTAATCCCAAGGTACATTGGCCCCTTTGATATCCTTGACCGTATAGAAGCCACAGCTTATCATCTAGAACTTCCACTGAATATGGCTCAAGTTCATGATGTGTTTCATGTATCACTACTGAGGAAGAACATACCAGACCCCTCACATGTACTAAACTCAGAGGTGGTACAGCTGGAAGATGATCTCTCCTATGAGGAGCAGCCCGTAAAAATTTTGGACCGAAGTGATAAGGTTCTACGCAACAAGACAACCCACCTTGTCAAAGTGTTGTGGAGGAACTATAAGTTTGAGGAAGCAAATTGGGAACCAGAAGAGGCAATGAAGGAGAAGTACCCTCACCTGTTTGTGTAAAGTCAAATTTTGGGGGTGAAATTTCATAAGGGGGGAAGTATGTAACGACTCGAAGTATTTCAATGGAAAATTACCTTCTTATATTTATGTCATAAAAACACAAAATAATGAACTAATAAGTGATAAGCGACCTTTAAACATAATTTTTTCACCCTTATGTTTGGAATTTTAAAAATCCGACATACACGGTTGTGTTCAAGATAGTTTTTGGAGTCTAATGAAACAAAAATAATTTTTGGCGAATAGTAACCTACCTTTATGAATAGTAAACTACCCTTATGAATAGTAATATGACCCTTATGAATAGTAAATAAGAGTAACATTACCTATGAATAATAAAATAAAATTTAGACATCATAGAACGTGATAATTAGACCTTAGTAAAAGTTTTTGGTATTTTATAAGTCAAAATAATTAATTATAATTAATTAACTAATTTAAAAGAATATTGATTTCCCTGAAATGTATTCATAAAGTATTGAATCAATGTCTAATAGTTTTTAGATATTTTTATAAGACCCTACATAATTTTTGAAAGAACTACAAAATCAATTTTAATTTTAAAAACTGTTTTTAAGTAAATTATGATTTTAATTAAACATTAAATTAATACTAATTAGAGAATTATTTTTGAAAAATGGACATTATTTTTGTATTCTACACATCGAAAAATGGTAGGGGTAAATTTTTTGGTTTATTCTGAAATACTTCAATTTACAGGTGAATAGTAAAAAATACAGTTTTTCGCATAATCGGTATATACTAAATTGCATCATTAATGATGTAATGATGACATGAAAATTCTAGAGCATTAGTTTCGGCAAAATTATTTTAAATTTCATAAATTTTTCCTTGAAATACAATAAATCCAATTGTCAAACCTAAATAGAACTTTCCAAAGCCTAAAGTCAAAAGGTCATTTCTTAAAGTGTCTTTTTCTCTTTCTTTCACTTTCCTTTTCATAAATTAATGAATTCGAGTTATAAAGAAGAGTTAAATCCTAAAACGAATTATATAATATTTATATATGATTTTGGATGTCAAAAAACTATAACTCTTGATATATTATGTTATTTAATATTTTATGCCAAAAACACCTCCCTCCTCATGTATAAATAAGACCTCCCCCTCCTCTTGCCAAACCACACCTCTAAAGCTTAAATCATTGTCTAAGATCTACCCAATCATCTCCCCTATCCCCTTCCCCACGTCCAAGATCTTCTGGTCTCATCAAAAGACCAAGCTTAGGCCCTTAAGGAGGTTCCCAAGTGAAGGATTCAAGAGGTAATTTCCCTCCCTCTTCTTCTATAATTTCCTTTCAAGTTCAAGTTCCCTTCTTGATCTCTCCCCACCTATACTCATCCAAATTATTTTTTAACTCCAGTATTATACATATACTATAATTTTATGATTTTAATGGTATATTATATCACCCCACACCCTTTCCCTCTTCCTTTTATTTTATTAAAGAGAATGTTGTTCATGCGGTGTTAATTTATCACCTTCAAAAACAACATGCTCTCTTCTTCCATTTCTACCTTCAGATCTGGTCTTGAAACCATTTTTATGGTTGAACCATAATATATTATATGTATTATGTTCTATTTTATGTTATATAAATAACCTATGACCATATTACTAAGTGAAAAGTTAAAACAAGTTCATTGTGATCCAAAAACCGCCCAAATTAACCCAAATAATCATCATTTAATTCTTATCTAATGATGCACCCACATGAATCTAATATAATTCATTATAAAAATAATTCAAGCTCCTGTAATATCACTAATAACATGTAACATAATTTCTGGATGTTTACCCATGATCTACCCGAACTTCAATTTAAGAATACAAGTGGACCGCTCAAGAAAACCATAAAAACGAACATCCCCGAACAACATTTTTAAACTCTATAAGTCATCCAAAGGTACATAATATTACATAATGAATCCAGAATGAACAATATTAATGTACAAAAGGATCTGTAATTTCTAATTAATGGATATAATGTCATTATACAGGACATTAAAGAGAAGGAGGCATTCGGGTACAAGGTAAGGGGAAATCTCGATCCCAATTTTCTTCCTTCGGGTTCTCCCTCTTTCACTCCATTTTTGATATGGTTACTCCTCAAAGATCATTTGTTCATAATTGAATTTACTTTTCTTGGATATACATGTTTGTCACTGGTTTTTCTGTACATCAAAATGTTATCCAAAAGAACTCTTCTTTCAAGAACTCAACTATTACCTCTCATTCAAGGTTGATGGTTCTTGTATCAAGTATGTTGTTCCCTCTTTATTTTGGGAACCCAAAGCTTATGAATGTGTTATTATGAGATGAAAATCATTCCTTTCCATGGTTTATTTATGTACATGTTTGATATCTGTTTTTTGTGGCAAACATGATAATGATAATGTTATGATGTGACGGGTGCGCCCAGAATTATATAGCGCAATATGAATGTTTAAATGTGATGGGTGCGCCCGTAATTATATAGCGCTCCAATGCACTGGGTAAAGTGATGAATCTCATGAGTAAATGTAAAATTATGTGTGAAAAAGATGCTTTCTTGGTTCAAAAATACGTGTGGTAGTTAAACACTAAGACATGATGTTTCATTTTTATGCATTGCAACATTTCAAGTCTATTATTTATGCTCCTCTCATGTTCATGATATTCTTCCTATGTCATGATTATGCTCACCCCATGCTATATTGTTCTTATCTATCCTTTTAATGGGCTTCTAGGTCACCCCTTTTGATGTATATCCTCAGGTGGGTACATGTACTAAGGAGAGGACAAGTGGCACTAAGAAGCTTGTGAAGAAGAAATTAAATAAATGTTTATGGTTGATGTTGTATTTGTTATGTGTGGTCCTAGTTTTCCCAAGACACTAAACCTTTGGATCCTCCATGTGTAATACTATTATGTTTTTATCTTTTAAATTATGTAATAGTAATGTAAGAAAAATACGGGTCGCTATAATACCCATTTCTATCTCAGTTATTCCTTCCATGTACACCCGTTACCATGCCAAAATTCCTTAAGGGATTTCCCTCTCCTCTTTTTAATACAAGTGATTATTTTGTATTATGCATCTAAATTCTATTGTGATTGTTGGTACATATATCTATACAACCCCCATACATTCAATTTCATGTAAATATGATTAAACACCCCTTTATCTCTCATTAACCATTTTTTTGAGTTCTTATATCACGTTGTTATGTTGCCGAAATTGCACAACAATTTTCCAAGCCAATGTCCTTGTGTAGTGAATACCATACCCATTTATCTATCAAGGGTATTTACTTTTATGAACATTTAATTATTGATTATAAATCATAATTTATGTATTCCACACCCCTTTATCATGGAATAAATGATGATGATTGATTTCATGTTTTATGATCCATGTGGCACACTTATGCATGAAATGAAATGTTTAATAAAGGGAGTCCCGGATAGTGCTCCAATGCATTGGGTAAAGTATTGTATCCTGATACGTCATGTGCCATGGGTGTTGACTCATTCTAATTCAAGTGAAATGAGGATTTACTCATGCTTCATGTGCAATGAGGGTTTACTCATGCTTCATGTGCACTGAGACTTGGCTCAAGCTAATTCCATGAAAAGTGTTGTTACCACATTTCCATGTTATGATTATCATGTTTTTTTATGAATTTATGTTCATGTTTCTTTTTTTCTCCATTGATATGCCTATTTTTTAACATATATTGTATTCCTCATGTTATTCCATGTTGATTCCCTTACTGGGCTTTATAGCTCACCCTTTTCTTATGCATGTCCTTAGGTTATCCCATGCAATGCTAAGTAAGAGGAAATGTAGTGGTCATGTAAAGGAAGTTTTCAATAAATATTTTGTGTGTTTTATGTTCTAAAATGTTATTTAATGTTCCTAATCGCCAAATACACTAGACCTCTTGATCTTCTCTATTGTATCAAGTGTAGTTTTTATGTAATAAACAAAGTTTAAGTCTGTAATAAAAAAGAGGGTTGTTATAGTTGGTATCACATGATAGGTTTAGTTATTTTTGGGATTAGGATTTGAAAACACTAGTGAATAATTAGAGACAAGAATTAGTAAAATAAAAACATCCCTAAGTATTGGTGAGTATTGATTAAGTGGTTTATCAAGAAAAAAAATCCTTTTCAGGATATGAGCAAGTAGAGTGACTCTGGAAGAAATGTATCCCATGGGTAAAACCCAAAATATTGGGAAGGACCAATTCCTAGTCATCAATCCACATTTATTATGATCATTTTCATTAGCCAATGTATCAATTTATAATTTTTATTCAATTTATGTCATGTTTCTCACCCATGACAATGAAATCTATACCGTGTTCCATGAAAAAATGGCCAAATATTTTTGAACCTTGGTTTTTTGTGATTTTCCTCCAACCATTGTTCTTATTCTTCACTATAGGAATATTGGGAAATTGTTTTAAATTTCAATGTAGGATATTGCTCGATCAAACCCCTAAATTGTTGACAGATTCATGTGCTGCTGGCAGTTTTGAAATATATTGATGAAATGGGATGAGTCTAAAGATATGGCTAATTGTTTTAAGGATACTTGATATGATGAAATAAAGTAGATGGTGTGGGAGGTTCACGAGGTGTATAAGGGTTTAAAATGGGCCATTCAAAATCAAATTTTCATCCACCGTATTGTCATAATCGATGAATGAAAGCTTCTCGTTCTTTTTTGGTTAATCCTGAGGTGTGATTCAATGTGATTAGAATAGATCATAGATTCATGGATAAAATATATGATTATAAAAAAACCCAACTACACACCATGTATTCATAATTACACACAGTGTGTTTCCCCATGGCTATGGTGGATAGGGTTTTTGGGCGAGTTAAATATCACATGCCGTATGGGATGCCCGCATGCCATGTCATTCAGTGCTAGAAACCCATAATTTACTCAATGAGTAAATGGGAATGGGAAAGTCTGTATATACACCATGTAATATCACATAGCCATGTACCTGGCTACAACGAAGGTTCACGTCATGAGAACATGACCAAGGTACACAAACATGACTAAGTCACAAAGGCATGGCCAATAGCACAGGCAGGACACCGGGTGGCTAAGGAATGTTTTGTAGTCAACTTACACATCATGTAGGAATACATGGGAAGTTGGTCATGTGCTGAAACAGACATGTCTATGTAGTTGGGTATGACCACACATCTTGTGGGTCCTCTTATGCGTGGTGTGCACCACCTTTTTAGGGAAACTTCTACCTCTCAAGTGTCCTTCATTTGGACTTGGATTTTGTCCTGTGAGTGACCTATCCTAAGTATGTTTTAATGTATAATGTGATAGTGGACTTCATAGACTACTTTTAGATATTATGTGTAATGTTATGAGTGTTAATATCCCATTAGCCAACACTCGATGATGACAATGATCGGATATGTTCATTGCAATAGAACCCTCTTGTGGGGATAGGGCCTGGGACTTCTTCCTATAGAGTGAAACCCTCCCACAGAGTCACATAATGCATCCTAAACTTATAGAGTAGATCCCTCCAACTGATTCCGGGCATGGGTTTTCTACATATCTACCACTAGAGTGGAACCCTCCAATAGAGTTAGGTTATGGGTCCCCTTCCTCTAGAGTAGAACCCTCCTATGAATTTAGGGCATGGTTCCTCTACTTTAAGAGTGGAACCATCTAGTGGAGTTAGGGAATGTGTCCTATACAATCAGATAGGAAGACTGTAGTAGGATCAGGGAATGGTTCATAAACCATTAGAGTGAAACACTTCTATTGGGATAGGGTATGGGCCGTCTAACTATAGAGTAGAAAACACCTATTTAGAAGGGTAATGGATCCTATATTTATCTATCTACTGAGTACAAGCCTCATGTTGTTCCAAGGTGTGGGTCCTTTACATAGATATTGTGAACCCTTAAATGCGTGGTAATGGCATGATATGGATTCTTCTTTGGGAAAATGAATGATATGATTAAAATAATTGATTGTCACTTGGAACTGTTCAGACACTTACCTTAGGTTGGGATATGAGATGAATATCTGCAGTTCTCTTTGGTTTGAATTTATTTTGCTAAGAATATATAACTTTATATATATCCTTATCCATGTTGTTATATTTTTTTACTCTTTAGTTATGGGTAGAAATAGTTAATCTTATCTAGTCTAAAAATTCTACCCCATTATCTTTTAAGGTGTTCTACTCGTAATGTATATACTCACCCTTGAATGGGAGTTTCTCGCACATGATGTGTCTGATGAAGGCAATAAATATGTCACTGGTGAATACCGAGGAACAAAGGGATTATATAGTGCATTTGACTACATATGGTGGTTAGGGATTTGAGATCTGAAGTCAAGATCTCAAAGATCATCACTTTTAATGGGTTTTCTGGTTGTGAAATCTTTCTATTTCTCCATGTATTTTACAACATTACATTTTAGTTTACACTATCATAATCTTTTACTTCCTATTGGTTTTGCATGAATTGTAATTCTCTTGATTTTGCGTATTTAATTATTAATCATATGTACCGATGTATTGAGATGGTATGGTGTGCTGGTAATGGAACAATTATAAAAGGCCTCCAATATTAGTTATGCCTTTATCCACTTGTCCCCACCACCATGCCTTTGGAGGTGGGCATAGGGTAGTTGCAGCTTGATCCTCATTTGGTCTGGTCAAGATAGATTTTTATCAAAGATGGTTCATTCCATAAGATAATGTTATTAGTTATACCCTTGTGAGGATTTTTTTGGGACTTAGGAAAAAATTGTCGAAGTATCTCATGTGTGGACCATAAGCCATGGAACCCAGTGTTGGTGTAGTGGAAGACATATCCATACAACAATACTATGACTACCTTCTTATCAAATAGACATACCAAGACACTTGTTTCAAGTAACATTGGTACATACATCATATAAGATTTATTCATTTGACTATCCTTCTTTAGTTAGCTACCCATTCAAAATTAATAAAACGAGAGGCTGTAAAAAGAGTTCAAAATAATTTCTATAGGGTGGAGAACCATTGGTAAAGCCTAAAACAGCGGTTCTTAAAACCGTTGGATATAGTTCCATCAAGAAAGGCATATACCAATAGTACATATTGAACCATTAGTATTGGGTATTTTGAAATTCTTTTTAACCAATGGTTCATAGTGAACTATTGGTAAAAGGCTATTCCAATAGTTATAAAACTGTTCTCATAGACACCCCCCAAATTCCATAGGCATCAGTAGACCCACCCAACCCATAGAAAAAAGAACCTACACGAAACTAAAAAAAAACAAAACATGTACCCCAAATAAAATTGTACTTGTAATGTAACAAACCAAACCCATAATGTATTCAATATAACATCCTCAAAGATACATAAACCAAATCACAAATAATTAAAATATAGTAAATCAATTTATGTATTTAACCTGAGATAAAAATCATATAAAACATTACATATATTCATTCAGAAAAATTTATCAAACATAAAATTTCAGAAATATCATTCAAAAAATCTAAAGGATCAATTTGTCCCTCATCCCCATAACTATCATCACCATATTCCTAGGCATCATCTTTGTCCTCATCCACATCCCCATTCTTACCCAATTACTCGAAATCATTCTTTCTCTCTTCCTCATCATCATCCTTAAACATTTACTCACTATCATCCTCTCTATCACCATTTCTATGAATAAAATCATCCAAGCACCCATTATTAATACTTCACAGTAGAAAATATAACATTGGATTTAATGAAATAATGCATCACAATATATGGAGTTCTATGGTGGAAGTGATGGGATACAAACATCCATTAGTTTCACAAATTTAGCGTTTTCCTTTGATTATTCTCTTATACATGTATGGACCTTTTCACCTTTTTTTATTTTATCATCATCCTATGCCTCTTGTGTATTAGTTTTTTCCAATTCAGTGCTACAAAAAATGGCACCTGATGTGCTCTAATATCTCATTAAGAAAATACTATTCCCTTTCTAAAAACGTACTCATCCATATTTATCATCTCCCAAAACCTGATGTAAGTTATCGTTTGGCCAAATTTTATCACCTTCCTGGGAATCCAAATCCTCCAATACAAACTATTACATAAAATAAACAAACTATTAAGTTATGAAATACACATTAAAATTTTAAATCAACCAAGCACAGCATACAATTTTATACTATGTTGGTTCGTTTAATGAACTTACATATTTTTTTGTATGCTTGATCAACACAGTTTGTCTAAAGGAACACATCCTTCAATATTCAAACCAACCTTCTTTAATGACATTATATGTTAAAACGAAATCAAAATATTTTATTAACTATGAATTTAATAACTAAAATAAAATTGATATTAATTATAATGGAATATGAAAAGAAAACCATATTGTAATTGAATTATAACTTAGTATCAGGGAATGGGTTATCATTATATATAAAGTTATTTATTGGGGAACAGGTTATCATATTAATCAATAATAAGATAGCTATATGATAAACATAATTATTGAAAAGGTGTAAAGGTAATTGTATAACATAATAAAATATTCTTGAAGGTGTTATAAATAATCCAATAATGACAATAACATAAAGTAATTATGTTTTTTTATGATTTAATAATACAAATATTATTCCCTAAATGATCATTTTGAGATTTAAAATGTGTTACATGAGTTATTTTTATTTAATGATACAATTGAAATTATGTTTCTCCATCACATGAGGTCCAAGTGTTCTTTGTAACCCCTCATTCTACTAATAATAATTTTTCACATATACCTAATGGTTTTTTTTCAATAAGAATGTGCCTGATTTACTATATCATCATTTAATGTATTATTTCTTTCCATTGTAATGTCTCTGTCAATTTTGTAATTTAATATTTGTACATCAATATTTATATAACATATTACTTTATTTTCATGAAATTTGTTTCTTACTCAATGGTATTAATGATTTTATCCCTAAACATTTTAATGTTTACTTGTCCTATTATTGTAGTGATCTTTATTATTAAAATAATGGACACTTAATAAAATTATTAATTGTTGTATAGGTTCATGAAATGCTCACAAACGTAAAAATAGTAACCCCAAAATTTTATTTCTCACTAAATTATTTAAATAATAAACTAAATAATGAATGAGCCTTTGTATAGACCAATTAAAAATGGAACTAAATAAGAAGGAATCAAAATAAAGTGAATATCCTAGGGAAATATTATAAACAAGTGGCGTACATGCTTCCTCTCATGGTCCAACATCGTTGTCTACCCTATAGTGTGTAGGTATTTCATTGCATCCTTATAATTTTTGTTTCATCCAAAAAATTCTTAAAAAATAATTTTTAATAATAAAAAATATGTTATTAATGATAATCAGTGTAATTGTCCTTTAAAACCCTCAAATTTTATTAATACCTTAAACTCAGTGCTCATCAAACAAGCATTCATTTCCTAATAATATTCTTCTATATAATCATCCATGTCAAGTGTAGTCTCTAAATCTATGCCAACTCTTGCGTGTCATCCTCTACAAAACTCATGATTATATCCTCTCTAAAGCCCACTTATTTCAATGAGCCATGCTAGGCTTGCATCATCACCATAGAGAAAGGTACAATGATGATGGGACCAAAATACTAATTAAAATAAATAATATAATCGTGTAACATTAAATATTATGACATTTTTTCCTATATCTATTCCAAACCATTATTTTTTACTTCATTTTGGATGTGTCACTGAATGAGTGGCCTGATGAGAATGATGTTCGAAAATTTGGAAAGTTTCACAAAAAAAGTCCAACATTCCTACAATGTTTTCCCCATAAGTTAGTGCCTCTGTTGTACTCCACCATCAGTTATGTGTGGTGGATCCACACTACAAACATACGTGTAAGCCAACACCATTTATTGGCAGATACAATGGTTAATGAATAATAACAATTTTTACATCCATACGTCTTATAATGAAAATAAATTATATTAAATAAATTACGATGGTTCTATAAATATGCATAAGTCACATAGATCATTGATCATTGATTGATCCCCCAGAACTAATGGAACATCATCTATCACAAACTGAGTGGGTCCCAGTTTATTCTCTATAGGCTAAAAATGTATCGGTGTTGTAATTGAAGAAGAAGGAATGTAGAAGCTTGGGCAGAAGGAAGTAGAAGGAAAAAAAGATGACATATATGGATGTGAAAATGCATTATATGGGCGAGCAGTAGGAATCATCGTCATATAGAGTAAATACTGAATAGGAGAATCAGATAGAAATCGGGGTAAAAACATGGATGGTATAAATATCATGTGATTTTGTAATGGGATTATGGGATCCTAAGGTGCAGTGGATGGTATGTTAGGGGGATAGATGAGGGGTGATTGGGTATGTTGACTAGAGTTCTTAACTATAGTACCACCCCTAGCACCATTATCCTATTAACATGAAGCATTTGACTGGTCAGTGAATAAATAGTTCCTTAGTGGTGGATCCTGATTAAAAGTAAAAAAAATTAATCACATGACATTATATGTTATTTATATGTATTTTAAAGAAAATAAACACTACATGAACTAAAGAGGGTTGCCCATCTCAGCCAATAAATTATTGTTTTCTATCATCTTTTTCCATTCTATCCCCTCAATGTTTTTTATTTCTCATATTTTGAATAAAATATGGAATTATTTAGAAACCCACAACTAATGAGTAACCCAAATAAGAAAGATGATTATACATGACATAATTAAATAATATCACTTGTCAAACCAAAGAAAAGATATGTAGTGATATAACAAAAAAATTTTATATCTACCAGAAATAATATGAAAAAATAATAAATATTATATAAAAAAAGTACATTCAAATTAATATTTTTAGAATTACTATGATTTTTTTTCTATTTTGAATTCGATCCAAATAAATTTTGGTTAGTAAATTTGGTTAATTTTGGTCAATTTATTACGTCATTTTTTCATTTTTATTTATCTTATGTCATTTGGTTTATTTTTTCCAATTGATTCGGTCATTTCTCGATTTTTATCTATCTTATCACATTTATTTCATTTTTTGGGTGATGTAATTTTTCCATTTTTTGGTTATATCATTATTTTATTTGGTTTCTATTTTCAAATCAATTAGTTTTATATGTCCAATTAAATTTATCTTTGTTTTTTTAAAACTTAATTATAATAGTTTTATTTTGGTTTGATAGGTTTGAATATAGTTTCTGATATTATTTTGAAATCCAACTAAAAGAAAAATGAAACAAAAAAATGTTTAAAATTCACATGATGGTAATGTTGGATAAACACGTTTTTCAATATATAGTAAATCAATTTGTATAGAACCAATATAACAACCAAAGTCAATATAAAAAAATAACTAAGAACAATGATGGAATATTCTATATACTCTCTACTATAACTTCATGTTCGCAATCAACTATAAAAAATGAATCTTTGAAGTCATCATAAGTAATAAATTGATTGGGTCCAATAGGAGTAGGGTTAGTATATTTTTCATCATCACCCAAATAAAGAATATTTCTATTAATTACGTTAATAAGAAAAAAATTCAGGTCAATGATGATATTTGAAATGAAAAATGCGATTCTCCATTGATGCTAATACATATGGATCATCAGTATCTTGAGTATGAGTCATTTAAATAACATGAAATTCCTAATCATCAATAAATGTTCCACGCCTCTTCATCGAATCAAACCACTATAATTTTAGCATAGAGACTCGACCATGAGAATAATAATCCAATATTAGTATTTTATCAATGATTCCAAAATAATATACATTTTAAAATAATGTTCCACTTTCCAATGCACTGGAATATTGTTTTGTTGTTTTAGTTACCATAACACCATCATGTTGTGTTCTCTTGTTGTTTTATCATTCATAGATAATAAATTTCTACCCTTTAATAAAAATTGATTTTTATTCACAAACCGTGGTATTATAAACAAAATACAAATATCTTATTTCCTTAGAGAGGGATTCCTCATGAAAAGAAAATACCATAAATGTAAATGAATACTAAAACTAGTTAAATATTTATTTTATTGATTTATTATAATAATATATGTACATTAAATTTCAACCAAGTAGAAAACAATTTTCAATGAAATGTCTAATTCCTTCTCAAATAAAAAGAATAATCCTTTTTTTTATCATTTGGTTATGTTTTATATTGAAAATAGTAACAGTTTAAAAAATATGTTAAATTACCTGAGATGAAATAAGATGTAAATATTCAATTAAAATACATTATGTAATAATTAAACAAATCAAATTTAAACAAAACTATGCGATGTTACATATCTTTATCTTCAAGGATAAGTGTGGTGAATGAATTGGATCTGAGAATTATTCCTGTTTGGGGAAGTGATGGAAAATTGCCCCAAATTTTCTCATAATTCGCTTCTTCATTTCTTATTGGTCTATTAAACCTTATGGATAGATTCGTAAAATTCATTGAACATAAAGTCCAAAATTATTGATCCAAGTAACAATTCATGATAGAACCTTCAAAATGAACTATGTTCTAGACATAATAATTCATTATGAACATGTTTCTTTCAGTTTGATACATAAAATGAATTGAAATAGGTCCTCTAAAAAGTATTTTGGCTAGACAATGGATAGTTATATGTAGTATGCACGTGAAAAATGATGGAGGAAATATTTTTTATAATGCACATAAAATTATTGGTTCCTATTCCAACATTTTTTCCAATGAAAGTCTTTGAAAAAATCTTTTCATAAGGATATTTATAGAAATGGAACAACCTGATAACTGAAACCATTACATTATTGGACAAAATATGAAAACTTCATATTTGAATCAACTCATACATAAGGATGTAATAATAACGAGTCTTAAAATATTTCACCTTCAACTCTCTTATATTGATCAATTTTGATATGTTTCTTATATAGATATTAGTGAATTTAATAGTCTCTAGTACTTCAGAAAATTGGTTTTTTTATGAAGGTATCGGCACATATAAATCTCATGTAATATTCAATTTATTTTCACTGTTACACATTTGATATAATTCTAGTCTGATCCCCAATCCACTATGTCATGATGAGATCATAAATTATATATTTTATTTACATTGAATATTAGAATAATTGGAAGAAACAGTTCACATATATTATTTTCAATGAGAACCACTTCTATAAAATGACATATCAAAATTGTTGACCAATAATACAACTCAAAGATGATACTTCTTTTCTTACAATTAGAACACGTTTCAGCGGAAACAATATTCCCCTTTATATATTTGATATGATCCTCTTAGAATGAAAAAAATAAAATCTTTAAATTCATTAAGCACATAAGCTCTAGGAATATGCTCAAGTTGATTTTTGGTCTCCATGTTATTGTAAAATAATTGTCAATTATTCCTATATGGATGGTCCATTTTCCAGAATCATCAATTTCTTATAATATTGAACCTATGGTGATATTTTAGTCATTTGGATCATGAATTCTTAAAAAAATAAAACATGATAGTTTTACCTTCATGATCCATCCAATAATCATTACACATGTAGGAAAATCATTGATTTTACACATAAGCGCAATACACATATGAATTCTGTCTTTCAAACATGAATTGTATCTGGGTACATTCACATTTCAGAGTTGTTTGAATTATTTTATTAATGTTTTAATTTATAAATCTATATAATTTCTATGATCAAATGGTCTATATATGAGTATACTCATGATAGTGAAAGGGGTTTTCATAAATATAAATATTCGAAGGTAATAAATGTTTATGAAAACTGAAATGTGGTGTGAAATGTAAGAAAAGGACCAAATATATTAAAACCACAACATGAATGACATAATCTCACATTATAAACCTCAAACACAAAATTAGGATATTGGGAATAAAATTTATTCCATGAAAATCAATCTCTAGTGTGAACCAACATATAATTATTCTTCTTTATCTCAGTATCATGCCATAATATTTTAATTGATATTTTTATCAGAAATGAAATTATTATAGAGTTTTTTGGATTAATTGAAAGGTATACATAACTTTAAATGGAATATGGGATTGTGTCACTTAGACTTTTGGTTCCCATTTGGAAGTGCCTCATTTAATTCAGTCATTTAATTTATTAGTTTTCTCCTAGAATAAGCTGAAATCTTTCAACCAAACATGTGTTTTATTTTCTGAAAATCCATTTATCTCAACTAAACTCCATTACATATAATGATTTTATGTAATATATACATTATATGAAATCAAGTTCTTTAAAAAGGTAATAATGTAATCGATTAGAGTATTAGAAATCCCATACATTGTTTTCCCATGAAACAAGTGGATTAAAAATTCCAACTACTCCATTTTATAAAATTATTGTTATACTAGAGTCTTGATAGCTGCATTTAATTTTTTAACCCTTTAAAAATTATAATTTTCATTTTATGCATCACATGTGCTCTTATTTAATTCTTATTACTTATGTATCCTTTTGTTCACATGGTGATAAATAAATAGTTACCGATCATCCAAAAAATGTCAAATACAATCCTCTCATTTGGATCATGAGAATTTATTAGATTTAATTTTCACTCAATTGTGATACCTAACATAGTAGTTTTTAAAAAAATCATATTTGGGTATATGGTAGCTTACTGGTTCATGGCTCAACCATGGTCTTACTTCATAATTATAACATGGGTAGTGTATGTAACCACTATCTAACGATTTTTCAAATAAAAATTCTAAAAATGAAATTCAATTTTTTTGAAAATAAATTGAGATATGATCGACTTGATTCATCAAACATATATCCATTCTATAAAAAAATTTATATTTCATTTCAAAAAATAAATTAAATCAGTTTGAAGTTTTATGGAAAATATATTTAAGTAAATGAGAACTGATCATTTTATAGGAAACCATATTTGAAACACTAGTCTATATGAGAATAATAATATAAAACATGACAAAACAATTCATATATTAAAAATAATATAAATATTAAACCATTATATTGACTTAAATTATATCAATGTGTAATAACTATACATTATACTTCACACAAGTGTATATATAATTTTTTTTTTCCTCTTTTATTTTTTAAATTTTTTCACTAATTTAATAATTATTCAGAAAATTCATGTATAAAATATTACTACATTTTTGTAAAAATCTTCTATATGATTCCTATCTACTTTAGTTATTTCTATTTATTAATTATTAGTTTATTTTGGGTATTTTTAGTTCAATTTTTTTAGATTTTCTTATTTGGATTGGGTCAGTGCATTCCTATTATGGTTTTATTAAAGATCATTAAAGTTATTTCATTTTTTGATAATTACTATAGAATTTATTTTATTTAAGTTTGACATAGTAATTTTGTTTATTTTAGTTCAATTTTATGTAATTTATTGTCATTAAGTTCTACTCACATCTCCTTCAGTCCGATCAAGTCATTTCAATTCAATTCAGTTGGTTTGGTCAAGTCCAATTTAGTTATGATATAGATATGAGTTGTTAGTTCAGTTAGGATTTAGTGGTTAAAGGGTGGATAGTTTAGGTCCATTTATTTTCCTTCCTAGTTAGGTCAGTTTGGTATGATTTAGTTTACGTAGGTTCAGATTAATTCATTACAATTTAGTTTATTTAGTGGCTCATTCTAACGAGGTATAAATGAGGGGATTATGTGAAACATAGTGGATGTAATGGAAAATCACAATACAAAGAAATATCTATCTAGGATAATTATGAGAAAAGATTTGGGATTAATTATAAACTTATAGATATTATTTTATTTCAATATTCAATGATATTTATAATCAATGGTGACCCTCATATAATGATATTTGTTTAGTTTATGTTATGAAAATTGAAGCATTGATTATCAATGATTTTGAAAGTGTTGATGTTTTATATTTTTTATTGTCTTGTGTTTTTTTAATTTATTCACTTTTTTAGGATTTAATTTTTCCTTTAATTAACTAATTCCATCCATGTGGTATATTTTTAAATATAGTGATTTATATTTACTAATTATTTTTCTCCTATTAGTATTTTTTAATATAATATATAAATACATTTATCTATTAGTTTCAAATTAATATATTAATATTTTGGTTTAAAAATTAATGGATAATAAAATTGAATTTGAATATAATGACACATGATTGATAAATTAATTCATATAGCCACTTAAATGTATATATTATCATTTTTAAAATTTTATTTAATTTTTTTATCCATCCCATTGTTTATATGATATGAAAAATCCAACCCAACTTAAACCAATGAGAATAATTCACCTTCAATATCTTTCTTTTATAATATTTTTGAAGATAAGGTATTTTCAAAACCAAACACCGGTGAAATACAATTTAAATTTTACTCATTTTCTTACAATCATCACTATCTCATTTCACCTAATTATTAATCATATTCTCTTGGACTCTCATTTCTTTCTCATATTTTTATATCTGGATAAAAAAACAACCCCTATTCATTTTCAATCAGGATGTATAATATTAAAAGATTCATAGAAATGTAGTCTAAAATTTTAAAAAATGTTTTTAAATTTTCTAGAATAAGAATCGTCTGTTTTCACAATCCTCATGTGTTTATGTGAGAAGTGAATGATAATGAATCTTTTTTATTAATAAATAAAACAAAAATTTCCATTAAAAATTCTTAAGCTACTTAATACACATAAATGAAAACAATGATTCATTTCCTAAAAATAAAAAATTCACTTCCTATTCCAATACAAAAAGTATAATGATTGACCCTGAATTGTCAAAAACCACCACATAATTCATCACCACCTCATACAATCATTTGGGAATGTGGCTTCCCTTTAAACCAAAATTTTCTTAGGGAATAAAATATTTGTGTATAACATATCTCTATGAAATGGTGGGTAGAATGAAGATATCATTAGGTCACTACTATTAAAATAAAAATAACCATATAATATATATATAACATCACAATAACAAAATAAATATAGTTACAATAAAATAAAAAAAATAACATCATTTATAAAAAACATTTATTCACATCAACCACCATTTTCTAAATGTTATAAAAATCCCAATAGTATACCCCTGTTAAATCATTTTGGACATTATATAATTACCTCATCCCATTCCTCATCTCAATTCAACTCATAATATTAATAATAATATATACTATTTTATAATATCATTTGTATCTTATTAGAGTCTAAACATATTAATCGTATAATCACATAACAAAATCAATGGATGTCATTTAATTAAATATTTTCATTTCATAGTGAACCACAACTTTATATAAAATGTGTTTTAAGATGTCACATATGATCATGAACAATGTATCATTACCACCATTTTTTTTTCTATTAAACATCATCTTTAACCACATTTTGATAATAAATATACTATCATTTTACATTAAAATTCCAATAAAATACCTTTATAATTAAAATTAAAATAAACTCTTTCAAACCCCACATATCATTAATATTTTTAAAACACACCATGTTTCATGTTATATCAAGTGAATTATTTTTAGAATTAAAAGAAAATTCTTACTCCATATTTAAATTTACATATTCAATCACTTAAAAATTTCACATATCAAAAACTATTTTGATGATTTGAAAAAACAAAAATCTATCATATATTTTAAAGGCCAATGCAACTCATAATCATAATAACATAGAAAATCAAATTACAAAAACTCCAATTTAAATAATTTCTTTGAACATAACAAAATTCAATAACAATGTTATAAATGTTAAATCAATTAAATTTATAATACATCACATACTAAATTATATGTGACAGTGAAGCATAGCAAATCACTGCACCAAATTTCCAAGAAAATCCCTGATTGATTCTATTGTACTGTTCCATCTATTTCCAAAAACACTAGAATGATACCCCACCCATAGAATATTTAAGTATTTGAAAAGGAAAATTTCATATTCAGGAATAATCAAATGAAATTCTTAACAGATATGAGATTTCCAAATATAGGAAATATATTTCTTTGTGTAAGATATATCTCTTTTATAACTCACTTGTTTGATGTGAAGGAAAGAAAATGAATTTAACCATAGATGGATCATCAGCTAGGAAGAAGAGGAGCGATCCATGGTTGGGAAGAAGAGGATGATTCCAGTAGGAAAAAATAAGAATTGATTTGGAAATGAGAAGGGATGACCACATGCTACATTTGGGGAAACTCTATCCCAACAGTTTAAAAAATCAATAGGATAAATGATCTATCCCAACTGTTTAATTTTTTTATATCCTTATATAAAATTACCATTTACTCTATTTAGAGAAACTCTATCACAATGGTTTTAAAAAATAGTTGGGATAAGCCTATAAATATTATCCCATCCCAATGGTTATACCGAATAGTTGGGATAAGAAGCCCTATACCAATGGTTTTTTAAACCGTTGGTATAGGGGCATTGGTTTAGGTAGTATTTACTATAATTTAAATAAGATTATCTGACCATGGATTTTCTTGATTATATATTCAGAATTTATCCTCAATGATAGATTTTTGTGTTACCGATTCCAGATCATGAAGATGATCCAATGAATGATGAGGCATCAGTTCTGGGGACATTCCACAAGATCCTTCCACCAAGTGAATTGGCAGAAGAACACCAATATTTCAAGTATTAGATTATACAAGAAAAAAATTCCTAGGATACAGATAGTCTTAGCACACTCCACGAGTTCCAGCACCATAGGACACTGAGGTTCCATAGTGAGCCAGATTCCCAGGACTTCAACGATTGACTAGAGTCACTAATCTATTCTTTATAGATTATACATATATCACCTAATCGAGTGGTTGGTCTAACTTCTATCCTTTTCAATAAAGTAGATGGGAGTCGGTGGATCCTAGTTTCACATGCTCATTTAGAGTTGACTCTATCATGGATCGACTTCCACTAGTTGATCCTTGATGAGTTCAACACATCATGCATTGGATAAGTTGATATTTAGAATATTCTAGAGCATCTATAGATAGGAATTGTAGTTTTTTATTATGTTGTGATGTTTGATTACCTTATTATGTACTCCCTAATCATTCTTTGATATAGATACTTCTATGGGTAGATATTTGTGCTAGGTGACTAGATAGATATCCATTCCATGGTGGTACCCGTGTTCATTACTACTTATGACAAAGTGTTATAATAAGAACTAGTGATATAGATCACTCTATGAGAGGGGCACTAAGAAACTAGGATTTTTGGTGGGAATTATAGGGTATATTCATTAGTCGAAATAAGTAGGCTGTAGTCAGAAGTATCTCGGTTCAATAGGTATTTCCATGACAATACACAAAAACAAAGTCATGAAACATAGTTAAAAATCATTGGACCATGTCAGTCCAAAGAGGGATGGTGCTAAGAATGTGAAATGATTGGTTATTTAGTGCATGATTTCATGAAAATAGGTGTAGAGGATATTTGGATGACAGTGGATGGATCACCAAAATTGACTAATAACCATAATAATAGATCTCCCAAGTGAGGGAAGGGTGGACCCTAGGGATGTGATGTAAGAAGTGGATTACCTAGAGCTTTTCTAGGAGGAGCTATGGGTGGTGGATGATATTATGAGATCTTTCCACCACCACCATTGGGCGGTCCATTTCAGGCATAGGGAGATAGCCGTAGCTGCTGCGGACAACTGCATGCTATGGATGGGTATGACCTATCTGCACATGAGTTTATTAGAGGAATGATATAATTTTATTATCATATTGATTCATTATTTGTTGAGACATGTGAAAGTAATTGATTCATCTCTTTATTTTTGGTATGAGTGATGGAGATATTAGTTGACGCTTTATCCCTCAAGATTTGTGTTGAGGTTCTTACGAGGAAATATTCTTCTTTATTTTTTATCTATAAGATGTGTGAGTTATCAGATGGTGGAGAGAGTTTCTAATGATACCTTATGGTCATCAAAATGAAACATTAAAATTTCATCTTAGTTATGGATTGGTTTTATAGGATCCATGGACAGATTAAATTGTTCCACAAATGAGTCATATGTCTTCACACTAATGGGATGCAGTTATCCTTTGTGGGAAAGACATATCTCACAATAGGATGTGTGGATTTTATAGAAAATATTTCGCAGATCAGTATCCACTATTTGGTGATTGTATGATTTGGTGCAATTGAATATTTATGCATTTGGATTCGTTTAGTCGTAGAGGATTATATTCACATCTTCCACAAGAATTTTCTAGGGCTACCTCCTATGCTAGATAAGTATTTTTTTCGTCAACATTCACCCCATGATTGCTATGATATATTCTGTGGAATATTTTATGTCCCCTACAATGCTCTGGGAGATGTGGTTTTTGTTACATGACCTTTATGATAAGGTCTTTATGAAATCGTGTGTGTCCCCTAGGCAGCTCCAAAAATGTTCATGAAAAATATGAATGAGTGATTTTGAGTTTTTATGTATTATCATAACATTAAAAAGGCCATGGAAATTAATATTCACCCCTTTCTAAGGATTTAATACCACTTTGATCAGTTATGAGGAGCGAGTTGGTTCTCGAAGAATGATATTAGGTCCGACTACCACCATTTGAGAGTTTGGGAGGATGATATTTTGAATCTACCATTCTGACACCACTTTAGACATTGAGTTACTATTAATTACTTATTGTTGGATGAATGACATAGATATTATTATAGATTTAATGAACCAAATATTCTATCAATACATGGTCAAATTTATTATTATCTTCATCAATCACATACTTATAAAATTTTCATTAGAGGAGAAGCATGCATGGCACTTAAGGATGATATTATAATTGGTTTGGGGGAACCAAATTCATGGTAAGATCTTGAAGTTATAGCTTTGGATCTATTAGTTTCAATTTTTTCGGAATTTAATTTGTGATCTTGGATTAGATGTGGAACAGGAAAAGATCGATGCAGTTATATTATGGGATACACAAAAGACTTTGTCAATGGTGTGGAGTTTTTTTCCTTGTTGTGATACATCAAGAAGATTTTTGTAGAATTATCTAGGAAATATGCCCCTTTTACTAACCTAACATAGAAAGGGAATATGTTTACCTAGATTGAGAAGTGCTAGAGAGCCTTTACAGTTTTGAGGTAGTGTTTGAATAGTGATCATATTTCAAGACCACTATAAGTGGCATTGGATTTGGTAGTATATTATGATTCCACTAGATCCTAGATCAAATATAATTTTATGCCATGATAGATAGTTATCAAATATGGGTTGAGGCATTTGATTCCCCCTGACTAGAATTACATAACTCATGACTTGGTGATAGAATCTATAGTCTTCACTCTATGATGTTAAGCAAGTATATTTTAGGAGATTTCTTTGTTATTCACTCATACCATAAGAGTCATATACATGTATTCATGAACAGAAAATTGAAATTGAGATAGAGGAGGTTCTTGGATTTCATATAGGAATATAAATCTAAGATAGTATATACTATAGGGAAGGGAAATGTGGTGGAAGATATGCATAGTATGATGTCCCAAAATTGTTTTGTGCATGAGTTGTCATAACAGTTGGCTTTCTTGTATCTAACCATAGTTGAGGTGAATGTATACTCATTTCTTCATTCAATGGTTTTTAATCATCTAATATTATAACATATGGGAGGGTCCCATTTGGGAGACATTGATAGTGAGGTCTTGTATGAATGGATATCCTCAAAGATTTACTTGATTGATATTTTGATGGAGGGAATCACATCATAATTTTTCAAGTATAGATTTTTCTCCCCATCATGATGCTGGGGGTAGTAATGAGATAGTTTCAAAATTCTACATTGTATGTACTGCATGATATGGGGAATAGGTATAGTGAACTTTAGCGGTAATTTTTTTAAGATGGAATGAGATGAAGCATGGTTGACTTCGTGTCCCAGTGCCTCACCTCTCAGAAGTTGAATGGGTTAGGTACACTAGGTTAGATACCTTGAGAGGGGGGGGGGAATCAGGGTATGATAGGTTAAAACAACTACCCCTATTGATCTTGTTTTACTATTAAGAAAAACACTATTCTATCTCTTTCCTATAGAAAATAATAAAGTAGAATTAAATCATATACATGACACATCAATTTTGACTTGGTTTACCCTCACTAGCCTACATCCAAGGAGAATACATCAGCAATGTTCTGATGCACCAAATCCACTAAAAGTGCACTACTATTTACAATGGTCATAGAGGACTCACTATCCCTCATGGTTTACAAAAAATCACAATACGAACGCTCACTGCTCTCTCAACTGACGTGTGCTCACTGCTTCTTCAAAAGATCCACTCACAGATTAAAAACCCCTCAGTTCCTTCATTATCACAAATTAATCCATATTTCTCTATATGTAGACTCTCTGTTGAAGTTCCACTATCATCCACTGATGAATACAACTATACCATGAGTGTACCAGGAAATCTTCCAGCTTTCACGCAGCCCAAAAATGGATGGCATTCTTCTCCAAAACTAGAACACTTCTCTCTGCATTAGAACACTTCTCCAAGTATGGTGTGCAAGTGTCACCTAACCAATTTCGAAAAAAACCTTTGAAAACTCAGAAATTGGGAGACTCACACACTTTTATGCCCAGACTAATATTGGTGCTCAACTATCAACTGGTACAAAACTTCTGAATAACATTATTCTTGCACGCCCATAGCACCACTTGCACAACCGAAACTACTTGTGATAATGGAGCTATATTTCTCTCTAAGTGTTGAGATCTTTAAAAATGAGTAGGGGTAGCCCAATATTTAGAGGTATTATGGGTACCCTGAGCGCCATCATGCAAGTCTTCTCCCAATGTGCAAGTCTAGCTGCCCTAGTCTTTATCGCCCTAGTCACCTTGCGCACCCAAACCAAAACATTGGAACCCCTGTTTCTTTTTCCATATTGTGATGTTATGATCATGAAAAAAATTTTAAGCATGTTTTTATGCCTCCCCGAAACCAATACACAATTTCCTTTTCCAAAATGGTTCCACCTTGTATCTGCACTTTTTGTACCACCTCCAGACCATTTGTTCTTTTATCGATGATCTTATGTCAATCATAGATTGTTGAAAAAATATCTAGAACTCAAAAACTCACCATGATAACCCTCATTTATCAAAATATTGAATATCATGGTCTCCTTTGAAAATAAACACCACATGGAGGCCTGCTTTTTCAACAAACACAACGTCCTTCAAAATGATTCAATGATAACTTGATGGATTTTTGTCCAACAAAAAGAAATGAACCAGGTTATGAAAGGATTGTTTTAGAACCTTTAGATCTAAGAGTGGGAATGGAATGAAATATACATGAACATCGTGATAGGTCTTCTATATATGGAGAGATTCAATGAATCCATTTGGGTGATAGTCTAATGAAAGAAAAAGTAGGTTGACATTCTTATTATCTGGGAGAGAGTTTTGTGGAGATTTTAGGGTTCTTGTATGTATGGTAGATTGTTCACCTTTATGGGTTTCCCTTGATGATTGTCTTCGGTTGTGAAGCGTAGTTCATTCCACAGTTTTAGAGAGGCTTGCAATAGGATTTCATGTCCTAGATGAGAATGTGTACAATTATACACCCCAAAAAATATTGGAGGAAATATCAAACAATCTATTTGATCGAGGATATGCTAAAGGTTTTCATGTGAGTATTTGGAAATACCTGCGAGGATCAATTTTCCATGGGAGATTATTTATAAAAAAAATTCTACCACACTACTATTGGTATGAAACATGTTGATGCCTTTTACAGGAGACCCCGATGGTTACCCATTTGCATGAATGAGATTAGTGAGACATCACTTATTTAGAAATAGATAGTGTAGGCAATGATGGAAATGGTCTGAGTATTCTATTGGTATATAAGGACATCATAGAGGTAGAATAAATCTTATGGGTATCAATAATGTAGGCCCATAGATTTCGTGCAGGGAGACCACATTATATTAAGATTATGTCGATGATGTGAATAATGGAGATTCAACCATATAGGTAAGGTATCCATAAGGTCAATTGGGCCATTTGAGATATTTAGGAGGGTTGGTGAGGTTTCTTACCACCACACCTTAACAAAATGGTTATATTAGTTGCAAGACTTCTTCCATGGGTCATATATGAGGAGAACTGTACAAGTCCCCTGACATATTATTGACTAGGGAGAGATTTACATTTAGAATGGGGACTATTTTTCTATCACTCGATGGAATTTGAGGATAAGTAGGAGAGAATATTGTATGAATGCACCATTCCCTTGGTTTGTGTGTTGTGGCTTCATAAGAGTATGCTAGAGAGATCCAATTAGTGGGAGAGCTATATGGGGGATCAATATTGTGGAATTATTTTTAGTTTTGATTTTCATGGATGAAGATATAGGAGAGAATAATGTGGAGAAACTATTTTTTCCCTGTAATATGTTGAAATATATCTAAATTTTTTTGACTCTAGGCGGTGATGCGACCCTCAATTATAAGGCCTAAGGTTCCACAAATTAATTTTTAAAAATATTAAATATGTTTTAAATTATGCATTCTTATTTATCAATAAAAAAGGAATATAAATTAAAATGAATAATGGATCACAAATTTGAGATTATTCATGGGTCCAGAATGTGACGTTCCCCTATGAATGACCAGAAATTGGTCGTCATAGTACATTCAGATAAATGTGACATTGGTGGGTGTGTTTAATTAAAATTTAGAAATAATAATTATTATTTTTTTAATGAAATATACCTAGATTCCACTATAAAATATTCATTATGTATTATGTGTTAGGTTATCCATATAACCCTAGTATAATTTAATGGATAATTTCACATTATTCATTAGTGAATCAAGATCAGATGAAAACAAGCCTACAGATAAAAGAAGATTAAGGTGTAATGAATGAAAAAAATCTTCCTCATTCATTGTCGTGCACATTGTTTACCATGAATCAATCCAATATTGTGGTAGTAATCATAATTTGTTGAATCTTCTCAATATTATTATATAATTGAGTATGATAAATTCCTTTCCTTTGAGATGAATTTATTAAGATCTTTTTCATGAACCCGTGTATCTATTAATAATTGTTTAATAAATTTCTGTTATATTTCTCACCTAGAGAATAACAATATATATTTATTTCCCCTAAAATATTGTAAAATAATATTCACACCTTTGTTTTTTATATTTTCCTCTATAATTATTCTCTTTATTTGGTATAGGCCTATGGGGCCATGGTTCGACCTTTCTGGGTGTGATTGAGCTTGATCGAATCCCCAAATTCATGGAGGAATCATGAGTGGTGGATGATTTTTCAATATAATGAAGTAAGAGGATGAATGTTCAGATGAAATTATTTCTTTCTATGATTCAAGATCCTATATAATTAAGGTGATGGTATGATATGAATTCTGGTCACCGATGGGATTTAGATGAATCATCAAAGATCTGATTTCTAACCACTAGAGTGACAGAACTGACGAATGAGGTTTCCCCTTCATTTTTTGGTTAGTTTGAGGTATTATTCAATGATGTAAGAATATATCAAATTTTCCAAATAAGATATGATATTATTAAAATTACCCAACCACGTGCTTTGTAGTATTAAGAACACATGGTGTATTTCCCCTAGATGTAGTGACTGTAATTTTTGGGTGAGTTAAATATCACATGGTGTGTGGGACACCCACATGCCATGTGAATTAGTGTTGGAAACCTTGAATGTAATCAGGGAGTATAAAGACAAAGGAATGGATTATCACATGCCATATACTACAACACGACGAGGTAGATGGACACAACAAATGTATGTGTCCTGAGTACACAACCAAGGTACACAGACACAACTAAGGTACATGGTCATGGAACAAAGCATGGTAGGACCCTAGGTTACTGAGGAGTTCCATACAGTCCCCCTAAATGTTTTTTTGGGAAACATGTGTATATATTCATTTAATATAAGGGACATGACCATGTAGCAGGGCAGGATGACTTGCCATGTTGGTTCACTTATGCATCATATACCCTTCATTATTGAGGAATGTTCTACCTATCTTAACTTATTCATTGGAACATGGATTTTGGACCATGAGTAGCCTATCCTAATATTTTTTTAATTAGATCACAACTGTGTACTTTATAGCAGCATTTGAGAAATGATATAAGCTATTCTGAGTGTGAAGCTTCCCCAGGTAGCACTCAATAATGGTAGTGACTAGATAAGATCATTAGAGTGAAACCCTCCTTCTGGGATAGAGCATCAGTCCTCGACATATAGAGTGGAAGCCTACCATGGATTCAAGGAAACTATCATATCTCTATATATATGTTTAGTGAAACCCTCATATATATATTCCGTGAAATGGTCAGCTACCATATAGTGGAACCTTCTTACGAAATACAGTCATAGGTCCTCTACATATCTTCAAAGATAGTGGAACCCATTTCCAATGTAAGGACATGGGTCCTCTACATCTAGAGTAGAACCATCCTATAGAGTCATGACATGAGTCTTATACCACTAGAGTGGAACCCTCGAGGGGAGTTAGATCCTGGGTTATTTACTGTTAGAGTAGAATTCTCCAATAGGGCCAGGGAATATATCATTGGACTTGAACCCTTCTATTGTGGTAGGGTATGGGTATTATACCTAGTGAGTAGAAACCTTCAGTTGGGAAAGGAAATGAGTCCCCTATAAATCTATCTATGGAGCGGAACCCTCTTGTTATAGCAGAGAAATGGCACTCTAGATAAATATTTATCCCCTATACTATGTGTCTTGGTGACGATGAGTGGATAGATATGGATGATTCTTTTGGATGACACAAGAGATGTTGGGAATCATTATTGGACTCTTAGAACTATGAAATTCTTTTCCCACTGAAACCCACATTCTCTTGCTTGTGGGGTTCTGTTTGTGAGTATTTATGTATATATATCTATATCAATATCCTTGTCATTGGATTTTTTTACTCTCTTGTTATGGGTTGGGTTTTATATTCCTATTGTGTCTCATACTACCACTAGTTGTTAGGGAATCCTATTGGGAATGTATATAATCTAACATGAATGGGATTTTATTGAATGTGTAATGTATTCTAGAATACACGTAGTTCTACAGTGAAAAAAATGGATCATAAGGATACCATGGTGCATTTCACCATATATGGTGGTCAGGGCTTGGATATTGGGAGCTGGACTATTTCAGCTCCTTACATTTCCTATTTTTTCCAGTGGGGAAATAATTCTAGTTGGGAATTTATTTTCCCTTTTACTTTTCAGTTTATACACTTATATACTTGTACTTCCTAGAGTTTTTACACGCATGGTTATTCTAGAGATGTTTCATATTTTATTATAATTTATATTCACTTATGCATGGAGATGGACCAATATTTCCATACAGGTACAATAGGAAAAGTTCTTCCATATTAGTTTTTTACTTTCAGTACATATCACCAGCCCTTAGCTTATGTTTCTAGACATAGGGTAGTTATATATCAAGCCCTATTGGGTCAGACCATGAAAAATGATTTTGTATAGGTGGGAGAATGAAATGATTTTGAACAAATGAAATATAATCATAACACATTGATTTTAACTACAATATTATTTATGGAATATCATAGTATAGGTCACAACATTATGGTTATTTGATTGTAAGTTCATCAGTCATAAAATAATGAATATCAACTACTAATCATATTTAAATATTTTATAAATAAATTATAAATATTTTATAATGTTATTAAGGAATTTTATAAGATTATATTAATTATTTAAAATCTAAAACATTTCATATATAATTGAATTAAATGTTACAAATTTTTTGTAATATATGACTATACATAAATATATGATAAATATAAAACCTTGTTATTTACTAAAAATCCAATTAAAAATTTTCAATGACTTATGAGTCAGTGGATGAATGTATTATTCAATCATTACTACAATTTTCAATGGTTTTATTATTTTCCCATTTTTTATTTAAGATAATGGTTCTATCTATCCAAGAGAAAAATAGAAAATCCTACCCATGTGTTAAAAAATTCACAAAACATGGAATATTATAAGAGGAATAAGTCATGGAAATACTTCTGATAGATGTTCCAAAATCAGTTATTAACATTAAAGGGTTGATCTGATTTTAAAATATTGGGGAATTTTGTTTTTATTCTCATTCATTTAAATAAAATAAACTATGGAATGTTCTTATAGAATAGTTTATAAGGATTATTTCAACTACATTAAAAATCATAAACATTAATATAATTTAAGATAATTAATTGATACCACTTAGGATTCTAACAAATCCCACTAACCCTTTTATGTTCTTATGTATCACGACTGGGTTCAAATTTCATAGAATATTTTATATTTGAATCACTTTGAATCTTATGAAACAATCATGTTTGTTTGTATTAAACTTCTCTATGTTTAACTTTTCCCCACTAAATTATTCAGTAATATATTCATTCTCAAGAAAAAATATCTTTTTTTTTCTCCAAACACTTTATATTTAGTATTTTTAAATAAATAATATCACTTAGTTTAATTGCAATAATAAAAAAATAAATATTTTTCAATTTTGGGAAACATTTATCTAAAAGAAATTATTATACCTATGATTCACAATTCTAAATACTCATAAAATATAAGTTGGGATGCATCCTGGTTTACATATTATATGGTGTATTTAAAATTTACCTCTATATAATGAAATTAATTTTTAATATTATTTTTTCTAGAGAATATCCTCAAAATGATATCAAAATTTCACACTAACTATGTCAGATAAGGTACAATTTATTCTCTCAGACACACAATTCCACTATGGTGTTTTATACAGAGTGGGTAATTAAATTATTTTATAATCACTTATATAGTTAGTAAATTCATGTATAAATTATTCAGTACACAAATTTAATCAAACAAAAAAAGAAATACCTTTGTTGGGTTGATTATGTATTAAATTTTTAAATATATTTTAACTTTTAAAAAGATACAAACTTTTGACTTTTAAGAAACAGATAACCATACCAGTTGATGTCATTTTTAATGGTTATAAATAAAATATACACACAAATTTAATTTGTGCTAATTATTTTACAACAATCACAATGTATTCGGTGTAATAAACATAGACTCAATTCTATTTTTCTTCTAAAATTAAATTTGTAAATTTATCTAAAGAAATATGATTCACATTTCTAAAAATATTCATAAACAATTTGAATAAAAAATCTCTCTCTATAGAGTTAGTAAATTTTTCTCATTTATATAAATAACATAAAAATTATAAAGATAATTGGTGTTATAACGAACTATATTAACTTTGGGTTGGCTTAGTCAGTTCAAGCTCAATGTTTATGTTTGGATGAAGAACAAGTTTTCAAAGGTAACTGCTTAATTATTAGAGCTAATAGTGCTTCAAATTTTTCTTCATGGTTGAGAGAATGAGAGGTTTCCTCACTCAATGAAGGATTTTATTTCCTAATATGATACAATAATATATTGAAGTAATATTATTGAGATTCTTCCCAATGAAAATACCGATTATCGATTTTATAAAACTGATCGATTTTTTGAAAACATTGATGTGAAAACACACACACACACACACAAACACACACACACACAAATATATATTATATGTTATATGTCTATGTGTATGATAGGTTAACCATATCATACCTCAATGGTTGGTAACATTATTATATAAATTCATATAGCTGGTAGGGATCTGCAGATAATAATACATAAATAATACGTTGATTTCATAGTTTAATTTATATATTCCACAAAAAGTGTAACACGTATAGTTTTTATGAGTTATGTTTTACTAGTGAATTTAATTTGTCTTATATTTCTCATTTTATAGAACACCGAGTTTATCTTGCATTACAAGTGACACTATGTTTTAAAAAACCATGAAATATTATTAATATTATTATATAAATTGGACTCTTATAAGCTAGTATTAAATATAGAAATATTAAAAGTAATAAATAATTTTTAAATATTAATTAAAATAGTTTTATATAAATAAACCATATTGATAGGAAAACTACTTAATTTCTTTGAAAATTCATTATATGTTTTGGAAAGACTAACTTCAAAAAAATATATTTTTATTTTATTTTTTAATAAATAATAAAATCAATTATTAAATTTTTTTGGAATTTTTTTTTGAAAAATAAATATAATGTTTTAGATATAAAATTCTATATTACCTTAGAGGTAATTTTTGTGAATTTTCTAAATAGATAAAAAATTCAGTGAATAATGAGAAATACGGGTTTTTATTAATAATTTATTTCAGTTTAAAAAATTTAAGAACTAAAAAGTTGTTTTAATTTGGTTTTAAATGTATATTTATTTTAATTATATATCTATTAATTCATTTTAGGTAACTAGAATAAATTTCCTATTAAATTTTTATATATTTTTTTATCATTTGATCATTGTCCTTATGAAAACCAACATTCTCTTCGCATCTGTGTGTTTTATTTTAAATTTAATTATTTCAAATTTTTTGTGAGTTGAATTAGTAAAAATGGATTACATACTTATAATCATTAAAATATATATTATCTAAAATGTTTATCTAAATTGCTTACCATAATTAATAGTAAAAACTGTAAAAGTTATTTAACATTATTATTGTAAAAATCGGTTTACAAAGGGGTTAAAATAAAATGATAATGGTTAAAAATGACCCCAAACTATTAATTTTTTTAATGTCCATGTATTGAACTTATATGTTTTAGGGTTGGTAATGGAATTTTTTTCATCATTTTGTAATTTGGAAAACCTGGATACAAAACTTTCTTTGCAAAAATTACATGTGTGCCACTCACCTCAGTTATAAAAGGCCACCCTCTTTCCTCTTCATTTCAAAATTCAAAAACCCATTATTTTAGAAAATCAAAAAAAAATGTAACTTCCTCAATTCTAAAATATTACCTTCTAACCATTATTTTTGTCAGTAATCTACCATATTATGGATTTTGGTGAAAACTAGTAGAATTTGTTCGAAGAAGAGGTAACAACCATAACCGAGAGTCTTATTTATTTTATTTCCTTTTCTCCTTTAATTCATAATAAAAAAGATTATAAAAACTCTTATTATCATATATATATACTGTGTTTTTTATTTTTCATTTTTCGGGTATTAAATACATACATTTCTACTTTACTCAGGTGTATGATGATAACATAAGTTGTGTGTTTTATAGACTACCGCCTCATGAATTGATAAAACACATTTTATATCAACACCTCTTCAGGTTGGTTATAATGATGACGATATATATATATATATTATAATTTTTTAAATATATTTACTTATTAATTTATGAAATCACATTTACCTCATTACTTTCCATTTTGCGGTGTATAATACAACTTTATTCATTTGTAAGGCGGACTACCGCCCCGCAAAGCGAAGTGATTCATTATTAAATAACACTTTTATTTCATGGTAATTAGGGTAAATTTAACGAATATATGTTATATATATTACATAATAATGAATCTATAAAGAATTTCTGTTTTACCTTTCTTTTATTTCATTCTTAGTGAAAATGGAATCGAAATTCTTGTGTACGTACAACCTATCATATTAGTGAATGTTGTATTTCATTTTCGATCTCTATAATAGATTACTAAAAAAAATTCAGTTAATATATATTGAATTCTTATCAAGTTTAAAATTATGTAAAATATAGATTAATGATCAATCTAAGAATACTAAAAATACATAACCAAAAAACATACAAGATAAACGATGAAATTATTACCAAAAACACAATTTTAAAAAGTATTTGTTAAAAAAGGTATGAGGAAAAGTAATAATAAAATTATGTATAGTGTAATATTTATAATAATGGTTCTATAATATGTTTATAATAAAATTATTTTTATTATACATGTGGTTTGAATTTATATGATTTTTTTCAAGACATATGTTAATGGATTTTCGTCTCAATTTTTACTTTTGTGAGACACATTCCATATTCACCAGATATATCTTTTATATTGTGTATATAATGAAAATGAAGGAAATTTATGATTATTATTATGATTTTTTTTATTTAAATATGATTTTTGGAATTTATTTTTCATGGACTTTATGGTTCAAAAGATACTAAAGTGGTAAGGTATTTGAAACTGAATTTTTCTTCTTTGAGACATATATAATGATATGCACATATATTATTTTATAAGGTGTATATAAAAATAATTTTAAATGTAATATCATGATATTATATAATCAAATGATATTACATGTTTCATTTAACATTATTCCTTGATGGGGATTATGATTCAATTTAAAAGGTTGTAAGGGTTTTATGATACAATGTCATCGTTCATCTAGTTTTTTTGTTTATACTTAAAATAATGAAATATTATGAAATATCTCTCAGGAAACAAAAGGTTTTTCTCTCCTCTATTTATTTTATGATATTAGATGTATTCCCTTCATTTTCCTCTCTTTATTTACATAAGAGATCAAAAGAATATTTTTAAATAGTACTAACTTTATTTCTCTCCTTTGTTATAACTCTTTTATCTTATAAAATCATGTTTTCCAATTTCTTATTTCAATAATGTTATAACAATTACCCAAATTATTTATTAAATTTATTTTTACCCATGGTTTACTTTATAATATAATTTTTAAATGCAATGTTTATGTATTTTCCCAAACAATTCCCATTTTTCTATTACCGTAAAAGTGAAAAGAATTTCTATTTTAAACTATATAGAAATTTCTGCTATTATAACCACTCAATGTTTTAAAGCATCCTTTATATGTTTCAAATGACATTTTTAATGAAAGGATTTTGAAAAATTTTTTATTTTAAAATTTACTTTTTAATGTATAAAGGTCAATTTCCTCAAAATATTATTAATTATTTTTAATTCTTCTATGAAACTTTTTCAAAGAATATTTTTTCCACAACATTTTAGGAATTTATACCTTTTAAAAATTGATATTCAAATAAAAGTTGTTTTCCTGAAAAACATTTCCTTGAGATCATTCAAAAACAAATTCCAACTAAGATGAAATTTTTTGAAGTTTCAAATGATTTACTAGGGATATGATCCAAGGATACAATTTTTATTCTTTCCCTAAATGGTTTGCACTTATTATGGAAAAATGTTTATGATACGTGTTTCTCTTACACTGGGTATACCATTATTAAATGATTATAAAACCCACTTCACTTTCCATGTGTTATGCAATGATGAAATTGTTGTGAAACCTTATTTTTTTCCGTGTGTTGTGATCTAATGAAATATTGAAATGATTAGAAAAACTATTTAATTTACATATGTTATTCTATGAGAAGTATTTATAAAATCCATTTATTATCATGGGTTCTGACATGATTAATGTTTTATGATCTTGTGGCATGAATATTTATGATTTTATTTATATAATGGGCGGGACCTATATCTCATTATAATTCATTGGGAAATGATTAATGTTATATGAGATCAAAGGTTATATGGGAGGTTTTCTCTAGAAGAAAACATGGCATAAATAAGGTTATCCCATTCCCAAAATTTGGTATATAGGAGGTTATCCAAATCCCAAAAAAGCTAAATGGTTGGTCATCCCAAACCTAAAATTTTATGATTTTCTTGGTCTATATCCTTATCATAATATTATCCATGATTATGTATATTCCATAGATATATGTATTATGACACTATTATGATCTTGTGGATCATGTTATTTGATTCAATTATTATTTATCTCTTAAAAATTAACAAAATATAAACCATCACTCATGTTTATGATCTATAATATATAGGGTATGGTTTTCATATTTTAGTTTTTTATTATCACACACACATGCTCATGTTATATTGATATGTATCTTTTTTTCCTTATTGGGAATATGAGATCACCCTTTCATATATTTCCTTTAATTGGGATAGGAAGAAAGATATTATGTGTGATATGTTAAATAAGGGTACAAATTACGAAGATAATACTATGAGATGTAATAGCTTCATTATGGACCAGTTTATAATGTTTCCACGTTTTCAAAGGCACTATACCTAAAAAATTAAAGGTTAGATTATTATGTTATATATAAAATATTTTCTTATTTAGATGTATTAATTATATATGAGAAGTTTGAGTCTCTATAGTTCGTATCAAAGCATCAATTTAGTTAACCTTTAGAAAGTAGGATGAGAAATTTTTTTATATACCTAGGGATATTTCTATTGATATGTCTAGGGATATGCATAAGGATAATTCTATGGATGATGCAAAGTATAGGTAAATGTATTTGAATTATTTTAAGGATAGAGAGAGTGGTTTCCATGAAATTATATCCCATTCTAGATACTATTTTTTGAGATGGATCTATCTCAATGGTACTTAGGGGTAATAACTATGAAAAGGGTGCATTGAACTATACATGATCATTACCTGGTACATGACTATAGGCCTTGATACACACCTAGTTTGAAAATCATGGGGGTTTTGTTATCGATACTCACAAACTCTTTATAAAATATCTAAAATGATTTTTATAATGTTTTTAAATGAACTTGGTTAAGCATAATGTTTGACAGGTTGAAAATAAGGCTTCATGATCTCGATATAATTAAATTATTTTTCAAGACTATGTGGTTTTACACTATGATTATAGTTTCTTGAACTAGGGATTCTAGTTTTAGTCATTGGATAAAACCAAAAGGAACCGTGTAAGACATGATGAAACAAACAATGAAATTATTTTCTTTCTAATAAATAATATGTTAGGGGAGATATAATGAAAAACCTAATTCATATGGTAAACAATATTTCTCATTATATGAATTATTCTAGATTTCCAAATGAGAGATTGAGGTAATACTGATCTGTTGAGTCCTTTATGTAGAAACTTCTACCCTCTACTAGTGGGTTGAAAATCAACAAGTCTATGAACAATAGATCAGTACCATTAAATGCATATTACCCACTATCTACTGTTCAAGTCCTAAAAAGGTCATTTTGGATGTCTATTATTTAGATGTTGAAGTCGATCAATGGTGAAACCTTATTAATAATATGATTTAAGAGGAGTTAAATAAGTCTGTTCAATACGATGAGTTTAAGAGGTTATTTTTTAGTTAGTAATCCACTCATACTCTTCTAAGAAGTATGGGGAAGTAATTTACCATGCTTCAATAGAAGGATAGTGAATCTATTTGTATTAATAAATTTAATTTTACTAGAAATTCATGAAACACTTCTAGTATAGTCATCTGTCTAGAATGGTAAAGTGATATATTATTTGGTTGTATAAGATGAATTATTCATATGGGATTGGATATAAGATACTATAGTAGCTATTAAGAATTTATTATATGTGACATGATGTTAGAAATGGAAATTAGAGATTCAGACCATTCCAAAGGTTTTGATAAGAAAAGAAAAATCATGTACTATGAGAACTTGAAAAAGTTTCATGGTGGAAGTAAATTTATCTCACATGAAATCCATAAACGTGGGAATAAGAACACAGGTGAATTTCTGAATGAAATAATAAGGTGTTACATTTTTGAGAATGTTTTCAACTGAGTGATAGAATATACAATTGATGTAAAGAGGCCATTATATAAAATGAATTGATAGAGAGATGAACAGAATGCACCAGCCACACTCTAATGATTCATGTGCAATGTTTTTGGGAATTATTTTAATTATTTCTCTAATCCAATGGATAATTAGGATTATAATCTGTAATAACTTCTATAGTAAAAGGATATAACAAAATATTATGAAATCATAAAAATTAAATTGAATCATGATATTTATGAAACAATTTTCTCCACTCCCTAGATGGTAATTTCATGATTGATTATTTATGAATGATCCATATAATAATATATTTGTTTATCATTTAGGGATACTTCATGTGATTTGATCAGTTATTATCTCCTTTTATGTGGTTTATTGATAACTGAAATCACATTTTACAAATACCATATTATTTATGAAATAATTGTTCAAATGAATGAAATATGTATACTCAGTATAGATAAACATAATAAAACATAATCTAATAAAATATATTTTCACAAAAAATTGTAACATGAAAAAATTATTAATGTTGATAGTTAACCCAAATAAAGGTCATTGGGTTAAGAATTGCATTACCTTTGATTTATATTACATAAAATGTGTTTAAATCTCATGTATAATGGATGAAAGAGTGTTATTAATATTTTAAAGAAACATATTTATTTTTATAACACCTCATACGATTGTTTATAAATATCATTCCACCCATTTATTAATAATATTTGGTTATTTCCATTATTTCAGGTGAGTTCAATACATGGTTTCTGCATTAGGTTCGTAATGGATTTTCTTTTCAAAATGGAAGAAAAACTATAGAAGTAGAATGAAATGGTATTAATATTCCTCTAAAATAATAAATAATACCATAAATAATTTTTATATGTGATGATTAGTCATTAGATAAAACATTAATGATATTCGTTTAAACCATTTTGGTGGTTCATCGATAATAATAAACTAGTTACATTATCCAAATCATAATTATGTTTATATTTTATTTACATAACATAAAAGCTACTATATCATGCAATTAAAAATATTTTTCAACCATTAAAATTGTTTTATTACCATCTATGAAGGTGATAATAAAAATTAAAAACACATCATCGACAATGTCGGAAAATCGAAACATCAAGGGTGGTGTTTTTTTAGAATAAGAGGGAGAGGGGAAGAAGTATAATGTTAATGTTTTCCATTAAGATGACACAAATACAATAAAAAAAAGATAAATAATTTTTCATCCCTCTTGGATGAGAGGAGATGATGAGTGTAAAAAATATAAAAATAATTGAAAAGGAAATAAATTAAAATGAGAGAGATTTTTTACCTCTTGAATTTTCCTTCATGAGAACCTTTGTAAGGCCTATGGTTTTGGAATTTTGGATAGACCATTAGGTTTTAAACATGGGGAAAAGGCTTGGTATGAGGATTTAGTAGAATTTAGATGAGTATCAGGGCTTGATATGTGTGAGGAGAAGAGGGTTGAGGGGTGGAATTTATTGTGGATGAGAAGGGGGTGCCTTATTTTAATCATTATTTTATTATTTTTCTCAACACAATAAAAAATTGTTGTTTCTTGGGGATAAATTCCTAAATTATTTTATTTTATTTCATTCCAAGGGTTCTTATTTAAGTATAATATCATCCTTGACTCAATAATTCATTTATTTAGTTTGTTTGGTAAATATTCCAATTTCACTATTCACAAAAATTCAAGTATTTCAGAAAAATATTAAAAACCCATACCATTTTTTAAACATTAGAATTCAAAAATGAACTATATTTTCTGAATATAATTTTCTAAAAACGAGAAATAAATTTTTTAATTAAAATAATAATTTATTCGAAAAATACTAGTTTTAAAACTATAAATGATTTATGACAATTTGGAAAATTTATTAAAGTATCATAAAATTATATTATTATAATAAGACAACAAAAATAATAATTTCTGAATATATATGATAAGAATTTATTTTCATTTAAATAATTATATTAATTATAAAATCAGAGTTAAATATTCATGACACAAAAAATACCAACACTTAATTTTTGTAAAAATATTATCTACTTGTTCAATGATATAAATATATCATATTTTCACATATAATATGGATAAATATTATTTATACTTTATAAGGTTACGTTACTATTCTATTGGCCAAATTTCTATTCCTAGTTGTCACATTACTATTCTTAAGGATAAGTTACTATTCCATTAATATAGGTTAACTAATTTATATAAATACCACTTTTTTAATTATAAATTTATAATGAACCTAACTATATAATTAAAGAATTAAACAAACATAATTTATAAGTACCTAGGTGGTTACACTCTCCCAACCTTTTAGAAATTTTATCCTCACAATTATTATATACTTGTTAAATAGGTGATGGTACCTTTCCCTTATTTCATTTTTTAGATTCCCATGTTTCTTCTTTAACCATGTGGTTTTTACAAAGACAGTTAACCCGGTGAATTACCTTATTTCGCAATAATTTATCTCTATGATCATGAATCTAAGGAGGTTTATCCTCATAAGATAGGTTCTCTTAAAACTGAACTGCTTTTGGACTCAAAAGATGAGATGAATCAACCATATAATTTCTCCGCATCAAAACATGAAAAAATTGCGTAACTAAGATAACATTAGAGGAAAATATACTAATAAAGAAATTGCTCAATTTTTATCTTAGATTTTATATGGTCTAATGAATCATGTAATTAATATTCCTTTCTTACCAAAACACATAACACTTTTCCATGATAAGATTCTATGAAAACTTGATCATGTTACCTAAAAATTAAAGAATTTCCTCCTATTATCTGCATAAAGTTTCTTCCTACTTTGAGTTTTCCTCATGTGTTACACGATCAGCTTCACCTTTGTTTCCACATCTTATTCTAATTTGGGTCCCATCAACTACATTTTTAATTATTCATCTGAAAAAGTTGTAGTTCGATACTGATTCTCATTGAATGACTCAAAAGGTTCCATCTATATACTAGAATCGAATTGTTTTTATAAGAATACTCAACTAATGAAATTTGTTGATACAAACTTCCTTGGTAGTCAATTGAACAAACCTGAAGAATATCCTTTAATGTTTTAATTGATTACTCCAACTATCCAATAGAGTGAGGATGAATGGATATACTGAAATTATATTCTTTGCCCAAAATTTTTTGAAGGCCCTTCCAAAAGTTTGGAGTGAACCAGGGATCATGGATAGATATAATGGAAACAAGAAATCCATGTAACCTAATAATCTCGTTGAGGTAAATTCGAGAAATCTAATCTAATAACATAATATCTCAAATAAGAAGGAAATGTGAATATTTAGTCAGTCGATCAAATATAACCAAAATTTCATTATTACCTCATGAAGTACTTGGTAGTACCACCATAAAGTCAATGGATATATTTCCCCATTTCCACTTTGGCATTAGAAAAGGCTAAAGCATCCCCATGGGTAATTGTCACTCTGCTTTAACATTTTGACAAGTAAAACATTTCATGCAAAAATCTGCAATATCTCTTTTTATTCCATGTTAATAGTAAAACTCCTAATGTTCTTTGTACATATTAGTACATCCAGGATAAACTGAACATGGAGACCTATGATCTTAACACGAAAATTAATTCTTCAGCTGGGAACCACAAGGCACACATAGTCTATTTTTAAGTAATAAAACAAAATATTTATAAATGTGAAATTATGGAAACATACATATTTTAACCAATTATACATTTTTATGTAACTCATGGTATTCCTTTTAAGATTGCTTAATTTCTTCTATTAGAGATGACTACACTCACACATAAAAAGAATAGAGTAATTCAATGTGCAATCATAATCTTTTATCAGTTCAAGGAAACTTTATTTCCTCATATTTAATTGTTTCTGAGTGAATATATAATTCATACTTTTACGGTTAATATATAACTCGAATTTGTCTCTGTAAAAATGATGCCTCCAAAATTTCAAGGAAAAACCCATAGATGCTAATTCCATTTCATTTATAGGATAATTTATTTCATGAGGTTTCAATTGTCAAGAATCATAAGCAATTAACTAACCATTTACATCAGAACATACCCAATTCCTTTCAATGAAGGATCACTGTAGAATACAAACTCACTATTTCTAGAAGTCATGGACCAAACATGAGCATTCACCAATCTCGTCTTTAGTTCATAAAAAAATAATCACATTCTTCTTTCCAAATAAATTTAACCCATTTTCAAATTAACATAGTTAGTGGGATAGATAACCATAAATATTTTTTAACAAAATATTTGTAATAACCTACTAATCTAAGAAAACTATGAACATCTGTAACATTTTTAGGTCATGGTTATGCATTAACCACTTTTTTGTGGGTTGAACTATTATTCCATCCTAATTCACAATTTTGGAAAGAAAATAAATATATGCCTACCAAAAATAATATTTTCTAAATTTTCCATATAACATATTTTATTTTAGGGTTTCCAAGATATTTTTTTTTAAAAATCCTCATATTTTTTAGAATACAACAGAAAATTATTAATAAAAAAACCAAAAACAGATCCAAATACTCATGGAATATTCTATTCATAAGATAATTGTATACAACATTTTCATTTTCAAAACCAAATTCCATAAAAACAAACTCATAATTTTCATATCTACTAAAAAAATCTATTTTTGAGATGTCTTCCTCCTTTACCATGAGCTAATGGTACCCAAACAACAATCCAATCTTGAAAAATACCGATCTCCCTCGAGCAGATCAAAAAAATCATCGATATGAGGAAAATGATAAAACTTATTGAATGTAATGTTATTCAATGATATATATTCAACGAAAACCTCATGGAATCATATTTAATTTTAACAAACAAAACATTGGATTCCCATGGTTAATTGTTATGATGAATGGATCCCTTATCAAGAAACTAATTCTATTAACTTTTAAATTTAATAAATTCCACTTTATCCATTCGATAAGATGGTTTTGAAGTTATATTATCATCAAGAACCAATTCAATAGATAATTCAACTTTATGACTATTTATAAATCTAGGAAACTTATTAAAAAAACATCTAGGTATTCATATAACACTAGCACTACATTAATCTAAATATTTCCCATATTTTAAACAATATTACTAAGATGCCTTCCATTTCCATATTTTAACCATTTCTCAGCTTCCTAAAATGTTATAAATTGTATGTGTTCATTATTGTATACAAACTGAAACAGTATCTGATAAAAATACTTTTTTAACTCTATAATGAATCTTAACATTTTAAATTTAAAGCCAATCAATAACTAGAATGACAAAAAATTCTTCCATGGGTAAAAAAGGTTTTCAGGTAATTTATTTCTAAATAAAACGAAATGGAGATACTTATAATTCTTGTATTATGTAATATTTCTCCTTAGTGTTTTAACCAAAAGTCCTGATCTCACTTATTGAGGTTAAATTTCTAATTTACAAGAAATTTTCTCAGAAATAATGGAATGTGTAGACCTTATATCAAAAAATAAATTTGAAAAATCTAAGTAAACAATCAATGTACCTGATACCACTTCATTGGATGGTCTGGAATCAGATAACATAGTTGAAAATAAAATCACTACACCTTTATTCTTATAATTTGGCTGCATTCCATCATTCATATATTTCTTTGGGGGGGTATTTGCATAATGACCCATATCACCACATTTGAAACACTTTATAGTTTTCTTATTTAGATTAATATTCACTATATTTTCTATACAATCTTGGGCCATATGTCCAAACATACCACATCAAAAAAACTTCCCAGTTTTTTTAAGGAATTCTCCATGTTTATATTTACCACAAATTTTACAATCTAAAACCAATTTCTTACCCTTATATTTTAATTAATTATTTATGCATATTTTTTAATATCTAGTCATTTTCATACACTTGTTTTCAAAGTGCACATGATCATCAGAAAACATTATTTCTACCCACTTAGCACATCAGGCATGTTTCTCATATCTTTTCAATTCAAGGGTGTCCAATGCCCTTTGATATATTAGCATCAAACACAAGTAAAAATGATTTATTATGATATTAGGACCCCGAATAATATTTGAAGCATACCTTACCAATTGGGTGAAGTTTTATTTATAAACTAACATTGTATCCTTCTCACTTTATTTCAATTCATGGAATTTCATTTCCATTTTCAATTAAGAAACCATAGGAAAATATTTTATTAGTAAATTATTTTTAAATTCATCATATTACAGGGAATCAATCTCTTCTCTATCCCAAATATTCTCAACCATTGACTAGATTTGGTCAAATTCACCCAAAAAATGTTAAATTTCAAGACTAACCTTTTTATTATTCAAACATCCCATGAAATAAAATATATTTTCAAGGGATTTAATACATCCATTATCCACCACTAGGTTAGAATATCTATTGAGAATAGGAGGGTGTCTCCTCATAAAGTGTTTCACTATTATCATGTTTATTTGTGGTAGATATGGTTGTTTTATTACATGGATTAAACTAAAATTAATAGAAATTTTCAACTAATCCATTAATATAAAAAACTTTTCAATTATAATTCCTACCATATTAGGTTATGGATTTAGAAAGATATCAGCCTCTCAGTTCCGTCCAACATTATCTTCCTTATTTCTTCTGTGGAAAACCATTCTGAATAGAAATATCTTTGATAAATCCACATGGTAATATTATAATTTGATATCATTTCATGATAAGGTAAATATCATTTATGTTATTAAATTAATATCACCATTACCTCTAAATTTATCTAAAATGTGCTTTGATACCAACTATAAGGACCTAACCCTAAACATTACACAATATAGTAAATTCAATTGGAATTCACTTCATTAAGTTCTCATATATATTCTCAGTTTATAGGTTTCTAAAAAAAGTATATTATTAATACATATCAACCCAAAATCATAAAGAGTGGGTACTACTAAAATTGTATCCATTTCTTCTATATTACCAATGTTTTTAAAAAAAACATGGCAGCTATCCATGAAGAATTTTCACAACATTCATCTTGTCTTATCCTTTTCACTTATCCACTATTAAAACCTATGAAAATATTTTAAATATTGGGATGATAAAAAAAATTCAGAAAAGTATATAAAAATATGGAGAGAAACTATTTGTACATGAATACTTATAAACATTTGAAATATTTTCAACAATGACAGACTTCTCACCCAATAAGTATCAAATAGTTACCTTATAAAAGAATGAGATTTCAATAGAACACAAAAATCATAAATAGATAATATATTTAACATGGTGAATTAGTTACTTAATATTTTAACCGTCTCAGCTACCATATTATTTGTTACCCTCACAGTATCCTTATAAAGTTAACCTCTTGGCTACATTATGGAGTAAACATCACAGGTACACCTAGAGTAACCATACGGCCGACCTCCAACATAAACATACCCAATAAATTGAATAGAGATATAGTTACCACCAGTCATCATAAATAATTGACAAGAATAATAAAAAAACCATAAAACATGAACACTTTTATAAAAACATTCATTTTGAATTTTGTAAAAAAAGTAATATAAAAAAGGTTTTTTATTGAAAATTCCCTTACAAATACAATATCAATAAAGTGAGGATTGATCTAAAGAAAGTAATATTTATATTCACTATATATACTTATAATAAAACATTATATAATAAAATATAATTTCATGAACAATATTATCCTGACAAAATCATTGAAGTATAAGGTTAACCCAAATAATTGAAATTTGTTTAAGAATTCAATTACCTTGGGTTACCTTTAATTCCAATGTGTTTAACCCTTATGTATAATGGTGAAAAGTGTGTAATTATTATTTTAAAGAGAATATGTTTTATAAGACATTATATACTCACGTTTTAACATCCTTACACCCATTTACATATAATATTTGGTTATTTATTTTATTTTGGGTTTGTTCATTACATGGTTTCCATAGTCAGTTCGTAATATATTTTCTTGTAGAAAATGAAGAGAAACTCCAAATCTAGACTAAAATTTTATTAAAATTTACCCATATTATTAAATGATATCATAAATAGTATTGTTGTTATGATATTATTAAGATTCATGAGATAAAACATTAATGATATTCATTTAGATCATTTTTTGGGATTCTTTGAAAATCAAAAAGTTGTTTCATTATATAATTTCATATTATGTATTTATATTAATTTCAGAATATAAAAGAGGTTATATAAAAAAAATTACACTCTTTTTCAAAATTTGAAATAGTTTTATGAACATCCATGAAGGAGGTAATGGAATCTCAAAACACATCATCCCTGATGTTGGTAAATTGACACATCATAGATAATGTTTTTATTATTAGAATAAGAGGGAGAGGAAATAAAGTATTATGATTATGCTTTCCATAAAAATGATAAAATTATAGCATATATAAAATAATAGAGTTTTCATGACTCTAGAATAAGGGAAGAGGAATATTTTATAAGAAAAGGAATAGAATTAAGGAGGAAATAAAAGAAAATTAAAGAGGATTTTTATCCCTGGAATTATCCACTTCGAGAACTTCATTAAGAACCTTGTTTTTGGCCTTCTAGTGAAACCATAAGTTCTAGAATGTGGGGAAGAGGGTTAGGAAGTAGATTGGGAAAAAATTGGACAAGGAATAAATCTCGAGGGGTGTGAGGAGAAGAGGGTGTGAGGGGTGTATTTATATTTGAGGAGAGGGGGGGTTTATCCATTATTTTAATCATAAATTATTTATTTTTCCCAAGAAAAGAAATAGTGTTGGTTATTGTGACTAAATCCATTAATTAGGAAATTTTATTTATATCTAAGGGTCTTACCTCATCATAACATCATCTATGACTGAATAATTCTTAAATTTCTCTTATTTCACAAATTATAATATTTCACTATTTAGAAAAATTAAAGTATTTCAAAGAAATACCAAAATATCAACGTAACCATTGATCAATGCGTATAATTAAAAAACAAACTCCATTTTTTGAAAATAATTTTATAAATATTATAAATTTTATTTTTACTTAGAATCTTAATTCATTCAAGAAATACCCATTTAAAACTATAAATGATTTTGTAACACTATGAAAAATTAATTAAAGTCTCATAAAGTTATCTCTCTATCATGAGAAAAAAAAATTAATTTATGAATATTTTTTATGAAAATTTATTTTCTTTTAAATCATTATATAAATTATAAAATTGGAAGTAAATATTCATGACTCAAAAAAATGAGAACACTTCCTTTATAATTTTCAAAAAAGAATTTACTTGTTCAGTGATATAAATATATCATATTTTCCCTTATAATATGGATAAATTTTATTTAAACATTAATACTTATGGATATTATTCGATTAACCAAATTACTATTTCCAATGGTCATGTTACAATTTCTATAGACAAGTTACTATTCCATTAGTATAAATTCCTTGATTTCTATAAATACCACTTTATTCATTATAATTTTTAATGAACATGACTACTTAATTATAGAATGAAATGAAATTATTTAATAAGTACATTGGTTGTTACAATTATAACCCTATATGATATTTTATGATCATATTATTTGTATTTTAATGGGTTTTTACATCAACACATTCCTTAAGTTGTGTTTTCATTCAAAAATATATTTTTCTAAAGAATTCAAATAGAACCTTGTGATTCCCATTATAGAAATATGTGTAGAACTACAATGTAATAGAATTATGTTAAATAAAGACATCTATTGGGAACTAAGAATGATAGATAACTGGTAGATAATTATATATCCATTAAAAATCATATGGGAGGCATAAAATCTATAGAAAATTTATGTCGGAAACCATCGATGCGATTCTGAATTCAAACATAGTGACAAGTTGTTTCAATGAATTTATCCATAGAATAAGGAAGGGAAAATGAAGCCCTAGGTATATCGATGCCTTTGAAAATATTGATCATATTGGGAAAATATCTTATATCTTAGTACTTCCACCTAACCTATCTCAGGTTCAAGACATGTTCCATATATCTCTCTAGAGAAAGTACAAACATAATGCTTCACATATACTGAAGTTATAGGTAATAACTCTAGAGGAAGATGATTTTTGTGATGGGTAAATAGTGGTGATTCTAGATATTATATTTAATGTTAAAAAAACCACTACCCTGTTGAATAATTTTGGTGAAAACGATTGTTTCCAAAACATTGATAGAATCTTGAGGAAATATTGATGTAGAAGTATCCTTAAATGTATTTATCAGAGTGATGAATTTCAAGAGAGAAATTAATTTTAAGGGGGTAGAATACAACAAAATAATTTTCCATGAATTATTATTTTTTAATAAATTAAATTTATTTGATAACATTAATTACATGAAACACTGAGTTTAGATGGAGTTACACGTGACACTCAGTTTTAGCATATTGTGATATGTTGCTTATATTATTATTTAAACATAAATTTTATATCCTAAACATTAAATATTGTGATATAAATAGTAATAAATAAAATATAAATATTAACTATAATGTTTTTATATAAATAAATCATATTGAAAAAAAATATATAACATTTACATATAGTTATTATATGTTTTGAAAATAATAGTTTCTCAATATGTTGTTTTTTTTATTTTGTGAAAAATAATAAAAGTAACTTCTAACACTTTTATGAAAAATATTTTACTAAATAAACTTTATTTTTGAAATATATGAGTCAAAAATATCCTGGAGTGATTTTTAGGGAATTTTATTTATTTATTTTTCAATAAATATTGAAAATACTAGTTTTTTTTTAAATTAACTTTTTTTAAAGTATTAAAAAAATTAAAGAAAAATTAAATATGGGTTTAAAACTAAAATTAGTTTAATGATATATATATTACTAAAATTTATTTAATTGGAATAGATTTATTTTTTAATTTTGAAATAAAACATCTTCAATCTTTTAAATAATTTCTCTTTGAAAACATGCTCTCGTGTCCTATCTGCTGGTTTAATTTTACATTAAATTATGCAACTTCTGTGAGGTGAAATATTAAAAATATACTATAATTTTAGATTATTAGAAATGTATATTATCCAATAAGATTAAATTAATATTTGACCATAATTAATAGTAAAAACAACAAAAATTATTTATTGTGATTCATATAAAAATGGGTATGTGTGGGTAATATACTAATAATATTAGGGTAAAAAAGGACCGAAAAATTGATTAAAACACATTTTATTGACATATATAAAAATTGTATATTATTTAATTGAAAAAAAATATTTTTTGAGCCTTTTGACATTTAAAAAACAAGGGTTCTCCTTTTTTCCTGGTTAAAATTTTATGTGTGCAACTCAACTCACTTATAAATGGTTACCACCTCTCCTCTCCTATCCACACTTCCAAAACACATTATTTTTACCAATACTGAAGTTCACTGTGTTGCATTTGTTGTCAATGAGACATGTTGTTGTCTTAGAATGAATGGATGTCAAGAATTGTCAAGATGTGAATGCCAAAGGTTGTGATGGTGTTGGTGGTGAAGGAGAATGGACATGGTACTAAGATGCATGTCACTTAGGAGATTCACTAAGTGGTATTGGAAATTGTGGTTGAAACATTCTCCATGAACATCTGACGATTGTTGAACTGCTCTTAAAGTTCAAAGAACTTGTATCCTGATGATACAAAGTCACAACAATAATTGAAGACCATGCATTGTATTGACAATGCATGAGGAGATGAAAGCTGATCCATCCACAACTACTAAGTGGATGATGTGGATTAATGAAGACCATGTACTAACTCTTAGAGCATGTGAATCAGAAGAAGATCCAATCGATCTCTGATTAGATCAATGAAGAATGTTGAAGAACATGTGTGATTTATGAGAATCAGTTGAAGTCCCTCCTAAGTATTGAACACATATGGAAGAGGAGATGAAGAAGATTAAGAAGAAACCTTTTGAATTCCATATCCTAAGTGAAGATCATATGAGGAGAAGTAATGGAATTCTTAAGAAGAAGATGAGAATAAATGAAGAGGAAGATGGCTTAAGTGGCATTTGGCATATTTCACTTGGGAGTACTTTGTACTTTGTTCTGTCTCTTTGCCAAAAAATATGGCCAGCCAAGGCACCTTGAGGGTTCAACCCCAAGGCATGGGCACTAGGGCACCACGCCCGGGGGAACCCGTGGGGCGAGCCAGGGCGGCAGGCGCACCCGTAGGACACCGCATGGGCTCCTGGGGCACGCCCGGAGGAGCGCGCGGCAGGGGCTGTGTATAAGCCCCCAGAGGACACGCGGTGGTGAAGCCCGCGCACCCGAGGAAGCAGAGTGGGCGCTAGGAGCGCGCCCGCAGAGGCGAGAGTGGGCGCAGAGCGCACCCGCAGGGAGAACACGGTGCGGGGCGACACCGTGAGGAGGGAAGTTCAATTGGTGAGTTGCGGCAGCGACACATTGATAAGCCGCGTGAAAATCGTCCACCGCTTCGATGTGGGACGCGCAAATTTCACCGGGAGCGAATCCCAGCCGCTCATCTGATCTCGCGGACGATCGGCGCCGCTCATCTAATCTGCCACTCCCCCGATCTGATCCAAGCCGTCGAAGCCTTTTTGATCACCGCATCCAACGGCCCAGCATCCGTCTCCTTCCTCGAGCTTAGCTGAAGGCCACCCGCGACATCGCCTGAACCAGAGGCCATCCGACCACCAGATTTCGAGTTCCCGGCCACCTCTGAAGGAAGTAAAGCGTCCTTGAGGATCTTCTGGCCACACTGAATACATCCATGCAATAAAATGGGCTTGCATGTAATGTATGTAGAATTTCGGTCGAGGCCGAGGCAAAAGAAGTTGCCGAGGCATCAGAGTGTTCGTGTTTTGCATGGGATGGCCAAAACAGAGGCCGTGCATGCGTTCTAAATCGCATGCACGAGGAAGAAAATAATAAAAGAACCCGCGTTTAAACAGAGGAAAGAAAATAATGATTTGAAAGATTTTTAAAGATCCGAAACTTTCGAAAACTTGAGTTATTATCACGCGGATGTTTAGAAGCATTCCTCTGCCTATAAAAGGAGAGCTCGAGGCCTTGGAGTGTTTGCTGATCCTTTGAGAAACGAGAGTCCCGTGAGAGCACCCTTGTGCCACGCGAAGAATTGAGTTGCGCGTCCCCTGCGCGGCAGAGAAGCCCGAAGCCATTTTTGGCTTCGTGAAGTTCCTTTTTGCGCATCCCTTGCGCGAAAGAGGTGAAGGGGAGTCCCCTGCGCGCTAATCCTTGCGCTGCAGGAAGAATCGGGGTTGCACCAAGACTTGCACACCCTTGGTTGGAGCCCGCGGCTAAAGCACTTGCGCGCCTGAGGGCAGTAGCACTTGCGTGGTCATTTGAGGCTTGTGCGAATGAGGCCGCTTGCACCCTTGTGACTTGCGCGACCCACGGCTACCCCTTGCACCCTTGATACATGCGCGGCCCGTGCTTGAAGAAGACACCCGTGGGCAGTGTGTGTGCATAAGTGGAGAAGGACACATTTAAGTGAGTGTGCAAGAAGAGGAGGAAGACCGAGGCCATACCTTGGTTGTGCCAAATTGAAGAACACACTTTGTGTGTGCATTTGAATAAGAGGCCGTAGCCTTTGGGTGTATGTGCAAACAAGAACAAAGAAGGCCGAGAGTTTTGGGTGTGTGCAAGGAGGAGTGGAAGGCCACCACATTTGTGTGTGTGCAAAACAAGAGGAAGGCCGAGGCCTTAGTGCCTTGTGTGAAAAAATCAGTGGAAGAGGCCATAGCCTTGTGTGTGCACACTTTGAAGAACAAAGAATACTTTGTGTGTGTGCAAGAGGAAGTGAAGGCCAAAGTGTCAAGTGTGTGAAAAATGAAACAAGTGTGTGTAAAGAGACAAGTTGGCCGAACCTAAGTGTGTGCACTAAGAAGTGTGTATACACTTAGAAGAAATAAGGAGTGACCCACACTAAAGTAGAACACACTCTATGTGTGTAAACAAATTGGATAAAGTGTGTGAAGGAGGAAGAAGGTGTGTGCTTAAAGTGTTACACCCTTTGTGGGTTTACTGCACCAAGAAGAGAAAGAGGAGAGTGCATGCATGCATGCATGCACATGCAAACGTGAACAGAGTCAAATCAGTGGTGTGTATTTGAGTTGTCCAAGACCAGAGGATCTTGAAGAAATTGAGAAGGCCATGCAGTCAGTGCATGAGGATTCAGAGTTGCTATGCATTCAGTGCATGAAGTTGTTTTGAGTTGAGACTGGACCAGACTGAAGTTAGATATATTGTTTGTCTGAGTTTGCAGTAGATTGAGAAGAGCCTGATCAAGAGAAGTGATCAGAAGTTGCTGAGCAAGACCAACAGACCTTTTAGAGGCTGTTGAAGATTCTTGAAGAGAGAGGCCAGGTCATCCTGAGAAGAAGGAGATAAAGCCTGAGCAAGACGAGAAGACCTGATCATCACAAGTGCTCAGAGGTACAGAGCAAGGCCATCAGTCTTTATCCCAGACTGCTGAAGATACTTGAAGAGCTGCACAAGAAGAAGAGCTACTCGGGTGACTCGAGGAGCCAGGAGAAGACCCTGTGGGACTCAGGGAGAAGAAGTCTTCAGTGGGATTCTGGAGCAGGCCAGTGGGACTCTAGTAACACTGTGTGAAGCAGTATAAAGACCCTCCTGTGGGACTCAGGAGAGATACAGTGGGACTCTGTATCGGCCATTGTAATTTTAACAGGTTATAATGGAGAATCCATGCTGGGAGAGCATGGCAAGGATGTAGGCCTTTGGTGCCGAACCTTGTAAATCCTTGTGTCCTGTGCCTTTTCATTACTGCATTATCCGGGAAAGGTTGAGAGATACAAGAAGAGTGGATCGAGGCTTTAACCAGCCATAGAGGTTTAATTGATAAGGAATCAATTAGTAAAAAGTTTTAAGGGATCACTGATTCACCCCCTCCCCCTCTCAGTGATTCACACTAATCTGGGCACTTCAATTGGTATCAGAGCGAGGTTCCCTCTAAAAGATCCAAGGGAGTCTTTATGAAGTGCAGATTTGAGGAAATGAGCGACCAGCCTCAAATGGAGATATCTGCCAAGACTCAGAAAAATAGAAAGAAGAAACAGGCCAAGAAGATGAAGAAAGCCTGTCCTAGCTGTGATGAAGATGGAAGAAACAATGACCTTCTAAATGCAATCAAATATCTTCATAAGACAGTCCCCAAGGAAGTGGAAATGTGTATAGCTACAGGCATCCTTGATCTTCCAGAAGAAAAATCACAGTTAGAAGAAGAAGCCAATGCTATGGAAGATCAACTGGCTAAAAGGGTTGGCATAACCAACACTCTCAGAAAGATGGTAAATGCCAAATATGAAACAATATCTCTTTGCAATGAAAGATATGAAGACACTGCTGAAGAATTGCAAAGAAGCCTTTCTGAGAATGAATTCTTTAAGATAATGGTCAAAGAAGTGTTCCATACACTGGAGAAGCTGCACAGAGTCTCAATGATTGTCAAAGATGCTCAACTAGAAGATAAAGTCAAAAGGGTGAAGGAGCTTGACAACTCAATTCTTGAAATCAAGAAGGTGCATGAAGACCAGTTAGAACAACTGAAAGAAAATTGGGAAGGAAGGCTAAGAACTCTTGAGGATGAGAAGAAATCCCTTAACATGAAATTCTTAGAACTAGAGGTGATATTGAAAAATCTGCAATCACCCAAAGCTGAAGCCTCCCAGTCAGCTGAAAGAAGAAATGTTGCTACTCAAGTGAGCTTTGAAAAGGATGATTCTAAAAGAAATACATCCTATAACAAAAGGGCAACAACTTCTAAAAAGAAGGTACCATCCATCCCATCTTGTATTGATGCTTCTAATAGTGTTTCTACTAAAAGTGCAGGATGGAAGAATGAATCCAAACAAGTATGGATGAAGACATTAAAGAAGCAGAGCTCTCCTGAAGCAGCACAAAAAATCAAGAAAACTACCCAGAAATCAGAAGGACTGAAAAGGTCAAGATTTGTGGGTCAGTGTTGGTGTTGTAACAGGTATGGGCATTGTGCAAAAGATTGTATGTACAATCCTTTAAATTCCAAAGCACAAAGGAAGCCCATGCCTAGGGGGAGCAAGCCAGAATAAAAGAAGCAGCATCCACAGGTCCAGAGACATCTGTTTACTGCAAATAGATTTGGATTACTTGACAACATCTGGGATGATTGCAAAAGTGGTCAAAAAGATACATGTCAATCTCCAACTGTATCCAGAGCTCAAAAGAGGAAAAGATCGCAGAACCTGGCTCAGAAAGAATCCTTGGGAAGCAAGAAGAAAGTTGAAGATGTTCCCAAGAAGATTATGAAAAAGGAAGAGAAGACCTTGGAGTCTAAATCCAAGAAGGGTGATGCATCCGGAAGGACCACCAAGAAAACATGCTTCTACTGTGGAAAGAAAGGACACATCATGGACCTTTGTAAAGAAGCCATGAAACTAAATAGAAGCAGACTGAACTCCAAAAGACAATCAATCCAGAAGAAGAAGGGATTGATTGAAAATAAGTTGCCTAAGAGAGGTAGCTTAGCAGCATCCAAAGAACCATGTGGAACTTCCAGAACTGGGGCCACTCTTCCAAATGATCTACTTGTCATATGGACAAATCAGTTGCAACATGCCAGAGAACTGCAAAGAGTTGAAGATGAAGCACTGGAAATTGCTAAGGCAAAAAGGAAACAAAAGATTTCACATGAAGATGTGTTGAGATCCACACCAGCACAAACATCATTGAAGATCAAATGTGCAAATGTGAAGAATGGTGAAAATGGGACATCTCGGTTGAGAGAATCTTCTCAACCTTTTTGTTCACATTGATGAACCAAGGAGGTTCCATCTTATTCCCTTATACTTCTGGTATTTACATGTGCTAACATTTCAGGGAATTGAAGATGATGATCATTCTCATCTGGAGAGTGGTTTGGACAAAATGGAGTGCACCCCTTGAGGGGGAGAAAATCTGAAGAAGATGATGTTCTGAGATTAATATCATCTTGAGAAAAGTGAAGGTATTCCAATCATACTTTCATCCCTTGTTTCTTAATTGAGTTTATCTTGTCAATTAAGGGGGAGTATGGATTGAAGGCAAATGGATGAAAGGGGGAGCTTTATCATTGCACTGAACTTTCTAATGAGTTTTGTGAAGTTGTGCAGGATTTAGCAAATTCATTGAATATCTGAAAATTTCAAACCCCTGAAGCATGATCTCACATGTACAGTGAATGATGGATAGCATTGAGTTCCTTGGTTACATCACTCTTGTTTTCTACACCGGGTTAGCCCAAGTAGACTTAGAGCTGATTTACTAAAGGTTCTTTGCTAAAGAGAACATGTGGCATCATCCCTCTCTTAGTGATTTTTAAAGAAGATGCTATTCGAAGGGAGGAAGAGATTTTTTTTGAAAGAGAACCACACCACACCTTTGCATTTGATTGCCAATAAGGGGGAGAAAATATTGGCACACATATTGACCCATTCATATGTGCTGAAGGAGTGTATTGACAACAAATACAAAGGGGGAGATTGAAGTGCACTGTGTTGCATTTGTTGTCAATGAGACATGTTGTTGTCTTAGAATGAATGGATGTCAAGAATTGTCAAGATGTGAATGCCAAAGGTTGTGATGGTGTTGGTGGTGAAGGAGAATGGCCATGGTACTAAGATGCATGTCACTTAGAAGATTCACTAAGTGGTATTGGAAATTGTGGTTGAAACATTCTCCATGAACATCTGACGATTGTTGAACTGCTCTTAAAGTTCAAAGAACTTGTATCCTGATGATACAAAGTCACAACAATAATTGAAGACCATGCATTGTATTGACAATGCATGAGGAGATGAAAGCTGATCCATCCACAACTACTAAGTGGATGATGTGGATTAATGAAGACCATGTACTAACTCTTAGTTCATGTGAATTAGAAGAAGATCCAATTGATCTCTGATTAGATCAATGAAGAATGTTGAAGAACATGTGTGATTTATGAGATTCAGTTGAAGTCCCTCTTAAGTATTGAACACATATGGAAGAGGAGATGAAGAAGATTAAGAAGAAACCTTTTGAATTCCATATCCTAAGTGAAGATCATATGAGGAGAAGTAATGGAATTCTTAAGAAGAAGATGAGAATAAATGAAGAGGAAGATGGATTAAGTGGCATTTGGCATATTTCACTTGGGAGTACTTTGTACTTTGTTCTGTCCCTTTGCCAAAAAATATGGCCAGCCAAGGCACCTTGAGGGTTCAACCCCAAGGCATGGGCACTAGGGCACCACGCCCGGGGGAACCCGTGGGGCGAGCCAGGGCGGCAGGCGCACCCGTAGGACACCGCATGGGCGCCTGGGGCACGCCCGGAGGAGCGCGCGGCAGGGGCCGTGTATAAGCCCCCGGAGGACACGCGGTGGTGAAGCCCGCGCACCCGAGGAAGCAGAGTGGGCGCTAGGAGCGCGCCCGCAGAGGCGAGAGTAGGCGCAGAGTGCACCCGCAGGGAGAACACGGTGCGGGGCGGCACCGTGAGGAGGGAAGTTCAATTGGTGAGTTGCGGCAGCTGCACATTGATAAGCCGCGTGAAAATCGGCCACCGCTTCGATGTGGGACGCGCAAATTTCACCGGAAGCGAATCCCAGCCACTCATCTGATCTCGCGGATGATCGGCGCCGCTCATCTAATCCGCCGCGCCCCCGATCTGATCCAAGCCGTCGAAGCCTTTTTGATCACCGCATCCAATGGCCCAGCGTCCGTCTCCTTCCTCGAGCTCAGCCGAAGGCCACCCGCGACATCGCCTGAACCAGAGGCCATCCGACCACCAGATTTCGAGTTCCCGGCCACCTCTGAAGGAAGTAAAGCATCCTTGAGGATCGTCTGGCGACACTGAATACATCCATGCAATAAAATGGGCTTGCATGTAATGTATGGAGAATTTCGGTCGAGGCCGAGGCAAACGAAGTTGCCGAGGCATCGGAGTGTTCGTGTTTTTCATGGGATGGCCAAAATAGAGGCCGTGCATGCGTTCTAAATCGCATGCACGAGGAAGAAAATAATAAAAGAACCCGCGTTTAAACAGAGGAAAGAAAATAAAGATTTGAAAGATTTTTAAATATCCGAAACTTTCGGGAACTTGAGTTATTATCACACGGATGTTTAGAAGCATTCCTCTGCCTATAAAAGGAGAGCTCGAGGCCTTGGAGTGTTTGCTGATCCTTTGAGAAACGAGAGTCCCGTGAGAGCACCCTTGTGCCTCGCGAAGAATTGAGTTGCGCGTCCCCTGCGCGACAGAGAAGCCCGGAGCCATTTTTGGCTTCGTGAAGTTCCTTTTTGCGCATCCCTTTCGCGAAAGAGGTGAAGGGGAGTCCCCTGCGCGCTAATCCTTGCGTGGAAGGAAGAACCGGGGTTGCACCAAGCCTTGCGCACCCTTAGTTGGAGCCCGCGGCTAAAGCACTTGCGCGCCTGAGGGCAGTAGCACTTGCGTGGTCATTTGAGGCTTGTGCGAATGAGGCCGCTTGCACCCTTGTGACTTGCGCGACCCACGACTACCCCTTGCACCATTGATACATGCGCGGCCCGTGATTGAAGAAGACACCCGTGGGCAGTGTGTGTGCATATGTGGAGAAGGACACATTTAAGTGAGTGTGCAAGAAGAGGAGGAAGACCGAGGCCATACCTTGGTTGTGCCAAATTGAAGAACACACTTTGTGTGTGCATTTGAAGAAGAGGCCGTAGCCTTTGGGTGTATGTGCAAACAAGAACAAAGAAGGCCGAGAGTTTTGGGTTTGTGCAAGGAGGAGTGGAAGGCCACCACATTTGTGTGTGTGCAAAACAAGAGGAAGGCCGAGGCCTTAGTGCCTTGTGTGCAAAAATCAGTGGAAGAGGCCGTAACCTTGTGTGTGCACACTTTGAAGAACAAAGAATACTTTGTGTGTGTGCAAGAGGAAGTGAAGGCCAAAGTGTCAAGTGTGTGCAAAATGAAACAAGTGTGTGTAATGAGACAAGTTGGCCGAACCTAAGTGTGTGCACTAAGAAGTGTGTATACACTTAGAAGAAATAAGGAGTGACCCACACTAAAGTAGAACACACTCTAAGTGTGTAAACAAATTGGATAATGTGTGTGAAGGAGGAAGAAGGTGTGTGCTTAAAGTGTTACACCCTTTGTGGGTTTACTGCACCAAGAAGAGAAAGAGGAGAGTGCATGCATGCATGCATGCACATGCACACGTGAACAGAGTCAAATCAGTGATGTGCATTTGAGTTGTCCAAGACCAGAGGATCTTGAATAAATTGAGAAGGCCATGCAGTAAGTGCATGAGGATTCATAGTCGCCATGCATTCAGTGCATGAAGTTGTTTTGAGTTGAGACTGGACCAGACTGAAGTTAGATATATTGTTTGTCTGAGTTTGCAGTAGATTGAGAAGAGCCTGATCAAGAGAAGTGATCAGAAGTTGCTGAGCAAGACCAACAGACCTTTTAGAGGCTGTTGAAGATTCTTGAAGAGAGAGGCCAGGTCATCCTGAGAAGAAGGAGATAAAGCCTGAGCAAGACGAGAAGACGTGATCATCACAAGTGATCAGAGGTACAGAGCAAGGCCAGCAGTCTTTATCCCAGACTGCTGAAGATACTTGAAGAGCTGAACAAGAAGAAGAGCTACTCGTGTGACTCGAGGAGCCAGGAGAAGACCCTGTGGGACTCAGGGAGAAGAAGTCTTCAGTGGGATTCTGGAGCAGGCCAGTGGGACTCTGGTAACACTGTGTGAAGCAGTATAAAGACCCTCCTGTGGGACTCAGGAGAGATACAGTGGGACTCTGTATCGGCCATTGTAATTTTAACAGGTTATAATGGAGAATCCATGCTGGGAGAGCATGGCAAGGATGTAGGCCTTTGGTGCCGAACCTTGTAAATCCTTGTGTCCTGTGCCTTTTCATTACTGCATTATCCGGGAAAGGTTGAGAGATACAAGAAGAGTGGATCGAGGCTTTAACCAGCCATAGAGGTTTAATTGATAAGGAATCAATTAGTAAAAAGTTTTAAGGGATCACTGATTCACCCCCTCCCCCTCTCAGTGATTCACACTGATCTGGGCACTTCAAATACCATACCAGATATCATCCTTAATTCCATTATATAATCCTAGAAGCCTTATTCTGGTCATATATCAAACCTAATAAGGCTTTTGGTGAAAACCAAAAGCAGTTGTCCTAAGAAGATGTAATACCCTAACCAAGCATTTTATTTTATTTCTCCATAAAACTATTCAATAATTATTGAAAAATGATTATATTATAACATAATTACATTATATATTCTGAGATATTTCTATGTATAGTAGATGACCAAGAACAATCTACTCTTCCATAAAATGGAAAATGATAATGTCGCTCGTGTGTTTAATGGATAATCGCCTCAAAACCCGATGCGACACATTTTATTTCAACACCTATCATGATTGGGTATGATGATGGATATTGTCTATATATATATATTATATTTTAAACCTAAATATACTTTGGGAATTATGATATCACAAATACCAACTTGATTTAAATTCTCTAAGGGATACAATAACGCTGTTTCTGTGATTGACGAACTAGAACCTCATGAAGTGATGTGATTTATCTTTTGAGAACTCTATTCATGGAAGGTAAAAAGGGTAAATTTAATTAATATATGTGATATAAATGACATAAAAATTATTATATATAGGTAATATATTATTCACCTTTCTTTCAATTCCCCTGTTTAGAAAATGGAAACAATGTTCATGCAAACATACGACTAACAATATCTACCAATGGTGTATTTAATTATCTATCTATAACATTAATGGATTACTATAAATACATTTATATTATATATATATATTTTTATTTTAATAATTGTGAAAATCACTTAAATTATATAAACATGATCAATGTAATATTACTGTAAATACCAAACCAAAACATACATGATAAACGTACCTATTATTACCTGAAGAATAATTTTAATATGAAATTATTAATAAACAAGTAATGAATAGTCATTAAAAACTAATAAATTGAGGGATGAATATAATTATTTTTTCTATAATATATCTTTAATAGACTTATATTTTATTATATTGGATGTTGAAACATGTATGATGGAAGTTGAGACTTATGGTAAGGTATTTTTTTCTCACATTTTACTTCTATGAGAAACATTCCATATTAAGCACCTATTTATTTTATGTGGTGTAAGTAATTAAATTGAATTTAATTTATGATTATTACCCTAAATGTTATTTTAAATTACATATCAATTTTATTACCTCTCTTTTATGGGATTTATGGTTTAAAAGATACTAAAATCTCTACTGTATTTTTCTCTCAATTTTTATTATTTGATGCATATGTCATGATATGAAAATATCTTATTTTTTGACATGTATATTCCATAAATTTGACATGTAAAATCATTCCTTTATTTACTACCATGATATTACATGTTTCATTTTATGTTATTTATTATTGGTTCTTATGAATCAATGTTACCATAGTGTTAAGAATTTTATGATAAAATCTCATCATTTATTATCATTGTTTTTGATTTTGTTATAATGATGAAACATTATGATATATCTCCCATGAAACATATTAAAATTATTATCCTATATTTCTTTCTTGGTAACACATGTTTTTTATTAATTTATATTTTTCATTTAATCATGTGTTCAAAATAATATTTTTAAATAAAACCAACTTTATTTATCTCTTCGTTCAAATACATTTTTCCTTCCAAAATAATTTCTTTTCTATAATAATTTAAAACAAGTTTTTAAAATTCCAAAAATTATTTATAAATTGAATTTCTACCCATATATTACTTTTTATAATTTTTTTGAAATGATTATTCATGTCAGTTTCAAAACATTGTCCATTTGGGTTTTACTGAAAATTTAAAATTAATCTCTATTTTAACATGTATGAAATTATCCACCATTATAAACACTAAATGAATTAATTTTTCAATTATATGTGTATAATTTTTGAAAATAAATCTATATTGAAAATTACTTAGTATATAAAAACATTGTTTTAATGTCATAATGTTACTTTCATTATGAAATGTTTTAAATGATTTTTACAGATTTCTTTATATGTTTTCTAGGTTACATTAAATTAAATGATTTTTAAAAATATGTTGTGAATTTATTATCTTAAAAAATAGATTTTCAAATAAATATTTTCCCCAAGAAATATTCCAAGCCATATTTCAAAAATAATTTCCCATCTAATTTTTCATTCTTTTTTATTACTGATTCTTTAGATAAGATATGATCAAAGAGTGACATTATTATTAATTCTATAAATGGTTTATGTTATGATGATTTTCTTTTTAGGAAACCTTTTTTTCCACGGTTTATACCATGATAAATTCTTATGAAACTAGATTCTTTTTCCACTAGTTATGCTATGATTAAAGAATTAAATGATTATCAAAATCTCTTCTTTTCCACAAGTTATGAAATGATAAAATGTTGAAACGACTATGAAACCTATATATTTTCCATCGGTTATTATATGAGATATGTTTATGATGCCCATTTATTATCATGGGTTATCATATGTTGAAATTTCTATGATCACGTGGCTTACAATTATTTGATTTTCATTATGTGAAAGATGTGACCTTTATATAACTTCAATGCATTTTGAAATGATTAATTTTTTATGAGATCAAAGGGTACATTTGTGGTTATCCCAAAACTGAGAGATAGGGTACACTAAAGGTTATACGAAGCCAAAAATGGGTTACACGAGAGGTTATCCCATGCTCAAAACAGGTACATGGTAGGATAACCCATGCCTGACCTGTTATGAATGTCTTGGTTTGTATGCTTGATATATTATTTTATATTGCTATGTATATTACAAACATCTATGTATTTTGGCAATATTAGGCTATCATGTATCATGTTTTTTTTGACTCCATTAGGATTCATGTCTAATAAACTACCATGATTTATTCCATGAATCATGTGTATCAAACTTGACATGAAATGTATGATTTTAATAAGTCATTATCAAATTCTCATACCCATATGATATTTTTATATTGATATATAACTTGTTTACCCTTACTGAGAATATGATATCACAATTTCTTATGTTTCCTTTCCATAGGATATAAAGAACAATATTATGTATGATATGTATAAGATGTGATATAACTATGAAAAACATAGTGAGAGATGACATAGCTCAATTATGAACCTATTGATTATATGAGAACATTTACAATGGTAGTAGACCTAAATGAATTTTGACTTGATTCATTTTTATATTTAGTGAATATTCATCTATTGAGATGAAATATTTTTGTATGTTAAGTTTGGGTTTCTCAAAATAGACGCACAAACCAAGGATCAAATTGTTTAGTGACATTAGTACCAGCTACATAAACATATTATTTTACAAAACTTTTGATCATTTACAAATAATATTTCTCCGATATACTCTCTTATAAACATGTTATTTGACTTAATCATCATCATAAACTAGGGAATTGATTCATAAGAAGGGGATATATAAAATTATTAGTAAAGGAATAATATAAACTAGTCCTGATAGTCATATAATAAATATGAGGAAAAGTGAGTTAGAGAGTAATATTAGAGAAAAATCATCATTATATCATAAGTGAAAAAACATGATTGATCACTAAGGATATTAACATAGAAATTTAAGAACAAATTAAGGTAACATAAAATATTTATTAAAATACTATAACAATCATAAATTTAATAAATAAGAATTCACAATTTATTTTAAACATGGAATTTCATAAACATTTGTAATATTTTGAAAACATGCAAAATTTTAGAGAAATAGTGGGACAATAATAAAATATAGAATATTTTTAATGAATAAAAGTAGGAAAAACATTTAAATTTTTAGACAAATTAATGATTGTCCACTGTTTATTTTATATTTTAATGTCAAATTCTGTCCACCCTTTAATTTTGTGAAAAAATAAAATTTTTGTACACGTCATTATATCATGAGATATAAAACCATAACAAATTCATGGGGTGGATATATATTAAAAAATCGATAATTATTCTTATATTTTTGTTTCAGTTAAAATGAAATCATTTATCTTATCAAAAATTGCACATGGAGTGAAATATGAGTATCTTAACTTTTGGAAATGGTATCACAAAAATTATGAAACATGTTTATTTGATAAAAAAACATGATCAATCCGAAAGGGAATATACAGTGTGATTTATAATCCATTATCATGTTAGATAATAATCCATTATAAATGAAATAGAAATAGAAAAAGGATTCATTTATGAACATTGATATGAAATTCTATTAAAATATTATAAAATTATTTAATTAAAAACCTATATATTTTAAAATATAAGCAAACATTATTTTAAAAAATAATAATATAATAATCATTAGATATAAAAATTATTAGATTTTTCACTAGGGGAATGATAAAATTGGTTGGAAGTAAAAATGTGGGTGAAGAGGTAAAATCAATTAGAAGTGATTCAAATTATTTTTTGTAAAAAATAATTTTAAAAAATATTTATCACGAATGAATAATTTGGTGTGAAACATGATTTCACAGAAAAGGAATGTGAAAATACAATATATCATTATAATAGTTTAGGTATTATTATACTTGAAAAGGTTATAGAAAAATATAAATTATTATGACTAAAGGAAAGGATTTGAGTCACAAAAACCCCTTATGGTCTTTTAAATTTTTTAATCTAAACTCCTTGAGAGGTATAATGTCAAATATAGTATTTATTATCATTAATTATAATAAGATCATGATAATAAATTAATATTATATTATATTGACAACATAGAAATGGAAACATGGTGTATAACTTAAACATGTCTCAATGGATTCAATGTTGAGAAAAATAAACCCTTATAACTTGGGTAGAAATTAAATTGAAAACCATAGAAAAAGGATATCATGGAATTACCATTAAAATAAAATGAATAAAATTTATATTCTAATATATTATATAAATTATGTAGTACACATAGAACTTAAATATTAGTTGGTGCATAAATACAAACAATGTCTCAATGAATGGACATTGGGAGGATTTTGCTTACCTTTAATCCTACTTAGTTCAAGGTGATCAAAAATCCTATATAGAGAAAAAAACGATCTTAATAATATATTTCATAAAATTATAAATTTCTATAACGTTTTATTAAATTGCATTATAAATAATCAATAAATTATTATTAGATAGTTATAATCTATTTTCAAAATTAGGTGTTAGAAATATTGACCATTTTTAACTAGTTTTATAATGGTGGATTATTATTTATTTTTAACCCATAGTTAATTATTTATAGATCATATTTTGTATAGAAAAATATGTTATAAAATAATTTATAAATTTTTAATTTCATATTTATGTGTTTTGGTAACATTTTTGATGATGAAAATGGTGACGAGCTCAATTGGAATGTATAATGAATAAAAGAGGATATATTAATAACATCATTTGATATTTTTATTTTGACTCAATAATCATTTTAAAATATTAAGAAATTATTATTAAACTTTTTTATCTGAATATAACATTCCTTAACAATCCATGATAGTAGCTTCACAACCTCACACATGTTTGTGGTAAAAACTACATAAATAAGAGTTTGTTACAATGATTGACTGAGTACGCGGACAATATTATATAATATTAATATAATTATTACCTAATCTTGATCATTTAATTATTATCATAAATATTCATTAAAATCAATATAGCCATCAAAGGTGGGTGGTTATGATAAATGAAATTTGTTGTCCATAGAGGTGTTCCTCCTCATGTATGCATGATTAATGATTACATTACTTAATGAATGCATAGATTGATGGAAAAAAATAATAATTTTATGATTGTATTTATGTCATATTGAACCTATCTATTCAAAAAATTTATCATTATTACAATTATTGAATGGTGGTTATGGAAGAAAAATGACACTTCTTTGTTAATGTTATAATTTTCATGTTATCAAAATCGATGTTATTTTTGTATTTTTAGTGGATGAAAATGAATGGATATATTTTTTATAATTAATATTATTGAAATTTCAGAATGAAAATTTTACTAAATTATTTATATTAAAAAAATATAAAAATTATTATAGGAAAAAGTAAAATAATACAAAAGACGATGAGAATGGAATACACATTTTGGATGTTAGAGTTTCCCTTATAAAAATCATTTGAAGTGAATGCCTTAAGAAAATTCATGGTGAGAAGAAGCATATAAAGGCAGGACATGGTTGTTATAAGAGAAAAAGTACATAGTTTCATGTGGGAATTATAGTGTTAATTGTAACAAGAAATGGTTGAAATGGAATCCTTTAAGATGATAAGGAAAGTGACTTTCAGAAACACACCTCATTTTTTAACGTCCTAACACTATTCAAGGATTAATAGCTCAAAATTTGTCAGGGGAGGGTGGTTGGGATGAGATAATATTAAATATCCTATAATATATCCATTTTATATAAGTTAAGAGTGATTTAAGGACATTCTTTTGAAATTTTAACCATTTTAAAAAATAACTTTTACCTTTGTAATTAATTATAAACATTATTAATTAACAACAGTGAAAAAAATAATGATTTCCTCAATTTACCAAATTGGAAAATTATGATTGAAGATTTTAAAATCTTTTTAAAACATATAATTTATGAGCGTGTGAATATTTAATATCAAAATAATCACAATTAATCATGGGAAATATTTTTTTTGAAAAATAAATTTACTATGAATTAAAATTAATTATAAGAATATATTATCTTGAATACTAATTTTGATGAAATAAAATGATTTTATATAATTGAAATAAAATTTTAGAGTATTAAAAATAAGTAAAAACTAAATTTCACAATATAAATAATTAATTATAGGAAAACAAAGAATATATATTTTTTATTATGGAAAACTTTTAATTTATTTTTAATAATATTAGGAATAGAATTATAATATCAATAAATATTATAAAATGTATAATATTATTCCTTAAATACATATTTTATTACTTAAAATGTTTTGGAAACTTTTTTACATAATTAGTAACTCATACTAAGTATAATCTTCATAAAATTTTTATTTTACTACCGAAAACAAAGATTAAAAAAAACAACAAAATTAATAAAAGGTAAATTTTGATTTGAGTAATATAAAAATTAATTTCATTATATAAAATTTAAATTCTAAAAATTTTAATTGATCACTTAGAATAAAATATATATTATATAAAATTTAATTTAATTTTATATTATATTTAAAACATTAAATCATATTATTGTTTAATTTATAAATATTTAATAGTTTAACATATTAATATTTATTTTTGATTTAAAAATAATTTCCACTTAATATTTTGTGCTCTTATGAAATTAAGTGTAGCATATAATTCATGTTATCTAACATAACATTAAATTTATGAGGTTTTGAATTTAGAGTTGTTACTACCAAGTAATTTGAAATTTAACATCATCTAAAGAGGTTTCAATTGTTATAGAGTTTGAATCGGGATCACTATAGATAATTTATATATGTCCACATGGATTGAATAAAAACCAATGTAGTTCAATACCATTTAATGGGAAATTTCATATCAATTAAGGTCATATGAAAAGGGACAATGCGTTTTTTTAATGTTATGCAACCACTCCCAAAGAAGCTCTTTATTAGGTTATCCATTTATGAAGAATGAAGTTCCTTTTAGAGTTGTATGTCTAGAACTGATGATACACTATTTAATGTCACATGTCTAGGAAAATATTTTCTTCATGTGTGTCATTTTTAAAATTAATGTGGGGTCCCCTTGAAAGAATAAGGAAAGTGTGTGGATGTGGTCACCATTTTTAGTATAATAAATCTGTACCCTTTGAAGCACATGAAAATACTAACAGGGTGAGAATCGTTTGTATTGTTCAAGTGGTATTCTATTATGAGTGTATAGAATTCAGGTTATTGAGTTCCATTTGTGATTGTGAGGTAGAGCTTCTTTGGGAGAAAAAATGTTTATGTGGGGGTGATTCTAATAATCCTAGTGCAAGAAACCTTAGTCCAAAATAAACCAAAAAAAACTTGATTAGCTATCATATTGAAAACATCAAATGAAATGTCTCTATGGTTGGACCCCTTAAAAGATATTGATCATCCATAGGGTTATATCTTCTTGTATAATGCACTAATTTAATAAAAATAATCTTCTTTTATAGAGCCAGATGTTTACAACTACACATCAATATTATAGAGAGACACTGTTGACAAAATATTGTGGCTAGTTTTAAATTACGACTTCTCCCATTAAGGATTATTTATCATGGAATAGGGGTGGCCTTATTGGGTATGATTTTTTGGTATGAATGTTAAAAAAAATATAGGGAAGTTGGATTATATGAATTTGTATGGGCATCACATTATATTTCCCACTATAATAAGAAGATCATCATATTACTAATCATTAGATCTAGTTCAGAGACAATGAATTTTAAACTGATGAATAGAGAGGTACAGTTAAACCTCTTGGATATACGTATCATTAGAAATTATCGAATTCAAGGGGATATGTATGTCAAGTTCACTTCACCAAATTTTATATTCTATAACACATAGATGACTCTTCTACTTATAATGGATCTGCATATTCTAGAATGATACATCAAGTAACATTATCCTGATTAATGAGTTGATATTCACATTAGTATGGGAGTGAAAATCATTATCATACTAAAATATTGAGAGCCATAGAAATGGATTCCCAAAAGGGTTCCAACATGAAACACTCATGGTATCAATGATTCATAAATTTAAATCCAAGAAGAAGGATTATATATTGAGTGGGGTTAAGAAGTTAACCCAAATATTTACCCACTGGTTTTCCTAGAACCCTCCTTGACCATGTTCATCAGTAGGTATCTCCTCCTAGGGTGTGAGTCACAACACAAGGTCAGTATAAATTTTTTAATTGGTGTTTAGTTATTAAGTAGTAAGAATACTAACTTTGTGGGGATGCTGTTGAATGTATTATAAAATTCCTTCTAATATATCTAATGGGGAAGGACCTATTCTACTTGTTAGACTATTCTATATGTTATGGGGATTGATTGAAACTCATTTCATGGGGAAATAAATACAAATATAGATAATAAATTATGGGTTATAGGATCAATACATATATTCATAAAATTAGAGAGTTAATTCACTCCCACATTTTTATCAATTTGTAGAAAAATGCTAAATTCCTATAATCAATTCATCTCTATATTGTATTAGACCCTATTGAAACAATCATCCATAACACAAATAATACTCATAAACTGCGTGAATTCTCAATGAAACAAATAAATGGAATAATAGTGGCCTAAATTGATATAAAAAACATCCAAGGGGTGTATACTGCATAATATTTTGGTTGAAAGTTCCACAATATATTGAAGAAGTGTCCTAGCCCAGCTCAATGAAACTAGGCTGAGAGGCATCCATTGGTTTCATTCTAGTTTTATACAATTCTCACAAGGGAATAAATAAAATAGATGTTATAATGATTCCAAAAATGAATCCATTGTGACATTTATTAGGTATATTAAGGCATTGATCATGTTTAGTCATGGGGTCCATCTTCTACACATCGTGACCCAGATCAATTCAACCTCACTGACTGATGGGGAATAATAACTAGAGTGGTTAGTAGGGGTTGAGAGACATTATACGATGTTCATTCCAAAATATCCTTGTTGTACCTAGATACTAGGTATATCATTATGAAACTTGAACCCTTATAATTCAATGGGATGGTTGGATCTTTTACCACCTATCTGATGAAATAGACAATTGTTTTAATCTTGGGTCGAGTGAGACTTCTAGCAGATCACATCGTGCATTAAGGAAAATTAAGAATTCGCTCCAGGTGTAGGATATAATTCTCATAAAATTATTTTTGATCACCCCACCATCCAATATATTTTATGACCACTAAATTTATGAGGTAGAGGCTTATATTAAAGATTTCATAGTCTTATTTGAAGTATTCGAGGTCCAAGACTTCTATAAAAAATAGGTATTCTGGTTGCTGATGTATGATTCCAAGGGTTATGTTAGACATGTTAATATAGATAATTTTGATGAATAAAAATATGATTATTTCCATAATGATGGTTCCATAGAGGAAACTGACACCACCAATGAGGACGAGACAGACTAGAGGCACTCTCAAGAGTACTTCTATATTCATAGAATTTTTTTTTTCATATTATCATTGAAATAATAATATATCCTTTTCATTATATATTTTTAGGAATATATTGATGTTTCTTCACCTTTTAGGTCTCTAAAATAAACAATAGTTGAAATGATGGTTAGATAAGTAGTTGAATAGCAAGGTTGGGTTAAAGTGGACCCTTTATTTCCATGTATGGGATAATTGAAGGCCATAGTCTCTGACCCTTTTCGATTGTTCCCAAAACCAACATGAATTCTTAATCTGATAGGGTTTCCTTCTAAAAGGGATAGATAGTTGTATTGGGAGAGGTTTTTATTTCTTTTTCAATAATCAGGTTGTGTAGGTGAATAGTAAATTCATACATATATTGTTAATGTTGATTTAATATTTTAATATTAATCACTTATCTTTTTTAGAGAATTTTCCTAAAATCATGGATTTTAGAGTGGAAAAATCCCATTAGCACATGGTCTTCAAACAATAGAGAGGAACATATTCCAAATTAGTAGTTTGTGAATTCAGGAAAAGACCATATTCATATCACAAGTTTAATACCTTAACCAATATTTCAAGCCAATATGGCTTAATAGATAATCACATGGATGTTATATAACTTTTCAAACATCAAAAATTAAAGGTCACTAAATTCCATGAATCTCTATTGGAGTGTTCCTTTTCATAAAACGTTCTCATTATTTTTTATATTTACTGATCGATGTGGATATTTATGTGTAGTCCCTTATACATCTGTTAGGATTGAATTTGGGACAATTATTATCTCTAATACAATTGTTATATATGTTGGTTTAGTAAATATAGTGATAAATTTGACCCCTAAGAGTGTAAACATGGGTCACTACATGGGGTCATTGATTTTTCACAAAAACTTATAGTATAAGAGACTAATGAAGAGGCACCCACTATGAAAATTGAATTGGAAATAAAAATTGATGAAGAAAACAAATAGGTAGGTTAAGGTAACAATTTATAGGGAGATTTTTACAAAATATTGATTATGTTGACCATCATATAATATTTCACATATACTACTTCCACCATGAAAATAAATAAGCTGTTTTCTATTTTTTATAATACTAGAACTTCATTAGAAAAATATTATCAAGGGTTGATCTATTCCAGTTTTAGTGATATTGGGGAGTGAATAACATGTAACTCCCTTGAATGTCCTAGTTTTGGAATTCATTTTAATTTTGAGGAGTGACTCAAATCGAATCATTGAGTATGTAGACATCAACATGACTTCATAAAATATTTATGGAATGAAATATGAAATATGATAAAAATATATCTATTGGAGGGGTTGTGTATAAAATTAAACTTATTAGAAATTATTTTCATGATGCAAGATATAATGAGTTTTCCAATAGGGATATCCATTATTTTTTAAAAGTTATTATTTCCACATATAAGTGAACCAGATCACACCACTTGATGCCTTGAAACAATGAATTGAAAAATAACTCTATAGTTCTTAGAACCATGGTACTTTGAGAAGTATCCTAACATTCATCACTGATAGTTGAGCCACCATATAGAGTTTTATTAGAAAGGTCCTTGGTGTATTGAATACCTCAGAAGATAGTCACTATCGATAAAGTTTCTATGGAACAACATAAATAGGTCATGGAAGCCATGAATGTGGGGATTTAAGGTAGTACAATGATAGAGGCATCATGGCGGGATGAAGAGGAAGAACTGGAAAGGGCAGTTAAAATACATCATGCAATTAGTGACTTTGGGGAAAAAATTATCCGACCTCATGAGTTCGTGACAGTTTCTTATAATGGGATCCTAATTCATTACTCATTTTATAGTCCGATAGAGAGATAATATTTGTTATAGATGTTCCTATCCCTTTTCCTCAATGAATAATGAAATTATTCAATCATAAACTACTATCACCTTTCTAAACTTTTTTTATTTAATGATCAATCAATGAAAAAAATAAGAAGTAAATCATGATAAAAAATCCACCCAAACATTAAAATATATGATTTTTAAACCACATAATCTTAAAATACTTTATTCAAATGATGAAAAGAGATAAATCAATCATTTATAAGGCACATGTTTCAATATAGATATTGGTAAACTGGATACACAATGTCTGTATACCATCATCCCAAGTCATGGTGAACCTGTTAGACATTTATTTCACATATGGGTTTAATCTTTAAATTTTACTCTTATATCGATATTGGTGGGCCATATATCTAGTATTTTAACCATCACTATATTACATAGACAATTAATTAAAAAATGAAGGATTGTATAACCCAACATAATGATAATTATAGGGCAGATTTGTTTTGAGGAATAGAAGGTAAATGTGAATTTTTAATAGATCAATAGACCAGGAGAACATAACAGGACTTTTAATTGGACCAAATGGATTCCCCTACAAGATTTATTTATTTTCAATTATATGATAATTTTTAATAATCTATGTGATGTAAAGAATTAATGGGTATGAAATTATATTTTTATCTACCATCAGTTTCAAACCTGATAATATTTTTCCCTTTTTCTTTTTTGAATGTACAAAAGTATTTTCAAGGAAGTGAAAGGTGAAGGCCTAGTGAGTAGTGAATTTGATTTATCATAGGATTTCTTGTACATCTTTTCACATTAGAGATTTCCATGTGTTTTTACATTGGAAGTTAAAATACATTCAAGTGGGTATAATGATAGTTGATTTTAAGGTCAGACATTTTGGAAAAAGTTTTTATAGTGGATTAAGGTCATATAACATTGACCAATAGTGAAGGTTGAGTAACATGCTTAGAATAGCAGAAAAATTTACCCAATGTGAATTAATACTTAGTAGGATATAATAATAAAACTTTGGAAGTAAATAATAATTAGTTCAAGTATATAATTATCTGGTCAATCATGGGGTTGTTTATGGCCATACAACTGTGAAAAAAATGATGATGACTATTTTTTGATAATGGATAGGTGTAAACCCCAAGTGAATTAATGTAGGATCTTATTAGAATGAAAAGCCTCTATGAATTGGTGAACTTAGATTAGGGTTATAGTGTTTGGAAAAATGTATTGTATGATAACCCAAATAGGTGGGGTGAGAGGTAGGAGAATGATAATAACTTTTAATAAGGCGTGAGAATATTGTATATTGTATAATGGATGACTTGAATCAGAATATAATGAAACCATACATACATGTTAATTATTTCTACTCGTTATATTCACATAATTGGTTATTCTGCAATAATTTTAATAGCACATGGGGTTAGAAAATCGTCAAATTGGTATTAAAACAATAATTTGGTTGGTTAAAATATTTCCTAATACATGACATAAATGTTATTACCAAGCCGATGGGATTTTTTGTAATTATATGAAACAATTAAAAATATAAATAAATTGTTTAAAATGATTCAAATATTTTAGGAATAGATTATTTTATGTAGGAAAAAGATATTTGGAAGGAAATTGAAACATTCTAGTTCAAAACTAACCATGGTTTTCATATAATGGGATATTATAGTTGAATATAATTATTTGATGGTTTGTATCATGGTTTGGGGAATATATCGTATACATACCTACACATTCTATAGAAACAAAAAAATCAGGTCTTATAGTTCAAAGTAAAGAAAATATTTTTTAAAATATAGATTCATATAAAGAAATACTCATTGTCAATATGGAATTTATATTATAAGAGGGGGATTTGGTGAGAATAGAATTTATAATTGGGTAAAAGAAAAATGTTTTGGACATTACTCTTTAACCTATGGTAAAAAAATCAAGACTCACTATGTTTTACGAAACAATATATAATCCTTATCCCAACATGAGTTAATGAAGGAAAACATAATGCATGTGAGCAATGTTTCTAATGCAAGGATAATGGGGGAAATGGAAATTGAATTGTAATTTTGAATTAGTTACAAGGTTGGTGATATATAAATCACTATATATAATGATATAAAAATTATCCATAAATTTATAGTCCTTGGATTCTCCTTTCACTGATCCAGTTCATGTTTAGGGGGAAATGACCTAAATGGGACATCTTGGGGAGAGGATAAAAGGGTTCTATAATTACTGTATGATAATGAATCATAGTAAAAATATAGAAGGGGAATCACAATGAATCCATACATTGTGGATTGATATAAGAGATTCAGACATCACTATGTATCTTATAATGATTATGAATCCAACCAAATGTAGTTCATAGAAGTCCTATGCATCAATATGGTTAATGTATAGTGTATTAAAGAGGAATATATATATGTATCAGTGCATGTATGATGATGAAAACATATACCAATGATTTAGTCCACACATATTGTAATAAAATGGAAATTAGAGTTGATATAATTTTTAGTTGGAGCCTAGTTAAGGCCCTAAGGAATCACTTTTTTATCCTATAAGAGTATGAATTATTCCACAAGAGTTCATATATGGTATCTAATATGATCTAAATCTTGTTTTGGATAAATAGTAATGATATGAATGAGAATTAAGGTTAGTTATATGATATAACCCATTGTGAATGATGTCTAAACACCTAGACATATTAAAATGGTTCAATCCTAATGAAAATACATTTAATGATCTAACATGAATGTGTAAGGGACTATACACTAGTATGGTACAGAAGATTGGATAGAAAATACTAATTTTGGGAATTATTTCTTTCTTATGAGAGTATAAATCACATCACATGTAGTTATAGAATTTTTGGTTTATTTCTATCATAATTTTCAACTTCATAAAGAAAAAATCATGATAAAACTATCAAATGGATGAAAATATCTTGTTAGAAGGAAATTTAATATAGAACAGAAAACTCTATACCTTTTCTGATCATATAAGGTGTAATATATTCTATGTAGTTTATGATTATTCAACAATAACTATACACTATAATCTTTATATTCTTGTAATTCATATGTTGGAGAAAAATATCTTTACACATGTCAGGTACATGTGAAGGAGAAAATGGGAGGAAATGTAGTGGTTTCCTCCAAGTACAATGTCCTTGGATCAAAACTTTATATGTACTAATGAAGTCTTAAACACATGGATGTTATGGGTGTTTTATGTAAATTAAATTTGTGACTGGGGTTGATATTATTTTTTTATACGTCAATATGCATCCTAGATTAATTAAAATCAGGAAATACATATTTCTCAAGTTTGGGTGGGGGGGATTTTAGTACTCTTCCTGGACAATGGATGATGAACTGTACACTAATAACTTTCAAATATATAATAATCTCTCATAAAGAATCATGTTTTACAAAAAAAATCACTCTAAGTTGTTTTAAAGGTTATGCATGGTGGACTATATGTTATGTAGTTTAAGGTCATGTGAGAATGTATCATGTTCTATGAAATTTATTATCATATGATGATGAGATATTACATGTATTTTATAGTTACACATAATGGATGTTATTCAATAAAATTAAATATATTTTAGGAAGAACCTTATATTGGGGGAATATGAAATATTATATTTATCCAATTTCATTTGGTGTGTTAGCCCTATTGGTGTAGGCTTTGTGTTTAAAGTAATTACCTTCCCACATTATCTAAATCATATTGGGCTTCTTTTCATGTATCATTGATGTTATCAGAGTCAATATAAATTCTACAAGGATGAATGAACCAAGACCTACCATTTTATTGAATTCTTTGGTGATTCAATTCTAATGGATATAAATATTATACAGTTCCTGTAACATCTTCTCATTAAGTACTTTTAACTCATAAGTCATAACGAAGACAATATATCATCAAATAGGTGATAAAAATAACATTGTGAAGTGGAGAAAATTTATAATAAATTATCAATATGGATTTTTTCCACATACCAATGAGTATTGGGTTACCTATTGATTAGTAGAGGATATAGTGCTATAATCTCACATAACATAAATGTTTTTTAATTTTATGGTTTTTCTTCATCATACACTATATTATAAAAGGCATTACATATTGTTTTATTTTAATCCTCTACATTCCCAATTTCTATTATGTGTCAAAAATAAGTGTGGTTGGACCGAATATTATACTCTTGATATAACTATTTTAATATGAATGAATTGAAGTTATTGATGGTTTCATTTAGTATTTTATGATGGAGTCCAAATTTTTAAATAGAACTGGAATTCACAATGTTGTTGACACTTTTTTTCAAATTCATTCATGGACATATATTATTTCCATTTTGAGAAGAAATTAGTAGCATTAAAAATAAACTTTAACCAGCTTATTACTACAATAATGTCTATATTCATAGAATCCATTCCCCAAATGGATAATGTATTTATGTATTAGGAAACATGAAAAAAATTGAGGGGTTGATGTGTGAAATTTATGTAAATTTGACAATCATTCCACTTCTTTACGAATTAATAACAGTCTTTCATAATTGAGGGTTAGAATTTACAAAAGTATTTCTATATGGTGGAATAACTAGGTTTCTGATTGGTGGGATCCATTTAAAATATATTTTAATTCCTAAAAAAGTGAGGGTCCCACCTATATTAATACACCATAGGAGGGATCCATCAAGTAACAATTTTAAGAGTATTTTTTGTGAATTGGGGTTTTGAAAAAGAATTTGGATTTCTACATATCAATATATTTGTTCCTTCTTAACATGATCCTATAAAATATCAATTTTCTAAATATACTCTATTATAGGATAAATGAAACATGTTACATTATCAAATTACAAGGGTAAGGATTCACTTTTATATGTGGTGGTGTTAATTTAATTTATTTCCTACAAACTATTAATAATGGATTGAGAAAACACCATTTTCCAAGTGATTTGAATGATTATTATATGTTTATTTGGTTGTCCCATGGAACTAGTAATATTTCCAAGTGTATCCACTTGTGCATTATATGAAAAAATACTGGAAAATCCTATATCTGAGAGAAATTAATCAACTAATCCTTATAAATAGTCAATAAAGTTGATAAATTATTCCTTCGGGATGTCATACTCACCAATTATATTCTTATATATGAGATTTTAATCACAATTTTTTTCTAATTTATAAATAAATATTTATAGGAAAAAATATTAAAAACCGTTGATGATATGATATTCTATATTATTTTTGGCACACACACATGACAGTTTTAAATAATATGGAAAAACAACTCTTCTAAAAAGATGGTCACAATAATTTAATATAACTTATTGAGAATCACCTCATCCAAACATCATTCAATCATAAAATAATATATACTATAAAATTACATCTCTATTATATAAATGTTTCATATAAAGAGAAAAATTATTCACATGAAATATTCCTGTCCAATAACAACTCCAATAGGGTAGGATAAACTATTATAAAATTAACATGTTACTTCCAATTGATAACATTTTTATAAAATAAAATTAAATATCTAATTATGTAGAATCAATTCCCATCATTATAGATTCTATGTTGTCATGTTAATTCTATAGATAATGTTTATGATTGTAAACATAGAGACCAATGTGAAAATTATTTTCAGTATTGGTATATTAGGTCTCATCTTACAACATTTCACTCCTAAAATAATAAAGTCCATTCACTTTTCATGCTTCATTTTTCTAGGTAAAGAGGGAACTTAGTGACCACTCTAGTGTTTCCATATATTGTATGATGTGTTTCAAATATACCAGTCAAATAATTACTAGAAGATTTATTAGTTACAACATGAGGTCATCAATGGCCTTGTATTACTCTTCATCTGATTGACCAGTAAACCCTTTTTTAATTAGAAGTGAGAGGGAAAATGTATTTTTGGTGACATTGGATATGAAGTTCCAAATATTGGTGATATTCCCCTATATTCTTCTTAATTACATGAGGATTCATAAAGTATGGATTCCAAGAATTTATTTAGTCTAATTATAGTACATCTCAAGGGGACGATATCATATTTTCATTTAAAGGAATTTATTGATCTGATCCTAAAAGTATAATTTGATGGGTATATATTTATGCTATATTTTATTATTACTATAGTATTCATCCATGATTACTATGGCATGAAAATAAAATTTTTCATTGATAAAAAACTTCTTGATCAGAGCTGGAAAGTTATCCTTCTAACAATAAATGATTAGATCACTGAAGCTATTTTATAACTTGATTTTCACAAATCAAAATGGATTTTATTATATATTTTATATTTTCTCCACATTATCAGTGTGGTTCAAGTGAATTATATTTTACACATGATAATACTCATTATGGTTATTGAGAAAAACTATGTGATGAATAGATACCAATGGATCTAAGAAAGTGATTTCTATATAATTCCATGTGAACATATCATGATGTTTCTTAAGGAATGATATATATTTATCTTGTTATTTTTTGGGGAATAAAATCTTTGATTACCAAGGTATATATATCTTCTTTTGTACCCAAATTCACATGTCATAGTTCATCAATGGAAGACGAGACACCTTCATCAGATACTTATAGACCATACTTGTTATCATCCTCTTCTTTAGCAACATCATCTCAAGTGGATGATTGACTCACCTATTGAGAATAGGGCGGTTATTCAGGAGCATTATCTCTCCCATTAGGATTATATTAGTTTTGGTAATTATAGAGATCATTTAGTGTAATCTAATCCAATACGGATAAAATTAAATGTCCCCAAGCCCCATGTTCATCATCAAGGGTTTATATATTTTTGGTTGAAGTGTCTTAATTATATCAATCAAATATCAGAAAAACATGAATTTTTGTAATGAAATTCCTGGGAAATATTAATATACATAGCCTATGTAGTGTACAATTTCTCCAATAATGTTATTCACTCGATTGAAACATCTGATTGTCCATCATAGGAGAGAAAAGTGATTGGATGGCTGGTGTTATAAGTTAAAACAATATAATTATTCCCTTGATGTAGATTAATTTAATTTATTTGGATGATGGGGAGCACAAAATAATCACTTATCCCCCCTATAGGGGTTGACAAAAGAACCTTCATATCCATTATTATTAGTGATTTGTGTGGTTTTATTAACTAGAAAATATTTATCTTCACTTTTAAAGTACCTTAAATAAATGTATTGAGACTCAGATGATTTAAAAGAGGAGATATCACTATAAAGTTCCCCAATTTCCTCAATAACTATATATTTAAATAATTTTTGTGGTATTATTTTACATTTTTTCTTAGAAAAAACTTGGAAAATGGTTTTTTGATGGTAATACTAATGGACTCTTCTATATATTTCACTGAATAAGGACCCAATGAAGGATATGAGTTATGAGGAATAAATTTAGAGAACAACAAGGTTTATTCTTCTATAATGTATTTTAGTCCATAAAATAATTAATTTTTTTTGATGATAGGATGTTTAATTTCCTCTTCCTCATGAGATAGAGGGTATCTTGCTCATCTATGGTCATGATCATACCCTCTCCCGAATCTATAGAATGTTGGTGTTAAGAAAGTGGTAAAAATACACTCAACACTATAATCCTAGGGATTTCATATTGTATTTCTAGAGCATCCAGCTGAACACTCCTCAGTTTTTGTGCTCAAACTATAACACAAGTTCGATGTAATTTACGTTCTAGAAATCCTCGATAAGTGGTATCATCCATTGAATATAGTTTGACTATTAATGGCTTGGAATATACTTTTATATAATATTGTCAAAAAACATTTTTAAAAGTTCTCTCTCATCGAGGTTACTTGTTATGAGTTATAAGGATAGTGATATTTCAATGGATGGACCATCAAGCATATGCATAAATAGGGCCTATGACTTAGCATGATGTTGTTAAATTATAAGATTTTTTTTCAAGGAATCTTGTTTTCTTACTGATGAGGTCTTGATAAGAGCTCTATATCCACACAAGATTTGATGTGTTTGATAGATGTGATATTTATAATTAATTAGTTGAGTATCTTGAATACATTTAGGTATGACTATTAATGATACCAATGTTATCTCATAGGTTTTTCAGAGTAGGTCACTAATGGGAGGTCATTTCAATGAGTCAACACAATTTATCCAATTCCTTGAGGTCATCAATGTATAAACTATTCAATAGGATTTAGTATTTGAGGTGATGGAATGGTATCCCACAAGCTATGATAGGTTGAGGTCTGCAGTCCATTCTGGACATCTTATGAATATCATAATTTTTCTCAAAATAATTATTTTTTGTATTTAAAAAAAAAAATCTTTTTTTGGGGTTGACTGGGAACACACATTCCGTTCATATAGAATTATAAAAACCCAAAAATGGTCAAGTCTTACATACCTCATCAACCCATGTAAAATAGTCAAATCTAAAAGATAACTCCAACATGTGTGTATGATTTGATTCATTGGGAATAGCGGTGCCATTAATATTGATGCCTCTGTCCTTTCACCTATAGATTCTAATCAGCCTCAGATCACCATCATTGTATGAACCCATCAATACCAATATAATCACTTCATCAATCACTATTCTTGTGAAAATCAAATTATGAAAAGACTATATCAGAACTCTCTACCACCCCTAATCAATAATAAAGATATACATAAATGAATAAAATAGAAACAATGTATAAAACTATAAATATTATTCACTCCAACCATACCAAATTTTTTAGAGATGAACCAAATAAAAAAATATTTACCCCCAACAAAAGAAGAGTCAACATACCGATTCCCTTAGTGACATAAACTAAACTCAATAAATATCATCAATTAAAAATCTTATCCATTTCTGGAATAGAACATAAGGAATTAATTTCCATAGACAGAAGTATTATAAACAAAAAATAGAAAACTTAATTTTAAAATAAAAAAGAGTAAAGATAAAACGCAATAGAAAACCAGAAGAGGAAGAGAATATTACCCATGAATCCCCTCTTAAAACACTATTTGCTGCTTGAACATCAGATACCAAAACCTATATAGGAACCATTATACTAGAACATCCAAAGAATTAGAAATATAAGAGGAATATTGTGAAGAGATTTAGTATACTAGGGCCTTAACAATGAGATTATAAATATTCCAGGTGCATCAAATACTCCATAAATCCTCATCTTTAGACAATCCACTGAGAATGAAAAAGAACAACACCTCTAGACCAGCTTCTACTTGTGTCTCATAGGGAACCAACACCACCTCAACCAACACCTCTCAAATCATATTGAATAAGTTGAGATTTAGTCTTTACAAAGGCTAGAACATGAAAATTGATGTTAAGAGTAGAGGGGAAACCATTGACGACTTCAAGAAGTGACTCTGGGAATTTTTTTTCACAATCTCTAGTATATTGGAGAATAAAGCGACTATATATAATTTTATCCCAAAGGGGGTATTTGATAAACAAATGGATGGAAACACAAGACTACATTAATAAATCCTTTTAACAATGGGAGATGAGATAAAGGGGAGAACTAGCATGAGGAAATAGATTGAGTAGTGGAATGATATAGGGCAGTGACTCTGGAATGGAATCAAGGAGGCATCCCCAAGTACAAATCATCAAAAAGAGATTACCTATGTTATAGGAATGATTCATGTTGCTTCACTCAGGTGATTGATTTACAACGTGATTTATTGTAATCCTAGGGGGTATTTTTCATCTCTTAGTATATCATTGATAGTATTGCCTATAGATTATCCTTCCATGAAGATTTTATTGAGATATTTAAAGGGTTTGGATGGAATAATTATGGTTATAAACACAATATAATTAATTATACACATGAAACATGAGGCATTTTATTGGTGAAAACATGAGTTACGGGGAAATAATAGTCATTATATGCAAGGATTACATCCTAGGTGGAATATTTTGGGGGATACTAGGAACCCATGTTATCTTAATGTTATTAAATGTTTTTCGTGGGAATTTTTTGTTCGATAGTGCATTAGGAAATAATTCCATTTTAATTGAAGGGAGATAATGAATTAAAGAACCTCAAATGATAAACTCAATAGTTTAATATCTTATTTGAGAATGGAGAATCAATCAATTTCGTTCATATGTAAAGTATTTCATATAAGTTACACCATTTTATTTCCACTTATTAATTTTCACCCATTATTTTTGTTTGGATTTGGAACCACTTTCCAATGTTAGGTGGTCATTAGAGAAAGCTAACAATGCTTGGAATTTTTATCAAGGTTGAAATGATGGGAGGTTAGTGTGTCCCATTATGAGGATTATTTCTTATTTTAGGGATTTCCTATAGATTATTGCCATATTCGTGAAATACCTCCCAATATCAAAACCAATTAATTGTATCACGATAACAATTGATAATTTTTTAAATAAATCATATCATTTTAAGTGTTAAATGTACTCTATATGTATAAATTAGAGGTTATCTATCTCACTCATCATTGGTTGGTTACACTATAGTTTAAATTTATATTTCTTGGAACTCATGTATTTATCCACATCAAAGGAGGTAATAGGTTCTATGAAAATGGGATCAGGACCATGAGAGGGACTTATATGTATCTTAATAAGTGGAATTAGAACACATGTTGTATAGTGACAATTGAAGGGAAAAATTTCACATTTTGTGGTCATGTGATGAGGTATAGTGTGGTGAAATTAAATTTCTTGTAACTAACATAAAATAGTTTTCTTTTATGGGAATTTATTTAGGGAAAATAATGTTCTTATCAAGGTTTATGCATCCAAGGCCAATGATACACCTTTTATTTATTTGTGTCTCGGACCATGGGGTCTTGTGATTTTAGATAATATGACTAAAATATATTTTAACTAGTTTAAAGTAATATAGAGGTTAATTCTTAGTGAGTGGTATCTCATAATAATTAGTATAGGAGTTATGAATGATTGAAACAAACAGTTTCAACCTATTTTTCAGTAAATACAGAAAAAAGGAATGGATGTGGATTATTACTAGTAGAAGGCCCATGGTATTTACCTCTCACTATTTTGGAACATGTATTATATTTTTAATGAAAACATGGTTAGACATTAAACATTATTGGAGTTGAAAATATTGTCATACACCTCACATCCACTAGTAATTTGGTAGGGAAGGAAGACAAGACTCCTTAGTGATATGACTAAAGGAGGAATATTTGAGACTAACACAAATCATAATCCTAATAATTTATGAATATCATTCATTATAAATAAGGAAATATGATTCATTTTTTCTTATGGCGTCTAACAGAAATTTTGATGACCCAATGTCTTTAGAGGTGTATAAATTGGTATTATGCCCTAAGAGCTGCTCAACTAAAGTCTATAATGATCATACATGAGGGATTAACACACCAAAAATATGATTTTTTTTACAATAATTAATTTGGGATAGATATCCACTAAAAATATTACACTATAAAAAAGATAATTTAAAATTCTTTTATATTATGTACACATTCACAATTAACATTATAATGAAATTATTTGTGAGTGATTATTTTTCCAGTTGAAAGAAATATTTTTTTTGATTAATAATCACGATTCCATCATAAATATCTGAGAGATAAAAAAATATAAATAACAAAAAAATGAAAAAAGTAAATATTTATAATTAAAGTATATTTAATATAATTTATAAAAAGGTACATCAAACAAAATATAATTATAATTTCACTAAGGGGGTTAGGGATCTGTTTTGTTGAGTGGAGGGAACTCTATACCTAGACTACATGCATGCTGGTTCATATAATCCATTATTTCATTGTGTTGTTTCTCCTCATACCATTGCTACTATTACCATTGTAATCACTACTCTTACTTCTATTGTTGCAGTTCATTTTAGTTTCGGGTCTATATTTTTTAACCGCATATTGAGATTATATTCTTTCCTCTTTCAATGTAGTATACAATTAATATGATAAAGATGTTTCAACATTTTATATATATATTATTCCATCACTCCACATCCATAGTAACGAGTGTGTGTTGATCATGAACCTATATAGACCGCCCGAACATTCTAATGACCACTCACCATTTCCCACCACCATGTAACCTTATCTTATAGTCACTAAACTAAGTCCTCTTCCACACCATATGTATCAAACATAGTCTTATGAATTTGAAAAACTTAGGTCTCGTATGTCTATTAAAACAATATAAATAAAAATTAAAAATATTTTAAAAAATTATACTATATAAATTATAAAGACTAAAGGAAACCTCTATATAATATTCCATTTTCTATCATTGATAATATTTACCATTCTAATATCTATGTAAATAATCTTATACATATCAAACATTATAATTATTTGATCGACTATATTCTCCAAACATTTAACATATATATTTAGTATTTAAATTATACACACACAAACAAACATATATATAATTATTAAATAATGTTAATTACCAAAGGTCTATGATGTATATTAAAAGTGTGACTTTAAGCTTAGTGTGTGAAATAAAATCCTCCCAAATTTTATGGACCATAATAATATATCTTTGGGAAAGTCACTTATATCAAGTACATGTACAATACCTAATATTCCATTCTGGGGACGTAATCGATTCGATGAGGTCATCAAGACTCTTCAAATAAAATCATTGATTCTCTCGATATATCTCTACTAGAAAGGCTATCTAAATATTGATGGAAATGACCTTGCATGGATGACTCCATTGCCTCCCAAAAATTGGGTCACATGCTGTCATCAAAATAATCCCTTAATCCCTGTTAATATTTAATAATATATTAAACTATAAATTATATAAATATTAAAAGAGGTAAAATATTTATTTATCTATACGAACTAGGGCTTCAAAAATCTTTGAAGTAACTTAATAGGATCATGAACCCATGAAACTCAGGAAGAGAAAAATAGTTCCCCCAAAATAGCACCAGTCACACTAATGACTACATGTGAAAAAATAAGAAAATAACAATAATTAATAACATAATTCATAAATATAATATGTTATATGAAAAATAAATAAAATTTATATTTAAAAATTCTCCCGCTATAGAAGATCAATGGTAAGAGGTGGACATCCCCATAAAATTGGATCTACACTAATTACTCATGCAAGGCTTGGACACCTCTTAGTAGATGGTGTACCGTCAACAATCATGGATGATGAATCAGAGGAGTCATCACTAGGTGGAATATCCTCAATAAATCTATGAATTATGTCACCATAATTTCCACCATCAATCTGAATCATATAATTAATTTTATAAAAAACGATATTTAATAAAAATATAAATAATTTAAAAATAATCAGATATTAATTTATATGATCCCATAAAATTTTATACCAATCCATTAACTTGAAATCCCCAAAGTAATAACTTATATTAATTTATACTAATTTATATGAATTAATAATAAATTATAATAGATTATAACAGATTATATCCATTTATACTAATTTACTTGAATATATAATAATTTTAATTTTTTTATAAATTTACACTAATATATATTAGTTCTTAAAAAATTAAATTAATTTATACTAATTAATATTAATTTATATAACATTAGTTAAATTTATATTAATTTATTATAATTTTCATTGAATTTATAGTACTTTATAAAACTAAATTTGAATTTAAACTAAATTATATCAATTTAAATAAATTTTATAATAATATATTATGTTTTTTATTAATTACAATGAATTTATATAATTCTTAATTTATAATAATTATACAACTTTTTATTAAATTATATATATGTAAAATAATTTTTTTATTAATTTATATTAACATAATTTTAATTTAACGAAATTGGAAATAAATTATACTAATTTCTAGTAGATTATTCTATTTTATAATAATTTTAATAAAAATTCAATAAAATAAAATAACAAAAAACTATATACATTTTAATAAATAATTAATTATAAAAACTTAAAGAAAATTTAAAATAATTTTTAAAAAATTCCTGGAAATTTGTACATTACCTAATGATTTTTCGATCAACCACAAAATCTACTATGTTGAATATTAGATATGAATTAAAAGGGGTTTTCCAATATAAACCTATGAGTTGTAAAGATATTATGGGGTGGGGTGGGGGTGGTGAGGGTGAGGGGATGCACATATTTATAGTTAAATATTTTGTAATTTTATTTTTGTGATGAAATTTCATCATAAAAATTCTGGTTTTTGTAAAATTTATGATAAATTTATTATTTGAAATACATGTTTGTTTGGGATAATATATTAGTCTCTAAAATAGTATGCTAAATTTAATTTATCCTACTCATGGAAATAATATTTACAACAGACTGATTCATCCTAAAAATACATTCCTAAATATTATTTAGGATGGATCCATAAAAAATAATAATAATTGGGATGAAATCTATCATTAATACTCTACTAATTACATATTTACTATATATCCTTTAATTTTTTTGTGATTAGTTTTTTTCAAATAACCTTTAACAGAATGTGTTTCTATGCTGGATCTATCACAGAATTTACATTATCAGAATGAGGTATTTGTGATGGGCATAGAGTTCATTCATGCCTCCTCGCACCAAATATTTTTGTGACATACATATTAATATCTCATTATTAATTACCATGAAAAGATTATTTGATATTAATTAACTAGTCTCCTATAAATAAATTGATATCACACACTATTTATGATGCAATAGTTTTCCTTTGAAAATAAACCATTTCAATAAAATGTTTTCCAATAGTGTACCATGAGTCTGAGTGTTATGGAAGCTCATATAAGTGTGGTCGGGATGGGTGTGTAAAGAAAAAAAGATATTTCATTGGATTTTTGAGTATTAGAGTACTCATTATCATGATAATACATGATAATTATGACCCTAAGTACCATATTATTTTGTCTTAATAATGACCAAGACATATTTTTTGAAGTGGGTGATTTTTTTTATTAATGGAATATCTTATTGAAGGGAAGAAAACAAATTTTAATGATAAAAATTTCATGAAATTATAAAATCTTATCAAGTGTTACCATGATTTAATGAGATTTTTAGAATTCTCATCATTTTGGTAAGTGGACAATAAGGATTTTTAAAAGGTTAATTCAATCCAGGTAAGTGACTTTAATGAAGCAAAATCCATTATGCAGGCCCGGATATCACAAAATGGATCTCTTTAGTAAATAGTTAAACCAATAAACCATAATCTCTTACTTATTCTATATTGATATATGGTAGACAATTTGTTTTTCATATGTTATTCCTCTACATTAAAGTTAGATATCCCTTTCTTATGTATAACTTCTTCATGATCTTTAATATCACTCTTAAAAGTATAAAAATCTTGTAAATTCATATCGAACTTGATAGACATAGATATACTCAAAACTCACCCACTACTACCTATAAATTAATACTCTATCTAGCATGTTGTATTAGACACACCTCAATCTGGTGTGCCTCAATCCAATTATCCTTCTTCATGTTCTCTATTTTTTCATTTACAACTTATTTTGAAGAACTATAGTCCAATGCACCTTTTTCTAGTAGTCTTCTATCCAATGTAACTATTTTCATTTCACCTTATTCACCAATTAATACTTCAGTATGGTACATATCTATCAAGTAGTGATTTGAATGGAGATCTTCCATATGATTATCCTCTTTTTTAATCAAGTTTAATCTTTATTCAAAACTCATGTTTCACTTGTAATACTTCATCTCATGATAAATATTCTATAAAATACTCCAAATGAGTTATGCTTCTTTTATATGTATACATTCTTCTTAAATCATGGAATAAGGGAAGGCCATAATTTAAATTTCTCACTCAACTCAAAATTTTATTATAACTTCACAAAAATATCTTTATTAACCATAATAATTATTCATCATCAATGTTTTCTAAAATATCATCATCAATGACATGTTCAAATATTCCACAAAACTTGACTATATTTAGATACATTGAAAGAACATCTCAACATCATCACAATGATTAATATTACAATTTTTATGTAATGATTTTTAAGTCTTGGGCTAGGGTATAAACTATCATATTTCACCATTTGGTAATATCAATAAGATATAATCTAAAAAAACATATAATACACATCACTATCCCATCCTATTCATATAATCATCTTAGTATGATAAATAAAGGGTTTCTCCATCCATTTCTATTTTTTGTTTCCACTATCTAGTGGACTCATAAAATTTCACATGATGGATTCAAAAATGTTTATCCAATATAAATTATTTTCATAGTATCATGTATTTCATATGATTATTCATCTAGTGTAACTATATATATTAATCTATCTTATAGAACATTATATTTCTATTTTTCTGATGGAATAAACAACTATTCTTATATTGGATTTATAAAGTCTTCATTTGTTCATAAGATTACCTTAAAATATCCAACATCATACAACTGAAACTCCACACCTTCATAAGTCAATATTTATATAGCTACAACTCCTACACTTTAATTCAAACATTTTATAGTATTTATAATGTGATCATTTTACTTCTCAAAATTATTACTCAAATATTGTAGACATGAAAATTAATATATTTAGAAAAATTAAGTGGAATCATGAATATCTTCTTGATTATTGGTATTTCAAATATCGACAAAGCATCTTTTGAATTAATAAATCTGCTTTAAATAATCCCCAAATCATCTCTTAAACATCCCAAAGTAACATCTTTTATAGAACCGTACAGTAATATTGAAAAATAAATGTAACCAATCTACATTAGATTACAAATATCTCACATTGTGTTTTTTTTCAAATGCCCACACATCTTTGATGCCAATATGTGTGCCCAAATATTTTTAACCATTTTGTGTGAATTATTGTTCTCCCTAATTGAAAATTAAATAAAAAGGAAACATAAAATTAATGTCAATTTATAATCTTTCATCTCATAATTCTAAAAATTTTCATGAAAAGAAAAAATATATCAACTAAATACCTGAAAAAGTTTTATTTAATGAAACAAATATATGTATATGTGGGTGACCTTGATGTAGAATAAAAATTTGTCTAATGAAGGTTGTCAAATTATTCCATATAATTCTTTTTTATAAATTATTCTCTAGTTTATTCCTCATCTTTATATTAGGGTAAATCTAATTTAGTTTGTTAATATAAAACAATTAATTATCTCATAAAACACATAAAAAAATAAAATTGTATATACATAACTCCCACTTTATTTCAGTTTTCTCATAAATCATCACACCTCTATGAATATAAATCTAATAGAACCAATGAATGTGAGATAGGCATAACCTTTCTTCCTCTTTACTCACCTAATGTGTAGCACTACACCCATCACATTGATCACTGTAATGTTTTCTGATGGATATGTCTTCTTACCATAAAACCAGTATATAAATCATACATATTCACTAAATAATCAATTTCAATTTAAAATATGTTAGTCAAAATAAAGAAGAATAAATGTAATTAGAGGTACCTAAATGTTCAGTATAAGTAACATTTTGACTGAGAGGCTTATCTGAGTCAAGACTTCTTCTTATTCTTCTTCTTCTAATTTTTTGACTTTATATTTGATGTGATTTATTACTTGTGATCTGCCTTAATTTTTTTAATGGATTTATTTTCAAACATTGTGTCTTCATATGAAGAAATCATAATATTTTCAGTTCTCAAAATATATTTATTTTATTTAATTTGCAACATAATTGTCATAATTTCTTCTTAAGATGGTCTAAAAATCATATAGTCTTTTTTACTATGCCCATATTTCACACACATCTCACATTTCTTCTAAATCATCATTCCACCATCATAAGGTAACTTATCATCAACTTTATTCTCATATTTTTAATTTAATCTCTTACTATTATCTTTATTTGTATTTTTTGTACCCTCTATTTTTATATATTTGGATACATGATCTTGAAAAATAACTAAGAACTCTATAATTCCATTTCCAAAATTCAGGAGTTCATCACATACTATACAAAAAACATTATAAATCTCGACCTTCTGAAAATTCTAATGATCCACTATTTATTTTCATGAGATGTTTTTCTCATAAAACTATCAACTCTCTCTCTCGATTAATAAATTTTTATTGATAGAGATATATTATACCAAAATGAGTGGTATTTGTGACTAAATTATCCACAAAAACCACAATTACCCCGGAATATTGATATTCTAGTGAGATAGTAGTCCCTCTAGGATTTTTTTGTTTTCTATTTACAATCTATTGGTATATTTCTTCAGGGTTAAATATTCTTAATGTATTCAAAACATTATTTTTAGAACATGAATTTCCACAAGTTTTTTTCCACGTTGATTTAGACTCATCCTATGAACATATAATATTATAAATAAAAAATATATATTGATATAGTATAGAGTTTTAAAAAACCAAACTCTACAGAACTTCTTTTCATTAGCTTCATAATGTTTACATGTATCTTCACCTATAGTGGAAAAGTATCTTGTAATATTCTATATCTCACATTTTTCTATAAGACATATTGATTATGTATCACTAAATTATTACTTCTTCCCATATAATTATTTCTCTTTCCCATCTAATATTTTCTTTATGATCATTTATGATCTTCTCAAATTCTTGAAACATCAATATGTTTTTCTTACTTTCCTCAATAATTTTTGTTTCTTTTTTTTTGAGATTCTCTCATATAGATTCTTTTATTAATAATATTTCATATTTATTTAAGGATCAGTATCGTTATACATATATTATCCGATATCATAATGGGGCTTTATTTCCATTTTGATATGATCACCATTCAAAAAAAGTAATTATCATCGTTTCTTTCTTAAAATTTTTATCCTATTCTTAATATGTGTAATTTTATAAAAATTTTATTCCAAAATTGTTATAATATTTGTTCTTGATCTATTACATTTTTTTCATTATAATCCTAGCTTGATGAAGAAATTGTCCTTTTAAAATTATCTATGATGTTAGATTCACCATGAGATTTATTTCTTGATGATGAATAATCCTTCTCTTTTTTCTCCACAAACTGTTTTTCTTGATAGAAAAAGATTTCTTATGATTCTTAAGAATCTATTTCATAAACTAGTTATCATTGTATTCCATCATAGATTCATCAATATTCTTATTTAGATAGATTCTTATGAAATGGTTTCTACCATTTCAATTCCATCACATAGTTGATCGTACACATTTTCATTTCTAATTTCCCATTTTCAAATCTCTTTGAATAAAGAAAATTAATTCTCTTTGAGTACTCTCTATACTCTATAGATTCTAAATCAATTTACACTTTTCTATTTCATTATATGTAATAACCCCTTCAACATATAGTTGAATGATATTTATTTTTTACCCTTATTCTTTAATAATGTTTCTTTTCTCATTTCATATGATATTAGAGTATTCTAAAGTTCAACTAGAGATAGCTCATCTCAATATTCAAAATTTAAAACTTTTGAATCAGTCATATTTAAAAGGTTTCTCATTAGTTACTTAAAAATAATATAGTCATCAATATTCTCATCAAAATCCCTGATAATTTTTAAAATTTCAGTGGAAAATGTAAAATATTCAATAATATAGTCATCATAAACCATCTTGATTTTTTAAAATGTAATATTCTAGATTTTTTTACTCATCCCCCTTGAAATTCATGTTTCCTTCATAAATATTTCTTAAATTATGACACAACTTTTTTTAAGTTGTAAAAACTATAATTTTAACATAAATCTTCTAAAATGGATCCCTCAAAATAAAACATTTATCTCTTCAATAAACTTATCAAGTTTTCTTATCGATAGAAATCTATAAAACCTAATTAATGGGACAAAATCACATTTTAAAATCATCTATAACTTTTAATAAAATAGATAGACAATTTGGTAATATCATATTCTTCCAACAATGATACATATTACCTTCAAATAGTGGAAATCCTTATTTTTCTTCGAATTTATATTCTCCAGCCTTGGAATATAGTTTGATCATTAATGTAAACCCTTTATCTAATATAAATTAATAATCATATATTTTTGTAGAACCCTAGAGAGGGGGATGGAATAAATTAGTCAACACATTTTTTTTGAATTCTTCTCTAAAATCAAACGTTAAAATTTATTAGTAGTCAAAATGCACTAAAATAAATTAATCAATATCACCTATTATAGAGTAAATTGTAATAGAGACATAAATGGAAAATATTTATAAGTCTTATCCTTAGTGTGGGAACATATTTTTTTATATGTTGGTTAAACCCCCAACATAGATTATTTTCTAACTCCAATTGTATTATGAAGTAATATGACGAATTTTGATGCACCCCAGTAATTGTTCCACTAATTGAGCATGGTTCTACCCCTTCTAGAGTAATTATAATATTTAAATTTGTTTAAAAACCAAAAATATCCATTTATCCTATTATTTCTTGATTGGTTAAACCCTTCACCTATGAGCCTCTTCAGTAACATGTTATATACCCCAACTATAAGCTCCAACTTACTATTTTTTTATCCAATGTTGATTGATATTCTTCTTTATAAGTTTTAGTACCATAATTATGTTTGATTTCTATTTCATGTGTACAAATTCATCAAGATCTTCAAAATCACTCTGAATAGTATGATTATATCAAAACATCCTCTGATCCTGATAGGACTTGATATGACCAAACCTCACTTATAAATTCCTATATTATAATAAATAATACAACATACTGTGTCAGATACTTATTAGTCTAGTGTACCCCTATCAGTTGGACCATCATCTAGTACTGCTTCAATCTGAGTCAAATATACCTGATATACCATAGTATAAGGAACCTAGATCTGATGCTCCTATTTCTAATGAACCTATGTTGAATGATTCTTTTTCATTCTCCAATCCATCCATCAAACATTTATTTGTCTTGTGCATCCTTGTCTATTCCTTATATGTCTAATTTTCCTCTTCAATAACCATGTAGAATCTTGGTTTGACACTGACAGTGCACTTATAATACTTTTTATCATGATAAATTATCAAGACACTTCTCATAATGACCTCCCATCATTTTATAGTAAATCCTTATTAATAAATTATGGAATAAATGTAGACTTAAATTTGAATTTCCCACTCAACTCCAAATTTCATTTTACTGCCATTAATCCCTCCCTTCAAAAAAAATTCAATATTCTTCATTAATGATTCCTATAATATAGGCATTAATGATCTCATCAAATTTTCCTAAAATATATGATAGATTTTAGAAGTTGAAATAACATATTTCCCTCATTAGAGTGATTGAGTTTATAACATTCATGAAATGTTTTTAAAGTCAATATCTGGTTCCCAAAATCCCATGACTTTGCATCCCAAGATATTTGTATGCTTTCCTCACTATGAAATTTATAGAAAATTTCTCTGTATGACCCACATTTTCTAATAAGTTTGGGCTGTTATACTCAAAATTGCTCTATCTAGTTATATGTACAATTGTCTCGCATCTAATGGGTTGGCATAGGTTCATCAGGTGGATCCAAAATTGGACTTCCTATGATATTTTTTCCTCACTATATTGGTATTAATAAATTTCTTCACCCAGTTCAACACTATACTTTCCTCAATCCATTAGAACCCTTTATTTTTCTCTATCTGATAGATTGATAAAATATCTTTTTATTTTATATGAAATGTCTTTGTTTGATATTAATATAATCTCTAAAGATCTTTCTTTATATAATCACAACTGCATGAAAGAAGGACTATAAATTTTTACTCAAACAAAATGAACCTTTTACTACTCAACTTTATAACGCAAACATTGTACAACTTATACTTTATCTTATCAGAAAACTCAGTTATAATAATTAATATATTCATGATATTTGGTATATTCAGACCATTAAATCATTTTATTACAAAATAATGTTATTATAAACTATAAAATAAATCCTCTCTGAAACATCTTGTAACTTCCCAACTCAAACCAGTAGGCCCAATATGGAATGACACTTGACATCATGCATTTCTCCCCAACCACAAGAAGTTTTTGACTAGTATTGAAGGTTTGAATCTACTATGGGGAGGATATACCCTTTGTATCGTGTCATATGATCAATAATAAAAAATAAAATATAAAAAATAAAAAAAAACTAATCAAACTAATCATGCATTAATGTAAAGATGGAATACATGGAAAATAAATAAAAAGATGCTATAAAAAGTGGGAAATCTGACCAAGGTAAATAAAGAAGATAAGTAAGAAATAATAAAATACATGCCCCAAGGGTTTTCATCCCATCCTACTATGATATCTACACTCCTCATCTAATCATTCTACCATAAGGCCCTTTACCATCAATGGATCCTTCATGAGATTTACAAGAACACCATGATTAGTAAGTAGGGAGTGAGTACAAGACTCAAAAAGACACCACCAAGGAATTTATAACCTAAAGTTCTAAATTTTAAAAGTTTATTCCATAATAATAATAATTTCATAAAAATCAAAAACATAAAATCCAAAACTTAGTGCTCCAGTGTTAATTAATCATAAAAAAACCACCAACTATACATACTTTGTCTCCATACTAGAAAAAAATTAAACAATCCTGGGAATGCCTTAACATCAGAATCATCCTCAAGATAATCGACTGGTGTATAGGCCAATGACCTCCATGTTAGACCATACTAGGATCTAATACCCCAACGTAGTCTCAGGTTAGGTCATTTAGACTATATCAACCAATTGTTTCTATGTAGGTTTGATCACTTATGATTGTCATCCCCCATTTTCATAACATATGATTCTGATCACTCATTACTATCATTACCCAGTTCAGCCACACTTTTAATTCATGCCCCATCATCCATGTTAGTCTTTTTATCACTTCATATGAAGAATACAATCCTGCTCCCCTACTAGGGCTAATGAACCACATCGTGTCCACCTACCTCATAGGTAACATTAACTAACAATAACAACGCAACATATACACAAAATCTCTCAAGGTAATAATGGCCTCATGTCAAGGCCACATATCAAGGAACACATATCAAGTAACATATCATGGGAAAATATAGCATTATCATAAATACAACATGTGAATCAAACATTAACAAGGAATAAATATATCTCAACAATTCCCATGAATAATGGTCATACGGTGTCACATGCTACACACACACCTAAAAGAAATTGCAAGTCAATAAATGATATCAACAATCATTAAAAAATAATAATACCATGGAAATATGTATAAGAAGGGCATGATAATGTATGTAACTTCTTACCTCAAAGTTTTCATCATTAGTAACAAGGATTAACCACCCTATGTAGTTCAATAAACCAAAACATGGAATTATTAATGTAATCATAGACATGTCAATTCCCATGGTTCATCAAGGGCTCCTAGAACCAAAAAGCATTTATTTTATATTGAAAACAAATAAAATATCACATGTGAAGATATTGTGTCTCTCATAGATAATTTCTAAATTATCTTTAAAATATCACGCATGAGGATATTTTCAATCTCTTTAATAATTTCCATAATATCTTTTTGGTCATTTCATATACACCCAAAATTTTCCATTATAAGATCTTTTGATAATTTATTATTAATTATCCTTTTATAATTATCTATTTATAAACTTTCATAAATAATTATTCTATAATTATTTATACATAATTTCTTCTAAATTTTCCATTTATTATTGTCTCTAATAATTTATCATTAATTTTATTTTATAATTATCTATTTATAATTAATTCAAATTTATCATTTTATAATTATCTTTTTATAAAATTTCAAAAATTATCCTTTATAATTATATCTTGATAATTTATCAAAAAATATCCTTCTATAATTATCTTTTGATTATTTATTATAAATAATCCTTTTATAATTACCTCTTAATAATTTATCATAATTTATACTTTTATAATAATATATTGATAATTAGTCATAAATTATCCTTTATAATTATCTTTTTATAATTTATTATTCTTTTATTTTTTTATTTTATAAATCATCCTTCGATGATCTAGAAATTTTCATTGGGAAATTTTTATAATTATCCTTTGATAATGATGTGATTATTATTGGATAATTTATTTAAAAAATTATATTTTTATAATCTTACTATTATCAATTACTAATTTTATTAAAATAATCCCTTGATAATACCATGCCATTTTCTTTGATAATTTCACAAAATAATCTTTCTATAGTTTTAATATATTATTCTTTAAAAAGAATTTATTCTCATTATTTTTTGAAAATTAGTTAGAGTATCCATTGATAATTTTTATTCTACAAATTATAATATGTTAATATGTTGAAATTATCAATTTAGTATTTTATAATTATCTTTGATAATTTTGTACAGTTATCTAATGATATTTTTTGGTAGATGTTCCCTTTATAATTTTAATAATTTTCCTTTGATAAATTATGAATTATCATTGATAATTTAGTGTATAACAATTTTATATAAATTATACCTATGATTGAAATATAATTGGAGAAAAAAATAATGGAAACATGAAGAAATGAAATAAAATAATAAAAAAACTATATCAATGTGTTATAGCACAAAAGAAAAAACAAGAGAACACACAAGCAGAGAGAAACCTTATAAACTTCAAAATGTTGCACCTATCATGTATAGTGTAGATTTGGGGTATCTCAAACACATTAGGATCACCAACATTGGATAAACTGATTGACTTATATATTTCATAACTTTAACCAGCATAAGCATTCGTCCATTCAAAACCCTCCGTCAAAAACCCATTTTAATATGTGATTCTCCAATAAATTACTTATTAAGGGTTTAATTTTACTCTATTAAGGTTTTTTAATTAATAATCTATCAAATATAGTTGAAAAATAGTGTTTTTGAATCCTTAATGTGTCTAAAATAGGGGTTATGGTTTAGGGTAGGTGAATGAATAGAATTGTTTTTGGTTTTTTGTTAATTTAAATATTATTTTAAATATTAATTAACTTATTCTATAAAACCAAAAGATTAAATACCCAAAAGAAATATCAAATATTCCATGTATAGGATAAACACTCCATACTGGACATATTAGTGGTCTCATATTTCACATAAGATTTATCATTTGACTGATATTAATTTTTTTATTTAAAAAATTTAATTATAATATAATTAAATATAAATAAGTATTATTTTTTTCCATTTTGTCAAACACCAAATTCACATAAATGTTATGTCTCATTTAGGGTAAATCACATGTCTTGAACTTAATTTTCATCTCAGACTCCCATTGAAATTCTCTATTTTGGAGATATTAAATTATTTCCCAAAATAATATAATGAAATATTAAATTGCATACCCTAGTGAGTAGACTAAACAATCATTTTATGGTGAATGGTTTTATACCCTTCTTTGGGTAAACACTACATCCAAGATCTAATGGTGGTATAATATTTCTCATGCAATGCAATTCTTGTGATATATTATATTATTTTTAATAACTCACATTCACATAACATATTCTATTTAATATTTTTATTTATTATGTGCCTATACTCTGTGACACATAAAATATCACATGAATAGGGTATTTAACTTCAAAAATATTTCCCAGAATATTCCAAGATGAAAACTAGGATTTTAGCCTAATAAAAGGTCTTCAAACCATTTATTAAGTTAATTTTTTATAAAAATTTAAAAATTTAAATGAAAATAATTATAAATTATTAAATAGGGGTTTTATTATCTTGAAAAATTAAGGATTATACAATTATACCCCAATATAAAAATATTGTCCTTGACAAGTATCACAAGTTGTATTTCTCAAACAACTCATGCAACTATGATCAAACATAATACTTGAGCTCCCATGTCTCCTCCTAGATCAGTTAATGCTGCCACCAGATTTAGACTAGGGGTACCATCTTCCCTTGCAACATATTCTCGCTTCAATCTATGATCCTCCATGAAATCTCCTCATAAGAGGCATTAGTCTGTAGATCAATGTCCTCACCATCAATAAAATGTGTAGGGTCGAGTACATACCTCCAAAGCTCTGGCATAGGGAAAACGTCATGTATAACTCATTAGAGGGAGGGAAGGTATAGAAAATAAGCCACTTCCCTATCTACTTAATGATGTGAAAGTGTTGAACAAAAGAAATTTCTAGCTTGTCCTGATTAATCATGCATCTCTGACCTACCCTAAAAGGCACTAAAAAAATTATAGTCACCCTTAGTTAACTCTAAGGTCTCATCCTACAGTCAGTATAAGATTAATATTTTCTCTCAGCATTCATAATACTATTCAAAATTAGGTTCATTCTTTTGGATGCCTCCTAATCCAAACTGATCTCCTAACTACTACCTCGCATGATTCATGTCGAAAAGTGGTGATATATTTTGTCCCCCATGTAGTTTACTCTAAGGTTCCATCTGAATCAATTTCTTGTAACATTTATTGAATGAGATCTCATTCTAATATATTTAATCATTTCATACTCTATCTATGAATAGCATGGAATCTCAAATCATATCCTATAATATGAATACAGTCCACTCTAACTATCCGTCGGTTTGAGGATTGTACATAATGTTCAATATCAAATGAGTCCCTTATGATTTCTACAAGATATACAAAAATCAATTTTTAAATCATGTGGATCTATCAAAAAAATCTCAAGGTAAATCAATCCCGGATTACGATCTCCTCTAAATATAGCTTTCCTAGATCCCCTATTGAGTGAGTCTCCCAATAAATATAAATTTAGAAGACATTGTTAGTTGATCACCCCCCCCCCCCACAATTATGTCAAAAATCATTGGGCTCCTATGTAACACCATCACAAAGTACATCGTGAAATCATCCCACTTCGATAAGGTTATTGGGAGTGGTTATAACAACCATGTTGGATAATAGTGCTTGTCCTTCAACCTCTAACTAGTAAGGCAATGATAGAAAAAACCAACAATGTCCCTCTTAATTCTAGACAACCAAAATTATTTCATTAATTCATAGAACATCGTTGTCAAACTAGGATGTACTTTCTATCTAGAGGTATGGTAATCCCTTATATGTTCACTCTGATTCTTAATCATTTTTTACCTTTACCTATCCACAATTTTCGATGTGATAACTATAGGGAACAAGTCATAGAACCATGGTCCTCTAGGAATCTATAATTTAATCATCAGAAAATAACACCATATTTCACTATATATATGAAGGCCTCTCACTATGCTCCTTCTCAGTTAGTGTATTATGTCTATGAATATATGAAATTTTGTTACCTTTTCCTTGTGCATGCATTATGTCAAGGTCAAATGTCCATAAATACTCAACCTAGTTCTTCCACATTCGTTACATAATGTATAGATGAATAATTCCATCCACCTTAGTGGAAAAAAATAGGTTCAACCCATCATGAATTACTTGTATTTATGAGTCCCTTTCCCTCTAAGGTAGCCACCCAGACCTTGATATCCTTCATCTCGGTTGGAACCATACGATATTGATAATCGAATTGTGATGTCATCTATGAATGTTTTATTTTAATTTGAACATAATGGTCTATTACATTATTTAATTTGATAAAGATCCACAAAAATTTCAACCAACTACTCAGGTTCTTAAGGGATCCAATTCCTTGGATTGATAAATAATGATGGAGTTGATGTAATGGTACATTTGACCATTTTTTTGAACTGTTATGCCTTGGATAGACACTAAGAAATAGAAATTTTAATGAAGAGGCATTATTGTTTAAACCATAGAGCTAGTGTAGGAGTATGATTAATTGTATTATCCAATTTTTATAATGTTAATTTTTAAGCCTCGTATCATGAAGATGTATTTTGGAATTCTTCCCAAGTAGTTATATAAAAATAAACCATGAAATGTCTTCTGTAATGTGAATCAAATACACTTATAGAATGAAACAGAGTCATTAGGATAGACCCTAATTATTTTATCAGATCACACAAGGTGTCTATTAACTAGTCTATGTGATCAATCAAGGGTTTTCCATGGATTCTACCCTTTTCCAAAGGTATACCCCTATAACTAATTGTTGCTTCCATTATTTCCTATTAATCATAGTCTTTATATATATACATACTCAAAATCATTATCATTTAAACTAATTAATTCCAAAAAAAATATATCACAACAAAATGGGAACATAAATATATCACAAAAAGAGATTATATTTTGAAGAGATGGGAAAAATCAGGTGATTTAATTATCAAACTACTATACAACACAACAACATGTATATTTATGGAATTTAAAACTATGTTCCATGTAATAAAGCATGAATGAATCCAAAAACTGATAAATTACATATAAAAAACATGTTAATCACTCAATGAGATTTTGATCAATGATTCTAACAAAAAATAATTTTCTATTTATCTGAACTCAGAGATCCACAATATAGTGTTAGCAGGGAGCTGACATAATTACCCTACCTAAGTCCCAACCATCTTATCTCCTGTAAAACCACTCTCAATCCATGTTATGAAAATAAATGAGATATGGAACAATGATTCTCTAATACCATTATGTAACATCCCAACTTGAAACAACAAGTACAAATGGGAATACTACACAACCTCACACATGCCCCCCACATGAAAAAGGACTATGTCTAGTAGTAAGGGTCTGAATCTATCAGTGGAGAGAAGATACCCACAATATCATGTCATATGATCGATAATAAAAAGAAATAAAAAAATAAACAGTAAGAGTAATCATGTGGAAACGTTAATATGGAATACAAGAAAATAAAATAAAAACAACTCCCAAAAGTGTCACGTATTACTAGGGTAAATAAAATTGATTAGTAGTGCTTTTGATGTGTTTTCCCGAGGGGATCGCAATGGTGCGATGCACCCATCTGTTTTCGGGGCAGAGGCTCGGGATCACGGGTCGTCGTTCGGGCGTGATGCAGCGTTGGCAACATTTCAATCGGATATCTGTTTGAGGTGAGTAAGTAGTCTAACTCGCGTGTTTTGCAGCGAGGATTACAACGGTGTGATCCGTTTGGCTGTGCGGAACCTCTTGCATGATCTTATTAAATATGGAAGCATTAAAGGTGCTGTAGTGGTGGTTCTCCCTACCTTGTTTGTAGCGGACCCTTGGCGTGTGATCGTACACTCTTGGGAGAGTGATATAAATGGTTCACGAGATGTGGTTGGCTGTTCCTTGGCCTTTGAGGTGGAGTTGTTACATCATGCCTTCGCGTTGACGCTGGGTGCCGTGTGCACAATAGCCTTTGGGCTGGAACGTGGTATGCTCTGGGAGTATACGGGAACGCTTGGAGGTATGTGTGTTTTGGACCTGAGAACATTTGTGCACTCAGTTGGGGTTGAATTGGGGCCACACGACGTGTGGGCCCCACGTGCGTTCCGGGTTCTGCTTTGCGTACTTTGACCTATCGCGATGTAGAGGGTCCCTCTGTGCTCGTTTGTTTGATCAATAGGGTAGAGATTTTCCCCTAGCTCTCTGCTTGTTTGTTTGACCAGTAGGGTGGAGCTTTTCCCCTGGCTCTGGGCTCATTTGTTTGACCAGCAGGGTTGAGTGGTCTCCCTCTAGTTCAGTTCGTGATGGATCGGTCAATAGCGGTGCTAGTGACACCCAGTGATGGAACAGGTGCTGAACCTCTTTTGGTGAGTTTTTCTGGAGTTGTGTGGTTGCGCGATACCCACTCCGTATTCGGTTGGCAAGTGTTGTACCCTCCAGTAGAGATGGCTAGAGCAGTTCTGAGTTTTACCCTCCAGCGGGGCTGGGCAGTGGGTTACTCATCGACTTCTTCGGGTTTACCCTCCAATAGGGCTGGGTAGTGGGTTGCTCACTGACTTCTAGGGTTTACCCACTATGAGAGACTGGGCAGTGGGTCACTCGACGATCTTAGGGTCTACTCTCCAGTAGAGACTGGTTAGTGGTTCACCCGATGCACTTAGGGTCTACCCTCCAGCAGAGACTGGGTAGTGGTTCACCTGGCAACCTCTTAGGGTCTACCCTCCTGCAGAGACTCAGTAGTGGGTCAGCCGATGCACTTAGGGTCTACCCTCCAGTAGAGACTAGGCAGTGGGTCACCCGACGACCTCTTAGGGTCTACCCTCTAGCAGGGCTGGGCAGTGGGTCACCCGTCGTCTATTTTTAGGTCTACCCTCCATCAAGGCTGGGTAGTGGGTCGCCTGTCGACTTATTCCAGGTCTACCCTCCAGCGGGGCTGGGCAGTGGGTCGCCTGATGATGTATTAAGGTCTATCCTCCAGTGGGGCTGGGCAGTGGGTCGCCTAATGATGTATTAGGGTCTACCCTCCTTCAGGGCTGGGCAGTGAGACACCTATTGGAATTCTAGGCTCAGTTCTTTCTACTAGGATAGTCTGTGGCTTTCCTCTGTGACCACCAGAGCGGGACCCTTGGTTGTACGGTTCGGTGATGGAACGACTTTGACTTTGAGGAGAACTCTCGACTGTAGGGCAGTGACGAGGTGTGGTTTGACTTTCTCTAGAACTCTCAAGTACGAGGGGTACTTTCCCCATCGAGACGCATTCTTGTGACGCGATCAAAAACCGTGCGGGCGAGTCAGTGTCGCCCAAAGTGGATAGTGTCAAGGTGCGGTGATTGATCCCCTTGTCTTGCGGTTCGGGGCAGACATGCGGGATGCTGGACATCAATGGAGTTTTCTTCTAGGACTGTTGGCTACTCTTTTCTTGGGCTGAGCTATGGGATGGTGATCCCCTTATGGCCTTGTTCGGGCTTCTTGTTAATCATATGGACTTGTATATACCTTGTTCTAGTACCCACTTCTTGGGTTTGGTTACTCTCCTTCCAGGAGAGGTGAAGACACACGGGGTATGCCACATGCTTTCCTTTTCTAGCTTCTCATTGTTGGACGAGTCTACTCTCCTACTATAGGTAGCGAAGACTCGATGGGAAGTTCATCTTCTCGCCGTTTCAGGCTCCTTGTGTTTGGACGAGTCTACCTTCTTTCCTCTTGTTGGGTTGAGCTGGACTCTTTAGTGTTACTCTTAGTGCACTTTCAGTTGTACTCCTATACTTATTCCTTGTTCTCTCTACTTCTCACCCTTCGATACCTCCTTTTTTGCTCCCTCGAGCCTTCGGGGTATCCTACTGAGTAGTTTTATACTCACCCCTGCTTGGGCTTTGCCTGCACTTGGTGTTCCCTTGCATACGACGGACAGGTGGAGCGTTACTTCAGTGGAGCATAGGAGCTTGGGAGCTTGGACCACGTGTGGTGGTCGTGGCCGGGTTCCAGGTGGGGGACCCATCATCTCTTTATTTCTGTTTACCTGTTGCCGGGTTGTGGAACTTTTTGGTTGGGCGCGTGTTTTTCCCCTTTTCTTTTCAGCTTGTACTTTGTAGTGTTTAGAGGTCAATGCACATTTGTGGTCTATATATATAGCAGTTTCCCTTTTCTTTACTTGCCTTTACTTTACTCTGCACTTTTTCATTGAGTGTGTTGTGTGTGTGTGTATAGGTTATTAGGCAAAGGCCTCCCCGAGTTGTTGTGCCTTCGGCGCTGGTCGCCTGCCCCTGGCCTATGGAGGCGGGCTTGGGGTAGTTGCGGCTCGAGCCCAGGTAGGGTCGGGTCATGACATGAAACAACAATGACGAGTCTATATATCTCAACAATTATAATGGTTCATGGTCATACAATGTTATGGGCACACAAACATCCATAAGAAATTACAAGTCAAGCAGGAATATCAAAAATGTAATCACAATAATCACCCAATGAAAACAAGTATAACGAGACCCCAGAAGATATAAAACATACTGCCTTAATTTTTTTATCATCAGTAACAATGATAAATTACTATGTGTCATTCTTTACCCCTACTCGCAACCATTTTATTATAATCATCGACACATCAACGCTCATCGTTCATTAATGATGCTTAGAACCAAAAACCAGTTATTTATTTTTAAAAATATATAAAATAACACATGTGATGATAATTTATCTCCCATGGAAAATTTCAAAATTATCATTAAAATATTACATGCGATGATATTTTCTATATAATATAAAATTTCCAAAATATCATTTAGGTTAATGCATGTGCATGTAATATTTTCCCTATGAACAAATATTTTTTCATAATTTGTTCTAAATTATTTATTTATAATCTTAAAATTACTGTTTTAATATTTAGAAAACATTATCCGCTAATAATCCATTATAATTATATTAGATAATATCACAGGAGTTATCTTTTTATAATTTTAATAGATTTTTCATTGAAAATATTGGTCTCATTATCTCTTTATAATTTTTAATATTGTCCATTGATAAATTTTATTCTATAAAATATCATATGAAAACAATGTCAAATTATCATTTTAATATTTTACAATTATATTTGAATTTTTTTTCAATTATCAAATGATATTATTTTCGGTAGAAGTTCCCATTATAATCTATAGAATCTTCCTTTAATAATTTAGGAATTATCCTTGATAATTTATGTTTTTATAAAGTTTTTTAAATTCATCCAATGATTCCATTATAATAATAGAAAAAATAAATAAATAAGGAAGAAATAAATTAATAAAATTAAAATAAAACCAACCTAAATGAATGTGGCAAAACACATAGGTAATAACACAGGACCACACGTGCCCAGAGAAATTTGAACCAATTCAACTAGCTTCGCCTACCATGAGAAGAGTTGATTGGGTGTATCTCAGAATATTTATGATCATAAAAATTAGAAGAAATGATTCAGATATTTCATTTCCCTAAGATGCATATGAATTAGTCTGTTTGAAACTATCAATCAAAAACAAGTTTTAATGTGAGATGCACTTGAAAATTATTTATGGAGAGTTTAATTTAATCTGATTAAATAATTGTAATTAATAATGAGAGAAAATTAATTAAAATATGAGACTTTAAAAACTTTATTCGACTAAAATGGGGGTTTCATTTTAGGGTAGATGAATGAATTGTAAGAAAATTCATTTTTATTAATTAAACTAATTATTTTTTTTATTAAATTATTCTATTGAGTGATAGAAAAAAAGACTAACCTATATAAAAAATCTATCCCACCTAGTGGAAACCCCTCACACTAGACCTAACAGTGGTCTTGATTTTTTCATAAAGTTTACATTTGAGGGATATTACATATTAATTATATAATAATAATAATAATAATAATAATTTAATATAAAAAATGGATTACCATCTATGATGTTCTCTAACACCCGAAGCACATAAATCGTTATTCACATCCTAGGGTAAATTTCACGGCTTAGACTTAATAGTAGTATAAGATTCCCCATTAAATGAACTATCTGGGAGATATAATATTATTTCTAAAAATTATATAATATAATATTAAATTATTTATCCTTATGGGTGACCTGAAAAATTTTCTAACTCTGAAAAATTTTATACCATTCCTAGGTAAACACCACATCCTAGGCCAAACATAGGTCTCATTATTCTCATATTTGGACCATTTGCGATATATTAAATTATTTTTAATAAATCATGAATTCATAATTTAATATTTTTAATATTTTTATATTGCCTCCACTAAAACTCTATGGACCTTTAAAGTATGCATAAACTCAATTCCTTTCATAGAAAATATATGATAGAATAATAAAAAATGCTAACTAAGCTTTTACCCTTAAGAAAATCCTTCAAAATAATTATTGATTGATTTTTTATGGAAAATGAAATTTTCTTCATAAAATACATATATATCATTAAAGAGGATTTTTATAATCTTTAAAAATTCAACATATTACAATTCTGTAAGTAACGTATTCTAAAAATATATACAAATATATTGATATTAAATTCAACCAATAAACTTTGGTCATACACAAATGATTTTTGAAAAGAATCACCAGACACCTTTTATATGGTAGGGATATTTTCATTCTGATATTTCCTTACACCTAACCAAAATTCATGATTTTATTTCCATTTCAAAAAAAATTTCTTGATTTTTTTCATGGGAATTTCTTATCATCAAACAACTTATTTACTTGAATTTCATTGATTATATTATCAATGAAAATAATATATAAAGAATCCACAATAATTCTAATTTCATAAAATAATTCATATATTTTTATAGAATGAATCATTTTCATAATTATTTTTTATAATATTTTATAAGAAAATAATATATATAAATAAATTTAGATTTATGTGTAATTTATTTTAATAATTTCCAATTTCAGGAATTATTATAATAAAAAAATGTTTATATTATGTGATTAACTATAATGTTGAAACTATTAGACCATTAAAAAAATAGATTAACATTACTTTCCATCGATTATATTTTATTTATGATTATCTTTACATGAACAGAGAGGTGTATTTCACACCTGGTATCAAATACCCATGAGTAAAAATTTTAAAAATTGTTTTCCATAACATTCGCATCCCAAATCTATGAACATTTATCCCTAAAAACACATTTGAAACATATATACCAAAATATAAAAGTACAATTACAACCTATAATAAATAAAAATTATAAAATTTATGATCAATTCCATAATATTTAACAAGAAAATTACTTAGGATACTACCCTATTTAATATCAACATAATAAGAAATTTTTTGAAAATTCTCACAATATAATGATAACATATTAAAAAAATATTTATTTTTTAAAATATTCTTTATTTTAATAATTATAGAGTTACTCTTAAATTTCTATTATCATTTATTAATTTAATTAGACGATAATGGAAATAATATCTCATTTGACAGTTGGATAGTTATCTAGATAGTTCATTAAATTATTAATTATAAAAATTATCCTTATGAAATCCATGTAGAACAATTATTATAGATATAGATGTTATAGAGGATATAAATGATATAGAACATGCAGTGAATAAGGGGATTTAGTTGATGAGATATTAGGTTTTTTTGGATCGGTAGTTATGGATGGGTGGTGGGTTTTCATTTTTATATTTGATATTGAATTATAAAATTTGGGAAATGAAATTAAGTTATTTTTATTCATAGATTGAGGCATGTAGATTTATTTGGTAGTTTGAGTATGGTCTGAAAATGGTATCACATATAGTTTTGATCTATTGGTGGTACTAGGTACTAGGTGTTTGGTATCGAGTACGCGATGTGTCTAGGAATAGTGTGGGTAATTCTAAAGGGACATCAAATACCCAATAACCCAATAAAGGGTAACAAGTATTCTCCTGTTGAATTTAAATTAATGAATGGATTTTTTGGTCACTTTTAGAACCCTATTAATACTATTTTAGGTTTCTTGGAGTCCTTTATCCATTTCTATTTAAGATCCCCTCCCCACTCTCTCACTCCTATAATTTTTCCTTTTTGATTCAAAATGGTTTCAAAAGACTCATGAATCAAAATACAAGACAATTACCCCACTATAACCTATTATTTTCTCATTTAAAATTATTATTTGATTTCTAATATAATGATTGAATAATTGATAATATGATTTCAATAAAAAAACATGGTTAAATAACACTCTATATTATAGATTCCTTCTTTCTTGACTAAGGGGATCCTGAGTGATTTGTTGCCTTCTATGTGTCATTGTTCTTAAATAGAGAATATGGAATATGATTACCCATTGATATTTTACATGTTGGGGTGGAATTTTTAGAAATATTATATTATATTAACTAGGAATTTAGGAAATAATGAATTAGGTCATTTTTGTGTGTGTTATACTTTGGTTTACACTGAGTATTGGTTAAATTTCATAATAATTAATGATTTATTAGAGATATTTTTTTTTGGATTTTTTGGTTAATTTAAATTTAGATCCAGTAAAATATATTTTTAAATGAAAAGTATTTGTAATGGTTACGTTAGGATGTTTCAACAATTTATGTGAATTTTTCAGATATGTATACCTATTGTTTTCAAAATTAATAGTAAATCCAATACTAAATTTTCTGAATTATGAGTGGATAGTTTTAATATAAATATATATCAAGTAAATTATATTTTAGGATATTTTTTTACATAAATATTGAAATTTATTTTATTTAACTATCCCTTCTTTAAAACCATCGTTTTGATGATTTTTTTGAAATTTTCTTAGAAATATACTTTCCATTCAAATTAATGATTTTTTATGTTGTAAGATATAATTGGTATACATTTTCACATGTTTTTGTTGAAAAATTTATTCATTTTTTTATATTCTAATGTGAAATATAAAATTAGTAGAGATATGTTTTTCGAAGTTCAATTTTTTTATATTGTAGGTTTATATTAATTAAATATATAAATTTCCTTGAACATGTGATATTTTAAAGGTTATAATGTTTGTTAAATTAATTAGTTTTCATCTTTTAAATTTTTTACTGAAATTTTTAATCATGTATATCATGATACCTCCCCACAAAGAGTACCAATCCTTGGATGAAAATGATAGAAGGGAGATAGTAACCCCTAAGTCCCACCTCATGTAGGCCACATGTTAACAATAAAAATCGAGGGTGTATTATACATTCAAATGAGAGGAATTACCATCAAAGAGAACATAATGAAGTCTGGGATAATATTTATAAAACAATTAAATAATGATCAAATATTTAAAATAAATACCATCTGTATACATATATTTTCATAAGAGGCTAATATAATAGGAAAAAGAAACTATAAGTACCAGAAATGTTAACTTGATAGTGACTACAATGCGTAAAAATATCTTTTTAAAACAATCATATAGTAATATCCAGAATGATCTCTAACCTACACCGAATAATCTGAAAAATAGTTTATATATACAATGGGTGAGGATAATTTTATTATATGTAGAATCCTCCCCGGATATTCTTGTGTAAATAAAAAGGAAAAAATACTAAATCATAGTGAAAAAAATTAAAACCAAACCATAACCTAAACATATAAAATATATTTATATCCCCACTATTTATAAGTCTCACGAAGTATAAAATAAAATAGATCAATTATTATTGTAATAAAAAAGGATACCATGCAGCCACTTCCAACAAGTTTTACGCTCTACCCCAACATCATATATCCTGAGGCACTGCTATTTAAAAGTAATCCTTCTCTTAAACACCAGGTCTTACATATCACAACATGCATATTATGAATCACATCGTCTCATAATCCTATATCACATCTAAATATAGGAACAATGTATTTACTTATACCCAAGACAACCCACATGATTTTCATCATACTTCGGGTATTATTACTCAAGACTCCATAAACTATACACCGAGTAACAAAACTCAAGTCATCAAAACCTATGAATATAAAACCAATATACATATATGAATTTCTGTGAAATAAATAAAATACATTAGATCCATTTTCACACTTATATGGGAAACTAACCATCATTCATACATGTACATAATACTACCATGAGAATAGAGTAGGACTAGCGTGGGTAGTTACCCACCCATCCTCACTATATGGATGTTGTGGAAAACACCCTCCCATAGTCCACTGGTTGTTAGTCACCCCAATCCACATTGGAGGGGAAGCGTTTGAAGACACATAGTATATAATATAATATTTTTATCCCAAAAAACTATAAGAAATAACTTTACCTATACTCAATTGCAGCTATCATCACATAGACACCCAGCTGCAACTACTATTTATTGGATACCCTATAAGAAAAAATAATTCAAACAACTAAATTTTAATTATAACATTTCTTTTAAATTCTAGTTTATGTTAATTAATTAATTAACCATTAATTAATTATAATATGATTACATTATATTAAACATCAGTTAAAATATACTAAAATTTTTTAATATACTATAGAAAATTCTATTCTATCGAGGCATAATTCATACTAGTCCATTGTTTCTCAATATGTACATCTATTTCATTATAGAAAGCACCAACCCCATGGGTTAAGTCATTTGTAATTATTATTATCATTATGTAACTCTAGATACTCTATGACAACATACTATAGTACTATCAATGAGATGAATAACCAAGCATATCCAGCCTCCCCAAGCTATGGGGAATGGAATGTATATAAATAAGAAAACTAGACAAGTTTGCATTAAAATAACAAAAAAAGATTCCCATATTTCACCATCATAACAGATAAGAACATATTCAGACCATTAAATTATTTGTAGTTCCATCTCTGACACCCTCATGCATATCACCATACATCTCTTCATCATAGGCATGAATTGCTGTTACAACCTTAGTCAAGACCACCCATATCTCATCAACCATTCTAGGCCGACATCACATATTATAGTAAGTATCATTTTCAAAAAATAAAATAGGTAGAAAAACAAAAAACAAGGTCAACTGGGAAACTCGTCCATAAAATAAGGCATCCCTCCTTCACATTAAAATGGGTTCTCATGACCTGAACACATGGGACATAACTTTCACATGAAATGAGAAACATTGAACCCAAACATTTATTTTTATCAACTAAATAGTTTTAATTAAAGCATGAATTATCTAGTTAGATTGTTAGAGGTTACCAGATTGGGTAACAAAATAAATTATTATAAAAATATATTACAATTATTTTAATATGCACTTAGGAATAATTCTACTTTTAACAAACATTATGAAAAACTGTTTTCATTTATCATTCAATTTTTATTATTCTCATAAAAAATATCTACATTCAATTTCATTATCCAATTACAATTTCACTTGTAATAAAACATTAAAATAAATATGAAAACATTCATCAATATTATATCCAAAAAATATATATGAAATAAACGATTTATTAAACATACCTCTCCTTTAATTTATTTGATAAGAATAAAAAATACACCATATTAACATTATTTATCAAAACTCATTAAATTAAACATGATAAAACAAGAAGAAAAACACATTATTAAATGATTAGTATAGATATAACACTCTCTATAAAATTAAAAGGCAACCCATTTTTATAATGGAAAATAATAATTTATGATGGATAAACACAAAAAATTTCATCAATTAATATTATTTAATTTTTATGAATTTAATCATACCTACATCTAAAATGATAAACCACAATAATATTTAAAATTTGAATAATATAATTAATAGAACAATGAATCCCCTTCCTTAAGTATCCAATGTTATCGTCACGAAAAACAAAACACAAACTCTGATCTCCAATATCCTCTCCCAAGAAGAAATTATAATCCCACAAGGACGTAATATCATGGAAAAAATAAAATACAAAATAGAAAATAGAATTATAATGATGGAGACAAAAAACCAAATCATGGAAAGAATAATGGTAGAAAAATGATATCAAATGTAAGAAAATATCTAGAAAAAAAGGAAAAACTCGTATTGGATCCCCTTGAATATATAATTGGAAGCCACGAATTAATCCTTATCAGAAGGGATTCCAATAACATCCAAAAAACCTGGTTTCTTAGGGTTTAATAGAATGGATAAGAATAAAAGTGAGGTTTATGGACATGGGTTTGTTTATAAGAAGACATATTTTTTGGGGGAATATAGCACTCCACCAAGTACCACTATATATACCCCCTTGACCAAGATGTTGTGGGAGGAGACCATAACTTAATAATCAATCAATCCAACGTGTATGATCCATGTATGTATCTATGATAAAAATAATATTTATTTTAAGGGTGGGGAGGGACTAGGATGTATCCTACAATCGACACCATAACTATCCCCATTTTTACAAGCCTTAAAAGTCACTACGTGACAGCCACCTCACTCCATGTCATAGCACAAATAACCAAGGAAGGGTATATCCCCCAATCAACAATGATGGAATAACCAGAACTAAAATTTTATAGACCATCTTTTCATACTCATTTCATCCTATATGAAAGCTAACTAATCTACACCATAGAGTGATACACTATGGTGGACCCTAAGGCACCACATCACAAGCTATGCTATTTTTCCAATCATTCCTCAAAACACTATAAAAACCATAGACCTCCTCAAAGTTCCACTAATACCTATAAAACACAATAGAAAGGGATTCTAGAAACTGGGTCCTCACATCATATACTTATCAAATCATTCTCATCATTGATGAAAATACCATACTTCGAGATGAACGAAGGAGAATGTTTTCCAAACAACCACAACATGAGATACCACTCCAGGAAATATCTAACACTAAAGCTCAACCAACTCACCCAGAGGAATAGTCAAAAAATTACATCGAAGCAACATCAAAATCCTAAACACTTTCTAGGGGAAGATACCCATCAAATGAAAAAAATACATTAAGGTTACAATATATAAAAATCTCTCATAAACTAAAAAAAATGATAACATCCACAATAACTGCTAAAAAAGGGGAAATCTAATCCAAATACAACTTTGGGTACTTAGACCGTATCTTGGAATCATATTCCTAGGTTCTCTCCTCTATTCCATTATTTCTCTATATGAAATGAAACTAGGGAATAACATTCCAATACCACATGTTCTCTTGGAATTATGGGATCTGCACATGCTTCTTCTTGAGGGTTTCATCTTCAAAAAAATCAATATAGCTCTAATAAATAGTGTGAGAGCCAACACGAATGTAATGATTGAGATGAAACATGTGAAAAAATATGAATCTATCTTACCTATCGGTGAATTACTATATGATATTCCATAGCCCTAAAATGATCCAACACATTGAAAGGACAAAAAAGTACGGAGAAAGTTTACTCCCATTGTAACACCCGAGACTTTTATGTTATATAAATCATCAAAGGAATCGTTTTCTACACAACACTTGCTTGGCTTGCTTTACACGCAATCGCGACCTTCCTCGATAGCTTGCGTCGTACGCAATACCGAGTTTCACTAAACAACAATATGCTATTAAAACTAGCCGTTATGAATAGTAATAACCACTTTTTGAAATTTTATAAATTTTATTTTTCAAAATGGACTTCATTTTTGGACTCAGAATATCGAAATTAACCTAGGGGGAAATTTTGGTATTTTTCTGAAAACTTTCAATTTTTGATGAATAGTGAAACCACTAAGTGGTAGGTTAAAAACTGAATTTTGCATAAAACTTAATATTACCGCTTTTGTGAATGGAATTTCAAAAATCCGATAGACACGGTTGATATCAGTAAGTAAAATGTGGTTCAATGAGATAAAAATAATTTTTTGGTGAATAGTAACTTTTTACTATTTTTACCGCGGTTAATAGTAAATAGGGTAACTAAGGGTAAATATGATATTAATATTACCCTAACACTTGTCCTAATTCTATTGGACAAGTGTAATTCGACCAAAAACAAACTGAGGAATAAAATATGACCATTTAGGCCCACTTGGATTAGATTAGGACATTTATTATTAATTTATTTAAAGAAGGGTTAAAATAGTTAAAATCAATGTTTAATAAGTAAATCATTTTTAATATGGGGTTATACATAATATAAATTCGACTATAAATATTCATTAGAAAGATAAAAAGATTTCCTACATAATGGTATTTTATTTGTAATTTTTAGACATTAAATAATTTAATTTATTTATGACACAATGATGATGCAGTAATTATCTTATTAATGAAATATTGACATAATTGATGTTATAAACACCAAAATAAATGTAATTTGATAGTTTTTATGAATTACAAAAATTTTCTAGGTTACTATGATATATTAGTGTTGATTTAATAAACTTTGTTCGATCATATAATTCTTTTATGACTTTCAAAAAAATCATATATCAAATAGTGTCAAAATTGACAAATAATAGTTTTTAAATCAAATATTATATTATTAATTGTTATTTTATTCCTAAAAATCTAAAGTTCGGCCAAATGACTTAGATAAGGATATATATATTAATAATAAACAATTTGGGGTTCGTTTGGCATGTTATAGTAAGTGTATTAACCATATAGTGAAAGAAAACAAAAAGACATGGTAAAAGTTAAATTATTTAACTTAGAGTTAAATCTAATTGATAAAGTTAAAATAATACCCTAAACTTGTCTAAATCCTATTGGTTGATAGGATTTAGACTCATCCCAACATTAGCTTCGAAATAAGACCCTTTTGAACCATTATAAACTGATTTTGACTTTAATATAAAATAATATTTTGAGATATTCCTAAGGTGCCCCTCTCCTCCCTTATAAAAGGGCACCTCCTCTCCCTCCTCCTCACACCAATTTGAGCACTCAAGCTCGGCCAACCCCTGCCATTTTCTCCTCTCCACTTCCCTAGAATAATCCTAGAGGTCCTGGTCTTCTTCAAATACCAATCTTAGTTCCCTAAGTGGAGGATTCAAAGAGGCGTTCCAAAGAAGAGGTAATATCCATTACCGATCTTTTCAATTTCTTTCTTCTTCAACTTCTTCTTCTTTAGTTGTTTCATGATAAAGTAATAACATCAGTATTACTTACATACTTATATGTTATTATAAATATAAAACAACCCTAATTCACCTTCTATCCATCCCACGGAAAAATGAAATCACCGCGCGTGCGTACGTACGGAATACCGTCTCCACGCCGTGGTGTAATCTATTTTTCCACCATCACCTTACAAGGATGGGTATAATGGTGTAATGAGTAACTATTTATTATTTTTATAAAGTAATATTGATACCTAAATAATATATATATACTCCAATATAGTTCCACGATCATAGGAACGATATCATCACTCGTGCGTACGTACGGAATACCGTCTCCACGATGTGATGCGACTCGTTCTACATGATCATCATTACATAGTAATTATATAAATGAATTGAATGAATTTATTGAATAAATATGATATATGTTACACTAATACCATTCTGGATATAAGTTATCTATAAACTTAAAAGAAGAATAAGAATGTATTCGGCAAAACACGCATAAGAACAAAAGGCAATAAAGACCCGAGTAACAAGTAACAATGAAATATTACTAACAAGAAGCTAATAATATGACCATATATGATATCATATCAATATGTATGATTCTGGAATAAGTCAATAACATTATTTAAACCATTATACAGGAGCTTCGGACACGTACAAAGCAAATCGGACCTAAGGTAAGGGAAATATCACAATCTCATTTTTATCCGAGATTGTTTATTCGTAAGTATTTACTGGGGAGTATTTTATCATCAACATCCATGTTTCATCAATATGTAATATTATTTCCATCCACCTACAGTTGTTTAAATCCATTTTTACCCTTCGGTGAGTTTTTAGTAATATGTATGAAAGGAATCTTTTGTCGTTTTTCGTACGAAGTACTTTTTGACTTTTCCGACAAAAGTACGAAGAATGTTTTTTTAACTTATACGGCATGAATGGATTTTTAAAACATTATTTCCAATAAGATTCCTTTACAAGTTTTCAAGTTTATTTTTAATAAACTTCTTTTATTTTAAAGTCATATGACATGTTATGAAAGGAAAAATGTTTTTGAAGAAGAAAGGATATTTTCCTCATGAATGGAGTTCAAGTATTTTATCAAAATTATTTTCCATCTAAGATAATAAAAGGGTTCTTTTTTTATCCCTATTATTACATGGATTTGATTATGTTGTGATGGAAACATTTTTATGAATTCCTTTATCTTATATGAATTGTTTTATGATGTCATGTTGTTTAAGAATCCCATTTTTATTACATGGGTTATGCGATGATGTATGGTTTATGATTATGTGGCACACATAAAAAGGATTCATTATAAGATGGGTGGGACCTATATCTCCCTCCAATGCATTGGGTAAAGATTTTATATCTCATGAGATAGACATGGCTGGAACGGTCGGTTATACCGGTTCAGTGAAACAGGACTGGAACGAGGGTGACTCGGTTCAGAAAGGGACTTTGTCCACTAAGATAGTCTTGGCAATGAGTCATGACTAACAAGAAATGATTTTCCATGATTATGTGTGCATGACACAAAGTTTCAAGTTTCATGTTATGATTATGGGGATCTCATTTTCACTTATATGATTTATTCCATGTTAAGATTTTATGATCTCTTTTGCAGGTTATGATTTTCAAAAAGATATGATATGATTTTTATTTCCTTTATTTGCCCTTGCTGAGCATTTGAGCTCACCCTTTTATGTTTTCTTTTCCCCAGGTCAGGAAGATGGATATTAAGTAGAATATGCTAAAAGGGACCCTAGATATGATGAAATAAATGGGAGACACTGTAGAAGATTTATGAACCAGTTGTTTATGTTTCCCAGTTTCTAAATACACTATACCTATATGGTACTTTGTGGTTTTGTCATATGTTGTAATAAGTGTGCTTCAATTTTGAAGTATTAACAATGTATGTAAATTATGGGTCGTTATAGTTGGTATCAGAGGAAAGGTATAGTCAACCTTTGGAAACTAGGATGTGAAAGCCTTAGTAAGAACCCTAAGGATAAGTCTAAGCATAGAACACAATCTTAGTGTTTTAGAAATGGCCTTGAATAACCTAGGATAAGACCTTAAGCATGAAAATTTTATTCTTGAATTATGTGGTTTTCCTATTATAATTAGTGTTGGTCACACTATTCTTCTTGGTTTTAGTCAATGACTGGAACCCGAAGGAACCATGTTAATGCGGAATGCGATGGGCAATGCAATGATTGTCCCCCTGAGCAACCAAACGATATGGGAGCTGGAATGAAAAATCTTGTAGCCATGCTCACACAACTTTCTCAAGATATGAATCATGCAGGACTTCCAAACGAGAAAAGGAAGGAGCAACATTCTGTTGAATCCTTCATGAGGCAGCGTCCACCTTCTTTCAGCGGGTCTACTGATCCATTAGTTTCTGAACAATGGATTAGTACTACTGAAAAGATATTTTCAGTTCTTCAATGTTCTGAGCATGATAAAGTCATCCTAGCAGTGTATCGTTTGGAAGGAGATGCTGATCAATGGTGGAATCTTATTAAGAATACGAGGCAAAGGGATGAAATTGAGTCTATGGAATGGGACGAGTTCAAGAACTTATTTTTCAATAATTAATTCCCTCGTATTCTCCGAACAAAGATGGAGAAAGAGTTTCTTGAACTGAATCAAATGGATGATGAATCTGTTGGTACCTATGAAGAAAATTTTACAAGACTTGCAAGGTACGCTTCTGGTATTATTATCCAACCTGAGAGTAAGATCGATCGATTCTTTAGTGGCTTAAAACCAAGTCTTCGAAGGGCGTTAGCCATAAGGGAATTCAATAGCTACGAGGAAATCGTTCGATGTGCTCTCAAAGTCGAGATGGAGATTGGAATAACCCATCAGTCACATGGGTTTGATAAGAAGAGGAAGATGGAATTCAAAGAAAAATCTAAAGAGAACACGGAAAAGAAGATGAGCATTTCCTTATGCTCAAAGTGTGGAAAGAAACATTGAGGGAGTTGTCTTAAAGGGACAAGTAAATGTTTTAAATGTGGAAAGGAAGGTCATCGGGCATTTGAATGCCGTGATAATGGGAAGAAGATGTCTAATGACGCAAACAAAGGAAGGGATACACAGAATGAACCTACTACACTTCAATGTTTCTAGTGCAAGGAGATGGGGCATTATGCCAATCAATGCCCAAATCCAAGGGTTGATGATGATGGTCGACGTCAACAAAATCTTAAGGCTAAAGACAAAGGAATGTCACATGCAATTTCTATCAGCAATGTGGAGTACGATAACGAAGTGGTGAAAGGTACACTTACCATCCACTCTAAAGTAGAAAATGTTTTATTTGATTCTGGATCCACCCACTCTTTTATTTCTAAAGAATTTTCTAAGGGTATCACCGTATTACCTCAACAATTAGATGTTGAGTTAGCTGTGACAAAACCTAATGGCACAACAGTCGCATCAAAAGTTTATAATTCTTCTACGATCGAAGTTTGTGGGAAAGTGATTCCTGCAAATCTTGTGATCCTTCCTTTAGTGGAATTTGATGTGATTCTTGGCATGGATTGGCTTTCTCTACATGAAGCTCATATCAATTTCCAAAGAAGGGAAGTCACATTTCATATTCCAGATCAATCTACGATCGTATATCAATGCAAGGATGAACATAACCTTCCAGTGGAAATTTCTTCCATCTTATGGGTATTGATTCCACTAAATGAAGGTTATTTATCTCAAATGGTTGGTGAGAAACTCACGATTAAGAATTTTCCCATTGTACGGGGGTTTGATGATATCTTTCCGGAGGAATTACCGGGTCTTCCACCAAATCGTGATGTTGAGTTTTCAATAGAACTCGTACCGGGTGCTTTGCCTATTTCAAAGACACCTTATAGAATGGCCCCAATTGAGTTGCAGGAATTGAAGAAGCAACTCCAAGAGAATCTTGATAAGGGATTCATATGCCCTAGTGAGTCACCTTGGGGAGCACCTGTTCTATTTGTTAAGAAGAAAGATGGATCAATGAGACTCTGCATTGATTATCGAGAACTTAACAAGATCACTATCAAGAACAAATATCCTCTCCCACGCATTGATGACTTATTTGACCAACTATGCGGAGCTCAATACTTTTCCAAGATTGATCTTCATTCAGGGTATCATCAATTAAGGGTCAAAAGGGAGGATATAACAAAGACGGCTTTCCGTACAAGGTATGGACACTATGAATTTATAGTGATGCCATTTGGTCTTACTAAAGCCCCTGCTATCTTCATGGATCTAATTAATAGAGTCTTTAGAGACTATCTTGATCAATTTGTGGTAGTCTTTATAGACGATATTCTTGCCTATTCAAAGAGCAAGGAAGAGCATGAAGATCACTTGAGAAATATATTGAAGACCCTGAGAAAGGAGAAGCTTTATGCCAAATTTACCAAGTGTGAATTTTGGCTTCAAAAAGTTTCATTTTTGGGTCACATAATCTCAAAAGAGGGGATATCTGTGGATCTAGAAAAAACAGAGGTTATCGAAAGATGGTCGAGACCAACAACAGTAACTGAGATCCGAAGTTTTCTTGGTTTGGCTGGATATTATCGACGTTTTGTAAAAGATTTTTCACGATTATCTAATCCACTCACCAAGTTGACTCGGAAAGGAGTTAAGTTTGTCTGGACAGAGGAATGTGAAGATTATTTCAAGGAGTTGAAAAGAAGGTTATCCAGTGCACCTGTGCTCACACTGACTTGTAGTGGAGAAAGGTTTGTGATCTACAGTGATGCATCCAAGAAGGGATTGGGGTGTGTTCTTATGAAAAATGATATGGTGATAGCTTATGCCTCACGACAGTTGAAAATCCATGAGCAAAATTACCCAACACATGATTTGGAGTTGGTTGTGGTAATCTTTGCATTAAAGATTTGGAGGCATTACCTTTATGGTGAAAGGTGTGATATTTATACTGATCATAAAAGTTTAAAGTATATTTTCACACAAAAGGAGTTGAATATGCGTCAAAGAAGATGGTTGGAGCTGATTAAGGATTATGACTGCTCAATCCATTACCACCCTGGGAAAGCAAACAAGGTGGCAGATGCATTAAGTCGACAAGACCATGCTAGTTTATCCATGATGAGGATCACAAAAGATCCAATATTTATGGATTTACAAAGGATGGATCTTGGAATTATAATGGAAGGGGGAAAATCTTATCTTTCTCAAATGAATGTTCAACCATCTATACATGTGAAGATTAAAGAGGCAGAGAAAGAAGATGTCGAGTTACAAAAGAAGGTGAGAAATGTTCCTGAATTCAACCTTGATTGTGATGGGATAATAAAGTTCAGGAATCGGGTTTGTGTTCCTTCCATCCCCGAATTAAAGAAGGAGCTGCTGGATGAGGCTCATAGTTCTTCATTCTCTATTCATCCTGGAAGAACGAAGATGTATAGGGACCTGAAAGAGTACTTCTGGTGGGATGGCATGAAAAGAGATGTTGCTGAATATGTCTCTCGATGCTTGGTTTGTCAACAAGTTAAAGCTGAGAGACAAAAGTCTAAGGGGATGTTACAACCATTACCCATACCCGAATGGAAATGGGAAAACATCACTATGGACTTTGTCACAGGACTTCCTAAAACATCCAATGGAAATAATGCTATCTGGGTCATAGTTGATCGTCTTACAAAGTCTGCACACTTCATTCCTATTAGAGAGGATTTCTCTCTAGATCAGCTTGCCAGGATATATGTAAAGGAAGTGGTAAGATTGCATGGAGTACCACTTAATATTATATCTGACCGGGATCTGAGATTTACCTCGAAGTTCTGGCGAAGTCTTCAGCATACTCTGGATACAGAGTTGAGTTTCAGCACTGCTTATCATCCCCAGACAGACGGTCAGTCTGATAGAACAATTCAAACCCTAGAATATATGTTGAGAGCTTGCTCTATGGATTTCAAAGGAGGTTGGGATCAACACCTACCTTTGGTGGAATTTTCTTATAATAATAGATTTCACTCCAGTATTCAGATGGCTCCTTATGAAGCTCTCTATGGAAAGAAATGAAGGACTCCAACTTTCTGGGATGAAGTTGGGGAATGAAAGCTAATAGGACCTGATCTCGTTGATTAAATGGCAGAAAAGGTCAGATCTATTCAACAACACATAAGAGCAGCTCAGAGTCGACAGAAAAGTTATGCTGACAACCGAAGAAAAGACCTAGAGTTTGAAGTGGGTGATAAAGTGTTCTTACGAATATCTCCCTGGAAGAGGGTTATGAGATTTGGAAAGAAGGGGAAGTTGAGCCCTAGATATATCGGTCCTTTCGAAATACTGGATCGTGTTTGGAAGGTAGCTTACCGATTGGCGCTTCCACCGAATCTCTCTCAAGTTCACAATGTGTTCCATGTATCTCTCCTGAGAAAGTACATACCAGATCCTTCACATGTACTCAGCTCAGAATTTGTACCGCTGGAGCAAGATCTTTCTTATGAAGAACAGCCGATAGAGATTCTGGATCGTAGCAAAAAAGTCCTACGAAACAAGACCACTCTATTGGTGAAAGTTTTATGGAGGAACCACCAACTTGAAGAAGCTACATGGGAGCTTGAGGATATGATGAGGGAGAAGTATCCTCATCTGTTTGTTACAAAGTGACGAATTTCGAGGGAGAAATTCTTTTTAAGGGGGGTAGAATGTAACACCCGAGACTTTTAAGTTATATAAATCATCAAAGGAATCTTTTTCTACACAACACTTTCTTGGCTTGCTTTACACACAATCGCGACCTTCCTCGATAGCTTGCGTCGTACGCAATACCGAGTTTCACTAAACAACAATATGCTATTAAAACTAGCCGTTATGAATAGTAATAACCACTTTTTGAAATTTTATAAATTTTATTTTTCAAAATGGACTTCATTTTTGGACTCAGAATATCGAAATTAACCTAGGGTGAAATTTTGGTATTTTTCTGAAAACGTTCAATTTTTGATGAATAGTGAAACCACTAAGTGGTAGGTTAAAAACTGAATTTTGCATAAAACTTAATTTTACTGCTTCTGTGAATGGAATTTCAAAAATCTGACAGACATGGTTGATATCAGTAAGTAAAATGTGGTTCAATGAGATAAAAATAATTTTTTGGTGAATAGTAACTTTTTACTATTTTTACCGCGGTTAATAGTAAATAGGGTAACTAAGGGTAAATATGATATTAATATTACCATAAAACTTGTCCTAATTCTATTGGAAAAGTTTAATTCGACCAAAAACAAACTTAGGAATAAAATATGACCATTTAGGCCCACTTGGATTAGATTAGGACATTTATTATTAATTTATTTAAAGAAGGGTTAAAATAGTTAAAATCAATGTTTAATAAGTAAATCATTTTTAATATGGGGTTATACATAAGATAAATTCGACTATAAATATTCATTACAAAGATAAAAAGATTTCCTACATAATGATATTTTATTTTTAATTTTTAGACATTAAATAATTTAATTTATTTATGACATAATGATGATGCAGAAATTATCTTATTAATGAAATATTGACATAATTGATGTTATAAACACCAAAATAAATGTAATTTGAGACTTTTTATGAATTACACAAATTTTATAGGTTACTATGATATATTAATGTTGATTTAATCAACTTGGTTCGAACATATAATTCTGTTATGACTTTAAAAAAAATCATATATCAAATAGTGTCAAAATTGACACAAAATAGTTTTTAAATAAAATATTATATTATTAATTGTTATTTTATTCCTCAAAATCTAAGGGTCGGCCAAATGACATAGATATGGATATATATATTTATAATAAACAATTTGGGGTTCGTTTGGCATGTTATAGTTAGTGTATTAACCATATAGTGAAAGAAAACAAAAAGACATGGTAAAAGTTAAATTATTTAACTTAGAGTTAAATCTAATTGATAAGGTTAAAATAATACCCTAAACTTGTCTAAATCCTATTGGTTGATAGGATTTCGACCCATCCCCAATTTAGCTTCGAAATAAGACCATTTGGAACCATTATAAACCGATTTTGACTTTAATATAAAATAATATTTTGAGATATTCCTAAGGTGACCCTCTCCTCCCTTATAAAAGGGCACCTCCTCCCCCTCCTCCTCACACCAATTTGAGCACTCAAGCTCGGCCAACCCCTGCCATTTTCTCCTCTCCACTTCCCTAGAATAATCCTAGAGGTCCTGGTCTTCTTCAAAGACCAATCTTAGTTCCCTAAGTGGAGGATTCAAAGAGGCGTTCCAAAGAAGAGGTAATATCCATTACCGATCTTTTCAATGTCTTTCTTCTTCAACTTCTTCTTATTTAGTTGTTTCATGATAAGGTAATAACATCAGTATTACTTACATACTGATATGTTATTATAAATATGAAACAACCCTAATTCACCTTCTATCCATCCCACGGAAAAATGAAATCACCGCGCGTGCGTACATACGGAATACCGTCTCCACGCCGTGGTGTAATCTATTTTTCCACCATCACTTTACAAGGATGGGTATAATGGTGTAATGAGTAACTATTTATGATTATTATAAAGTAATATTGATACTGAAATAATATATATATACTCCAATATAGTTCCACGATCATAGGAATGATATCATCACTCGTGCGTACGTACGGAATACCGTCTCCATGATGTGATGCGACTCGTTCTACATGATCATCATTACATAGTAATTATATAAATGAATTGAATGAATAAATATGATATATGTTACACTAATACCATTCTGGATATAAGGTATCTATAACCTTAAAAGAAGAATAAGAATGTATTCGGCAAAACACGCATAAGAACAAAAGGCAATAAAGACCCGAGTAACAAGTAAAAATGAAATATTACTAACAAGAAGCTAAGAATATGACCATATATGATATCATATCAATATGTATGATTCTGGAATAAGTCAATAACATTATTTAAACCATTATACAAGATCTTCGGACACGTACAATGAAAATCGGACCTAAGGTAAGGGAAATATCACAATCTCATTTTTATCTGAGATTGTTTATTCGTAAGTATTTACTGGGGTGTATTTTATCATACACATCCATGTTTCATCAATATGTAATATTATTTCCATCCACCTACAGTTTTTTAAATCCATTTTTACCCTTCGGTGAGTTTTTAGTAATATGTATGAAAGGAATCTTTTGTCATTTTTCGTACGAAGTACTTTTTGACTTTTCCCACAAAAGTACGAAGAATGTTTTTTTATCTTATACGGCATGAATGGATTTTTAAAACATTATTTCCAATAAGATTCCTTTACAAGTTTTCATGTTTATATTTAATAAACTTCTTTTATTTTAAATTCATATGACATGTTATGAAAGGAAAAATGTTTTTGAAGAAGAAAGGATATTTTCCTCATGAATGGAGTTCAAGTATTTTATCAAAATTATTTTCCATCTAAGATAATAAAAGGGTTCTGTTTTTATCCCTATTATTACATGGATTTGATTATGTTCTGATGGAAACATTTTTATGAATTCCTTTATCTTATATGAATTGTTTTATGATGTCATGTTGTTTAAGAATCCCATTTTTATTACATGGGTTATGCGATGATGTATGGTTTATGATTATGTGGCACACATAAGAAAGGATTCATTATAAGATGGGTGGGACCTATATCTCCCTCCAATGAATTGGGTAATGATTTTATATCTCATGAGATAGACATTGCTGGAACGGTCGGTTATACTGGTTCAGTGAAACAGGACTGGAACGAGGGTGACTCGGTTCAGAAAGGGACTTTGTCCACTAAGATAGTCTTGGCAATGAGTCATGACTAACAAGAAATGATTTTCCATGATTATGTGTGCATGCCACAAAGTTTCAAGTTTCATGTTATGATTACGGGGATCTTATTTTCACTTCTATGATTTATTCCATGTTAAGATTTTATGATCTCTTTTGCAGGTTATGATTTTCAAAAAGATATGATATGATTTTTATTTCCTTTATTTTCCCTTGCTGAGCATTTGAGCTCACCCTTTTATGTTTTCTTTTCCCCAGGTCAGGAAGATGGATATTAAGTAGAATATGCTAAAAGGGACCCTAGATATGATGAAATAAATGGGAGACACTGTATAATATTTATGAACCAGTTGTTTATGTTTCCCAGTTTCTAAAGACACTATACCTATACGGTACTTTGTGGTTTTGTCATATGTTGTAATAAGTGTGCTTCAATTTTGAAGTATTAACAATGTATGTAAAGTATGGGTCGTTATAGTTGGTATCAGAGGAAATGTATAGTCAACCTTTGTAAACTAGGATGTGAAAGCCTTAGTAAGAACCCTAAGGATAAGTCTAAGCATAGAACACAATCTTAGTGTTTTAGAAATGGCCTTGAATAACCTAGGATAAGACCTTAAGCATGAAAATTTTATTCATGAATTATGTGGTTTTCCGATTATAATTAGTGTTTCTCACACTATTCTTCTTGGTTTTAGTCAATGGATGGAACCTGAAGGAACCGTGTTAATGCGGAATGCGATGGGCAATGCAATGATTGTCCCCCTGAGCAACCAAACGATATGGGAGCTGGAATGAAAAATCTTGTCGCGAAGATCACACAACTTTCTCAAGCTATGAATCATGCAGGACTTCCAAACGAGCAAAGGAAGGAGCAACATTCTGTTGAATCCTTCATGAGGCAGCGTCCACCTTCTTTCAGCGGGTCTACTGATCCATTAGATGCTGAACAATGGATTAGTACTACTGAAAAGATATTTTCAGTTCTTCAATGTTATGAGCACGATATAGTCATCCTAGCAGTGTATCGTTTGGAAGGAGATGCTGATCAATAGTGGAATCTTATTAAGAATACGAGGCAAAGGGATGAAATTGAGTCTATGGAATGGGACGAGTTCAAGAAATTATTTTTCAATAAGTACTTCCCTCGTATTCTCCGAACAAATATGGAGAAATAGTTTCTTGAACTGAAGCAAAGGGATGATGAATCTGTTGGTACCTATGAAGCAAATTTTACAAGACTTGCAAGGTACACTTCTGGTATTATTATCCAACCTGAGAGTAAGATCGATCGATTCTTTAGTGGCTTAAAACCAAGTCTTCGAAGGGCGTTAGCCATAAGAGACTTCAATAGCTACGAGGAAATCGTTCGATGTGCTCTCAAAGCCGAGATGGAGATTGGAATAACCCATAAGTCACATGGGTTTGATAAGAAGAGGAAGATGGAATTCAAAGAAAAATCTAAAGAGCACACGGAAAAGAAGATGAGCTTTTCCTTATGCTCAAAGTGTGGAAAGAAACATTGAGGGAGTTGTCTTAAAGGGACAAATAAATGTTTTAAATGTGGAAAGGAAGGTCATCGGGAATTTGAATGCCGTGATAATGGGAAGAAGATATCTAATGACGCAAACAAAGGAAGGGATACAAAGAATGAACCTACTACACTTCAATGTTTCAAGTGCAAGGAGATGGGGAATTATACCAATCAATGCCCAAATCCAAGGGTTGATTATGATGGTCGACGTCAACAAAATCTTAAGGCTAAAGGCAAAGGAATGTCACATGCAATTTCTATCAGCGATGTGGAGTACGATAACGAAGTGGTGAAAGGTACACTTACCATCCACTCTAAAGTAGCAAATGTTTTATTTGATTCTGGATCCACACACTCTTTTATTTCTAAATAATTTTCTAAGGGTATCACCGTATTACCTCAACAATTAGATGTTGAGTTAGCTGTGACAACACCTAATGGCACAACAGTCGCATCAAAAGTTTATAATTCTTCTCCGATCGAAGTTTGTGGGAAGGTGCTTCCTGCAAATCTTGTGATCCTTCCTTTAGTGGAATTTGATGTGATTCTTGGCATGTATTGGCTTTCTCTACATGGAGCTCATATCAATTTCCAAAGAAGGGAAGTCACATTTCATATTCCAGATCAATCTACGATCGTATTTCAATGCAAGGATGAACATAACCTTCCAGTGGAAATTTCTTCCATATTATGGGTATTGATTCCACTAAATGAAGGTTATTTATCTCAAATGGTTGGTGAGAAACTCACGATTAAGAATATGCCCATTGTACGAGAGTTTGATGATGTCTTTCCAGAGGAATTACCAGGTCTTCCACCAAATCGTGATGTTGAGTTTTCAATAGAACTCGTACCGGGTGCTTTGCCTATTTCAAAGACACCTTATAGAATGGCCCCAATTGAGTTGCAGGAATTGAAGAAGCAACTCCAAGAGAATCTTGATAAGGGATTCATACGCCCTAGTGCGTCACCTTGGGGAGAACCTATTCTATTTGTTAAGAATAAAGATGGATCAATGAGACTCTGCATTTATTATTGAGAACTTAACAAGATCACTATCAAGAACAAATATCCTCTCCCACGCATTGATGACTTATTTGACTAACTACGCGGAGCTCAATACTTTTCCAAGATTGATCTTCGTTCAGGGTATCATCAATTAAGGGTCAAAAGGGAGGATATACCAAAGACGACTTTCCGTACAAGGTATGGACACTATGAATTTATAGTGATGCCATTTGGTCTTACTAATGCCCCTGCTATCTTCATGGATCTAATGAATAGAGTCTTTAGAGACTATCTTGATCAATTTGTGGTAGTCTTTATAGACGATATTCTTGCCTATTCAAAGAGCAAGGAAGAGCATGAAGATCACTTGAGAATTATATTGAAGACCCTGAGAAAGGAGAAGATTTATGCCAAATTTACCAAGTGTGAATTTTGGCTTCAAAAAGTTGCATTTTTGGGTCACATAATCTCAAAAGAGGGGATATCTGTGGATCCAGCAAAAACAGAGGTTATCAAAAGATGGTCGAGACCAACAACAGTAACTGAGATCCGAAGTTTTCTTGGTTTGGCTGGATATTATCGACGTTTTCTAAAAGATTTTTCACGATTATCTAATCCACTCACCAAGTTGACTCGGAAAGGAGTTAAGTTTGTCTGGACAGAGGAATGTGAAGATTATTTCAAGGAGTTGAAAAGAAGGTTATCCAGTGCACCTGTGCTCACACTGCCTTGTAGTGGAGAAAGGTTTGTGATCTACAGTGATGCATCCAAGAAGGGATTGGGGTGTGTTCTTATGCAAAATGATATGGTGATAGCTTATTCCTCACGACAGTTGAAAATCCATGAGCAAAATTACCCAACACATGATTTGGAGTTGGCTGTGGTAATCTTTGCATTAAACATTTGGAGGCATTACCTTTATGGTGAAAAGTGTGATATTTATACTGATCAAAAAAGTTTAAAGTATATTTTCACAAAAAAGGAGTTGAATATGCGTCAAAGAAGATGGTTGGAGCTGATTAAGGATTATGACTGCTCAATCCATTACCACCCTGGGAAAGCAAACAAGGTGGCAGATGCATTAAGTCGACAAGACCATGCTAGTTTATCCATGATGAGGATCACAAAAGATCCAATATTTATGGATTTACAAAGGATGGATCTTGGAATTATAATGGAAGGGGAAAAATATTATCTTTCTCAAATGAATGTTCAACCATCTATACATGTGAAGATTAAAGAGGCACAGAAAGAAGATGTCGAGTTACAAAAGAAGGTGAGAAATGTTCCCGAATTCAACCTTGATTGTGATGGGATAATAAAGTTCAGGAATCGGGTTTGTGTTCCTTCCATCCCCGAATTAAAGAAGGAGCTGCTGGATGAGGCTCATAGTCCTTCATTCTCTATTCATCCTGGAAGCACGAAGATGTATAGGGACCTGAAAGAGTACTTCTGGTGGGATGGCATGAAAAGAGATGTTTCTGAATATGTCTCTCGATGCTTGGTTTGTCAACAAGTTAAAGCTGAGAGACAAAAGTCTAAGGGGATGTTACAACCATTACCCATACCCGAATGGAAATGGGAAGACATAACTATGGACTTTGTCACAGAAATTCCTAAAACATCTAAAGGCAATAATGCTATCTGGGTCATAGTTGATCGTCTTACAAAGTCTGCACACTTCATTCCTATTAGAGAGGATTTCTCTCTAGATCAGCTTGCCATGATATATGTAAAGGAAGTGGTAAGATTGCATGGAGTACCACTTAATATTATATCTGACCGGGATCCGAGATTTACCTCGAAGTTCTGGCGAAGTCTTCAGCATACTCTGGATACAGAGTTGAGTTTCAGCACTGATTATCATCCCCAGACAGACGGTCAGTCTGAGAGAACAATTCAAACCCTAGAAGATATGTTGAGAGCTTGCTCTATGGATTTCAAAGGAGGTTGGGATCAACACCAACCTTTGGTGGAATTTTCTTATAATAATAGCTTTCACTCCAGTATTCAGATGGCTCCTTATGAAGCTCTCTATGGAAAGAAATGCAGGACTCCAACTTGCTGGGATGAAGTTGGGGAAAGAAAGCTATTAGGACCTGATCTCGTTGATGAAATGGCAGAAAAGGTCAGATCTATTCAACAACACATAAGAGCAGCTCAGAGTCGACAGAAAAGTTATGCCGACAACCGAAGAAAAGACCTAGAGTTTGAAGTGGGTGATAAAGTGTTCTTACGAATATCTCCCTGGAAGAGGGTTATGAGATTTGGAAAGAAGGGGAAGTTGAGCCCTAGATATATCGGTCCTTTCGAAATACTGGATCGTGTTTGGAAGGTAGCTTACCGATTGGCGCTTCCACCGAATATCTCTCAAGTTCACGATGTGTTCCATGTATCTCTCCTGAGAAAGTACATACCAGATCCTTCACATGTACTCAGCTCAGAAGTTGTACTGCTGGAGCAAGATCTTTCTTATGAAGAACAGCCGATAGAGATTCTGGATCGTAGCGAAAAAGTCCTACGAAACAAGACCACTCGATTGGTGAAAGTTTTATGGAGGAACCACCAACTTGAAGAAGCTACATGGGAGCTTGAGGATATGATGAGGGAGAAGTAACCTCATATGTTTGTTACAAAGTGACGAATTTCGAGGGAGAAATTCTTTTTAAGGGGGGTAGAATGTAACACCTGAGACTTTTATGTTATATAAATCATCAAAGGAATCTTTTTCTACACAACACTTTCTTGGCTTGCTTTACACGCAATCGCGACCTTCCTCGATAGCTTGCGTCGTACGGAATACCGAGTTTCACTAAACAACAATATGCTATTAAAACTAGCCGTTATGAATAGTAATAACTACTTTTTGAAATTTTATAAATTTTATTTTTCAAAATGGACTTCATATTTGGACTCAGAATATCGAAATTAACCTAGGGTGAAATTTTGGTATTTTTCTGAAAACGTTCATTTTTTGATGAATAGTGAAACCACTAAGTGGTAGGTTAAAAACTGAATTTTGCATAAAACTTAATTTTTCCGCTTCTGTGAATGGAATTTCAAAAATCCGATAGACACGGTTGATATCAGTAAGTAAAATGTGGTTCAATGAGATAAAAATAATTTTTTGGTGAATAGTAACTTTTTACTATTTTTACCGCGGTTAATAGTAAATAGGGTAACTAAGGGTAAATATGATATTAATATTACCCTAACACTTGTCCTAATTCTATTGGACAAGTGTAATTCGACCAAAAACAAACTTAGGAATAAAATATGACCATTTAGGCCCACTTGGATTAGATTAGGACATTTATTATTAATTTATTTAAAGAAGGGTTAAAATAGTTAAAATCAAAGTTTAATAAGTAAATCATTTTTAATATGGGGTTATACATAAGATAAATTCGACTATAAATATTCATTAGAAAGATAAAAATATTTCCTACATAATGGTATTTTATTTGTAATTTTTAGACATTAAATAATTTAATTTATTTATGACACAATGATGATGCAGTAATTATCTTATTAATGAAATATTGACATAATTGATGTTATAAACACAAAAATAAATGTAATTTGAGACTTTTTATGAATTACAAAAATTTTCTAGGTTACTATGATATATTAGTGTTGATTTAATCAACTTGTTTAGAACATATAATTCTGTTATGACTTTCAAAAAAATCATATATCAAATAGTGTCAAAATTGACACAAAATCGTTTTTAAATCAAATATTATATTATTAATTGTTATTTTATTCCTAAAAATATACGGTTTGGCCAAATGACTTAGATAAGGAAATATATATTAATAATAAACAATTTGGGGTTCGTTTGGCATGTTATAGTAAGTGTATTAACCATATAGTGAAATAAAACAAAAAGACATGGTAAAAGTTAAATTATTTAACTTAGAGTTAAATCTAATTGATAAGGTTAAAATAATACCCTAAACTTGTCTAAATCCTATTGGTTGATAGTATTTCGACCCATCCCCACTTTAGCTTCGAAATAAGACCCTTTGGAACCATTATAAACCGATTTTGACTTTAATATAAAATAATATTTTGAGATATTCCTAAGGTGCCCCTCTCCTCCCTTATAAAAGGGCACCTCCTCCCCCTCCTCCTCACACCAATTTGAGCACTCAAGCTCGTCCAAACCCTGCCATTTTCTCCTCTCCACTTCCCTAGAATAATCCTAGAGGTCCTGGTCTTCTTCAAAGACCAATCTTAGTTCCCTAAGTGGAGGATTCAAAGAGGCGTTCCAAAGAAGAGGTAATATCCATTACCGATCTTTTCAATTTATTTCTTCTTCAACTTCTTCTTCTTTAGTTGTTTCATGATAAAGTAATAACATCAGTATTAATTACATACTGATATGTTATTATAAATATGAAACAACCCTAATTCACCTTCTATCCATCCCACAGAAAAATGAAATCACCGCGCGTGCGTACGTACGGAATACCGTCTCCACGCCGTGGTGTAATCTATTTTTCCACCATCACTTTACAAGAATGGGTATAATGGTGTAATGAGTAACTATTTATGATTATTATAAAGTAATATTGATACTGAAATAATATATATATACTCCAATACAGTTCCACGATCATAGGAACGATATCATCACTCGTGCGTACGTACGGAATACCGTCTCCACGATGTGATGCGACTCGTTCTACGTGATCATAATTACATAGTAATTATATAAATGAATTGAATGAATAAATATGACATATGTTACACTAATACAATTCTGGATATAAGGTATCTATAACCTTAAAAGAAGAATAAGAATGTATTCGGCAAAACACGCATAAGAACAAAAGGCAATAAAGACCCGAGTAACAAGTAACAATGAAATATTACTAACAAGAAGCTAAGAATATGACCATATATGATATCATATCAATATGTATGATTCTGGAATAAGTCAATAACATTATTTAAACCATTATACAGGAGCTTCGGACACGTACAAAGCAAATCGGACCTAAGGTAAGGGAAATATCACAATCTCATTTTTATCCGAGATTATTTATTCGTAAGTATTTACTGGGGTGTATTTTATCATCCACATCCATGTTTCATCAATATGTAATATTATTTTCATCCACCTACAGTTGTTTAAATCCATTTTTACCCTTCGGTGAGTTTTTAGTAATATGTATGAAAGGAATCTTTTGTCGTTTTTCGTACGAAGTACTTTTTGACTTTTCTGACAAAAGTACGAAGAATGTTTTTTTAACTTATACGGCATGAATGGATTTTTAAAACATTATTTCCAATAAGATTCCTTTACAAGTTTTCAAGTTTATTTTTAATCAACTTCTTTTATTTTAAAGTCATATGACATGTTATGAAAGGAAAAATGTTTTTGAAGAAGAAAGGATATTTTCCTCAAGAATGGAGTTCAAGTATTTTATCAAAATTATTTTCCATCTAAGATAATAAAAGGGTTCTGTTTTTATCCCTATTATTACATGGATTTGATTATGTTGTGATGGAAACATTTTTATGAATTCCTTTATCTTATATGAATTGTTTTATGATGTCATGTTGTTTATGAATCCCATTTTTATTACATGGGTTATGCGATGATGTATGGTTTATGATTATGTGGCACACATAAGAAAGGATTCATTATAAGATGGGTGGGACCTATATCTCCCTCCAATGCATTGGGTAATGATTTTATATCTCATGAGATAGACATGGCTGGAACGGTAGGTTATACCGGTTCAGTGAAATAGGACTGGAACGAGGGTGACTCGGTTCAGAAAGGGACTTTGTCCACTAAGATAGTCTTGGAAATGAGTCATGACTAACAAGAAATGATTTTCCATGATTATGTGTGCATGAAAAAAAGTTTCAAGTTTCATGTTATGATTATGGGGATCTCATTTTCACTTCTATGATTTATTCCATGTTAAGATTTTATGATCTCTTTTGCAGGTTATGATTTTCAAAAAGATATGATATGATTTTTATTTCCTTTATTTGCCCTTGCTGAGCATTTGAGCTCACCCTTTTATGTTTTCTTTTCCCCAGGTCAGGAAGATAAATATTAAGTAGAATATGCTAAAAGGGACCCTAGATATGATGAAATAAATGGGAGACACTGTAGAAGATTTATGAACCAGTTGTTTATGTTTCCCAGTTTCTAAAGACAATATACCTATACGGTCCTTTGTGGTTTTGTCATATGTTGTAATAAGTGTGCTTCAATTTTGAAGTATTAACAATGTATGTAAAGTATGGGTCGTTATACCCATAACAAAACCTTTACTGCCCACGTTTAGGAGTCACCTTTAGGAACACATGATCTCCATTTTGAGACTCCAGATATCTCCCCATCTAGTCTATATATTAATTCTGAAGAAACTACACTTGTTTCATTGTTTTGAGTATCAATTGAACAATCTCTTTCATAACTGGCACTAGTTCCATCATGAAAATAGTTTTTTCTGTGATCGAAATCCATCACAATGAAGAATAGAATGTTTAAAAGTATAATCCAATAAAGAGTTTCATACCATTCATTTAAGAAATACTATTTTTTTATAAATTTAACAAAGGGATGGTGCCTCATCCATGAACCACAAAAATATAGGACCAATGAACTCTACAGTTCTTCAATAGTCAAGAAGGTACCCTCTATCTAACATTAAACAGATGAAAAGAATTTCTAAGGAAAAGCAGATATAACACCCTAAGCTTCCATGGTACGTTTCTCTTTGAATAATACAATTGAGTGTGTTGTACACAACTTCGAGTTTTAACACACACCACAACCAATCAAACTAGCCGTTATGAATAGTAATACCCACTTTTTGAAATTTATTAATTTTATCTTTCAAAATGGACTTCATTTTTGGATTCAGAATATCGAGATTAGCTTAGGGTGAATTTTTGGCATTTTCTTGAAAATATTCAATTGTTGATGAATAGTGATAAAACACTAAGTTATAGTTTAAAACTTAATTTTTATTTAAAATATTATTTAATTTATTTAAATTTAATTAAGGTCAAAATAGATTCTTAATATCTATATATGTTTAATGTAATTCATTTGAGTTAGTTTATAATAATTTAAATATATAAAAACTTTATTGAACTTTTCACCGTCTTTTTTCCACCTCCTAGGTGAATTTGGAAATTCACATAAAACATAATTTTACCGCTTATGTGAGTGGAATTTCAAAAATCCGAGAGGAAAAGTTAATATCTAGGATTAAAATGTGGTTTAATGAGATGAAAATAATTTTTGGTGAATAGTAACTTCTTACTTTTATTTACCACAGTTAAAAGTAAATTGGGTAATTAAGGGTAAAAATGATATTAATATTATCCTAACACAAGTCCAAATTCTATTGGACAATTTTATCTCGACCAAAAATAATTATAGTAATAAAATATTATCATTTAGGTCCACCTAGATTAGAATAGGACATTTATTATTATTCAATTCAAAGAAGAGTTAAAAGAGATAAAATCAATGTTTAATAACTAAAACATTTTTAATATAGGGCTATACATAAGTTAATTCGATTATAAATATTATTTATAAAGCTAAAAATATTTCATATATAATCGTATTTTATTTATAATTTTTATACATTAACTAATTTAATTTATTTATGACACAATGGTGATGCAGTAATTATCTAATTAATGAAATATTAAAATAATTGATATTATAAATATAAAAATAAATGTAATTTGAGAATTTTTATGAATTAAACTAATTTTTTGTGTTAATATGACATGTTAGGATTGGTTATATAAATTTTTTTCGAAGTAATCATGCTGCTATGAAATTATCAAAAAAAAATACCCAATAGTGTCAAAATTGACATAAAAGTGTTTTTAAAACAAATTTTATATAATTAATTGATATTCTATTCCTAAAAATATAAGGATATGCCAAAAGACTTATATAATTATAGGTGTATCATTAATGGACCACTTTTGGGTCACTTGGATGTATGTACTATGTTTATTAACTATATAAAATAAAAATACAAAGAGACATGGAAAATGAGAAACTATTTAACTAAGAGATAAATATAAATGATCAGGTTAATATAGTAACCCAAAACTATCTAAAATCTATTGGTTTAAAGTATTTAAAACCATCCCCAACTTAATCTTTAAATAACATACTTTTGTTCCATTAGAAACCCAATATTAAGTTATTATAAAATAATATTTCTAGCATTTCCAAAGGTGCCCCTCACCCCTCTTATAAAAAGGGTAATCTCGCTTCTCTCTAATTTAAACCTTAAAATTTTTTGGCTCGCCCAAAACCTGCCTAAATATTCTCTCAACTTCCCTAACATCAACATAGATGCCTTATTTTGATCAAAAATCCAACCTAAGGAGCCCTTTTGGTCAAATCAAAAGGAAGAACCCGAAGAAGAGGTAATGTTTTCACAACCCTCTTTCAAGTTCCTTTCTTCTTCAACTTCTTTATTTGTTATTTATATTATAAAATAATAACTCCAGTATCTTTTATATAAAGTGATATTATTATAAATATGGTTAATCCATATTCAGTATTCTATCCATTCATTGAATGACATGTCACCATATGTGCGTACGTACGGCCTACCGTCTCCAGGTTGTGGTGTAATTGTTATTCAATATATTATTTTTTGGAAGGGTTTAATAATGATGTGTAATTCATGTAAATAATAATTATAACATGATAATTATTATCTATATATGATATACCATCCAATTATATATTATTTTAATATCAAAAGAATGATATTATCGCTCGTGCGTACGTACGGACTACCGTCTCCACGAATGCAATGAGATTCATTCCCCATCAAATACATACATGTCTAATTATTATTTTATGATTAAAAATAATGTTTAAGGACTTTATATCATTATTTATATGAATAACATACAACCTGTCCATAATAAACACGACTTATGTAACAAAACATATAAAAGAAAATGAGTAAGTTAACACCCGAAACGACGATAATACTAAGATATTATTAATAATGCCATTTTAAAATATCATATATGATATCATATTAATGTATATAATTCTTGTATAATTCAATAAATGTTTTTTCACCATTATAAAAGAGGATAACCTACCCTCTACCATGGAAAAAGTACATTGTAAGGGGTTTCTTATATCACTTTTAATTCCGTGAGATTTCCTTTGTTCACCACATATTTATTGTATGTGGTGTGTGTAATAACCAAGATTGTATCCATTGTGTAATATAGTTTAATTTATGGATATTTACATCATTATTTTATGATCCTTCTTTCATGGGTGTATGTTTCGTAAATTACCAAATCAATTAGGGAATTTGAAATTTCAATTTCCACTCATTCGGCTTTACACACACTTCATTGATTATATTACTCCATGATTATTTGTGGAATCACTATTCATTTTAATATTTCATAATTTCCACTCCCCTTTATGTGGATATAATTTTCATACACATAATCACTCCATTGATAAATTCTCAAGTCATTGGTATGAACTTGATAAGAGTAATTTTTACTCAATCTCCATTTGTTGAGTTAAACATCCAATTCATTGGTGTTGTTTTTACAAGAATATGTATGAATGTCCATTTATTGTTTTTCTCTGAATATCCAATCATATTGAGTGTATTTATAATTTTCACACATAATTATGTCATTCATTTATCATTAACCTAAGTATATTACTTTTATGAGATATTTCATATCAATTTAATTTCTATTGAGACCCCTTTGTTATTATACACCAAATCACTTTTATATGGTGTATATAATGTACTTATACATAATATATCATGAATCTCTTTATTCTGATGATATTAAAAAGTTCTTATTACCTCAATTATTTGTATTCAAGTGTCACTCTTTTGGTTAGGAACTCTAAATAAACCATCATTTTAAAATGTTTTAAAGGTTTATTATTCTACATCATTCTCATTAATGTCCATGTTTTAAAAATGGGTTTAAGGATTTATTTATATGTACGTTAAAGTTTTCAAATCAAAATACCTTTTAAAAGTTTAAAAGTGGTATGGGAAACTTTGATTCAAAAATCTATTTTAAATGGATTCTTGACAAATAGTGTGTCTTTTAAATGTTTTCAAGAAATAGGGGGATATTTCTCTCAATAGTTTGATGATTATTTTAATCTATGTCAATATCTTTCATTATTCTTGATTGAGGTTAATATGATACAATAAAATCTTTCATATTTTATCGAATGAGTTCTGTTCGACTGTGGATGTGCTATTTTTATACCATTCACGGTTTGTTGTTAGAGTAATTACACTTCATATGCTAGTTTTAATACGAATGTTTATGTTATGTTTCAAAATTTTCATATGAGGAATGCATTGGACTTAGTAAGTGATGGGTGGAGCTTGCTATAACTCCTCGATGCATCGGTAGGTCTCATGAGAGAAACTAGTTTCTTGTCATAAGGCCTTGACAAAATCTTATTTGTAGTCTTGGCACGAGGCCTTGACTATGTGGTTATGATAGTATGGAATTATGCATTCCATCATTATGAAAGTGGTTATTGATATTGCATGTGGTTATTCGACTAGTAGAACATCCATGTGAATACGTAAATGTTATTATTTCATTTTATCTTTCCCATATTATGCTGAATTTCAAGTTTAAAAAGATTTTGTTTTAGTTATACATTACCGTAAATGTTTATGCTGATTTATGAATGTTTCATCTATATTGTTATCCTTACCAGGCATCTGATCTCACCACTTTCAATGTTTTATTTTTCTAGGATGTGAAGAAGTAATTTATAAAAGACCTACATGGATAGTATGAGGGGATATGAAGACAAGATGTTGTGGTAGTTTTTTTACTTTATGAAGTAATGTAATACTTATGAATATATCTAGTGTTTCCAATACTACTATACTAATCTGTCTTTCAAGACTTGATCTTTTGTGATCATGGCAATGTTATGTAAAAATGCACCGACTCTGGGTAACTAGGGATGGGGCGTTACAGTTGGTATCAGAGGAAGTTTAGTACAAACCCTAGAAACTAGATTTAGATAAACTCTGATTAGAGCACATAGCCCTAAGATAGACTCTTAGGATTAGTATAGACAAACTTCCTAGAATTATGGTATTGTATAGATTTTGTGAGTTTTCTAAGCAATATATCCCTGTCTGGATACAAGCAGGTAGAGGTGGATCTGACACTGATGCACCTAGGGGTAAAACCCAAAAACACTGCTTTGAGCTAGACTCAAACGGAAACTATTGCACGACAATGGGACTTGCTGCACTCTTGGTTACGACACTCCCGGGGGATATGCTTAGGATAATTAACATTTTCTTTATAGACCAATTTGAAGTATTTTATTATAAGATGAGAATAAATGAACTCGGTCAATCCTAAGGTGTTTCAAATTGAGAATATGGTGTCATGATATTCTCTATATGATTTTATAACTACTGTTACTGACACAATGTTTTATAGTTTTAGTCAAATGATGGATTCCAAGGAAGTCATAGTAACTTTGACAATGATGTACAAGGTGGGAATGAAGGTGGAAATGTGCAACAAAATGGAATGTTTATAGGTGTAAAAGATATCGTGTTCATGCCAAATCAATTTTCCAAAAATATGATAAACAAAAAATTTATTAACAAACTACCAGACTCAACAATGTATAGAAAGGTGATGAATGATAAGAGCTATAGTAGTGGAGACCATAGAGAAAAGAATCCTCAATTTCGATCATGTAGGAAATGTGGAAGGAGACACCCATGAAAGTGTCTCAATGGAAAAAAAGAAATGCTTTACATGTGGGAAATAATGACATAAAGTGAATAATTACCGATGAAAAATGAAGATTATTATGGAAGAAAATAAAAATGTCCCAAGAATCCCTTTACAGTCATTTTCCGTAAATTTAGGGGACCTGGCCATTACCCGAGTGAATTACCTATTCTATAGGATATTTTCTTGGTCAAAGAAGAAGCTATGTAGAAATAAATGGTTGGAGAAATGATTAAAATTATTACTTCTCCTTGTTGATGGGATTTCTTTGGAATAATTTTCTCTTGTATTTGTAACCCTATAGTTTCCATGTGAGAATGATATTTGAGGAAGACGTATCTTTTCCCATGTGGATATAGTTATAAATAACCATTTTGTTTTATATGATCATTGGGTTTAATGCAATTACAAGTTATTATATTTTGGGATGAAAATGAAAGGTATGATATAACATTTATGGTTAAAATTATGTAATGTTTATTTTGAGGAATTTATCTCATTTTGGTAATGTTATAAAATATAGTTTTTGAAAACGGACCACATGAAGACTGTGTGACAACCCATCACGTCAGACAAAGTTGTGGGAATCGAACCCACAACCTAAGGGTGATTGGGATTTATCACCTACCACTAGACTATGTGAGGTCCATGGTTAGTGTGACTAATTATTTTTAGTTAAATTATTTTATTAATCAATAAAAAGTTGATTTGGGTTCTTATGTCTAATCAAATGAATACCCTTAGTATAGGAAAATGATTTGGTGATTAAGTGATAAATGTTATTTTGGAAGATGTTCGCTTCGTTGGGAACACTATATGCCCAAGGAAACTAGAATACTATTGGATTTCATTTGAGGAGTAATGGAGGATTATTATATAAATTTTTATTGTGGATTTATTGTGATTTGAGTTATTTATGGAAATGATTAACCTATAGTAGATAATATGTGATTAGGTTAATTACTTTTAAGTATGTGACTTTAAGAGTAGTTGATTTTATTTGGAGATACAATTTAACATGGAAGACTACATAACCAAATTCTTCTATGTTTTGGGTTTCAATATTTGTTTGGATTATATTGAAGGATTTTAATGACAATTGTTTATTGAATGGTATTTATTTAACATTGGGGTATTGTTGGTTTAATTTTAGAAATTATGATTAGTGTTTCTTTCTCTAATGGAATATCCTTTTGGGGGATCATCAAATCTTGTACTAACCGTTTTGGTTTTGATTAATCTCAAAAGACAAGGTAAATATATTCTTTATCCTTCGTGGGTATGTGATTCTATAGAAGTTTATTCTAGCTCTTCCAGTTTGACCATGTCTTCTTGAATATTAATCTTTTAAAAAAATGAGTTAGTGGTGGAAACTTATTAAAGAATGAAAATCTACATAAAAAGTCAGTATATCTCTTTATTTTCTTATTCAATCTCTTAAATGAATTCCTCATATTTATGTAATGTAACATAAAAAAATGTTATCTGTATACTTTTCCTACTGGGAAACTAATGACCATTTGTCCCATGACATGTTTGTGACTTTCTTGTGGTTAACTTTCTCATGATCATATTTTCTATCCCTCTCCATCAGAAATTTACACTTAGTTTATCTTCCATATCCATGTTTTCCTACATGGAATCCTATTATGAGTTATCTAGGGTGACCTTTGTACTCCTCTTTCTTTCTTCTAAGGTTATATTTTTATTGAATATTTTTACAATGTGCGACTTTCCATTATATTCCCAAGACCAATTTTAATAATTTCAAGGATGAAATTGTTTGAAGGAGGAAATAATGTAACACCCCAAGCTTCCACAGTAAACTTCTCTTTGAATAATACAGTAGAGTGTGTTGTACGCAACTTCGAGTTCTAACACACACCACAACCAATCAAACTAGCCATTATGAATAGTAATACCCACTTTTTGAAATTTTATAAATTTTATCTTTCAAAATGGACATCATTTTTGGATTCATAATATCAAAATTATCTTAGTGTGAATTTTTGGTAATTTTCTGAAAATATTCAATTTTTGATGAATAGTGAAAAAACACTAAGTTATAGTTTAAAACTGAATTTTTATTTAAATATTTATTTATTTTATTTAAATTTAATTAAGTTCAAAATAGATACATAATACCAATATATGTTCAGTGTAATTCATTAGAGTTAGTTTAGAATAATTTTAGATAAATAAAAATTTTATTAAACATGTCACCGTCTTTTACCCACCTCCTAGGAGAATATGGAAATTCAGATAAAACTTAATTTTACCACGAATATGAGTGAAATTTCAAAAATCCGAGAGACATGGTTAATATCAAGGAGTAAAATGTGGTTCAATGAGATAAAAATAATTTTTTATGAATATTAACTTTTTACTATTATTTACCACTATTAAAAGTAAATAGGGTAATTAAGGGAAAAAATGATACTAATATTACCATAACACATGTAGTAATTATATTGGAAAAGTGTATCTCGATCAAAAACAACCTTAGGAATAAAATATTATCATTTAGGTCCACCTGTATTAGATTAGGACATTTATTATAATTAAATTCAAAGAAGAGTTAAAAGAGATAAAATCAATGTTTAATAACTAAAACATTTTAAATATATGGTTATTAATTAGATAAATTAGATTATAAATATTATTTATAGAAATTAAAATATTTTCTACATAATGGTATTTTATTTATAATTTTTATACATTATATAATTTAATTTATTTATGACACAATGATGATTGAGTAATTACCTAATTAATGAAATATTAAAATAAATAATATTATAAACATCAAAATAAATGTTATTTGATACTTTTTATGAGTACCACTAATTTTCTAGGATAATATGACATATTAATATTGGTTATATAAATTTTTTGCGAAGTAATAATGCTGTTATGAAATTATCAAACACAAAATACCCAATAGTGTCAAAATTGACATAAAATAGTTTTGAAAACAAATATTATATTATTAATTGATATTCTATTACTAAAAATCTACGGTTCGGACATAAGACTTATATAATGATAGGAGTATCATTAATGGACCACTTGGGGGTCTCTTGGAGGTATATAGTAAGATTATTAACTATATAATATAAAAATACAAAGAGACATATTAAATGTCAAACTATTTAACTAAGAGTTAAATATAAATGATAAGGTTAATATAGTGACCCAAACCTATCTAAAATATATTGGTTGAAAGGATTGCGACCCATCCCCACATTAACCTTCACTACTACAAATATGGCGTTAATCAGTGCTAAAAATGGCCTTTAACAGCGCTAGAAAACTGCTGTTGAAGCTGACGAAGATAGGGGGTCCCCTTTTTCGACGCTCCAAAAAGCGCTGATAAAGACCACATTTATCAGTGCTAAAAAAAGCGCTGATAAAAATAAAAAAATTAAAAAAAATTTAAAAAAAATACTGCCAATCCCGGGGGGGGGGGGGGGGGGGGGCTATTTACAGCCCTTGAGCCCCCCTTTATCAGCGCTTTCCAGCACCTCCAGTGCTTGCCCGCACTACCTACACCATTTATCAGTGCTAGCCCTTTAAATAAACCTTGCGCTCGCACCCGTGCCTCCACCTGGATTTGATCTCGAGACCTCCCCCCTACACACCTAAAGCCTTTTCCACTACCCTATATTGATTTTTTCTCTTATTCATGATATATCTATTTATTTATATATATATTTAGTTATATTTATTCGTATAGTAATATATATTTATATTAATATATATAGTTATATTAATATATATATTTAGTTATATTAAGATATATATATATAGTTATATTAATATATATATATATAGTTATATTAATATATACATATAGTTATATTAATATATATTAGTTATATAAATATTCATATATTGGTATTTTAAATAAAATGGATATTATTTATTATTTAGACAAAGCTAATATATTTTATATGTAAATATGTTTAATTATTTTTTTAAAAAATTTAATTTTTAGGTGTGAATATATAAAAAATATGTACATATAGTTATATATTTGATTATAAATAGCAGTACATTATAAAAAAGGATGAAATTTCAACAACATAATATCAACATGAATTTAATACCTTGGATAAATTCAGTCCCCACAAAAAAAAGCCAATAATACCCCCTTAAACGAGGCTGAAAATCCACAAAATGTTAAAAAATCTGGGTAACGCAACTAAAAACTCAATTTTGGAGGCCTTCTCGGCCTCTTTTGGCCTCGAAAAATTCTAGTCTCGGGTTCTCCCAATCATAACGACGTAGATCTCGTCGCAGGCTTCGATTTGATATGTGGTAGATCCCAAACGGACACCCGGATCAAAATTTATGGCCGTTTGAAGTTTAAGTTTCTTTTTCAACATATTTTGGATGTTTTTTAAATTTTTTTACTTTTCTTAGTCTTCAAATTGTTATTAAATTACTATTACTCCATAATAATTAAGAAATTATTAATTAAAAACATTTTTTAAATGTTTTAAGAAGCCATTTTCACTAAATATCTTATATATTATGTATAATAAGTGTAAATGTACATTTATACTTATCAAAAATATATTTAAAAATTATATATTATATTTATTTCAATATAAATATATAACTATATTTATATATTAAAATTTTTTTAAATGTTTTTTTGAAGTTGACCCTATATCAGCACTTTTAAAAAAAAAGCACTGATAAAGGCCCCCCCTTTATCAGCGCTTTTTCATTAGCACTGATAAAGGGGTGGCACTAGCCTTGCCTAGTTTTGTGGTAGTGCTTTAAATAATTTACTTTGGAGCCATTAGAAACCGAATATTAATTTATTATAAAATAATATTTCTAGCTTTTCCAAAGGTTCCCCTCACCCCTCTTATAAAAGGGTACTCCCCCTTCTCTCTAATATACACCTTCAAAGCCTTTGCGATCGGCCCACCCCTGGCCAAATATTCTCTCAACATCCCTAACATGAATTTAGTGGCCTTAGTTTGATCAAAAAGCCTACCTATAGATCATTTTTGATCAAATCAAAACGAAGAACCCGAAGAATATGTAATGCTTTCACAACCGTCTTTCAAGTTCCTTTCTTCTTCAACTTCTTCTTTCTTTGTTATTTTCATTATAAAATAATAAATCCAGTGTCTTTTATATACTGTGATATTATTATAAATATTGTACAACAATATTCAGTATTATATCCATCTTTTTAATGACATGTCACCATACGTGCGTTGGTACGGCCTACCGTCTCCACGTCGTTGTGTAATTGTTATTCAATACATTATTATTTGGATGGGTATAATAATGATGTGTAATTCATGTAAATAATAAGTATAACATGATAATGATTCTATATATATGATATACTATCCAGTTATATATGATTTAATATCAAAAGAATGATATTTTCACTCATTCATACATACGGACTACCGTCTCCACAAACGCGATGAGATTCATTCCCCATCGTATCCATACAAGTCTAATTCTAAATTTATGATTAAAAATAATCTTTAATGACATGATATTATTCTGTATATGAATAAGATAAAACCTATCCATAACAAAAATGACTTATGTAAGAGATCATATAAAAAAAAACGAGGAAGTTGACACCCAAAACAATGATAATACTAAGACATTATTAACAAAGCAATGTTAAAAAATCATATATGATATCATATTATTGTATATGATTCTTTTATAATTCAATAACAATTATTTCACCATTATACAAGAGTCTAACTTACCCTCAACCAAGGAAAAAGTACAATGTAAGAGGTTTCTTATCTCACTATTAATTCCATGAGATTTCCATTGTTCACCACTTATTTATTGTATGTGGTGTTTGTACTGACCATGATTGTATTCATTGTGTAATATACATTAATTTATTGATATTTACAACATAATTTTATGATCCCTCTTTCATCGGTGTATGTTTCATAAATTACCAAATCGATAAGGGAATTTAAAATTTGAATTTCCACTCATTCAGCTTTACACATACTTTATTGATTATTTTACTCTAAGATTATGTGTGGAATAACTATTCATTTGCTTATGTCATAATATCAACTCCCCTTTCTATGGATATAATTTTGATACACATAATCACTCCATTGATAAATTCTTAAGTCATCGGTATGAACATGATAAGAGTAATTTTTACTCAATCTCCATTTGTTGAGTTAAACATCCAATTCATTGGTGTTGTTTTTACAAGAATTTTTGTGAATTTCCTTTTATTGTTTTACACTGAATATCCAATCACATTGAGTGTATCTATATTTTTCACACATAATTATGTCGTTGATTTATCCTTTACCTAAGGATACGACCTTTATGAGAGAATTCATCTCAATTTACATTCGATTGAGACTTCTTTATTGTTATACAACAAATCACTTTTATATGGTGTATATAATGTACTTTGACATAATATATCATGAATACCTTTATTCTCATTATATTACAAAGTCTTCATTACCCCAATTATTTGTATTCAAGTGTCTCTCTTTTGGTTAGGAACTGTAACTAAAATATCAATTTAAAATGTTTTAATGATTTATTATTCTAAATATTTATCATTAATGTAGATGTTTTAAAAATAGTTTTAAGGATTTATTTATATGGACATTAATGTTTTCAAATCAAAATCCCTTTTAAATGTTTCAAAGGGGTATGAGACAGTTTGATTCAGAAATCTATTTTAAATGGCTTCTTGACAAATATTCTGACTTTTAAATGTTTTCAAGAAAAAGGGGGATATTTATCTCAATAGTTTGATGATTCTTTTAATCTATGTCAGTATCCTTCATTATTGTCGATTGAGGTTAATCTAATATAATAAAATCTTCCATATTGTATCGAATGAGTTATGTTTGACTGTGGATGTGCTATTTTCATACCATTCATGGTTTGTGGTTAAAGTATTGACATTTCATATGCTAGTTTTAATATGAATGTTTATGTTATATTTCAAAATTTTAATATGAGGAATGCATTGGACTTATTAAGTGACGGGTGGAGCCAACTATAGCTCTTCGATGCATCAGTAGGTCTCATGAGACAAACTAGTGTTTTGGCACCATGCATTGTCAAAATCTTATCTGTAGTCTTGGCCCGAGGCCATGACTATGTGTTTATGATAGTCTGGCATTTTGCATTCCATAATTATGAATGTGTTTATTGATATTACATGTGGTTATTCGACTAGTATAATATCCATGTGAATAATTAAATGGAATTATTTCATTTTATCTTTTCCATATTATGCTGAAGTTCATGTTTAAAAGGATTTTGTTTTAGTTATAAATTTCCTTAAATGTTTATGCTTATTTATAAAAGTTTCTACTATATTGTTATCCTTACCGAGCATCTGAGCTCACCCTTTTCAATGTTTTATTTTTCCCATGATGTGAACAAGTAATTTATGAATGACCTACAGGGATAGTATGTGGGGATATGAAGACAAGATTTGGTTTTAGTTTTTTTACTTTATGAAGTAATGTAATACTTATGAATATATCTAGTGTTTCCATGAATACAAAACTAACCAGTCTTTCAAAAAATGATCTTTTGTGATCCTACCAATGTTATGTAATAATGCACCGACTCTGGGTAACTGGGGTCGGGGCGTTACTGCAGAGATCCAAAATAATGTTGTTGACCACTCATCACCCAGAAGGTAAATTGATGACCACAATTATATAATATTGACTTCAAGACTATCTGGGGATCTCAATACTTCCTATATATAGTTCCTTGACAAAATATCCATTGATATCAAGTCCCTTTTAAATATTAAGTGGTTTAATTTCATCAAAATATATACTATCACCCATATTGAATCATATCCACCCAAAAATCTAGGGAAAATGGAAATGATTTCCAATGAGATATCCTCCCACATACAGTAAGGATAACTTATCATCTATAGAAAACCAATTGGAACATGGTTCTCAGCCTTTGACTTTGGAAAATCCAAACATCCAAAGACAAACTCTACAACTACAATTTTTAACCTATACCACCATAGTAGACCACTTTGTGCTCGATACATATTTTTCACAGCACGATATACAACAAAATGATATCTAGAGAACTTATGCGTAATCTTTTCATGTATCACCAAAGAGATGAAAAGATTCCAATGGAACAATAATCTGTACATTCCATTCTTAAAACAACCATTTAGGGCCTCCCCGAAAAAACTCATTCTCTCTTGAATTACACCTAGGAATCCCCATAATGGTTTTCATTCACCTGATACACAAAATATGTATACAATGACATATAGAAAATACATAATCTAACTACAACCTCTCCCATATTGATATACATTACTGACATCTCATCCATTACTCTTCAATAATCTCTAGATTCATTAATGAAGTCACCTAGTGACTTCCTTCTATGTGCATCAATCATAATATTTTTGATTCATTGTGTTTATAAAATATAAATGTTGTCCCGCTACATGAGTTCCATTGACCTTCTCTATCAAAAGATCAATTCACAATAGGAAAAGACATATCTTAGGCCCTTGTGATTGGATAAAACAACAATATACAAAATAATGAGGTGATTTCACAAAAAAATCAGTGAAAAACCAACTCCTTCCAACTCAAGATCATGGGTGACATAGATACGTCCATGATGTTGCAACAGCTGAGACCCAAAGTAAACTAATAATATATCATAAATTAAAACAATACATAACTCAAGACATGAATCATCACAGAACACACCCAATTTAACTCCCTCTATGTGAAAACAAAATACTGAAGTGATGACCATAATCCCTTTAATGTACATGAAATAATATTTTCACTGATCATTGAAAAATAAATCCTAATACTTTTTGTTCAATGCTCTCATAAGATCTACCTCCTATGATATATATGTTATTAACCTCCTATAATAGAGTACAAGAACATGAAAACTCCTCACATCTACATCATTCATGGGGGATTCTTGAGAAATGACTTCCTCTATCATTAATGTATCCAAATCTACTCTTTAATACGACATGAAATTACCTATGAAAAAAACATCAGAATCCCATAATTGACACATAGACAACCTCCCAGATTGATATTGAAAATGAATAACTCCCAAAATATCATGTAGATTCTCTGTTTGATCTTACATAGACAATTATATCATCATTTAAAACCACCAAGATGTAAAAAAGCTCTCTGAATACTATTTTTATTAAACCCATGAACACTTTTGAAGAAATTTTCACACCGAAAGTCATAAAAAAACTCATAATTTCATTGATGACATCAAAATGTATCCTTTGTAATTTCCTCATAATTTACTCAAATTTGATGATATCATATCCATAGATAAATATTCAAGAACCAAAAACATAATTAAGATGATTAGATAAATCATACATCCAGAGAGGAGGATAGATATCCTCCACTATCACCTAGTTCAAGTGATTATAATCTAGAAAAAGAATCAGACTACCATTTTCCTTATACATGAAACAAATTAGAGCATCCTAAGTTGAAATAGTAATCTAAATAAAAATTACCTACAAAAGATCATCAAGATATAGTAATAGATCTTAAAACTCAGAAGGATCCATCAAATAAGAATACATCATGAGATTAGAAACACCAACATATATCTCAATCACAAACATGATCTCTCATCGAGTGGGTAACATCACAACCACTATAAAAAAACATCATCGAACTCTTCCATGAACCTCAAAAACATTGTCAAATGAATATATGATGAACCCAAAATCAACTCATCCATCATGTAAGATAATGAAAAAATAAGCAGCTGACTCATCTGAGTGTCTCAGTCACAAATGAACAATCCTGTCTCTCCATCCGCATCATAGAACAAACCTTATCCATTAGTGAAATGCACAATATTCAATACCAAATACAAGCAATCCATAATTATGATGATGTAAAATGGTTTTATACATTAACAGTGGAATTCTCCCAAATATTGGTGATGTGCCAACACTAGCTTTATCCCTCTACATATATCATAGAAACAAGATCAGCCTTTAACAGTTGTTGTCAACGCTATGAGAACTAAAAGCCTCTACACCTATTTTCCTGAAGCATGGACATGAGAATTTGATATAAACGTGTTTATATCTCCCAAATAAAACATGGCATAGATCAGTGTAGAAAATATTAAAATGATACCATCAAGACATATGAATGTATCAGTTCTAGAATCCTTAGAGCATGGAGCTGACCCAGACCAATTCCAAAACCTCTCTGACTATAATGACAACCAACTACATGACTGCTCTATACCCTCCAAGAATAGGGAAAATCTTGAGGCTATCCCCTACTTTTCTCATCTCTTCTCTACTAATCCAAATAAGGAACATCCATCTACTAATGCTTTGGATGAAACTTCTTCAAAAATTGAACCAAATTCGGAAAAACTGGAACATTTTGACTACTAAAAACGTTCTGGCACTGTCACCACTAATGAACTCATCCTACACATAAAAAAAGTGTATGATACTATTGAATAAGACAAAGTATGACCACAACTATATAGATAAGGTGATGAGGGATGAGACATAAACATAATAACTGAATTATATTCTTTCTGTGAAATTGGCATCCCAGACCATAGATCCATTTAATGAGGGATCCTAACAATTCCCTTCTCATGATGATTAAATTCCGGTCAGTCTCCTCCAAACAAACTCTACCCTCATGAGCTACTCATAATATGTAAAAATCATGAATGTGGTATCATGGGGCTGAATCTATGGATGGAAAGAATGCAAAAAAAAAAATTTCACAATACAATCCTCATCTGTTGAAATGTGTAAATAAAATCACAGAAGAATCTTGAAATGGATCCCAAACATATGTATAAAATCACTCAACTAGGAGAGGTTATCCAACTTCTAGATAATGGATCACTACATTGTTAAGGAATGAAAATATACTTGAAACTAGTCCCTAAAATTATCCCATGTGAACACTGAACACTCAATTATGTAAGGAACTATATCAGCCAATTCCTCACTACTCCACGCAATATCGCGTCAACTAATGAAATTCATAGATCATTACAAGAATGAATTGAAGAAAACCATCTTAACCTCCTCTAACTAGTATTATATGAATGATTTGAAAAGGTATCCCTCATATTTATCCTAAATATGGAACTGAAACTATTGGATAGTACTCCTCCATGTTAGATCATTATCATCGACCTCTACTCTTCAACAATATGCTGAAATGTCATATTAAATGTATTTAGCCAGAACCTGATGAGAATTCCAACCTAGAGTCATTCTTTCAAGAAGAAGAAATGGTTAGATACTATTTAAACTATAACATTGAAGTCCTAGGTTGAATTTATTTTTGTATTTTATTTTATTCTTTTATTATTTTAAGGCTTAACCTCTCCAAATGCTACCAATTTAAAATACATGTACAAAGAAGAATGATGCCAGATCCTTTCCTAAATCTCTACCCCAAACCTATTCCTCTTTGTTCAGTGGTCTCAGTAAACATATAATTTCCAAGAATTAGATCATAGGGGTAACATAAAAACTTATGCATTATTCATTCTCACATAGTTTACATTTCTCACTAAATGTACCTGACACAATCTCACTACCAAGCCATGCTGTCCTCACCTATTCCTAACTACAAACTCTATCATATCCCTTAACCTGAGACTTTTATAATAATTTTTCATGACCCCCTCCACCAAATGATTAACCCTTCTTGTTTGGAAATGAGAGAAGAGATATTGTGACCCCCCAAGTCCCACCTTCATTTTTCCATAAGTTGGTGACAAGAACTGAGGGTTTTTTTATACATAAAAATGGGATGCATCACCATCTATGAGAACATCCTGAAGAGTGTGATATGACATATACATATATCATATAATAATAATGTATATTAATGAATTCCTAAGATCATACCTAAAATTTTATAAAAGACTAAAATGATGGTAAGGTAAACTACATATATCATAAATGTAATCATAGAAGAAACCAAAATGCCTATAAAACCCGTGAAATACCACAAACATGTAATATCTAACATAATAAAAAATACTCATTGTGAGATAAAATATTTTATATATAATTAGGGTGAGAATAATATTATACAGAATAGTATCCTCCATGGAGCATCTCAAACAAAGATAATGAAAGAAAACCAAAGGATAATAAACATCATGTGAAAGTAACTTGTCCTATAAATAGGTATACTAAATTATCTGATTCCGCATGGATAAATCTCAACCACTATCACATAAATGGGAAAATATATTATAGTAAAAAACATCTAGGGAACCCCACTACCACGTCCCCATTGATTTTTTTCTCTACTCCAATATCATACATCATGAACCATCTCTCTCATAAAGTAAACTAGAGAGTAAACATCTTTGTTATGTATCCAAAAACACATATCATGTATAAAATCATCTCATCATAAAAAATATTGTCTACATGCGGTAACCTATTAGTTTTTGGGAGGCCCCAAAACCCATATGATGTGTATGATATATATGGTATTATACCTCAAGCCATCACAGCCCATAAACCAAGTAAATTACCTCAATCCATCGAAAACTATACACATCATACCAATAATTATCCTTTGGATACTATATTATGAGATACTTGTGTGTTAAAAAACCATGTAACATTAAAACCCTATACATATAAATATATAAATCTATCAATCATGCATATTATTAAATAATACAACCAAGGGAAGAAAATAGGGTTAGAGGGCATTGTTAACCATTAATCCTTACCACAATGATTTTGGGGAAAATACCCTCCTAGAGTCCACTGGGTGTTAGTTTCCCAAACCAACATTGGTGGGGTATATTATGAAATAAAAAAACATATAAGGTATAACTTAACTCACAAAAAGGATATGTCTAATAACTTATTCTCATGATCAAATGATGTTATCATCACATAAACATATGATGCCACACCTAAGGACTAGATATACTATAAACAAACAATAATTATAAGAGGTACATTAAACTTAATTATTTCCATATTTATTATAATAAATATTAATTAGATCATTAATAATTAATAATAATTATTATAAATAAATTTTATTAGACATCAATTATCAGTCATTAAACCACACTCTAGTATTCACAAGAGAATCCCATTCCATCCAGGAATAATCCAACAAAGTCCATATTTTCTCCAGATAAGCATATTTTTTTATTATAACAATCATCAACACCATGGTTAAATTAATTTATTAATAATTATTATCCTTCCAAAATTATATGCACTCTAGGAAAACCTTCTAAGTTACCATAAATGAGATGCATAACCAATCACATTTCACTTCTTTATGAATTGGTGAACGGAATGAAGATAAATAAGAAATCTGGACATTTGGACCTTTTGTAGAGAATTATAAAAGGTGTATATAAGATTTCAATATCAAAATGGTAAATACCTTCTTCAACCCATTCCGTCATCTCTAATTCCATCCCTAAAACCGTCATGTATAAAAAATGTATCTCACCTTCGTTGGGACCAACTACCCCCACAACCTCGGGTATCCACACCCATATCTCATCATCCATACTTGGATCACATCACATCACATATAAAGGACCATATATAGAGTCAAAAAATGTAGAAAACCCCCAAGAAAGGATAAATGAGAATATATTCCCTAAAATAAGGAATCCAAACAATAAGTGAATATGGCCTCTCACGACCCAAAAAAGGAACTTATCCTACAAAAGTAATGAGAATCCCTTTCCCCAAATATTTATCTTTTTTAAATTAACTTGTTTTTATTATATATTTAATTAACTAAATCAATTTCCATATTTTAAAACTGTTGGTAACCATATGCATCAACTATAACAATCATTTACAATTATTTAAACATTCCCTAAACATTAATTCTTTTTTCCAAAATACTATGATAATAATCGTAATAATTTATAATTCCTCTTAAAATTATTCTTATAAAAATATTTTTAGATTCTTGTTATTTATAAAATTCCATTAACAGATAGAATAAATAATTAAATTAAATATAAAAAATTTCAACCATTGTATTTCCATGAAATTTATATGAAACGATATATTTATTTAACAAAGATATTTTTATAAATTTTAAACAACAAAAAAATATTACTGAATTTACATTCATTATAAAAATTCATCAATTTCAACATACTAAACCAAGAACAAAAATATTATATAAAGATTTTATGAAAGATAGTACACTCCCTATGAAATAAAGAAGGAAAATGTTTCCATAGTGAAAAAAACAACATAATATCACTAAAAAACCAATTTCATTCCTTAATTTGTTTTAATAATTAATAATTTAATTCCACCACAATATAAAGGGATAAAACAAGGTCAATTTGTGACTACACACACACACACATATATATAGGATTATGAATGAATATACTTCCTCAAAAATTAGATGTTCTTGAATAAAAAAACCACCAACTTGGATATCTGATCACCTCTCCAATAAGGAAACTATGATCCTCCAAGGATTTCATGTGATGAAGTAACTATATAATGAAAATAAAAGTAATTATTGAATCTTGGATAGAAAATTAAAAATCATGGGGTGAATAACATGAATAAAATGGGATCATAAATAGATATAAATATATGAAAATAGAGGTACAAATTAACTTTGATCATTCAACCAATGAATAGAATTGAACCTAATCGAAAGGGATTTAAAGAACATAAAAACCCCATGGACTCCTCGATTTTGAGAGAAAATAGTGTAATAAATGTGTGTTAAATGTCCCTCAGTGGAATTTATTGGAAGATATATTTTTAGAGTACCGATGCCCTTGGACTATTCCATAGATCACCTATACCATAGTGTATTGATAGGACAACACATCGTAGATCCCAAGTGAAACATGTATCTAGGATATATGAGTAGATCAGTGGCATAGATCATATTTAGCTATATTTAGTATCATGAAGTAACATATATCTCATATAATAACCACCCCCCATTTTTTATGTAGCCTCATAAATAGATACGGTCTAGGAATCTCACTCCATACCGTAGTGCTCGACACCCTGGAAGGACCTATTCCACTTTCAACTACAATGGAACTGCCCAGAAGAAAAAGGTAGTAGGTTTGATATTACTCCTAGATCCCTCCTATAATATAACTGACCAATGAATTCCATAATGTCTGAATCTAAAATGATAATGAAGTCTCCAAAACATAGTCTACTTGGTTTTCCCTATATTTCCTCTAAACACTCTCGAAACACCTTGAAATTTCTTCTAGGTTCCTATAACACCCAAAACTCACAATGTAAAAGGAATATAAGACATATTTCGTTACACTATATGAGATTTTATGATTCCCCTTATATATTTTTAGTATGTATGATGCGTTATTTTGAATGAAAATATTGTGTAATGTGATTATGTTTACTAAAAGACTTATTTTCCATATAATTGTTATGAATAACTAAGAAGGTAATTCCATTACACATAAAATTATAGATTCATTATAAAATTATTTTTTCTTGTACTATATTACTTAACTATATTAGTGAAGATATTGTAACTAGGTCAGTTTAATTAGGTATTAGTGTTCTTAAACACATTTTATTTCTCTAGTAGGATAATTAATATAATTAAATATATTTTTCAAAAAGTTAGAAATATTTATTTCAAAATTCACAATGATAAATTTTTGTTTATATAAAATGTATAATTTTTAAAATCACTCATTGAAAATATTCCGTCTCTAAAAGTATTCTCTCATTATGTTTTAAATTATGTATAGTTTACAAGGAAAATAAAATTAAATCCTTTGGTAGGAGTATTATGGAAATATAATCTATTTTACTCAGTTGGTATTGAGTCATTATATATTTAAATACATTATTAATAAACAGAAATGTTTGAAAATTTTTATATATTTGACATAATTTTACTATAGATGCTATTGACTCTATTACTTTTTTATTTTATTTGGTGGAGTGTTTGGGTATCTGTTGGGAACAAACAAGAAATGGAAAAAGTGTGCCTATTCATTGATTGAAACTGTAATTGACTTATTATGTTAACCAAACTAGGTTAATACTTTCCCAATTATAAATATAGACTAATAATACTAATCACCAAACACTAGGGGTTGGGGAAGACCCTTGGGGTCAGTGATAGTTTGATCTAGGGGTTGTAGGAGAAATTGTAGTTATTATTATTCTATTTGTCTAATTAGGTTTTCCCATATATATGTACGTCACAAATTAAAATTAGGTATTGACACATAAATCGGTTAAGGTCACTTATAACCAACATGCCATATATAAGTTAATCCTTAGGAACCAAATTTTAACAAGACATACCTAATTGGATGATTAAAGTATTTATATGTATTCAATTTGGAAGTAATATCAAACATAATATTTTTATGGGTTTGTATCACCGTTTCAGTATGCATGTTATACATATCTTTATATCTTATATAATATTTTTATATTTTCATGATATTAGTGATTTAAATTTTTATCTTTTACCTTTAACCATAATTTTAAATCTCAAATATGTTAATATACACCACCTTATAAAATAATTTATTTCTTACATATCTAAAATAAAATATAATCATTTCTACACATTTCCAAATTCATTTCAGACATGACATACATGTAACCATTTTATGAAATTATTTAGAGTAAAATGATGCCAAAAATCATAATGAAACTTATTTTAGTGGAAAATGTATCTAACCAGTCACATATTTGATATAAATATAGTATCTAGGACTACTTTACCTGAACCAAAATATCACAATCCATATATATTTAATTTAGAGGAATATAAAATTTAATACAACCCTAAATCAAAACATGTGAATGAAATAAGAAACCCTTATTATGCAAATCATAAATAACAATAAATCATAGCCTTAGTTGAAAGAAACTAATTTTTATGTCAAACCTATAATGATGATCTTTATATGAATTGTATGACATTTATACATGGAAAATTTAAATAGTTTAAGTAACATTATACCAGTATTTCTAATTAAAAAATTATATAGATAGATATTAAGATAAAATTTAATAAAAATTTCAAATATTCATTAATAGTTATATTTAAATGGTTTTAATAAGGATATTCATTTCCCAATTATTGTCCACAATTACAACCTGAACAAATTTTTAATAAGATCCCACAATGCACATGAAGAAAATAAAATATAAATAAAGAAAATACTTTTTTTCATATGATGTTGAAATTAGAAAACTATTTTATAAGATATTGATGGATATCCCTTAGAGTGAAGTATAACACTGCTTTAAGATTAATATATTAGTTTTTGGGATTCTAAAAATTCTTTGGGAAAGTATCTATCTTCTTGACAATCTCATAAAACCATAGTTAGAGAGATAGATAGAAAAGAAGATTTTGTTCAAGGATTTCCCACACACTAATATGCAGAAATCATACAACCATTTACCAAGTATTTAATGTGTTTTTTCAGGTCTCCCGGAAAACATCATAGACTCTAATTTGTCTAAAATATTTTCAAGTTTACTTAAAATGTTTCAAAATATTAAATCCATTTAATATATGTGGTTAATTCTACCAATTGATTGATCAAAATTTAAAAAAAATGTGGTTATTTGAACTCATTTCAATATCATTATATGATAATAAAAATAAATTAATATTGATATTAGTGGAAGAAAAATTCACCGGTATGATTTATTACATGAAATATGGCATTATGGGAATAAAACCATGATATGGTGACTATCACCAAGATATGGTTTACTCAATAAAAATCTTTAATGTTGTTCATTTTACAAGGACATGGTTTTCCAAAAAAGTATATATCTATCATTCATCCACTTTAACCAAACCATTATTATAATTTATATACATTCAACATATGTTATATAATACCGAGAAAGTTATGAAACAATATATAATTTTTTTGGATGTCTTTAAAAATACAATTTGACCAAATGAAATTCATTTTAACTATATTATACACCATATATAACAACTTGTGAAAATATATTCAAAAACCCATTTGGATATCCCCCAAAAAACAATAGAAATGGGTTTAAATGATTTATATATAAACTTTTTCACAAAACCTAATCCTTATTCAAAAATTCATAAAAACATTTCTCCATGATCTACTGTAGTGTTCATAATGATAATGAGTTATCTAATCCATAATTTAACTAAAATAGATACCTATAGTAAAACATCAATGATACTCATGATATTAAATGAATCTATAATGGCCACTACTAATCAAATTTCTCCCCATAACTATATCATTCAAATGTATCACACACTATATGGAAATTCATTGAATACCTTTAAAAAAGAAACAGACTAACTATAATGCATAATGTATGTCCATATTATTTTTCATACTCATAATTTCAAAATTATTAAAATATTAACTTATCATATGGATGAGAAAATTAATTTGAATTCATCTTACTAATGATATCTCTCATTAAAATAGTTAATAATATAACATGATACTTATATAGGATTGTTAAAATACATACTCATTCATTCTAAATGGATGTAATAATCTTATATCATCATACAAGTGAAATAATACCCTATTTGTTAAACCCATATTAGTTGTTTTTTTCAAAAACATACCAACCACATCCTAATTAAATCAACCACACAGAGAGTTTATGAATTGTATCAGAGTATAAATGTTCTAATTCCAGGAATTCTATCTACCATATGTAATCGATATTCAATATAAAACATACACCCATGGAATACCTTATACAAAGTTTATGATACTCAATGTGGTTTATATAGTGGGTAATTCACAAATTTTTTTGATCGTCATGGGGAAATTCAATATCTCGATATGAAACTAGAGTGACAATAATATTCAAATAATATTACAACTATAATTCCTAATGATGAACATTGTTTAGGGAAAACTAAAAGTTATACAGAACATGGTACTTATCTTATCATTTATATAATATATTGAGCAAATATTAAATAATGTTAAATTAGAGACTTCATTTTCAAAAAAATGATATATTATATATATATTTAATATAATATAAAAATATTACTAAATCCACTGAAAGATTAACATTAATTATATCTCATACGATACACCATCATAGAGGCCCTATCTTTTCCACAATTTTAATGTTTTGTTGAACTCACTACATTACTATATAATTTCCAACACATATTTATTTGATCATCTGATAAATTCACCCATTAAAAATCGTTAATAGATTAACATCTATAAATAATGTTCAATTGAATAATGGTGAAATTATAATTACAAACCATTATATTTAAAACATTTAATATAACATATAAACACCATTATATTAAAAAAACCATTGTTACAATATGAATAACTTCGAAAATATAAAATAACATTGGAACGTTTTCAATTCTTTATCATCATTGGAACATTTCCATAAATTGTATCATTATATATCATTTGGTTAATAACAATAATATAGTTTTTTACATTGTGATTATTCATTACTATCATGCTATAATATCTTTTATGATTTATTGTTACTTGTATTGTAAATTACACTCATATAACAACCCAAACCAATTTCACCTCAACCTTGTGAGAAATAGAGTGTTACACACCATAATCCCACATCATCATATGGTAATGTTTATAGACATGTGGAAATGGTTTACTAATATCTTAATGAGAATGTAACATATGGTTTAAATGAAAAAAAGTAATAGTTTAAGCAATAACAATCAGTTATCCACATTTAAATGACTTATATGGAAATTAAGTCTACATACCAACCATTAGGATATAATATAACAAATTTTATATAAAAATGAGCTATCATATAGTTACATGATTAATATACTAGAAAATAACATCATTCAGGGGCCAATTATATACAAAAGGTCCAATAATAGTCAAATATATAGAGTTATTTACAAAACTAAACATGAGTCATCACTCAGTCCCATATCCCAGCTCCATCCCATAGCATCATACTTACCCATTGCTTATTTAAGGGCCCATTTCCCATACCTAGGACATGATTCATAAAATTTTCTCAAGTATCAAGATACTCAATAATTATGTATGTATAACTCGGTAGGACACAGAAAATGGTATCCTTAATCATAGATACTAAATAAAATTTCATGTTCAATATTATATTTTGATAAGTAAATAAAAAAGGAACTAATAAAAACTACCTTGTCAATAATATCTACACAAAATACCTGTGAATGGCTAGTCAATGTTTATCCTGTGTTGCGGCGTAGAGGGGTGTCTAAACATATCACCAATAATATCCTGTGGTTGGAAAAAAAATTGACTGGTCACAACATGATACATAAACTAGGAATAAAATCCCTAGTTATAACTAAGGGGTACATCATTCCTTCATAAAATGTCAATAAGAACATGGAAATACTTCCATACATCCTTGTCACATTATTGGTTATAATTCCACAATGAAAACATTTGAAAAGTTGTCATAGTATCATAGCGTGTCAAAACACCAAAGGGAATAGTATCCTGATAATAATATCATATGAAATAATTGAACACCTCTATATAAATATAATCTTAGGTGGTGAAAACAACCATATCTCTAGGACTTACATGAGGGAGAATCACGTACCATTTTATAAGTAACCTTGTTCATATTGGTATCTCAACACCTTGCATGGATGTTTTACAGAATTGAAGTGAAAGCCTCTTCTTTTGTCAATATAAAAGAAATATGTTTAGAATTCCTTTTCAATCAAAAATAGTGTAACTAGGAATTTAGTTCTATACAGCAACAAAAATACAATGGACTTTTCATCCCATGATCAAGGCATCACCAACAGTGATTGTCAATCCTTCTCATTCCATAGGCATTATCATGGTGAATTAGAAAATTTACCCCATATTAGAACATACACATTGAAAAATTGAAATCATATCCACTGCATAACATGATCACATAGAAGGAAATTTCATCCCAAAAAACCTATTTAATTTATTATATAATAAAAAATTTAATCAATTTACATGAAATTGTATACAAAAACGTAGTTATATTATTCCACTAACATTAAAGTCTAGTATAGGTTGGTCATAAATTTTTTAACCAATCATATTAAAACATTATGTATATCCAACAAAAATATATACAAACTAAAGGGATAGGAATAATCACTCCATAGAAAATGAAATATCCCAACAATAATTAATACAATTAAAAGGATCCATAAATGACAATAGTCTAGTGGGCCTCCCATAATTACACATATCCCGATACCAAAAGTGGATAATGGCCATTTTATAGTCCATAAGGTTGGAATATATCACGTGGAACAATTAGTGATTTAGACCTTATTTTATTAACTCATTTATTTAAGTCACATAGACATAAAAAACCATTTAATTTGGTTTTTAATCCTTAAAGTAAAATATGTTACCAAAATTATCCATATACACTCTCAAACTAACAATAGGACCACTTTAATTAAGAATGTATTTATTGCACATTTCTTTTATGACCCACATATCACATGAAGCAAGGAAACATGCATAAACTACAAAGAATAGTTATATACCACCTACATCAGTCTAAAATAATCCTTTTTCTAGAATATTATGGGAATATTTGGTTTCAATAAATCATATCCCTCAAATTTTTAAAAAATCCATAAATTAGTCCATAAATAATCAAGAACACTAAAACAATTAGGGAATTAAAAAATATTTGGTTGTGGGAAATTAACCCAAACATGGTTGATATACCAAGAATGAAAACTCACAAACCAATGAATGACATGGGAGATATACTCTTATGGGGATATTAATATATATAGGTGAAGAGGTGGGCATTAGTACCTATAAAAAATTTGTCTGATACTTATTTTAAAAAATAATTTTACAAATTTAATTTAATTTAATTATATTTTTAAAACTACCATGGTACCACTAGGTACCGAATCCACCTCCATTGAAAACCTTATAATAACTTGGTACCAATTATATGAGAACTAGAGAGGCTAATGTCTCTAAAAATAGAACCCCTTATTCTTAGGGGAGACTTATTACATTACATTAGAACATTGAGTAATTTATTTTTGAAAAAGAGAACATTGAGTACTTGGTGATATATATCCAAATGTAAATACCTACTATACTAGAACAATCATTATAAATACTAAACCCTAGGCTTGAATAAATCCTATAATATTCAAAAATAATTTAAACATAATTTTGTTTTGGAAATTATTTAATCATATTGATACCTATTTATAGGCGTGGTGATAAAAATTATCTATAATATAGGAATTCATCATAGAGATTCATCCCCAAACATCACAAATTAACATCTTTAGCCACTTCAATAACATATTATCCTACATCACCCAAATATCAAAATATTAAGGAATCATGAGACATCATAAGATGTACACATGAATTGTTTTCCCATATAAAATATTTTTTACACTAGATAACTATATCAACTGGTCATTTCTCAAACAACACATCGACTTCTACCATGACATCAGTGAAACTAATTGCATGATATGGGTTAGGGTGGTATCTATGGAGTTAAGATACATGGAATAAATCATGAATAAAAAATTCTATGAAGAAGTGATAATTAGTCATTCATGTTACTAATCATGTCAATATCATAAAATAGGCCCACATACCTATGCATTATTTTCTCATACCTCTAAATACTATGACATCCCAACCTTGGTGACATGTATAATATAGTTTAGTATCCCACCTGAAACATGAGATGATGATTTCTCTGGTCTGCATAATAATGATTAATGATTCATGGAGTTTATAAAAACTTTTAAATTTTATAGATATTCTCTAAAATATCCTTAATAAGAATCAATCCAATAATAAAAGGTCCCCCCACCACTAACCATCACAGAGCTGATCAACATTATATTCCAAAAAAGGCCTCAAAAGATACCATATTAATCATTTCTAAAAAATACCACTATAGGAAAAATCACCTAAAGCAACATGATAATATTATGAACCATTAACATCGAATACATAAGATCATAACATGTTCTTATGAATCATGATTGTATGCTCAGATAACTTATCAATTATAGAATGATTGTGGTTCATTAATTCAGCAGTGTATAAAATAATATTTATTGATAAATATAGAAGTGTGACACAAATCAGTAATATTTATGTGAAAAAATACACCTCATCACAATATGGAAGAAAAATATATGACATACATATAATCCTCCCATCTTACAAACAGACTATATCTCCCTGATCAGATAGAAATATATGGCCTTCACCAGTCGATTTAAAACAACATGTACCACATCACTAGCTCTAGTAGATCAAGGAAATCCCCCTAAAAAATCACTGATCACACCATCCCATTTCCACTTATGAATTGGTAATGGATAAGGAGTTCATGTTTTTATTTAATTCTTACACTTCAATAAATGACAAGTTAAGAATGGTGTGAAAAACAAAGCAACATCCCTCAACAGTCAAGGCCACCGATATTTCCTATGAAATTCATGGTAGATATTGTTATATCTAGGGTAAATAAACCATATTTATGTATGTGAATTAAATTGTATCTCCTTCACCATGAACATGATTATCATAACCTTATATTATATATATATATAGGATATCAATTTTATATTTTGTCTAATATAGTGGTAGATCCCTATATACCATCACTCATAACATTATAATTTGAGAAAGATAAATGAATCTCCATCACCCTCTTTATTATTGTTGAGGTAATTCATAAGAATGTATGGGTTTATTTTTCATAACATTATTATCTGTCAATATATATATATATATATATATATATATCCACAATGATTATCCTCAAAATGAACACACTATTATCCACCTTCACTTATATATCACAATATTTTCTACTCAGAGCACGAACCATGAAATTCCCCTTCCCAAGGTATATGAAATCTAAATATCAAAAACATGTTGATAATTAAGACACATTCTCTATTAAATGTTAAATTTATACTATTAAAAGCTATACCTATGTCTATTTTGGTCAGTACACACCATATACCTCCATCTCATCAAATTGCAACATCCTAATGTGTGAACTAATAATGCTTACTCTAAAAAATGAGTCAGATGACTATGGTCATTTATCCTTGACAACCTAGATCTACATGTAAAAATATTCCCATATTTCATTTTGAGGTATCTAATAAAAATCCCTGATAAATCGAAATATATAGTATAATTCATAACCATCTCAAACAAATTCATAATAAAAATATATGTTAACCTTCCCTTTATATCGTCAAAGGCTTTCTCATCAGTAGTGGACCAATCAATGTTCTTCGTCTTCTTAGTAAAGTATTTCATAGATTCAACCAATCTTGATAGCTCTCAAATATATATACTATTGTTTCATATAAATTCTATGATGCTAAAAATTGTGAATATATTATTGGATTGCTCTCATGATATCATGGCTTCAACATTCTCAGGTTCTTGTAATAGTCCAACAACTCATATCATTTACCCTAAGAAGAATACATATCTAATATATATCTAGAAATCATAGAAATTCTCTTATAGAAGATACTCTCTTAGTATACATGAGATCATATCTCAATATTGGTTATGACCCTTTCATATCTTAGAGTAGACTAGGATTTCATTAATGTAGATAACAATGAATAAATCTATCTTTTGATGAAAGATAAGATTCATTAGGGACCTAAATACTTTCCTAATTTTTGTAATATCAGAAAATATCATTATGAACTCACACAAACCATACCTACTCTTCACTGTATTATCCAGAATATAAAAAGGCCACCCTTTCAGATGATTGTAACCTAACCTCAGGGAAAGTCCTTATATATATATATATAGAAATTTTCCGTTCAAAATATTTACATCTGTTCTATAAGGTAATATAAATGATAAGAACTAATATTAACATAATATTAATTCAAAACATAATATATTAATATCCTTTGGGATAAATTATTTTACTTAGGATATAGTAATAATAATGATATATTTAATCCTTTAACATTGATTTTTGAAGAAAAAAAATATTGAGTTTTATGCACTTGTATCAATTTTTTCACTCATATAAGATGAATAAAATAAAAAAATATTCATTTTTTTATTTTCAATTGAAAATTATCTAACAATAAATTTCTCTAAATAAGTAATATTTAGAGGAAAAATAAAAATTATTATTTTTTCCATAAATAGTGACTTTTAGCAGAATGTAAGAGTGGATTAAAATTTTATTTATTATATATGAATTCAAGAAATAATTTTATTCATTATAAAGAATTTTTCTTGAATTTATAAAATATAGTAATAAACATATAAAACAAAACTTTTATTTCAATTCTAATAAAAAATGGATTTTTTTAATTTTAATTGAATGAAACGTTATTTTAGTCAAAATAGTTTTTGAAATTATTTGATGAATATATATAAATTAATTTTTATATAATAAAAAAATTATTTATTAAAAATTGAAAACATTTATAATATTATCCAACACTTATATTTTAATATTAAATTGAACTTCTTCTAAGACCCAATTCTTACATGTCTTGTACACTAATACTAATTCTAATTATCTGAATCTTATAAATTTTATCTTACTAATGAAATTAAATATTTAAAATATGTGTTAGATTTTTTATATTATGTAAATTTTAATTTTATCCATGAAAATTAGTTTCTAGTGGTGAAAGTGGTGTTGCCAACATGCCTGTACCAAAGTGGTAAAGGCTCCTTCATAGCATTTGAATGTCCCAGGATTGATTCTTGGAAGGGAAAAAATTATTCATCTACTAGGATTTCATTTGCATGGGACTTCATTCTATGTAATGGGTCTCCATCTACCAAATCAAAAGTGGCCTTTTATTTTCATTAATAATAAAAATGAGGCATCAGGCCAACCATTAAAAAGAAGGGTGAAATTGGTGTTACCATAGTATGGGTTATTTAGGGTAAAAGTAGTCAACCATAGTTAAAAAGGTTAATAATTATGAATATTGGAATTTGGAGGGATTAACAACCTAATATATTCATCCAAACAATTATTGGCAATTTTTGGGAGCCATTTTTAGTATAAATTAGTCATAATTTTGATAAATATTGTGTTTTGGCAAGAGTGCCCTTTTCATCACATAGAAAAGGGGACCACCTCCTCCCCTTTTATGCACAATTTATAATTTTGTAACTCAACCAAAAAACTACCCTATTTTCTCACCAACACACTAAACATGTATTTTAAGCCTTTGTCTCACTAAAAATCTATGATAAAGATCCATTATATGTTACTGAAGGAGGAACTTCTAATGGAGAGGTAATTCTTGCAACTATAGTTTATAAGTTATTTTCTTATTAAGAACCAATATAGACCTCTATACACATTAAGTCATGAGTATTTTCTTATAATTGACAATATTTTATAATAAAAATGGAATGTTTATTATATACATTTCCCCAAAATATTTTAAAGAAAGAATATGATTCCGTACAAGTGTTCTGACTATGTCATCCATAAATGACATGTTTTTTATCCATTACTACCTAAAAAAAGAAATTATTTTATGTGAAATTTAGTATAAAAAAATTATATTTATAAAATTAATAATATTTTCTGTTGATAATACATGACAATATGAAAATAATAAAATATTAAATAGTTATAATAACATTAAACTTCTTAAATAAATATTTCATGGAATCATTATTCATTTGGATATTTTTGGGATAACTAATGAAAATGTTTAATTGTTATTCAAATTTAGTAATAAATAACATAAAAATTCATATTTATTTATTTAATTAATTTATTTTTCATCACCTTTAAATATTATAAAAAAACTAAACATATTATAAAAAAATTAACTAAAAAACATTAGTAACCGATGGAAAAGAAATCTATATTTAAAATTAATACCAAGCGTTATTAAATCAACCTAAAAAATTTAAATATAGGTGAATAAGGATCTTTGGTATTAATCTATTAAATATATTTTAATTATCAAGGATGTTATTTGAAAGGGTTGATTTGTTTCAGGAATGATATAAGGGTCCCTTTTCAAAATATTCATCTTTGACACAAATTTTCTTTTGGGCATGTAATTTATGTTTAATGATTTTTATATTAACAATTGGATACATAATATAATGAATTTTCATTATCAATGGTATTTTGACTTCATTTTAAACTCACTATATTTCCCTGGGTTTTTATTAAAATGTTTTATAAATCGTACTAGATCTTTTGTACCACTATTGTTACATGTCAGTTAGGAATTATCTTTGTTTTAATCCCTTTTAGAGAGCCTTAATCCTATAAATTTATTTTATTTTTTATATATTTCATTTAAATAAATACCTATTTAAATAACATTTTCATTTATGGTGTTATTCATCTTTTTAATTTCCCTTCGAAATACCCATTCATAATTAAACAAAATTTAATAGAACCGTCATATTTTTTATCTCAGGTAAAGAATTACCCCCATAAAAAGTTTTTAAACAATCATTTTTTACTTACAAAAATATTATTTTATAAATAACCATATTATTTCAAAATTGGTTTTATAAATTATAATATTATGTTTCGTTATTTAAAAGTAGTCTTACATATTTTTAAATGCATCACCCATTTTGTTTTGTTGTTATTTTTTATCCAAAATCCTTCTCAATAATTTTATACATTATAACTCAATGTTAAAGGCTAATGTTCCTATAATAATTATAAAAGGCTAGAATTATTTAGTTCATTATTACCTAGGGAATACTTATGATTTACCCCTCTAGTTATTCATTGAATCAGAATAATGAAACCCACTTCTTTCTCATGGTTTTAATCATGATAATGATGTATATATTATTTATTTTCACCATATTTCACACATATGTAACATTTTCATTATGTTATGGGGGGATAACAATAATATACACCTTTAATGGATTATGTATGGATTTAAATTTCATGATATGGTAGGTATGGGATGAATGAGTCGTCATATTCTACTATGGGACTTATTAAACTTTATGATGATGGTCATAAGAGTTACCATTGAATAAGGTTTATGATATCATGTTTTTTATAGTTTATACATGTTCCTTATTCCATGAGATTATTATTTCATTTTCTAATTCCAAGATTTCATTTGATGATCATTCTATTTATGATTACAAATTATGCCTATTTAAACTCATGTTATTCATTATTTACATTCTAATTCCATTACTAGGAGTTTTAGGTCACACTTTTCCTTTTGTACTTTCACTAAGTAATCCTATGCAGTTTTAGAAGATCTATGGGAATTAAGAGAATAATTTTCTGTTTAAAATATTGATATTATATTTATGTTTATTTTGATGAATTTACATATTTAATCATATAGAGATACATACCTCTTGATCCATGGCATGTTTTTTGGGAATGTATTTGTTTTTTTTGAAATAATGTGTCTTTAGGTCTCATATTTCTATAGTTTTTATCAAGGAAAGAACCAATTGTTTTTTCAAATAAGATTGGTAGAGACTTATTGGAATCCCTTGGGAGAACCCAAATGTATAAGTCTAAATTTAGTATAATATCCTAAAATTTTGGAAAAATAGATATTTTTTGGACTTCCTTGAAAAAAAGTCCATGTATGGATACTAAAAATGGATTTTGGACATTGAACCATTGTACCTAGGGGTAATAATACTTAATAGGTTGTTTTTGGTATTAAATCAAGCATGAAACGATGAATTATAAATAGGAATATCTTCAATGAATCCATACACTCCCAGGTGAATGATTTAGTTAATTCACATCCTCTTCACATACCATTATAAACGATTTAACCCCTTTTTTATTTTAATTTAGTTGGATTAGAGATAACGATAGGAAAAATAAAATTTATTTTGTTGATTTATACTTATTGATTCACAATTTAGGTCATACAAATCATTTATGGGATACATATTTTTTGATTATAGTTTAACTTTTATAATTGTATTAATCAATATATTCGAAACCATAACTGTCCTTTATTTTAGAAAATGGATAGAAATAGGAGGAATTGTGTTGATGATACATTCAATGAGAAATTTTATTAAAGGCCTAATAAAATTCCAAAAATTATTTAATAAGGAAATAAAAAACTCATATATTTAATGAAACAACTAACACAAGTGATCAATAATACCATGAATCATGTGGGATGTCCTCAAAGAGAGAATGTGAAGTTGATTCATTCATATGCCAGATGCCTCTATCTTCTAGTTGATATGATGATCCCATAATCACTAAAAAAATGTTTCAACTCCATTGAGATGATATTATGCATCCTTAAATTCTCTATGTAATAAAATGTCATTTTAAATATTTTCCACCTTAAGAGAGAAGCTGATCGGTGGAGGACAATGATCAAGAATATGAATCCCATGTAAGAAATATAATATATAGAGTGGGATGAATTCAAGAAGATATTTATAAAAAAATATTTCTTTCAAAATATCTATATTAAAATGGGGTGTTATTTATTTACAATAAATAAAATAGAGGATAATTATATCATTACTCATGAGACTAAGTTCACATGGCTTTCATGATATGCCTCAAATTTTATCATTAAAACTCAATTTAAAACTAACCACTTCTTTGGTGTGAAAGAGTTGTGTGTATGAATACCATTATATGTTTATTATTTTAATAAATAAGTATAATTTTAATAATTTTTTATTATAATTTATATAAAAATGTTTCATTCACAGTGGTATTACGGGAATAGAGATAAAAAAGGAATAATAGAGTTTAATAATAGGTGATCATAATATAAAACTCATGGAGGTAATAAAATCAAATATCTAATGTGTCAAAATTATAGAAATAAGAATCCAAGTTACATCCTCAAGAGGACTAGGAAATATTTCAATTGTGGGATTGAGGATTATCATTGAACTAAATGTAGAAGATAAAAAACAATCCCACTAATATTACTGATTATACGAATGTTCAGATAAATCTGTAACCTATTTTCCAATGTCCCAAATGAATAAAACAAGGGATCTATAAAAAATAATTCCAAAATATGGTGTTTATTTCTAATAACCTTTTGAAACAACCCCGATTACAAGAGAGAAAGGGTGGAATTATTATATCACTGAAATACTAGTGGATCAAGTAAATGACGTGAAGATAGGTATTCCATTTATTCTTTCAAGAGTAATGAACCTAAAATTTTATTCATGTTTTATGAACTCTTTCATATGATGAAATTTACTAGTACTATCAAAACAAAACTAATTATCATGTAGGTTCTGTTATTAAAGAAAACCATTAATGAAGGAATTTTTGCATCTCATGTTGAAAACAATGCCACACATTTTAGTGGGATGAATCTCCTAGTGGACCATATAATAATCCGTTGGGTGGAATTTGATTCTAATTTGAGAATGGATTGGTTTTCTATATATGTATCCCACCTCAACTAATGGGAGATGGAAACCAACTTCTATATCTTGAATTAACATCCAATAAAATACAATTGGTAGAGGAGAATTAATTTCCTTTTAAACATTCCTCATAATAATAGGTATTATTTCCTTTTGAGAAGGAATATCTTTCTCAATTGATTAAATATGTAGATAGGACCACTCATCAAGGAATTTTTATTATAAGGTATTATATTAATGTGTTCCTCTATAAATTTTATGTTCTTACTTTGGAACAATAATTTGAGTTCATAATTGTACTTATACATGGATATCAACTGATATACAAGACTCCATAAAGAATATCCCCCATTGAATTATATCAAATGAAGAAGAAATTTCATGAAAATCTTCACATGGGTTTCATACAATAGAGTGAATATCCATAAGGTTCCATGGTTCTTTTTTCAAGAAGATAGAAGAATCTATGTCTCTCTTTATTGATTGTCATGAAATCGACCTTATCATTATTAAGAAGAAGTATCCCCTTCCACATATTTTTGACTTAATTGATATGTTATGTGAAGGTTGATACTTCTCAAAATTAGACTTTTATTCCAGACATCATATATTAATGGTGAAGAATGACAAAATTCCTAGGACATCCATTCATAAAATATATTAGAACTTTGAATTTATAGTCATTCCATTTGGACTCATGTATTCTCCAGTGATATTCATGGACTTAATGTATAAAGTATTTTGCGATTACCTCAATATTTTTTGTGCATCCATTGTAGTTAAAATTATTATATACACAAAAATAAAGGAGGAACATGATGAGAATTTGAATACTCTACTGAATGATTTTAGGAATGATATTTTATATGAAACCAATAGTAAATGTTATTTTTTGATTGAGTAAGTAGTATTCAAGGGGCATGTTATCACAATAAAATGGATATCTACCTTCATAGACAAAGGTGATTATGGGTTATCATATACCATTTTCTATGATTGATATCTACAGTTTTATCATATTATCTTGGTCTTATAAGTGATGTGTGATAAACTTATTCACATTTTAAAACTCTCTTACCATTATTACTAACACTGTATTGAAGAATGTATTAACAGATAAGTGTAAAGAGAGATTCAAGGAGTTGAATAACAGTCTAACCACAATAATTATACTAACCATACTGATAAGTGGGAAAGGATTTGTGATCTACATTGATGTATAAAAAATATACTAGGTATATATAATCAAGAATAATGATAAATTGTTTTCCTATGTCACTAAATAGTTAATGAAGAATGAGAAACATTATCCGAAACATGGTTTAGAGTTAGATACTATAATAATTTTATTAAAAACATATAAGTTTTATATATAGGGAGAGGATATATATATATATATTGAAAACAATATCCTGAAATATATATATTAAAATAGAAGGATCTCAACATGTGTGAAGAAATATAGTGATATCTGATCAAATATTGTGACTATTTAAACAACTACCATCTAGGGAAGGAAAATAAATTATATGATGCTATAAGTATAAAATTTCTATCAACCTTAAATAGGATATGGATTTATAATATTTTTCTCTTTATGGACGTGAATTGAATTGACATGGGAATAATGAATAAACGAATATCAGATTTCAATTCTGAAATTATTAATCATCCATCACTACATGACATGTTTAAGAATCATCAAATTGATGATGTTAAGATAAAAAATAATTTGGATGGAATAAAAAAGTTAAATGGATCTGATTTCAAGGATGATGATTAAAGAGTTGTGAGTTTTCAGAAATAACATTTTTTCTATCAATGTTGAAGAAAAAGAATGAGCTTCTTATTTAAGTTCATAGCTAGAAATTATCTATCCACCATGAATTGTGACAATGAATAGATATTTTTAAGAAAACTATGGGTGGTACTATAATAAGATTATGATTTTTGAGTATACATTAAGGTTTCTAGTTCCTTTGTATGTTATGGTTTAGAGGAAAAAATATTAAGGTAGTATTCAACCATTGACCATAGATATACCAGAATATGAAAATTTAGCTATAGATTCTATTTGGGGTCTTTAAAATACATCGAAAGAGGAAATTTATATTTCAAATCAGGTGGAATATATTTCAAAACTGAACACTATATTTACATTCAAGAGGACTTCTCACTTGATAAACATGTAATGATATACAATAGAGATGTTTTGAGGCTATATGGAGCACCATTATTGATTTTATCTGTTCGTGATCCAAGGATCACTCCCAATATCTAGAAGAGTATTTAGTATTCTCCAAACATAAGGTTAAACATCGAATAATGCCTATCATCACCAGAATGGTTGCCAATCTAAATGAACTATCTAGGCAAATGAGGATATAATGAGAACATAATAATGTGATATCAAATTCAGATTGGACCAATATATTCCATTGGATTATTTCTTCTACAAAAATCTAATGAATCAACATTGATAAGAAAAAATCACTTTTGAATAAATAAAATTCCTTGTAAGTAATATAGTTATATAAAACACATGCCGGACCATGGTTATAATAGAATAATTATAAAATATAGCTTCTTTTATTTATAAGATGATTAGAAATATTATCCATTGACAATATAACCATTTAATAGTGATAATTATGATTATCATATAAAAATGTATTATGATAAAGTCCGATTGACATAGATGGAAGAATCCATGGCCTCAACCAATATGATCATACAATTTAAAGCCCATTTATTTGAACTTCTGATAGATAAGGAATCCTTAATCTTTTCCCTTGATTAAGAAGAAGAAAATATTCAATAACTGATGCTTGAGAAAACCTATTTATGTGAGAATTTTAATATTATCAATATCATGATACAAACTATTATGAACCAACCACCCATAGAAAGAACCACCATCAAACAACATTCCATTCTGGTGTACAATGTTTTAATAATTGGTTATGTGTCTGGACCCTATTAATATGAATTCAAATATTTTAATTCTTATTATATAATTATTATATTAATTCGTCTTCTTATTCACTTATAAATGATTATATAATGTGTTATAGAAAAACTATATGTTGATCTAAAGAAACAAAAATAGTATTTTTAAAAAATATATAATCTCAATTAAATCACTATTTTGAAAATTTCATGAATTTTTAAAGTAGTTTTTCTATTAATAAAATATTTATATTAAATAATATTTAATTAAATATTGATGATCAAATAATTTAATGATGTGCAATATGATTTTTATAAGGGTTATAATGTTACTAGTGTGAAAAAAATTAATTTTTAGAAAATAAAGATATTTATTGAGGCATAAATATTCTTATATTTAAGAAATTATTATTATAAAATAATTATTATATTTGGAATTAGAAAGTTAAAATTATCCAATGGATATTTTTTCTAATTTTTTGAGATGATCAAATTTTTTGGTAAAATTTAAATATTGTAAAAATACGTGGTTCACATAAAGGGCATCATAATATCGCAACAATGATGTAAAAAATTCAATAAATGGTATCCAGAAAAAAATAATAGTTTCTCCTTTAAAATAAAATGTTTTTATGTAATTTAATTAATTTTGTAACACTTTAATGAATCATCTATGACCTATAATTTATTTTATGATTTTAAAATCAATTATTTATGAACATGTCCCACTTCCACATCACCAATGATATTATTTTAGTAATTTTAGTTCATGAAATAATAAAAATTTAGAAAAAATACTATTTGATAGAAACCATGCGCAAAAACCATGGGACAATTTACATATTTGACAATTTTATCATACAGATTCCAGAAACAATGTTTTGAAATTAATAAATAATACCCATTTATTTCACATTAAAATGCCCCAAAAGTATGACTCATCTTCAATAAATAAACCCTTTTATAATTATTTCCTCTCTTTATCCATCTATGAATCCCTCCCAAGGTTTCCCCAATCACATAATATTCCCCTCTAATAATTTTAGAAGCTCCCACTCAAGGTAAGAGGATTATATCCTCCTCTATAATCAAGAACATTCATTGTATTGTAAAATTAAATTTCAAAATTGTCATGTTGGAATGAATTTTTAAAAATACATTTTACTATAATTTTGATGAAATATTAAATATGGATAATATTTCACTCTCATTAAATCCTTTCATGATTCTTCATGTACACTTGTTATGCTACCATAATTATCCTATTATTTTCTATGCCATGTATATTTGAAGTGTATACCCATACCCATTCCACTATAGTGTATTAGACTAGAATAATCTATCACTCATTGATTTAGAAATTCCATTAATGTAACTCAAACTCTTTAATCATGGTATTAAATGTGCTGAATTACATTATTATATTGTATAATGTGTGAGACATAATAATATATTCTCTTGAAATTAACATGATGTGTGGGCCTATAATTATATATCCTTCCAACTCACTGGGTAACATTTGTATCTCATTATATTCCTTTTATGGTTCATGTGAGTATATGCTAATAAAACTATGCGATGATGTCTCAACGGGTATCCCTTAATCATTATTTTTATTTCATGTTTTATGTTGTTTCCAAATTCATATATTTTGTAGGTATTATTATCACATATCATTCTTCGATGTCAATTTTTTATTAACCCTTTAAAGTCAATGTGATATTGTTATTGAATCACAATAACAACTTCTATAGTGTTATGAGTTGATTATTCCCTTTACGTGATTTATATCTTACCCCTTTCATAGGCACATCCCATGTTATCCTATTCAGTTTTTTAAGACTGATGAAATTTTTATGGAATGATGAAATGTTTTAAATAATATTATTATATAACTATTTCAAGTTATTATTCAATATATTTAATTACCCAAATATACAAGTCCTTTAGATATTTTGGTATTATATTATGTATGTATTTTTTCAATAAATCATGAATTAAGGTGTATTAATGATATGGGTTTCCATATTTCCTATCAGTTTAATGCCTAGTTATTTTTTGGGATTAGGATTAGAGAAATTTTATAAAATCTATAGGGATTAGAATAAATCATCAAAAACCATCAATAAATTATGTTAATGTATATACTAATGGGTTTCCATTTAAGAAAATACATATATAGATACTTCATTTTGATGTGGATATACCATTGTTGTACCAAGGGGTAATAAACCAATAATATAACCATTGAGAATTGATATTAGACTCAAGGCACGATAAAGAGGCCATACTGCAAACCTGGCTTGACACTACCAAGGACATGGTTTATTAAATTCAATAATCTTTATGAACCATGGTGAAAAAAATAAAATTTACAATAAAATTTTATGTTAGGAAATACAAAATGAGTAACTTATATTGAAAACAATAAATTCAGATGTTAAAAAATATATGTCATTTATTAGTTATCCCTTCAGTTTTCATTGTTTCTCTTTTATGCGTTTATTGATTAATACATTTAATCAATAAATTTTCTATTATTTTAGTCAATGATAGAAATAAGAGGAATCAAGTAAAACAATTAGTGTGATGGGAAGTGAATAAAGGGCATACCCAACACAATTAAATAAAGAGTTTCTACCTTCTTGACAATACATACATAATTAAATAACGTTCTAAATAAAAACCTAATTTAGGGGGTAAAACAATATACCCCTAAGAGAGTTAATGTTATAATTGATAACATTAAACAAAATTGGTCTCTAATTTCAGTGTATATTTTGATCTCTTAATCACAGAACAATGAAAAAACTCTATTGAAAAAATATTGTCCATCATATAGTGCTCTGATTAAGAGAATGTCGTGATGGTAGTTTACTGTATAAAGGGAAAATCTGATCAATGTATCATTTCAATAAAGAAATATAAATCTCAAGGAATATATAAAAATGACGGGGTGAATGTAATTTTTGATAATTTTTTTTGTAATGGTATTTCTCTAACACTTTGACTAAAAATAATGTTGGAGTTACATAGAATCATAAAATAGGATGAAGAATTCATCAAGGTCTGTGATGAAAACTTCATAAAATTCCACAATACCACTTTGACTTTGACATTGACTATAAAAGTAAATTTGACCACTAATTTAGAGAGATCTATATGAATCTATAATGTGATTTGGAGATTATATATTTTAAAAACATTGAGGAAATACACTATTGTTACCTAAAATTTGATGTACAGGTCATTAAATTTCAAGGGTTATGATATTGGAAGATAAAATTGTATTTAAATTATTCTGAAGTGGTGGAGAAATCTTATAGTGTAAAGAAAATCTAACGTCCCACTAGTCAAAGCTGTGGGAAAATGTATTTGTAAAAATTCCTACAGGGGAAAATAAATCTTTTAGGAATGTGATTGAAATTAACATATTTAGAAAATGTTGATTGGAGAAATTCACAAATGTGATGGAATAATATAATGATCTAGTAAGACATCAGTCTGCATTACAGTGTTTAATATATTAATAAAAATGACACTATGAAAATCAATATAAAAAGCTAAGGGGTTTTTATGGTAACCAATGAAAAAAACATTGAATGCCCAAGATTTAAAGGAGAGCTTATTCCACCTCCACTGTTTCAGTGGATCCTAACAATTATTTGGTGATAGTTATGCATGTTTTTCATTAAAAAATAATGAATTTACCACTTGATTATGGTTCTATGAATTCTTTTCTGTCACACAAATTTAGCGGAACAATTCAAACACCAATGAAAAACGTCGAATTTGTGTTATATATGAAAATGGAAAATGGGGAAATTATTGCATCATTACTATAATACTTATACACTCTCAATATTTTTAGCCTAAAATTCCTAGGAAAAATTACGATTCTACCTTTAGTATAATTTGATTGTATTTTGTGTATGTATTGAATTTCCCTTGGTAGATCAATTTAAATAATAAAGAGAAGGAAATCACCTTCAGTATATTGATTCTCCTTGTGAACATTAAAAGTGTAAGGAGGATAATGAATCTCTTTGGGTCTCATTAAAATGGATGTTATAGGCTTATGAGAAATCATTTCTATCTCAAATGCTTAACACTAAGGAAAAGATCATATTTGATCACATTTCTATTGTGGAGGAAGATACCAAAGTTTTTCCAAAATAATTTCATTGACTTCCTCGAAGTCATGAGGTAGATTTGTCAATCAAGATTATTCCTACATTTTTTTCAATATGAAATAATTCATATAGTATATAATCTTTATTTTTTAGAAGATAAATAATATTTAGTAGGATAATCTAGATAAAGGGATTATATACTAAGGAGCTACACAATAGGGTATACTAGTCCTCTTCATCATGAAAAATGATGGTTTAGTTAACCACTACATTTATTATAATGATTTAAACAATATAATGATAAAAAATTCATCTTCTATGAATTGATGGTTTTTTTGAACAGTTATGGTTAAATTATTACATATATAAAGATGACCTTCGGTCATGATATTTTTCGATAAATGTGAAGAATGATTGTATCCCTATGATTGATTTTCATAAACCATTATGAGCACTATGAGTAGATATTTATGGAATTTAGACTAACTAATCCTCTTAGTAAATTACAAAAATTATTTAATATAGTATTTAGATATTACAATGAAATATTTGTGGTAGAATTTATAGATGTTATTCTTATATACTCCAAAATTGATGAGGAACACGGGGAGCAATTAAATTTTATACCAAAGAGATTACGCAAGAAAAACATCTATTTGATGTATAGAAAATGCATGTTTTGGATAGAGAAGTATTGTAATGGGGGAATTTTATCACCCAAAAGGTATATTTTTAGATCCATTGAAAATTGGAAAATTAAATAATAAACCATACCATTATATGTATTTTAGATCTATTGTTTCCTTGGATTAGTCGGGTATTATTTTCAATTTAAATGAAACTTCTAATGACAGTGAAGCCCACTACCTAAGATAACTTAGATGGGAGTGATGGTTGTGTGGAATAATAAATATTAGGACACCCTTAATGAGTTAATAATGTGGCTAATCAATACACTAGTGCTCACAATGCCCACCTGTGTGGAAGGATTTTTTGATCTTCAATGATGCATCCAAAATGGGATTGGTTATTGTACTCATGCCCTATGAATAATTTAGAGCCTATGACTCTAATCAATTATCACTTGATATGTTGAAATCCTCAACACATTGTCTAGAATTGGCTATAGTGTCCTCATATTTAATATATTATGATATAATATTTATAGGGGGAAGTTTGACATATATAAAGATCATAAAAAAATTAAGTATATTTAAAGCAAAAGGATATAAATATGTACCAATGAATGTGGTTTTAAAAGATAAAGAATTATGGTTGGCTAATCCATTACCATATTGGGAAGGTGAAAAATTTGTAAATTATCTATTTTAGAGGATTTTTTATTTCAATACATAATTAATATTTAAATGGATCCAATTTTCATTGAAATGTAATGGATAGACAAGGGTATAAAATAGGATATTCTTACCACCTTAATTAAATAACTGCTCAATCATCCATTCATGAGAGGACCAAGGTGGCTGAAATACAAGATGAATAACTTTAGAAAAAGGTAGTGAATATTCCATAGTACAACATTGCTAAATATGGATTTATAAGGTTTGAAACGAAGATATGTATTCTTTTAAAACCATAAATGAATGTGGAACTTCATGATAATCCACACATATCATCCTTCTTTATTAATCTAGGAAGTATTAAGATATATATTATAGTGAACCAAAATTTTCTTAAATTAATATTAGATCATTTTATTGATAAAAAACATCACAATTATAAATTCAAGGATTAAAATGTTTAGTATCTTGGGAAAATTAGGATCATACATCACATATACATAATTAAATTTGAACATTATTACAATCCCTCTTCTTTATCCACTAAAATTCTCTCATGATCTTTTTAGTATATATAGTCACATGAGAATACACATCAAATAAATGGGTTAAAGGGAAAGATAACATAGTATAAAAAAGAGATAAGAATAAATAGTACATGAGTGAGCGTAATCACCATAATTATGAAATAATCATGCCTTTATAATTATAAGCATGATTTTTTTTAAAAAAAAATGAATGGAATATGGAGATGCATAAAAATGAAACATCATTTCATAGTGATAAAATGGAAAATATAGTTGGGAAATAAGATAGAATCATTTCCTCACATATAATATGTTCATAAATCATTACATCATCATTATAAACAAAGATAACGTCATTTTCATGCACAATAATTGTAATATCATGAAATTTAACACATACCCATTACTCGGGAGGAAAATATAATTTATGGCTCACCCACCACATCATAAATGAATATAATATTTATATTTACTTAAATTAATAATGATAAATATTATTTATATCATTATTTTTTATTTCCATGTTAAATTAATATTCTAAAGGCTAGGCTAAAAGTCATAATATTTGGGTTTTTATTCCAATAGTGATGTTACCTCTTATAGATTCCTCTTCATTCATTCATTCATTTATTATTCCCAAAATTCTCCCCATGGTTCTATATTTGAATTTTCTATGTTGTTTATTAGTTAATTAGTATTATGATTCATTTAATAATACTGTTAATGGGAGGGTAGATTATAGTTGATTAGGGTAAGATTTTTTTTCATTAGAGTCTTTTATCCACCTATAATGTTTGTATTTTTAATTAATTTAGTCATTGAATAATATAAACATTTTCATTAATAAATTAATGTTTTTCTTTACTATTTTTTGTATAATTTTTATATAATATAATTATAAAAACATCTATTTTGAAAAAACATATCATTTATAAATTTGGGTCAGTAACATTCTCCCATCTTAAGAAATTTCATTCTTCAAATTTCAACTCATATTATCTGCAAAGAATAGTTGATGGATATTTAGTTTAAATTTTTACTATAACGCCCATGTAACCTCTTAATATATGTTGATAAGCTATTTCAATTTGACAAGGTGTATCTTCTTGTTGTGTAGAAATTTTTCTCTACAGTCAAGGATCATCACCAGATACTCCTCATATGAGGGGTTATTCTCTAGTTGTGCCACATCAATATTATGTAAATGTCAAGTATGTACTTTCTATGTAAAGATATGTAGAACACATCAGGAGTCAAAGCCATATTTAGTGGAAGTTGAAACCGGTATGCAACTTCTCATATAAGATCAAGGATATTAAGGGTCGAATGTACCCAGGTTTATGATTCCCATTTTTTCAAACAACTTGAATCTCTTCCATGGTGGTATTCAAAGGAAAAAATTATCTCCATCTTCAAACACCAAGTCCCATCAATGATTGTCACCATATTGTTTCCAACTCATAGTAGATTTTATATGTATTTGGATGGGTTGAACATTATCTATAATATATTTTATAAGATTGGTTCTAAGTGTCTTCCATTCTCTAAAATTATTATACAACATTGTTTCTCTGTATAGATTTTCACATGCTGATTTATATAGAGCTATTTGAAAACTTGGGTGGATGTTGTTATTAAAAGAGAACTCAACTAATGAGAGTTGTTAATCCTAAACCAATTTAAATTATATTAAACATGCTCTTAGTATATCCTTGAGATTATAAACTTTCATTTTAGATTATCAAATAGTTTAATGGGTGAGTGGATATACTAAAATAGAAAATATAATTTAAATTATTTTTTATAATTCTTTAAAATTTAGATGCGATCCTTGGTTCCTGGGTCAAGGTGATTGAAATGGTAACCCATGATCCTCACCACATACTATACATATATCTTTGCAATTTGTTCGAGAGATAAATCTTCTGGAATAGAAATTAAATGGGCAGTTGTTGTCAGCTGATCCTCCAAAACCCATACAATAATCTTTCCTTTGGATACCTTCAGGAGGCCAATGGAAAAGTCCATGTTGATGTTATCCCATTTCCATATTGGTATTTCCATTGGTTTCATCATCTTCTTTGACATTAAATGAAATGAATTATGATATAAAAATAATCATGAGATATACTATGAAATCACATTCATGTTGCCTCACTAGAAGTATTATCAAAGATCATTGTATATCTTGTATCTTCCAGGATAGATGGATTAATATTATATATTCACATTATCCAAAAGAAATTTATTTATCCTAGGTGATTTATAAACATAAATCCTAGTTCCAAATATAATGAAACCATCCTAATTAATGTGGAACGCATGTAGCTTATCTTCTTAAACAACATTCACCTTCTTATCATGCTCCAAATCATCCCCTCTTTCTTCCTTGATATTATATTGGATAGATGGATTGGAATTTGTTTGTAAATGGTCGGATTTATAACCTACATTTATGATTTCTAGATCGAAACATTGTATTTATAGGAAGATATAGAAAATCTTAGTTCATATCATGGATAGAGTAGCAAGTTCATTTTTAATATGAAAATCACCAACCTTATTCGGCATTCATTGATGGTAGTGGTAATAGGAATCACAGTCCTTGATTGTATCTAACCATCTTCTTTAAATAATGTAGAGCTCCATATTTGTGAATTTATAATTTATAAAACTATGATCTGTATATATTTCACACATTTCACTATATATGTTGTGTCCCCACATCATCAAGGAAAAGATCATATTTTCTAACTCCAGATCATCCATCGGGTAGTTCTTCTCATGGATCTTCAATTGCCACGAGGCATGTTTTATCAAATTAACATTATTTAGGAGTACACAACCCAATATATTCTTCATTGAATCATTGTATATGGAGATATTATCTATATGTTGCTAGTTTGAGTAAAGTCACATTCATTTCCCTATTCTTGGGAACCTTAAATCATTTCTAACATTTGAATATGTAGACATGGTTTTACCATTTTCATGTTATCTGATTTAATAGGATAGATACACATGATAAATTTCTCAAAAAAATAACTAGTACCCACCTAATATAAGAATAATATAGCTTTATAAGATTGTAGTTGGACTAGGCCATTCCTTAATTTCTTTTTTCTTTGAAGGGTCTATATAAATTCTCTTGTTTTTACCCTATTCCCTATAAATGTGACTTGTTTCATCCAAAAGTCACACTTATTGAACAAAGATTACATTATCTTATTCGTTAATGCTTTCAGTTCAATATTGAGGTGCTCTTCATGATCCTCATTACTCTTTGAGCAATGGAAAATTTCATCAATAAAAAACAACTATAATTTATCATGGTTTTTTCTAAATAGTATTTTTATAAAATTCATGAATAATAAAGTGGAATTAGTTAGTCCAAAGGGATTTACTATTAGCTCATAGTGACCATACCATGTACCAAAGGGTGTCTTATTAATATCTTCCCTTTTCCCTTTATTTTATGATGTCAATAACAAAGAAATGCCATTTATATGTAATAATATCCCTATTTTCATAAAAAATGTAATCAAATTCTGGGCCAAGGAAACTTTTTTTATAGTGATATTGTTATGATCCAAATAATTGATACACAGCAATATTGTTCTATCATTTTCATGACAAAGATCACTATAAAACCCCCAAGTAGATGCTCTATGGATTATGAACACTTTGTACACAAGAAATTGGGACTACTGCTTTTACTCCTCCAATTCTATGAGGGAAATATTATTATGGAACATAGAGATAATATTGAATCAGGGTATATGATCTATTGACAAATATACCTCATGGAAAAGGGGAAGTTGGAGAAATCATAGAGAAATACATCAGTCTATTCTCTCAAATTGGAAATTTCCTCGTGATCACTACCTTAATTTTGACACAAAAACATAGGAAATGAATGATTTTACAATGTTTATCAACACCCACACTATAGAAGGGTTTACAAAAAGTGAATCTTAATATTATTTTCATTTTTATAGGAGAGTGGGATCAGTTAGAATATAGAAACTGGTTTTTCTTCAAAAAAATTTCCGTCTTCCCTATATAATGTGACATAATCCATTCTTATTATAATATATAATTCCATAAAAGTTATGTCTGTGAGATTTGATGGAAGAATCATCCCACATATAATAATAATATATGAGTTCGACACATGGGTAGTAATGGCTACACCAATAGATGGTTTTACAAATATTTTTACTTCAAGGTATTGGGGTTTTGATTCAATAGTTGAAGAAAAATTATAGGATATAAATGGATACATAGAACCAGAATAAAATTATAATTTTTTTCATTATTGATGGAATTTTAATTATACCTTGAAAGAAATAATTTTAAATATCTAATTTATTAGTACTGATTTCATTATATTTCTCTGTCTTATTTGGATTTGGTGATTGCTGATAGTGATTACCCTCAAGGACCCATGGTTTATTATTTTTTATTTAATAGTTCCAACTCTCCATATATTTGAATCATTGAATAGTGGGTGGTGTATTAAATAGTTTTTTTATTTCCTTCATAATGTTGGTTAGCTTCTTCCTGTCTATTCATCATTTATGATCTTATTGGTCTTCCGTTACACACTAAAACCATTTCCCCATGCATTTTAGGCAATTACCAAGTTGATTAATCCTAGATTTTTGGCATGTGGGTGGTTAGATCCCCTTTCCTCTTATGTTATTTGGCCAACTATCTTGAAACTCCATTCTTCTCTTTTTATCCCCATGTAAAAGGGACCAATATCAAAATAGAAACTCTACTTTAAGATCCCATCAAACAACTTATTCCCGATTTATGATGACTCAAATATCTAGAGCCTTTTGAAAGATTGGTTTTAATACACTAAATAATATATCTATTTTTCTACTTTTGTCGATAACAATACCTGGGGAATGTATTCAATGTCTTGTACAATTTTCTTCAAAAAATGTAACTAATACACTATATTTTTTCTTATTCTATATAAATTATCTCTCCATATTTATTCAAACACATTGAGAAAAATACATGTTACATAATGATTTCTTAATGTCTAACCACTCTATCTCATCAATTTCATCATTTATTTTTTTTTCATTATCAATTCCTAATAATGATCCAATTATCAATCTAAACAATATATAGACAGATTAATCTTTTCATTCTCAGAATTTTAGAGAAAAAAAGATATTTTCTATTGAGCTAACACACTATTCTACAACAAGTGTATCTGAATATCCATTAAACATTGGTTTTTATTGTTTAATAAAGGAATAAATGGCATATTTTTACATTATGGGAGATGGGAATCATTAGACATGGTCTAGTTTATTGTTTATATCCCGAGAAAGATAGGTAAGAATCACCATGATGTTTTTAACTCCACAACCCATGGAATTTCGGTGGTCATTCGGACAATCATTGCAATATCTCTCACGTGGGTTTCTAGCCTAATTTTAACTAGTTCAAAACTTTTTCTGAAATATAAAAGGGTTGAAAAAAATGTAAGACAAGAAATCATGAATAAATGATTAATTTCCATGTGAAAATCATGTTTAGAATATTATTTTACAGTATACCATTGTTTAAAACTATTATAAAACATATCTTTTTGGATGTTTACCTATACATGGAATTTTCCTAAATGTTGTCACTAAATTTCTCTAATCCTAAATCCGAATTTTACTAAATAATACAAATGATTCCAAATATAGTGTCTCTACGTTCTCTTACATGATAATTGCAATTTTTGAAAATTTGAAAACATAAATATTATACATTAAATGATAAAAAGTTTCTTTATAATGGGAAAATTAGGATAATAAATCACTTATTAATATTAAATCATATACATTATTAAAATACTTATTATTTATCCACTAAAAATTTCTCACATTATATTCAATGAATGTATTATCTTGGGGACATATATCTATGAATTGGTTGGATAAAATCCATATAAGGGGAAGACTTTCATACCATAAATAATTGAAATGAATTAATAAAACATGGGTGAGAATAATAATAATAATAATTTAATTATCATGGGTTTATCATCATGAGAATTTGGAATAAATTAAGAAAATCAATGAAATGTAAATTTTAATTAAAATTATATATCTTTTCGTAGTGGTCAAATACCACTTATAGTTTTGAATAAAGCAATAATCATGTCCAAACATAACATATTCACTTAAATCATAAAATAGTTATTGTGAAAAAATATAGAATAATGTCCATTCATAATAAAAAATCTCATGATATATATCACATTACCTAATGAATTGTAAGGATAAATAATTCTTAGACCACTATTCACTTGATAAAATCTCATAATCATGTAGCCACATGGAATATATAACAATACTTGTCTTAAAATAACCCACTAAAATGAATGTGTTTTATAAGGATTTCATGTAGTAAGATTTCCAAAATAAAAATTGATATTCTAAAATGATAAATGAAAAAAATATTTGGCATAAAAATCATCCTTATTGAGTGAATAAAAAACAACACCTGATGATTTAGGGATGTGTTTTGGAAAGAGAAGTCTTTTTGAAAAATCATTGTATTTAGATTTAAAATAAATTTGGAATTGTGGAAAACATTTATATCCACAAAAGAAAAAAAAGAAAAATTGTGAAATAATATTAAATAAACATTAGGTGAATATCCATATAGAAAATTTTGAGAATGAAGGATAACAAAAAAAAACGTTGTTGGGTTCGAGAATCCCCTTACCATCAATCCGGATTTATTTCATTGCTTCTCTGCCTCCATCTTCGAGGTGTTACTTCCCTTATTCAACAACAGAATCCCATGATGAATGGATTTGGATCAATCTTAATCATCTCTATGGATTCTAATAGGCTTTATAGAGATGATTTGGGAAGGTCACTAGATTTTGAATGATGTGGATGAGTGGTTTCCCATGGGGAGGGAGATGGCTTATTTATACTTGAGGAGAGGGGTGCTTTTAGAATAAAACATAGAATAAATTATTATATCAAAGATAAACCCAGTAATATTTTTTTGACATAATAAATTAAAAATTATTTTAATATAATGGTTTTAGAACATTAAATACATTTATATTTCAAATTAAATTAGTTTATTAAATTAGAAAGTAGAAATTAATTGTTTTTAGTGGAACACATTCAAAATAGGATTTGGGGAAAAATCAGTTTTGAAATTAAGTATATTATATTTTAATGAATAATTTATAAATTTAAATATATTTTATTAGAACCACAAGTTATAGAACTGATTAATTTATTAGTAATATAGGGTAAAAATCACTCAATGTGTCCTCATCTTATGCTTTGGTTGTGATTATGTTTATTGACAAAGCCAGATGATCGTGAATGAGTATGGTTGATGTTTTCTGAAGAAGGTGTGTGCAGGTTTTTAAGGTGGTGTAATTTACAAGTGTTTTTATGTTTTTGGGCCTCAAAATATAGAGATTTGTTTTGGAAAATGATTATTTCCTCAGAGGAGTGAACATTGTGATAACCATGTAGGAAAATTTACAGACTATGAATGGTTGAACATGTAATGGTGAAGGGAATTAGAAAACGAATGGATCTATGTGGAATGAGGGATGGACCACATATGGGAATGATTTACATGGAGAAATTGGTTCATGGGGAGAAAACTATTCGTGGTGGAAGGTATGCGGTAGAAAAATGTCTTACAGTACATTGGATGAATTTTTGTTCATGAAAATGGGTCAGTTATATGATAAACCAAGATGGGAGTCATTAGGGAAAACATGGTGGTGATTTGTACTTATGTGAAGGAGTAATGTCAGTATACAGACCGAATTGGGAGGAATGGTTCACTAGATAAGTGGTATGTGGTTGAGGAGGTACCACATTGAATATTTTTTATATAATTAATTAGAGGATCCTGCATATCTATTATAATATATAAGGAGAAATAATCTTATAATTAAGAGTGAATTGTTTCACATGAAGGCAATTCCACAAGAAGGTTTATGCTGGGAACTATTGCCCGAAAGAGATGTGGTATGAAGAGGGGGAAGATTTAGGACAGGGAGATAGAAGACCTGGTACAGAGAGGAGAGGCAGAATAAATAGATAGAGGAGAAGTAATCCATGATGTAGGTTAGTTCTTGGATGAATAGTCTATTCATGGAAGTGGAAATCCACATATCGTACCTGCTACTCAGTACCCGATGAAGTAAGGTGGTATGTGGAGGAAGCTAGGTGTATCATAAAGGACTGAAGGAATATTGAAGAAGCTCCAAAGAAGTTTTTGAAACCATTTTCTGCTAATCTAACAACACATGGAAAAGTGAATTTCATCAATGGGTGAAATAGGGACTTCCATATATCATCTACAAATAGTTGAGGATGCATGTATTCATGAAAATAAAATTACCTACAAATCCATTAATGATGATTGGATGCCTTCCATAACAAGTGAGTGGTGGAAGAGGAAAACAATGATCCTTACCATTGATAGTGAGCTAGAGAAAGATATATAGGGAGTGAACCCTGAGAATGAGTGTACATACCTTAAACATTGTAAAGGTAGTGATCCTAGGCATAGATGATCTAGAACAAACACTATAATTGGCAGTGAGATTTTTTGGATTAGGTACATCGACACATCATTTTTGTATACTCCTAGGTCATAGCTTGGTGTGGGTGAACCATGTAAAATCTCTTTAACATGTGCGTGATTTGTTTTTTGTTTATATATTGTTTTGGGAGAAAGAGAGAAGTTTGTTTTGTTTAATAAAGAAACAAGATCCAATGGGGAAATTGATTTAATCTGTCATACTCTGATTCACCACCTACAAGGGTATTTGAGCTAGTAGGCCTAATAAATACATCATTAATGATGTAATTTAGTATAAACTATTTTTGAAAAAACAATAATTTTACTATGAACATGATAATTGATGTAAATCAAAAAATAACTAAATATATATATGGAAAATTTCAACACGATGATTTAAAAATTAAATTCCTTTTATCAAGATAGTTTATATCTTAATTATCTTGAATCTCTAAAATAAAAATGATATTTTTATAAAATAAATTAATACATAGTTCATTTAAAATATTCTTAGATTTCCTTTTATTTTTTCAATTGAGGTATTTAATTTTTTGAATTATAATATATATTTACGTATATTTTAATGATAATTATTTTTTAGCAGAATTTATTATTTTTTGGTGAAATCACTATTCCAATGGTTAGATAACAATTCCCAATGGTCATATAACTATTATAATGGTTACATTATTTATTCCAACTATCACATTACCTCAAATAAATATCTCTTAATTACTTCATTCATTATTCACCCCAATTTCCCTCAAGGTAATATATTTCAATTTTTTAAAATATCAACTGATTTACTAATAATTTTTTACCATATAGTTGATTGTTTGAGGGACTGTTCTAGCCAATATGGGCGATCCTAAATTTTAATATTAGTTTTTTTATTTTACATTTTTCCCATATAATGTTTAGTATTTTAATGGGTTTATTAATTGCATAATATAATTAATTTCATTATGGAATTAATGTGTTTTTTTTCTATGTGACCTATATGTAAAATACTTATATAATTTAATTAAAAAAATTATATTTAGTAAAAAATAATCATTAAAAAACTTGGGGTTGTTACATATAAATATTTGAAGAATAATCCCAAAGGAGAAACATTAATAGGTAGATTTAAAGGTATGCATATATGTGCTTGGTATAGGAAATGGTAAAGGCATAACGATAAAATTATAATGTTATGATGAAACTATTTCCAATAATAGTATGGGAATGGGAAAACAAAATTTTGGATTTGGTTATAAGGCACCCTCGGAAATATAAATTGAATAACACCATCTATGTATTAGTGACTATCCTTATAATGTAAGATCACTTCATTACTAACATTGAAGATTTATCTCTTGACCAACTCACTAATATATAAATAAAAGAAATGGAAAGGCTGCATGGGATACCACTCTCCATAGTATATGATCTAGATTCAAGGTATACTATGTCTTTCTTGAGAATCCTTTGGAAGTTACATTATCTACTGCAAGTAAAAATTACTATTATGACCCTCAAATGGATGGATAGTCTAAGAGAACCATTAATACTCTAGAAGATATATTGTTGAAATGTTTCATAGATTTACAATGATATTGAGATCAAAACCATCCCCTAGTAGAGTAAACATATAAAAATAGTTTCCATTATACTCTTCAATTTTCACCTTTTGAGTCTTTGTATGGGAAGAGGTGTCGACTCTAATATGCTGGGATGAAGTTTGATAGCGGAATCTTATGGGGTTAATATTATCTAATAGATGACATGAGAGTTTCAAACCATTCAAAATTATATTAAATATACAGAAATATAAATGAAAATATAGGCAAACAATCACCAATGAGACAACGTGATTGAGGTGGGCGATAATATGTATCACCCTAGAATGATAAAAGGTTAAATGACAAAATGAAATTCCACATGTCAACAAGGCACACCTTTCTTTTCAAGAGCCTATCGAATTAGTAATCCACCATTATGTGTGATTGTCATGAAGTAGTGATCAGGATGGGTTACCTTCTGAGATGTTTCTCAAGATCATTACGAGTAAGAACAAATCACACATGAAAAGACATGAGTTGGATTTTTGGGGTAACTATTTGTCATATGACCCGTTTGGCTACGTGGGTGGGCTCTAGGGTGAAGACCACCTGTCTCTAGGGTAAATGGTGGTACCTGGTGGGCCATGACCTGATGACCATGTAATAGGTGAGTTGTATGTGTTGTCATCGGGTCCCATTTATAACATTTGGTATCAGAGGAGGAACCCGAACTTAAGTGTGGTGGACTTTGTGGGTTAAGCTGTAGGGTCCACAACTAGGACCTTGTGATCTTGGGGGATGAATACATCCCCCCATAATGATAAAGTGTTAAATGACTAAATGATACCACTCATGTCAACAAGGTGCATATTCTTTTTTTGAGAGCCTACATAATTATAACTCCATAGTTAAGCGTGTTTGGTTTGGAGTAGTGATTAAGATGGGTGACCTTCGGGGAAGAATCCCAGGGGGTGTGCGAGTGTGGAAAAATCACAATGGAAAAGACATGTGTTGGTCTGTGGAGACATTCATTAGTCAGATGACCCATTCGTGGACATGGGTGGGACCCAGGGTGGGTACCACATGTCTGGAGGGTAGCTGTTGGTACATGGAAGTCCATGACCAGACGACCATGTTAAGATTGGTTGTCTGTGCTGTTACCAGGATCCAATTGTTACATTTGGTACCAACGGAGTAACCCAAACTTAAGTGTAGTGGACTTCCTAAGATGAGATGTAGGGCTCACAATTAGGATTTTGTTCTATAGGGGGGGTGGGTGAATGTTACACCCCAAATGATAAAGGTTTAAATGACTAAATTATGTTAATCATGTCAACAAGGTGCACCTTCTTTTTGGGAGACTATTTGATTAGTAATCCATTGTTAATCATGCTTGGCATAGAGATGTGATTAGGATGGGTGGCCTTCGAGGATGATTACCATTGTGTGTATGAGTGAGGAAAAAGCACAATGGAAATGACATGTGTTGGATTGTGGGGATATCAATTAGTCAGATAACCCATTTGGCCATGTTGGTGGGCCCTAGGGTGGGACCATGCATCTGCATGGTAACTAGTGGTACCTAGTAGGTGAGGACCCAATGAAAATGTTATTAGAGTCGTGTCTATGTTTTAACCAAGACCCAGTTCTTACATAATGTGTTTCTTCATATATAACCATGAAGGAAAATCCTGAGGTCTAGGAAGATGGTAAAGCTTATTAGTTGATACATCATCCCATTTGAGATCCTTGATTGGAATAGAGAGATAATATATTGATTATCACCCCACAAACATTATATCAATTAGACGATGTTTTAAATGTATCCCTCATAAGGAAGTACATATTATAACCCTCACATGTACCAGTCCCAGAGGTGGTATTCATTGAGAAATATCATTTATACTTGGAGAAGTCGGAATAGATCATAGATCATAGAGAAAAATTTCTATGAAATAATAAAACTCACATAGTCAATATGTCATGGTAGTACCAAAATTTTTACAAAGAAACATGGGAATGAGATGAGGTGATAATATTGAAGTACTATCATCTATTTTAGCATCAGAAAGGAAATTTCAAGGGTGAAATTTTGGATTGGGGGGGGGGGGTTGAAATACATAAACATTTATAAATGAAATTCACATTTGAATGAAAGTAAAGCCCAATTATGTAATTTAGTTATAGAAAATAGATTCAGTACATATGTTTTTTGAACCAATTATAAAATATAACCATCAAAATTTATAATAAAATTATGCTAATTTAAGACATATACTACAAAATGATTATAATGACTATTTTGATTAGTATTTATTAAGGTTTATGATAAAGTGTAATTGATATAGACGGATGAGGTGACGACCTCCACCAGTAGAATTATACTGTATGGAGACCAATTATTTGAGATTCAAATGGATATAGAATCAGTGGGATTTTTCTATAAATAAAATCAAGATGAGATTAAAAAATTGAATCTTTATTGAATCTTCTTGTGAGCGAATTACAATGTTATAAAGGTCATCACCCAAACAATATTCACTAAACCACCCTAATAAAGCACCAAAAGCGCATACCTTACCATTATGGCACAAAATGGTTTAATAAGGGGTTTTTTATCTATAATAAAGTAATAAAAATTTATATATATTATTTTTAAAATATTATTTATTATATTTTTCTCTTATATTATTATATAATAAATGATTATATAATGAGTTTTCTAATAATTATATTCTAATATGATGAAATGAAAATTGAATTTTAGCAAATATATACTCTCAATTAAGACATTATTTTGGTAATTTAATGTATTTTGGAAATAATTTTTTAAGAAAATATTATTATTAAAGAATATCTATATAAAAATTAATTATAATATAATTTAATGAAGTCCAACAAAATTTTAATAAGGGCCAGAATGATGTTTGTATCGTGAAAACTAGTATTTTTTTGTTAATATGTATTTTTATTTAAAAGTGAGAATTATTATATTTATAAAAGTATTTTTATATGAAAAATATTATTTTTTAAATAAACACATTTAAATTTTTCAGTGGTTATTGTTTTCATAACATCCGATATAGATGAATTTTCGAGTAGAAATTAATTACAATATAAATTTTTTAGTTATTATTAAGACCTCATAATAGCTCAAAGATTATGTAGTAAACGAAATATAGGGAATACATGATCTCATAATGGTCTCTCCTTTAAAATAATTTTTGGAAATTATTTTATTAATTTTATAGTCTTTAATAAATCCCCCAAAACCAATCAAATATTTTATGTTAAAAATAAATTCAATATGAACATGAGTCAATTCCAAAAAAAATTCCATTATTTTAATATATTCTATTCATGTAAATATAAAATATTATAAGTCCCTACAATTTCTTTTGAAACCATGGTGAAAACCAAGGTAGGGTTTGTGGGTTTGATTATTTTATCAAGTAGAAACTGAAACCTCTGTTTAAAAATTAATAAACTTCCCCACTAATTTTCTAAAAAAATATCACCCAAAATACCACTCTTATTCACTCAAAAAAATATTTATCATGATTTTTCTCTATATATAACTTTGAAAATAAATAAAATGGTATTCTTATGATCTTAATAATATCCTCCCATTCGTTTAGATGTTCCCTCTCAAGGAAAGGTCTCCTCCTTATTCAAGAAATTTTTATGCATTATTCCATTTTATTTCCAATTTTTAGGTAAGAAATTGTTTTAACACATACTTAATACTATCCTTATTATTTATAATTAATAATAGACAACATTTTTCATTCATTAAACCCTCCATGAATAATTATATACACCCGTTTTTTACTAAAAATATCCAGATATTTTCATTAAAAAACATTTTTTTAGTGAATACACATCCACATTTCCACTCAAGGGTATTCAATAAGATGTAACTATACTATATTTATTAATGAAATAAATTTATTTTTAGAAAACCTATTAATCATGGGAACATAATTAATAAAATATGTTCTTATTTTGTATGATATATGTGGCACACTAATGAATGTACTTGTAATGAATGTGATGGGTTGTCCTATAAATATATAGACCTAAAATGTATTGGGTAATGTGTTTTAACTCATGTTATTACATTTATAATTAATATGATAATATCCTAAAAACACCATGTTATTATTTTTATGTGGTTATCGATGAATAATTCTTATGATATCTTGTTTTAAGTTGTCGCAACATTTCTATATTTTCTTGAGGTTATCATCTTCTATCTTGCATCAATGATCATGTTTATGATCATAAAACCTTTTATATTACCATTATATAAACTCACATATATTACATTCTTCAAGATATTATTTTATTATCCCCTTTTCGGTCTTTATAGCTTACCCCATTCTTATATACATCCATAGGTTATCTAGTGAAATTTTAGAAGAGTGATTGAATTTTAAGTGTATATTAAGGAGTAATAGACAATGTTAATCTAAGTATATTTCAATTAATTTTGTTATGTATTAAATTACCCTAATAAATTAGGAATTTTAATATTTTGGTATTGTATTATGTTTGTCTTTATATGATAAATAGTTTATTACATTTCAATAATGATGCGGGTTTTCAAAACAACAATCTCCACTTGATCATAAAGATGGACCTATATGAAGCCCTCTATGGGAAGGGAGATATAAAACCTATTTGTAGGGATATTATTAGTTAATGATAGTTAATGTGACATGATATAGTCAGATAAATGGTATAAAAGGATAATAATATTTAGCAACACATCATTATGGATCATATTCTATAGATGAGTTATGATGATAATCATTAAGGAGATGTGGAGATTGAGGATAGTGATAAAGTGTTTCTTCATATATCCCTATGGAAGAGAATCATGAGATTTGGGACGAATGGGAATAAATTTCCCAGATACATCAACACCTTAAAGATTCATGATCACATTTGAATTATGAAATGTCAAATTTCACTAATACCAAACTTATTTAAATTACATGATGTGTCCTATGTATCTCTATTAAGGATGTATATACCTGATTTCTCACATATAATGAATTAAGATATGGTAAAATTGGAGAATAATCTCTCTTTTGAGAATCATATATTTAAAATATTGTACCATAGAGACAAATTTATAGTCAAAAAGGACAATCCCCTTGTCAATGTTCTTTTGTGAAATCATAATTATGAATATGTGATGTGGGAACCTAAAGATACCACAAAACAGTAGAACCCAAATTTGTTTACAATGAAGTGTATAAAATGAAATTTCAAGGTTGAATAGGTAGAGATGAATTTAATGAAACTGTATATATATATGTATATAATTTCCCTTATAAATATATAAACATTAAGGAAATATAGACGATAATAACTAATATCACCATATAATTAATTCAGAACATAAGTTGATTATTACCATTGGGATAAAAATATAAATCATAGTATATTATTAGTACAAATATTTCATGTTTTAAAAAAGTTTCAAAAAAATTAATTTCAATTCGTTTTATGAAATTATATAATTTTTTTATATCATATTACAGATGACTATAATAAAATCTCATTAATGTTTGGATTCATCGTGTGAAAATTATCTTATGATTTTATCTGCGATTTTTCTGAGAAAAATTATTTTCCTATGAAGATATGATATAACCAACATTGATAGTATTCAAGAACTATTTTTATATTAATAAACTATACATTTTATTTTTACCTCTAAAATCATTGATATAAATTAAAACATCGTCATGAGTTCCTCTAAAAACCACCACCATGAGTGACACATTTTTATTTTCATGACCACCTAATATGAATAGAATTAAACATTAATTTTGTATATTAAAATGATATTTCTGACACTATTAATATTGAATAATAATAATAATATATGACAACATATATATTAATAAAATAATAAATGTTTAAATGATCTTTATCTATTATAAATGAACTTTTCACAGAATGTCTCTTAATTTGGATCTTTTTCGCATAACCATTGAAACCGTATAAGTATTTTCATAGTGGATTAATAGAGGACATAAACCTCCAAAATAATGGATATCATGAAGATATATTACAAAACCATTGACAATGATCAACAAATAAAAAAAATTATAATGTAGTTAAGCTAACAACCCCAGGTAGTCAATGTAAGAGAAAACTATATTAAAAACAGATTACAATATTAAATTTACAAACCATATATAATTTAATATATGGGAATGTGTATCATTTTTATCTATCTAGTGAAAATATTTTTTTATTATGGAATTTTTGGGTATGTATAGGGAACATTGTGACATTTTTAAAGGGTTTAATATCATAATTTTCTTCTTTGAGACACAATTTATTTTATAAAACTAATATATTTTTAGTGGTGTTTATTCTAAAAATTGGTAATATAATACCATGTATTATCTTTATCAAAGGTAAATTAAATTCAAATTAAATCTATTTCCATTTGAAGGTGTTTTTATGAGAATTTTTCTTAATCTATAAGGGATCTTCTATACCACCCTCTTTAATCGCTAGTTACATGTTGTATTTCATTTCCTCCCTTTTACACAAAATTATACACAAAAATATATTATATTTTTATACGTATCTTTAATATATACTTCATTAAAATATAAATATACTTTATGGGGTTATATATGATTTTATTTCCCATATGAATTCTAATTCTTAATGTAACATGATATAAGAGAAACCATCAAAATTCTTTTCTTATGTCAACAATAACCCCCATCATATGTTTTTAAAACATTAATAGTTTCTAAAAATAAATATTCTTTCCAAATAAACTATCTTGGTTTATTTTTGTTTTCATGAAAATCATTTTTCAATTTGAAACATTAGGAATAGGATTACTTATTTTATAAAGAAGCCCCTGAGTGGTTCATTTTTACTCTTTTTAATTCCAAATACTTCCCATGAAATTTCTACATTGGACACCCTTGATCAAGACATATGTCAATTAATCAATTATGAATGTTAAAAATATTTAAAAACGTTGTTCTATTGGGAAACATTATAATTTAGCCTTCTATAATACCTTGAATCAAAATAATGAATTCAAATACCTTCTCATGGGTTTCATCACAATTAGGATTTATGTATGTTTTTTATATTTAGGTGGAAAACATATGTATGATGTTAATTATGTGATTTAAAAGAAAAAAATTATATACCTCTCTAATGAATTGGTTAAAGATTTATATCTATTTAAAAAATTTAATATGGTATTGGGGTGTGAAACCAATCCAGTGTGGGACTCTCGCTACTTTATCAAGATGTCACTAGGAGTGGCTCTTGAAATATATTTAAGATATCATGATTTATATTCGAGACAAATGTATATGATTCAATTATCATATTATTTAATTTACTTTTGATATATTTTCATTCATGTGATCATTACAAGTATGATATCATGTTTTGCATCTAGAATCCCATGTGATTTTTTGATGGCATGGTTACTCCCTTACTGAGATTTTGATCTCATTATTTTCCATATTATTTTTCCTATGGTTTCTTATAATTATATATAATAAATATAGGAGTTAGGATAATTATGTGGAGTATTAATATTGAGATTTTTTAATGATTTAAATGATATATTTTGGTATCTAATATTTCAAAGAAATTATAATTGTATATCCATGGCTTGTATAATTAATAAATTGTGTGAAAAATATCTAAATAAAGAATACATCATGTCGATATTTTATGTCAACTTGGATTCCCTCAACTATTCAAGCATGAAATTAATACGAGGAAGATGATAAGGATTCTTGATCATCACCAAATTTAATTTTTTATATCCCAAATATAAATATTGCAATTCATAAACCTTATAAAAAATTACTCAAGATAAACCTAATAGACAATGATTGGTAGATTATATACCTTAGAATAAATATCATCCACACAATATTTTATCTCTCTATGGTATACAAAATCTATATTGTAAAGAGGAATGAATATGAGTTTCATAATTGAAATCGGTTGATTATATTTTTGAAAACTCAATCAATTGGATTCTCTAATAAGTATCAAGAAAATACAATATATAACTAGTTAATCACATGAATAAAGTAAAACTACAACAAAAACTCATCCCCATGAACAATACTAGAAAACTAATATGAAATATTCCACACCTTTTAAATTATTTCTCAAATGTCTAATGAGAAAATCCTACTCCCAGACATTGGTATCAAAATCATAATAAACATAAATAAAGGACACTCTTCTATGATAGTAGTCAATGTGTTCCCTATACTGAGTTAAAAAATGCATTTAGAGTATAAAATCATAATTTAGAACCTTAAAATATTAAAATCCCAAATAAATATAAACACAATGAACATGATTTAACAGTATAAATATATTTCTATACCATAAAATGTTACCCTAGAGGGAATATAAGTTGACATCACTCCATTTAAATACTCTATTAATATCCCCATGAATGTATGAAATGGGAAAAAAATAAATAAATGTGATAAAATCGATCAAATGAAGATGATATAAGGGTGAATTTTCTAAGGTTTCCATTTTCCTCATATGATGATTTTGTAGTGGAAGAACACCCAAACATGTAAAATCCATCCTAAAAATTTGGAACAGTTATGTTTTATGAAAAAAAATTATAAAATTGTTCATACCCAGATTGAATGTTCAAAAATAATGTTCTTATAGAATATAGGGGGAATGAATGGGAAGATCCTGGGGCTAATAATATCAATATATACTATATTCAAGATAGATACTTAGGATACAGGATCATGATCCCCTACATAAGACACCCAATTCTCACACTAAGGTGTTAGTGCCTTCTTTAGAGAGATGATTGATTCTAGAAAAAAATGATGATTTAGCCAATTAGGAAGAATCTAATGATTATAATTATAATGAATTATTTGATATAATCACACTATAATGAGAAGAACTATTTATCCTTTTATAGGTTACATAAGATGGTTCCTTATAAACGAAGAACAAAACATTAATAGTTGAGTACTATCAAATTATTCACATGAGATGACCCTGACTGATAAATTCAACCAATGATATTAATGTAAATATTTTAATCCATTTTTGATTGATTATAACAAATGAAAACTGAACAGGGGTAATATGTTGTTAGGATTTTTGAATGTATGAGTTTCATTTATTATATACTTGTATCGTTCAAAAGTACAATTTATGAAATAGTACCCATATATAAATAAATCACGTGTATGTGTTTTTTAGGAACCATATGCATGAGAACATACATGGATCTTATATATGAATTATTTTTTCATTTTATTCCTTATATATAAACATAGTATCACATAATATATTTTACCATGATATGTGCACATATATATTATATACACGCATTGAATTAATGTGTTTAATGTGAATGAATCGTATCCATGTATATGTTAGTGCATATCAGATAATATCCCACATAAAATAAAATCTCACAGATAATTTGTGATAAACATCACAAATATTTATGAAAATATAGAAACTCATTTTGATTCAAGTTCATCAACCTATCCTCATTTTTAAAAAAAAACATTTTAATTTTTTTATCTTAATCCAAGGGCCTATCTGTGTGATGCTATCAGCCATAAAAATATTGAAAAAAATATTAAATCCAATTTTTATATATATAATAAAAGATCAGCCTCTAACAAAGAATCAATGCTACTGAATACATTATGGGGTCTAGTTCTATCTCCATAAAATAAACATACATCTGAATACAGACATGTCCACCAGTTGATTTATCTTATAAATTATATGAATTCCTATATAATCCCTTTTAGAATGACATAGAGTGTCAACTTGACATGGAACATAAAATTCTAGTAGGGTGATTCCTACCATATTATTATTAGTCAATATATACCATTCAAGTTGATGAATACATCATCAAACATTCTTCTACAAAATAAAAACATCACATGTACATCATCGTAGTAGCTAAATATATCATACGTGACCTAACAATTACTGGAGATTCATATCCACAGTCAAATTTAATCAATATCCAAATGTATTTCCTCATTATAAAAGTGAAAAACCCCTATATTGGTTGCACACTAATCGATGAGGAGATAAAAAATAAACCTAAACATCCACTGATTATTTAGGTTCATATCTCAACTTGTGTAAGTAGGGTATAAAATTATGATGGTTATCATTCTAGGAAACATTACAACATCAGGTAATAAAGATCAATAAAAGGTAAAAACAACTATATATATAATACTATTTGAATTTCCATGAGATATACTTTTGTGAGTTAGTCCAAGTGATACATATCAACTTATTAACTCATGAATCTATTCTTTATATCTCATATAAAACACTTTTTTATGGGTATAGTAATATATTCATTAAAATACTAACATGTTATCACATACCATAATACAACATGTTAATAGTCAATTATGAACAACTAAGACATTATAATCTATGGGGATACAGATCATTATACCATTCATATAATGTGAATTGAAACTCACTTAAATCTATGATAAATGTATATTACCAAAATTATAAGAAAATGATATATTTTAATACATTAAAACCAATTTATCATGTGCTCAACAGTGGTAATTTTATATGACACTCATTTTAGCTATTGTTAGAAGGGTTCTTAACCCATTACAAATATATGTAATTCTAATAACATCTCTCTATGGCCACTAGATAAAATACACCATCTGAACCCTTAAGTGAGTAACTTCTACATAGAATGAATTTTTGAATAATGAATATTCATAGGAATCGTATTCCCAATTTTTAACTCCTTGAACATATTAAAACATTTTACCTTAACAACATTGACTATTACCATCCACTATATACTTAGAAAAAACCTTCTAATATTAGAATTATCATTACACAATCAATCATTTCTTCATGGTCAAAATGATCATTTACATTTTATTATAGAACATATCCTATAAACTTTTAATATAAATTAAAAATCATTTTATTATAGTAAACACCTATTAAAATTATCAATTCAATTTTCTTTTTATAAACTAATGTCATTGATGACGTGAAGTGATTTTTACTTTGTAAATTGGCTGAAATAAGAGTAATATTCACTTTATCATAGTGATTTACTATTAATATTAGATTTTTTTTACTATCACATATACTAACTCTTTAGGATATGAATTCAACAATAAATTTATATGTGAATAGGATTTTGATTGATTTATTAACATTTATTTTTTTTCAACATATATTATAGAAAATGTTTTTTTATCTCTATAAATAAAGAGGTATTGGAGTTTTATAAAGGTTTTACTTTTAATTACCAATAGAGAATAAGAAAAAATTATTAGAAATATTAGAAATTTTCCTCAATTCAGATGATGTTATGACGATATTCATGTTCCTAACATCATGAACATACTCATGATCATGAATGATTTCTTATGAATTTTAAAAAGAGATTGATGTAAAATGATGAAAAAATATAGTATTTGAGAAGTCAATGTTTGAGCTCCATCACAAATATCCATTTTGTGTATATTGATAGACTGTTTGTACAAAGTTGAAGATATAACAATGTTAGGATATACATCTATAAATATCAGTGGATTGAGTAAACAAAATAATGGAAGATAAAGTATTAGATAGAATGTTTTTATGAAGTTAAATGTGTTTCATTTTTGTTACAAAATGTAAAACATTAGATTTTATGAATCCATAGAAGACACTGTTGTATAAATTCTATTGGTTTCATTCCATATAATAATGATCTATTAGACTAAGTTATGTATCATAGAGATGTTGTCTGCCCAGAAAAAAGGATTGTATATATAGATTCTTAAAATGATAATTGGATGTGTAGGTTAATGATTTAATCAGTAAAAGGATGAAATTGACTAATAATTCCAACAATATGATTTTTTTAAGTTAGTATTACCATTCAGTGTTCCATTAGTCATATGAGCATCAGAAAAAAAAATTTAATTTCCTCGAATGAATAATTATATAACTCTACTAGAAATATTTGTACAATCCACGATTTGTATAAATTTGTAACGTAATAAAATTTGGATAAGACTAAAATTTTAGCCGAATAAAATATTTGAATCCATTGAATATATAAGTAATGTGAAGAACACAATATGAAGAAGTTCAATGTTCATTAGAATGAGTTGATGAGTCCACATAGATTGAGCAGAAGGAATTCCATCCAATAAGACTTTATTTTAAGAAGTTATTTATAAAGGCCATTAGAAAATATATTTCTTGATGGAGTTTGGATGAGTTTTAATTGTTGTTATTAATGAACCATTTTAGTAAAGATTTTATTTTGATCCATCAACATTTATTATCTATCTATGATATGGATGTTCGAGGAAAGTCACCAGTTCCATGTTTGTAATAAGCTTTATGAAATTTGTATACTTTTTTTATAGTGGCCCAAGATTAACATACATGGATTATAGATAATTTTTTATTATTTTTCATCACTTTACAAAAATACATTCACAGGGACCATAATTGTTTGGTGTCTTTAGAAACCTGGAATAAAATCCTCTTACTTGGGGACTGATCTTTGTTGTTTTCCACAAATATCACTACCTTTAGTACTTCTAGTTGAAAACATTCATCATAATGGTATGAGAACCTGAGCACGTTACTTGAAGACCATTTCCTATAAGTAAAGGTTAATAACCATGATACATGCCATAAATATTGGTGGTTCGTAGGTAATAAATCATAAGATAATCAAGAACATTTACAATGTGATTATATAATAGGTAGAAGTCATAGAATTGGTGGAAATCACATAAATATGTAATATCTTTCCCTATAATTTAAGGATCATTTCAAAAAAACTTATCAGGGAACATCATGGGGACTACACCTACTAGGCAGGACACAACACCATCCCTAGTCACAACCATTTCATTATAAGGGATCATGTTTCCCTAGAATCACATAGTGGATCCGGTTTCACCATCATCTCTTAATTTATTGTGTTTCCTCACCTTCACATAATGGATCAGGTTTCCCCATCTTCCTGTTGTGAATTATGAAACATATGTTTCCTATTTGGGATTGGGATGCACCTGTTTTCCATTTTGGATCAGGGCACACCTATTTACAATTTTGGATCAAGCCCTTTGACTTCTTTCCCATCAATATCTAATGAGATAAAAATCTTTACCCAATGCATTGAAGGAATATATTTTTACCACCCATCTCATAATAAAATCATACATAAACATTCCATAAAATCATAAAAAACCATATCAAAACCCATGATCTAAAATGGGTTTCATAAACAGGTAATCATATATTAAAATTTGGATATAACATGTTTCAAAATAATTTCATCAAAGCATTAACCATTAATAGAAGCTCGTTTCTTAAGCATATAACATGTGAAAGATAAACAGATTTCATAAACATATAACTCATGAACAAGAAGCTAGTTTCCTAAAAATTAGGCCATTAAAACATAAACCATTCAAATAAAGATAATGAATAGAAGCATTGGATCATTTCCCCATACTGTAATGAGTAACACTAATGTATTTCATCCTAGATAGAAAATAATTTTTAAATATTTTGAAAAAATATTTCCTGTGGAAAATATCCTTTCTTTATTGAAAAAATGATTTTTAAAACAAAAAATCATTTAAAAGCCATTTTATTTTAATTTAAAATTGATTACTTATAAAGGAAACTATAAAACCATGTTCCATGAAAATACATAAAAAAACCTGAAAGGATTTTGAAAATGTTTTTCCTTGAAAACAGAAGCTTGAAAACCATTTGAAATCCATTTCTGGGAAAGCATATAATTGTAGCTTGAGAACATTTATGATAACCAATTCAATAAAAAAGAAGCTTAAAAAAATAATAACCTTTTTATTTAAATATAAATTTAAAACTAAAAAATGAATCTTTGAATTTTTTTAATCATTTTCATTAAAAACATTCTTTTGAAAACATATAAAGGGATCTTTGAAAATCCTTTACAACACCATTTGAACATATTTATTTGAATATTTTCAACTGAAACCCCATTTAAAAGAAATAAATGTACCAAATATTAGATATAGTATTATTTATAAAAATTAATCAATTAAACATTCTATGTAATATTCAATGGAAGGGCAGTCATGATGGAGGATAAATCAACACATGAAAAGATAAAAAAATGGTTAGAAAAGTGTCTCGATCAAAAAATGACAATAAGATTATTTTTAAGAAAAATTATATTAAATGTGAAAACATGGGTAAGAATTTCTTCTAAATATCATTGAATAGTAATATAATATTTTCAAAAACATTTTTTTTCAAGAAATCCTTTATAGGAACACATATTTCTGGACGAAGAGGGAGTTAAATTCACTTTTTCTTAAAAATGCTTTCTCCCTTATCTTTATTTCCAAAGAGTGGAAAATTTGTACTAAAACATTAAGTAATCATGTAAAAATAGAGGATAATAAAATTAATTAGGATTATTTAATGATGGATAATAAGTTTTTATTAATAAAATCTCAATCATAAATAATCTTAATAAAGGTTGACATTGTTGTAATAAACTCTGACAACTTGGGAACCATAAATCATACAACCAATGTGAGAGAAATAAAATAAATAATTCAAAAAATATCATTCAAAGAAGGATATTCATGAGAAAAAATATATAAATTTAATTTTTATACACATTATAAATGAATATAGGTGAATAACATGGCATGTTTCTCATAGGAGGAAAATTGAGACACTATTACATTACAGATTTAGTAATTTTTGATACATAAACCCCATGAAAGAATGATTATAATATGAAAATGTAAATACACATAAATATAATTATAGTATTCATAAATAAATATGCAAGAAGTATAAAAACCTCATATAATAAATATGTTTTGAATAGAGACTGTTTCTCATGAAAAATAAAAGTGAGATGAGAAACTCCTGACCTTAAATCTAGAATTTTTTCATACATGTCAAACCCTCATGTATAATAACTATAATTATATTTTAAATATATTAAATAACCTTATTTTTATATCTAATATCATATTATAATTTATTTTTAATTTATTTTACCTATTTATTAAGAATTTAATGTTATCCTTAGGCTTCAGGTAATATTAGCGTTGTTTTTCATATATGTTCTGACTTGTTATTATTGTTCCTATGACTGAGATAATTATTTAATTACTTCATGAATATAATAAATTATTTATATATCATATATATTCAGTATTAAATATTTATATTAATATGTATAAGATTGATATGTTTAATGGAATACATCGTTCATAGAGACAGTAGGCCGAACATACGCATAAATGGTGTTTTCGTTTTCTTGTCATATTGAATGTAAGAATGTAATTGAAATAAATATGCTTATATGTATAAATCATAATTATTGTAGAATTATTATTTAATCTATATCACATAATCTTTGTAAACTCATCATTAATACAATCCACGTAATGTGTGAACGAATCACATCTCATTGTTGAGGCTGCAATCCACATGTAAACAAGATAAGTTATCATATCTAAACAAGTGGAAAGAATGAAGGTATGTTTTATATAAAAATACATGGAGAATAAATAAATCATAAATATACTATAAAAATATAATTTCAATAATTATTCCAAACCATGAGATGTAGAAAATGAAATCCAAAAGACATTATTATGTGATGTGATGGTTTGCCTTACATAGGAATGGTAAGTTTGTTAACCAGTAAAGGGATGTGTGTAGAATTTTAGGTAGAGAACATAGAATAAAAAATATTAGTGTATTGAGTATAACTTTTTTATTTTATAATAATTAATTAATAAAATTTTACATTATTTATAATGAAAATAAAACAAAAGATCCCGAGGAAGGACGTTACTATGTCGGTGGGTTACTCCTCTTGGTTTGCACCAACCAGATTCATCTGTTGTATTTATTCCCAAGAAGAGTATTATAGGATTGATGGTGGTATATTGGGATTTTATTTGAATATATTTTTGGGGAGTCGAAGGTTATGAGCAGCTTGAATATGTGATAGTGGTGAATGCCTATTTATGGGTCATTTTTTCCTTATGTTTAATGTTTAGCCCTTTGTTAAGTTAATTTCTCTCTTAATAACTTTAATTAATTTTAATAACTTTCAATTATATTTTTTGATATAATTTAATATGAATATATAATAAAATATAAATTATGATGATGATAAATATTTAATAAATTTATAAAAATTAATGTCACATAATTGGCGGAAATTAATTTAAAATTAATCTCAATGATATTCCATGACAAAAGGTTTCTAAGTGAAAAGGTCCAAAAGATTGAAAGTATTTTATATCCAAATTGAATGTGAAATTTATTCCAATGGTATAAATTGGTTTAAAATATTTATGAAGGATTTACTTATCTTGGAAATGAAATTAAATTATAATTTAATAGTATAAAAAAATTATACGAAAAACAAGTTTTGAATTAAAATTATGTGTTTTCACTATTCATAAAAAAATGAAACTTATCAAAAAAATAAAATAAAATATTGCATGAATGAAAATTTTGATATTATGATTACAATAATGAAGTAATTTTTTTCAAATAAAAATAATAAAATAAGAAAAAATCATATATAAATTTCTTATCTATTATAAGGGGATAAAATTACCTTATAGAAAAATAGAACTTTGGATTTATAAAATTAGATTTATTCTTATCATATACCTATAAAATCTATTAGATGAGTTTAAAAAGTAGTTATTGATTATATAATATATTAACATTATTTAAAATTTTAATCCAAATTTGTTTTTTTAAATTATTGAGAGAAATATGTGTTTCTATATAAAAAATAGTTTTCTTAGAAAATTAATTAATTAATTTTAAAATAGTTTATACACTAAATTATAATAATTTATAACCAAACAATTCATTTTTTAATATATGTGTAAAACATATTTTAAAAAAGTATTGGTATTATTCATAACTTCCACTCCAATAGCTATGTAGTGGCTATAATAACTTTTTCATTATAATATTAATAGTTTCTTTTAGTTCAGTAAAACTAATTTTTACATATATGAAAATATATCAAATGGAATCGTAAATTTTTGAAATAATATCCAAATATAGCGTTGCATGAACCGAAATCTAGTATTAGTGTTATGTGTAGCAAAAGTTCGTTATAGTGTCTCATATAAGGAAACTCAAATGTAATGATTTCATATATTAAAAGGTATATTCAATGTTTCATGAAATGTAAAATATCACAATATTAAATTAATATGAATAAAATAATTTAAAAAATATTTTGGTGTTACATTATCCCCCCACAAAATTAATTTCTCCCTTTAAATCTGTCTCGGTTATCAATGTTCTTATACTTAAATGTTCCTTTCATAGAACCCACATCATAAAAATTAAGACTAGAGCATATTTTAAAAAGGGATTGTCGTATACATGAAGGTTACCGATAGTAACACATGACTATATTTCTACATAAGAGAACATTGGTGGGATGTGAAAACAAGGAAATTAAGTAGAAATATTACTATCATTTTCTAACTGATAGTGATAGGTAACATTGATAAGAGATGGTAAATAATCCTATGATGATCTAATGTGCCATTTGATTCATCTGAAATGAAGGTACTCGGATAGATTTTTTGATTTCATGATCCTTTATCCTAAAGTTGATGAATTTTACTGAAAATTTATTCTTACATGATTTACAGACATACTCACAAATATTTGTGCCTTGATCAATTTTTTATACCCTTTTTCGAGAAATGATGATGAATTTTTCATTATTGAAGGCTTAACAGATCATGAGTTCCATAAATATAATTATAGATCATTTTATCAATATTTAGTTAAAATTAAAAAAAAAATAGTTAGCACAAGTTATCTAATATACATAAATCCCAATATGGTGGGATAATACTTTAATCTCTATAACATTTTCAATTGTATATCAAAAACTATTCCATAAATGATGAATATTTCAACCCTTCCAAAAGATGAAAAATCCAAAACTATATAAATACGTTAAATTAATATTCTTAAGATTTATCCCTAATATATTATACGGTACTTCATGGTTTATACATATCAAACATGTGAATACATTCATCACTTACTCTCTTGAAACGTGGTAATAACCTGAATTACCATACATATTTATTGTAGAAGGCATGTTTCATTATTCAAATGTTTATTGGATATATTACTTAACTCTAAAAATTTTGTAAGATTAATTAATGATAGAATAACATACATTTCAACCAATCCATTTTCAGTTCTGAGGTAATCAACACCAACCAATTTAATTATTCATAATAAATACATCATTATCGAAACATAATTACCTCAATGTTGGAAACATATTTAGGGTTATCTTTCACTTAATCATGTTTTTGGCATGAATATTTCCATTCCATTAAATTTCATTTATATTCAACCTGAACCATTTTTAATATTCTTTTAAATCCTTAGAAGAAAACATAAACCAAACAATCCTTATATATATATATATCAAAATTCAAAATTCAGGAATCCATGTTCATAAAAACATAAATTATTCCAATTAAACCTCAATCCATTAACATGTATGCCTTATTCTATTACTTGATACATATTTCTATTCAGATTTCAAATGTATTATTATCATCATCAGCTATATATCCATTACTCATATGACACAACTTATTCTCTTCAATAACATTCTAATTTGGACATCAATTTTCATAATGACTATTCCGTCGAAACATAATACAATTTAAGCATATATGATTTCTTATGGAAGAAAATATTCATATACATTGCATTAACTGAACCCTTTATTTTTTATTTTTTAGTTATGTTCTTCGTGCCATTATTTTTCGTAGTCTAAACATCTTCTTTTTCCTTTAATAAATTCACATAGTCAACTCTTTAAAAATTCATGAAACAAATAAAACTAAATATTCTTTCTTTCATGTTCTCCATTACCTAAACTCTTTGAAAACATCATCCGTCTCTTATTTGGTGAGTCTAATAGTTGGCCGAGGTAGACATTGTTTATCATGTTCTATGAAAACTAATTTGGTATGATCACAACAACCATCACTCCCGTGATTATCCCATTTGACATCTCATTAAAAAACATTCTATCACATTCAATGTCAATACAGTTAATTCAAGTTCCAGCCAATGAATAACAACAGAAATCATTGCATGAGAATCACTTATCAAAGAAAAAACCTGATAATTTGGAAAAAAATACATATAGTATTTCTAAATTAGGATACCCATTTCTTTAATCTAGGTAACCTGAAGGATAAACTTGGTCATCCATAGTCATCATCTATTTATATCAATCACTATGGTTTGTAATGTGTTTATGATTTCCAAAATCATGTCACTTGGGTGTGTCGAACCAGGTTTAAAATAAGGCCATTTGGCATTTACTAGTTCTTGATTGAACCTATCTTAATAATATGTTTTTAGGGTTTTTACCGCTATGTAAATCTATTCCAGAGCCACATCCACTGCTAGTATTCAGATAGGTATGTATTTTTAGGAAACTAATCACTATATCCCTTACCCAAATTCTAGGAAAATTTCCAAACCATTAACTAATATTTAAAATGAACCTTAGAGACATCCCTAGAAATATCCTTAGAAATATCCATAGGGATATCACTAGTGTTTTCTAATCTTATTTTCCATTGTTTGAAAAAACATATCATTTTATACCAACTATAGAAACCCTGAAATAACATACATGAATTCATCCTATTTTATTATTAATATTCATCATATTAATAAAGTACTTACATGATGAATGTAATATTTTGGTACCATCAGAATCTTGGAACAAAATATTCTCACTTAGTGAATGATCTTAAATCGTTCACAATAGTATAATTCTGTTTTTTACTTCTACTAAAACCCTTTCTTCATAATCAAGAGAAGGGAAAAAGAAGAACGTGGGGAGATGGAATTATCAGTAAGAATAAATGAAGGAAATACAAAAGCATAACATGAACATAAGTTTTTTAGAAGATCATCATAACATTTTAAGATCATACCCTACATGTCATTGATTAGAAACACACGACATGGAATAATTATTGGAAGTTAATAATAAATGAATTTTGAGATAATCAAGAACATGAACCATGTGAGTATATCATACGAATAGGACATAGAATTTTGAGAAAACACATTAATAAGTAATATCTTTCCCTACAAGTCATTTCTCATTTCAAAAAACATATAAGGGCACTTCCTGGGGACTACATCTACTGGGTGGGACACAACACCATCCTTAGTAATAGTACATTCTTTTTAATGGATCAAGAGTAGAAATCTTTCCATAGTCGATTGGGTTTCCCCATCTTCCTAGATGGATCAGGTTTCCATATCTTCTAATAGTGGATCGATTTCCCCATATTTCCATAGTGGATCTAGACACACCTGTTTCCCATTATGGATCCGGATGCACCTATTTCTCACTATGGATCAGGATATGACTATTTCTAATTTTTGATCAAACCCAAATACATATTTCCCATCATAATATAATGAGAGATAAATCTATAACCTATGAATTGTAGTGAGATATATGCCCCATCTAGATGATAATAAATTCATACATACATGTTATAAATAATAATAAACAATCATATAATAACCCATTAAATAAAATGGGTGTCATAAACATGCATCTATAACATAAACTATGGAAAAAGAATGGTATTGTAATCATTTCCTCAAATATTAAACATTGGAAAGATGCAAGATTAATTATCATATAACCATGACTGCGAAATAGGATTCATTAAAATATCACATGTGAGATAGAAATTATTTTCATAAATATTATTCCATAAAAACATAAAACATTAAAAGAAGAAATATGAATGTATAATATAAAACTTTTTTGCAAAAGATCATTAGTAACACCCAAACATTCATATTAGATGGAAAATAATTTTTAAATATCATTGAAAAATATATCTGGAGTTAAATATTATTTATTCATTGAAACTTTTTTTTATAACTTTAAATATTTTGAAAAACATTTATTCGAAAATTAACATGAATACTTATAAATTATTCGATAAAACCATTTTCCATTAAGTCATATGAAAGAAACATGGAAAAAACTATAAAACCTTTATAATTGAAACACAGTTTGGAATTTTTTTGGGAAAAAATATCTTTGAATACATATATAGGAAGCATTAGAAATTTCTGAAAAAAACTAATCTTTAAATGGATCCTAAAAAATTGAAAAAAATTTATATGAAAATACATTAAAAATATATAAAAGAAACATTTAAATAATTGAAACACATTTTTTGGAAACAATCTTTTTCCCAAAGCCATTTATTCATTTTCTGAATGAAACCACATTTATGGATGATTGGGAATCTTAAAACATACTCCAAACCAAACAATAGAAACCGGACCAGCATACACTCCATAAAATTGAAATTTAAAACTAGAAATATCAGAAAAATAATTTCACCCTTAAATGAATAAAAACTGACCTTTTTTGACCCACAATGTAGGATATGATAATGGGAAGCATCATATATCTCACTTGAAAAAACCTCCAGTTCAAAACCTTATGAAAACTAAGTTATCATAGTTCACATAAATCATATTCTAATTCTACCCCATGGGATGAGAGAATGAGATACTCAAATAGAGGCTTCATAAATAGGGAAAATATAAATTCTCTAACAATATTTTTGAGAAGAGAAACCTAGACATTCATTGTAAGGATCTTTCATAGTTCCAATGCCAAGACCCACTAAAGGGATGTCAAAATGAGAACACAAATCTCAATTTACATTTTTTTATGAAGTTATCCTCAGAAAAGTATAGATTTTAAGTCTAACCCTACCTTTTAAGAGCATAGAACAATAGGAAAGCTTCCATACTATAAGAAAAAAATGTTTTCCATCAGAGATGTGGAATCTTTCTTGATAAATTTTTACTTTCATCCAGGAATGTGAACAAACCATCATCATCAATGATCACTTCTTTATCATTATTTACTGGAGAGATATGGGGAACCATAATTGATAAAATAGTAAAAATATAAGCAAGTGAGGGGTAAACATGGCCACCAACACCCTCTAAGGACACAAGCCCTATATATACCTCAGAGATGGTAGGGCCATACAGATGTTTCAAGGTGGGACCACTAGAAAAACCCCATCAGACCCCTTCCTAAAACCCCAATAAGATTGGGAGAATTATATGAAACCTTAGGGAAGAAAATAACTTACATTTTATCCCATTTATTTGATCAAATCTCAGACATTTATATAAGATCATTGGGACAAAAACCTAGGGTGGCCAAGTGTCTTTGAGTGAGGATTGTGGATAGAGGTGGATTTCAACACCTAGGTTGTGGCTGGAGCATGAACAAGACCATCTTCCTCTGAATGGGACACATCCACCCCATCATTATTTGAAAACAGCCTTATAAAAACATATCAATGATGCTTTGATAATCTATTAAAACACATTTTAAGCATAAATATATATTTTTTTAAAAAAATAATTTCAAAATCCCTTAAAAATAATGAATTTAAAAAATAATAGGGGAAGTTTTTTTTCATAAAAATTAATCATTTAAACTTTCCTTTTATGATTCAAAGGAAGGAACTCCCTGATTATGGATAAATCCATACATGTTGAAAATTTCTTTTACACCATAAAATATTTAGAAAAGGGTATAGATCCAAAAATGACAAGAATATTAATTAGAAAAAAAATATATCCTAAAAAGTAAAACATGGGTAAAACGACCTTAAAATATCATATTGGTATAATAAAATATTTTTGAATTTTTTTAGTTATAATTATTTTAAAGAACACATATTTATGACCTAATAAGGAGATAATGTTAGATTTTTTGAAACACACTGTCATAATTATATTTTTTACAAAAGGGAGTGAAAATGGATATAAACTATTACCACTTTGTAACATTAAATCATACACCACATGTAAGTAAATGAAATTACATGTTTCTTAAAGTATTTTGGAATGAATTATATTCATGAGATAACTTATGAAATTGATGTGTATACAACTCATATAAGCATATAGATGCATTACAAGACTTGTGTCTCAAAGAAGGTAAATTGAGATATCATTACTTTACTGATTTGTTAAAATTTACAACATAAACCATATGGAAAAAATATCATAAAACTGATATTTAAATACCCATAAAATAATTTATTAGAATAATAATGTAATTCCATGGGCTATATACACACCACATATAAGAAATATGAGGGGAACATAGATTGTGTCTCATAGAAAATAAAAGGGAAATGAGAAAACCCTTGTATTAATTCTTGAATTTATTCATACATGTTCAACCCTATGGTATAATAAATATAATTTTATTAGAAATACACCAAAGAAAAATATTATTATATATAATACCATATATAATTTTATTATGATTATATATTATCAGTTTATTAAAAATATATGATAATGTTATGTTTCAGGTGATATCTGTATTGTTTTTCGTATATGTTTTGACTTGTTATTATTTATCCTATTATATAGATAATGATTTACTTATTTGATGATTTTAAAAAATTAATTATATATCATAAATATTAATTTTATAAATATAAATAAAAATCTATAAAATATAGATATATTAAATATAATACACCATTTTTGGAGACTGTCGGTCGTACGTTGCATGAATATTGTTTTATGTTTTCATTTCATACTGAAATAAATAAATTAATTGAAAATTATATATATTTATATATAAAATAATTTATTTAGAATTATTATATCATTAATATCATATTAGTTCAATGAGCCCATCCTTAATACATTCCATGTGTTGTACGAATAAATCACACCACATTGTGGATATAGAAGTCCACACATCCACAAAAAAGGTTATCGTATCTTCAAAAAATGGAAGAACAAAAGTATGTTTTATATAACAATTCCAGAAGAATAAATACATCATGAATATAATATAAAATATAGTTTCTATCATTATTCACAACAATGAGAGGCGTTGAAGAAAAACCAAACAATTTCATTTCACGATGTGATAGTTTTTCGTACATAAGGAAAATAAGTTCATTACTAATAAGAAGTAAATGTGTTTAATTATATGTAAAAACCTCATAATAAAAAAATATTAGAATATTTATGATACAGAGGTGATTATATAATCATTTAATATGAAGAGTTGTGTGGGTGTAGAACAAAAATAATACCAAGGAGCTTAAGGATGGATGTTACTTCTTCTTTGGGTAACTCCTCTTAGTTTGCACCAATGAGATTCTTTGTTTGGCATTTCGGCCAAAAAAAGGATTATAGGATTAAGGTAGTGATTTTGATATCTTATTTAAGTAGATTATTTGGAATAAAAGGTCTTTATAGTTTATAATAATTATGAGGGGTTAGTTCCTTTATAGTTGAGGAGGGGCAATCTTGTAAATTTATTAAAATGGAATTACAACCACATTTCATTCTTGAAAAGTGTCTCCAATAATAGTTTAAAACACATATAATGGTGAATATGGTTGAAATAAGAACATAAAATGGATTTTTGAAAATTTTTATAGTCATTTTGGACCTTATGTTTACGTTTTGGTCATTCATTGAGATAATTGTTCTCTTAATAGTTGTAACTAATTTTTATCACATTCACTAATATTTTGGGTCCACAAATTTTTTGACCTTATTATAAATTATAAATTATTATTATTTAATATTATGAATTCATTTTTCCAATTTCAAATAATATAATTGGAAGAAATTAATTTAAAATTAATCATATAGACATGCTACGACATCAGGGTTTAACGAAAAAAGGCCCAAATGTTTGTATATCATATATAAATGTGAAATTATTTACAATGAAATAAATTGTATTAAAAAATTTAATATTTATATAATTAAAATTTAAAACCAAACTAAAATATAAATGAACTATATAAATAATTTATACAAAAAAAATTAAAATTAAAATTCAATATTTTCACTATTTATAAAAATGAAACATCTCAGAAAAAGAACAACAATTCACCCAATGTAAATATCTATATTCCTCTTAAGAATTGATTTGTTTCCATAGAAATATTATTAACGGTAAAAAATCATATTTGAAATGGGATTTCCATTAATATGGCCTAAAATTACTATTTTTAAAAATACATATTTTTATTAATAAAATTCTATTTATTATTATCTTATAGAAAAAAAATCTATTGGAATAGTATAAAAAATATTTATCTAAAAAATAATATATAAATTTTATATAAAAATTTAATCAAAACAAGGTTTTTAATTTATTCTGATAAAATTTCATTTGAACATTGACAAATTATTTTTAAAAAAATTAATATCATTATTTTCAAATATTTTTATGTTCAATTATGCTAGTTAACAATAAAGTATTAATTTATATAAAATTTTAAATCAATTTTTTTAAAATTTTATAATCTTATTCAAAACATTCATTCCAATAATTAGGTTGTAGCTATATTTATTTAATAATAAAATTAATAATATCATATAGTTTTGTAAAACACAACCTTGCATTTAACAAATGCTATTGGACAGACTCAAAATAATATACAATACAATCCAAACATAGTTTTTCATGTACTAAAAAAAATTTAACTGTTGTGTTTAGCATAATATTGATTTTTTATTGCATATAATGCAATCCACACAGAAATTTTTCATATAAAAAGGTTTATTCAGTGTTGTGTGAAATGTAAAACATCAAAATATTAAATTAATATGAAAATAAATAATTCCCATATTATCTTGGTGTTATAGTTTGAGATGCTTTCATTGAATTTATGTTGGGTGGGTGAATAGAAAATCAAAATTTTGGTTAATCAGGGACAAGATTTGAGTTCCCACATTTTTCTCTTGTGTGTGTGCATATATTAGGGGTGAAAGTAAAATATTGTTGATTTAACCTATTATCATGAGTGAGCGAATTTAATTACTGATGATTTAAAATTAGTGTGTGTTTGAAAAAAAAAATGAAATCATTAGTTATATAATATTTACTAGAGAGAGATTCAAGTAAGATACATCGGTATGAAATTATAAGACATAATATGTAGTGATTAGTGTTACTATATAGAGGTTCCAGGTTGTGTTAGTGATGCATTCCATTATGTTCATATAACAGATCACAGACCTGAGGTACGAGGATTGTGAGAAACACACATCAATGGAACCCTTGATAGAGTACATTAGATATAAAATTTATGAAAAAAGTTAGTGATCTATTTAATTTTTTTTACTAAAGTGAGTAATTATAATTACCTATTAAGAGATAAAAATAATATTATGGGAGTTGGCTAAAATTATATTTACTACATATTATATGTAATTTTCATGGATAGTTAGGAGTCTACAGTTAAATGATGTAGTCACCCATACTGGGGGAAATACATGTAAATCTTGTTTCCTTTATTATAATTTCCTATAATTTCATACAATATGTGGTTGATATTTATAAATTTGAAATCAATATAAACTCTAAAAAGTTATAGGGGTTAATTTCAATATATATTAAATTTTAAAATATTACCACTACTTCCACACCCTCCTTCGTGGTTCTTACACTCATGGTCGTTTCAATTTGTATCAAAATCATATATTTTCCCATTTTAGGATACCAAATTTTATTTTCATGAATAATCTCAACTCTCTGAATAGAATAGTTATTCATTCCTATGATAGAGAATATTTTCATCGATAGAAAGAAATGACACCCTATCTTTTGTCTCTTGTACTCGAGGTAATTTAGGATGCCACAATTGGGTTTCCCCCCACTGAGAATGATGGTCCTTTGACATTTACTAATAAAACAATTCTTGAGGTTGAAGGGAAATTATAAACCAATATTATAATTTATTTGTCATAAAATTTTTATATGTAGGTTATTCCTCTCAAAACAACTTCAGAAACCTTGTAAAAGCATGAAAGCATCTTTTAAAAAATATCAATGTGATGGAATTAATGTTATAACGTGGTGAAGAATGTTCAAATATATCATAATTGTAAATAATGAAACTATTTATGAGTACTTTACTATAGTTAATGAATGTTTCTGTAACATCCCAGATAAATGAAGAATTTGAAATTTTCATATTTATTAATATTTGTGAATTAAATATTAATTTTACTATAAAGGGGTTTCTTTGTTTGATAGCGTACCCAATACGCAACAACAAGTTCCTTTGAAATCTTACATTGCTCACTAATAATATAATATTATTATTTTATATGGTAGTTTACTCCTAGCCATTGTATTGGTGGTAATGAACAAAACTAACTAAAATATTATTATACATGTTTGTTAAATGTATTTACATTTATCCAATAAATGTTAGAGGCTTAAAATATGAATAAATCTAATTTAAAGCATAATTTACATTAAATGGTTGATTTACCACCTTTTAATGGAAAAACCTCTTTAAATCTAATTTTGGTCACTTTAATACATTATATTTGACCAAATAGAATCCTTCTTTAGAATGGGGACATCAAAATTTAATTTGTGTATGTTTTTGGAACTTTTCTGATAAAGTTCATTTTTTAATGAATAGTGAAAATATTTTATTTTAATTCAAAACTACATTTTAATCTAATTTATTTATATGGGTATATTATCTTTGTTATTTTCTTTAAAGTGAATTTAGAATATATTTTCACTTTTTAATCCAATTTTGGTCATTGGAATTAATTTCACTTTGAAATTGGACATAAACAAGTATATATTTTTTGATAGTTATTGATACTTAAAAACACGCTATTTGTTTTGATAACCGGAATTAATTTTAAAGTTAAATAATTCCACTTATATGTTCTGAGTTTGGTAAAATATAAATCATTTTTTAATTTTTAATATCAAATAAATCTTGGGCATATTTTTTGGTATTTTTCTGAAAAACATTAATTTTTTATGAATAGTGAAACCACTTAGTAGTAGAAAAAAATAGAATTTTTCATTTAATGAAATCTTACCACTTCTGTGAATTTAATTTTTAAAAACCTACATATATGGTTGTTATCTAGAAGTAAAATTTGGTTCAATAAGATTAAAATATTTATTGCTGAAGGGAAACATTTGAATTTTATTTACCACGGTTAAAGGTAAATAGGTTAATTCAAGGTAAAAACCTATTATAATAATTCAAAATAACCATAACACATATCCAAAACATATTTTTTGAGTCATTAACGACCATGGGAATCTTTGGGTAGATTTTGGGACCCCATTGAGCCACTTGGGAGTGAAAATGACACTTTAAATTAATTAACTTAAAGTAAAGGAAAAAAAACAAAAATATTTTAGTAAATTAATTTTCACATGGGGTTATATAAATTATATTTTAGACTATAAATATTCATCGGAAATATTGACATATATTATTCATCGTGGTAATTATTTTATAATTTTTAGACACCAAATAAATTAAATTATTTATGACACAATAACGATGCAGTATTTACATAATTAATAAATCATTTAAATAAATAAGATTATAAAAATTAAAATAACATCCAAAACCTTTCCAATTCTTGTTGGATGATTTTATTTCGACCATGAGTCAACTTATATTCGACTATAATGATTTTTGGACCTTTTGAAACCGAAAATCTTTATATAATAAAATAATAGTAAAACACTTTCCTAAAGAGCCCCTCCTCTATCTTATAAAAGAAGACCACTTATAACTAATTCCTCACACCTCTGAAGCCATTTTTTTCATCCAAAATCTTCCCAAATAATCTCCCTAAATCCCTCTCCTCCTTCTAGAAGCCTTAACTTAGGCAGAAGGCACTTTAATAAATTATTTGGTTCCAACCAAAGGGAGTTACCCAAATTAAAGGTAATGGTTTCTCTTAAATTGTTTTGTTTTAATTTACTTATCCAACCCCTAAAATCTTTTTATTCCTTTATTTTGTAACAAAATAATTAAACCCAATATACTAGTATGTTTTTATGGGAATTATTTGAGTTAAACATACACACATCACCATCTAATGCATTAAGAACATAATGTTTTTGGATGGCAAACTAACGCCTCACGAAATGATGATTGTTCGATTTTCTCCTTCCGCCTATAATGGTGGCCATTATGATGTCACTTTATTTATATATGATATATATTATGTTTAAGTTTTATTTGTTTTTTTGTAATTTCTATTTATATCATGATTTTATGGTTTCCGTTATGGGTAAACGCAATAATCCCATTAGAGGAAGTGCGGACTACCGCCCCCTCAAAGTGATATGAATTTTTTATACCATATATGGTACATATAAAGGATATATTTCATGATATTATATATGATAAAATACTGGAATTAAAATACTACTATGTATCATTATGTTTTAATTCCATTAAATATGAAATAGAAATGGAAGTTGCGTTCATGTGTACGTACGACTTACCGTCTCCATGAATGGTGCATTTCATTTCTTACATCTAAATGTTGTGTACTATTATAAATAAATGTATATGATTGATATATATTATATATATGATATCCAAATCATTAATATAATTCTGGATATAATGAACCATTGACCACTTGAACAACATATAATTATAACAAGTCCATTTTTTACTCAAGTACCAAATATCGACCAAATGAACATTATTAACATAAATGATTACATAATGTTTATAACATGTTAATAAGTGATATAAAAAGGAATAGTAAACATTAAAAATGTTCTTAATAATTTATAAATTAACTATAGTCTATTATTTATGAGATTAAAGAACGATCGAGTCAAGTCGGACACAAGGTAAGGGATCTGACGTCTCCCTTTCTTTTCATGTACTCTATTTTATGTAAATTATTTTATGATCCATGTTATTATGTAGGACGATGTTATTTAATATTCACCACACTGCTATTTTTATTTTAATATGACGAGATACCTCCTCTTACTCTCATCAATTCATTTTAAGAATTTATAAGTGGCACCGTTGGGCTGCCAAATTTTTGGAAGGGATTTTCTTATCTCACTTTCAATTCTGTGAGACATCCATTGTTCACCACTAATTTATTGAATATGGTGTATTGTGTACTTACAATTGATATATATTATAATTATTATCTTTATATTCATGTTATTCTGTGAATCATCTGGTGGTTATCAACTTTTGTTCATACAACCTAGTTGATTACAACGTGGTAAAGGGTTTCATCTCATTTTTTATTCCCATGAGATTCATGCTATATTTTCCACTATTTTCTATTGTGTGGTTTAAGAACTTACAATTGTTGTACTATTTGTGTAATATAATTTCATTTATGAGTATTTACATATTCATAGTTTGATCCTTATTTCATGTGGCATATGTTTTGTAAGTTAGCAAATCGGTAAGGGACCCTTTCACCCTGTTTTTTTTAAGTCTTATTTTTGTTAGATATTTTAATTTACGTCTTATTATGTTGGGATACGTTATTATATATCCTTATTTATTAAAACATTATGTACAAGTGTTTAGGTACCCTTTTTATCTCATCTACTAATTTTCTGAATTTTAAAGAGACAATATTAGGCTGTCGAATTTTTACAGGGGAACATCTTAACCCAATTTCGATTCTTTGGTTTCAACTTGTACGTATTGAATATGTCATCCTATGAATATGTGTGAATGACCTATGATTGTTTTACACATAAATATCCTCTTATATTGGGTGTATTAATATTTTTGACACATAATTATGAGATTGATTTATCCACAATTTAAGGATACCATCTTTATAAGGGATTTCATCTCAATTTACGTTTCCATTGAGACTTCATTTTTTATGCACCAATTTCCTCTTATATGGTGTATATACTATCCTTTGAAAAATTATATCATGAATCCCTTTATTCTAATGATATTTTAATGTTATGATTAAATTTTATTCCTCAATTATTTGTATTCAAGAGTCTCTCATTTTGTTAAAAAACACTTAAACTAAAATATCGTTTTAAATGTTATAATGATTTATTCTTCTAAATATTTCCCATTAATGTAAATGTTTTAAAAATGGGTTTTAGGATTTATTTATATGAAAATTAATATTTTCAAATGATAATTCATTTAAAATCTTCAAAGTGGTATGTGAAACTTTGATTCAAAAATCAATTTTTAAATGGTTTATGAAAATATATTGATTATTTCAATATCATAAAATTACTTCATGTGATTGAAAAAGAAATATTATTAGAGAAATTTTTACATTTGCAATATTTTATGTTTTATGATGGTACGTGGACATTTGATGGTTGGTTATGTTATAAAACATATGACGGGTGGTTTCGTGAATACCGGGACGGGTGGTTATGTTATAACCTCCAATGCATTGGGTAAAGAAGTGAGCCATATGGATATTCCATTTAGGGATATGTGTGTAATTCTACCATATGGTTATTCCATTTATGTATGTTTATGTCCCAAGTTACCTTTATATGTTATGTGTTATTTTTATGGGTTTTATTGTAACCTTTTGGTTTCAAAAGGGTATGTAGTGATATTTTATTCAGTGAAGAGTATTTACTACTTTATAAAGGTGAAAATTATTACTTATGTTATAGTATTTATGGTTTACTTGTTTTTTTTAAAAACTAACAGTTTTTCTTCATTGTGTATCCCTTACTGATATTTTTATGCTCATCCCAATTTTGTTGAAATGTTTTTCATAGGACTTAATGTGGAATAGGGTCAAGGATGGGATCAAGGAAAATTCACACTTTCTAAAACTTGGAACTAGACATGTTTCTTTTTAAGAGATTTTATTTTATGAAAACAATGGATACTGTGTAGTAGTGTCTACTTGTAATATTCAAGTTCTTATTTAATAGTTATCACCTAATTCTATAAAACTCTAATCCTAAAGATATCCTCAATGAGAATTATTAATTTCATTCAATACTATGTAAGGTTTAAGGCTGGGTCCTTAAAGTTGGTACCAGAGGTCAGTTTAGATAACTTTAGAGGTTAGGGTATTCTTTAAGCATAAGTGACATTACAATAATGGTTAGGATTTTAGAAAGACTCGTAGTTTTTTTTTGATAAAGTGAATGAGTTTAAGATAACAGGAATACATATATCATTGGATTTATCTTCCTCATAAGATATTATATAATTATTTTACTGATATACTCACACTTGCCTTTTTGGTTTTAGTCAATGGATGGATCTAATAGAAATCAAAGTAACAATGGATGTGAAGAAAACTATGACGATTTTCTGAATGAACAATTTAATGAAATGGGAGATCCAATGAGAACTCTTGTGGTTATTCTCAACCAACTATCTGGAGTCACGATTGAAAACCTTAACCTTGGTGACTTTTATAAGGTTTCTTATATGTGAGAAACAAATTTCTATGGAAGTTCAGGTAAAAATCATAAAGGTAAGTATGCTCAAAAATCATTGTATCAAGGATGTGGAAAGAAACACCTAGAAAAATTCTTAAAAGGGATGATCAGATGATATAGATGTGGAAATGAAGGTCATAAAGCAAGAACCTTCAATGGAAAAAGGAAGCATCCAGTAGAATCTAGGAAAGGGAAAGAAGTTCATTCTGAAGTATCAATTGAATGTTTTAAATGTGGTGTGCATGGTCATTATACAAACACATGTCCTATGAAGATGTTTCGAGAATGGGATCATCAAGATTGTAAAAATATTTGTTTACCAATACCTAATTCCATACTGACTAAAGATGAAGAAACTGACAATGACCAATGAAAGGTATGGATTATTTCTTAACATATGTTTTGACATTATTGAATCTTAGGATATGATTTGTGATTTTTTTATTGGGAAAAAGTACATAAAAATAATTTGTAAAGGAATGATTAATGGATCATGAAGAATGTTGAATGAGTAAGATGTCAACATATATGAGATTCAAGTGTTATGGTATATTTTAGGATGGTGAAATGTTTAAAAGTATTAAGGATCTTTTGATGATGGTAATTAAATTAGAAGACTTTTTATAGTATGTGTAACCATGATGCTTGATATATGAAAATGTTATTCAGGGAATAATTATCTTTTCTTTTGTGGATATAGTTATAATGAACTATTTGGGTTTATATGATCCTTGAATTTTAGGAAATTATTGGTTAATACATTTTTATGATGAAAAATGAATGTTATTATAAATCCTTCACTATTAAATTATATTATGGTTATTTTTAATAAATTTATCTTTTTTTGGGAATGATAAATAATTATATAGTTTTTTAAAAATGGAAAACACGCGGACCATGTGAAAACCCGTCGCGTCGGACAAAGCTGTGAGAATCGAACCCACAACCAAAGTGCGACTGGTATTTATCGCCCACCACTTGACTACGTGAAGTCCCTGGTTTGTATCACTAATTCATTTATGTTATCTGATTTTATGAATCAAGAAGAAGTCGATTTTGGGTTATCTATGGAAATTATTAACCTATCATGGAGGATATGTGATTAGGTTAATTACTTTTCAATATGAGACATTAAAAGTAACTGATGTTATTTGGAGATAAATGTTATGATTTATCTTGGAAGACTATGTGATTAGATCCTTTTGAGATTTGTATTTCAATACTAGTTTGGATTACTTTAAATAATTTTATGGGAAAGTGTTTATTGAATTTTATTTGTTGAAATTTGAGTTTTGTTTGCCAAATTTTAGAGATTAAGAGTAGTTTTTATTTTTGTAAAATATTATCATTTTTGGGGATTATCTGATCTGGTGTTAACCATTTTGGTTTTTGTTAAGGTCTAAATACATGGGAAATATATAGATCATTTTTTTGGATTATTTGATTCTATTGAAGTTTATTATAGCACTCTTAATGTGAAAAACGTCATCCTGAATACTCACTGTTTGGAGAAAATATGAGTTTCTGTTAGAAATCTAGTAAAATATGAATGTCTATATGACAAGTAAGTATATTTATTTATGTTTTTAGTTATTCTCATAAATAAATTCCTCAATAAAAAGTATCTTAAAACAAAAACTTTTTCTATTAACTTTTCCTATTGGGGAATCACAAACTGTTAAACCCATCACAAGTTTGTGATTTTCTGTTGGTTAACTTTCTCCTAAACATGTTTTCTATCACTCTCCATCAGAACATGATGGTTTGTTTTCTACACCATATCCATGTTTACATGGAATCCTAGTATATTTTTTCTAGGGTAACCTTTGTACTTCTCTTCCCTTATTTTAAAGTGATAGTTTTATTGTCTTTTTTTCGAGGTGGGGATTTCAATTAAGTTCCCGAGCCCAATTTTGTAATTGAGAGGATGTAATTCCTAAAATGGGGAAAGGATGAAACATCCCTGATAAATGAAAAATCTGAAATTTTCATATTTATTAATATTTGTGAATTAAATATTAATTTTACTTTAAAGGGGTTTCTATGTTCGATAGAATACTCAATACGCAACAATGGGTTCCTTTGAAATCTTACGTTGCATACTAATAATATAAAATTATTACTTTATATGGTAGTTAACTCCTAGACGTTGTATTGGTGGGAATTAAAAAAAATAACTAAAATATAATTATACGTGTTTGTTAAATTTATTTACATTTATCCAATAAATGTTAGAGGCTTAAACTAGGAATAAATCTAATTTTATGCATAATTTTTATTAAAAGGTCGATATACCGCCTTTTAATAGTGAACCCTATTTAATTCTAATTTTGGTCACTTTAATACATTATATTTGACCAAATGAAATCTTTCTTTATAATGGGGTCATTAAAATTTACTTTGTGTAAATTTTTGTAATTTTTCTGACTAAGTTCATTTTTAATGAATAGTGAAAATATTGTATTTTAATTCAAAACTACATTTTAATCTAATTTATTTATATGGTTATATTATCTTTTTAATTTTTTTTAAAGTGTAATTTGAATATATTTTAACCATTTAATCTAATTTTGGTCATTGTAATTAATTTCACTTTGAAATTGGACATAAATAAGTATCAATCTTTTGATAGTTATTATTTCGGAAAACACGCTATTTATTTTGATAACGGGAATTAATTTTAAAATTAATTAATTCCAATTATATGTTTTGAATTTTTTCAAAAAGGCATAATTTTTGAATTCGGAATATCAAATAAATCGTAAGCTGAATTTTTTGTATTTTTCTGAAAAACTTCAATTTTTATGAATAGTGAAACCACTTAGTAGTAGTTAAAAAACAGAATTTTTCATTTAAATTAAACTTTACCACTTATGTGAATTGAATTTCGAAAATCCAACACACATGGTTGTTATCAAAAAGTATAATTTGGTTCAATAAGATGAAAATAATTTTTGGCGAATAGTAACTTTTGACTTTTAATTAACACAGTTAATGGTAAATAGGTTATTTCAAGGTAAAAAGAATATTATAATAATTCAAAATTACCTTAACACTTATAGAAACCATATTGGTTTTGTCATTAACGACCATATGCATCTTTGAGTCGATTTTGGGACCCCATTTAGCCACATGGGAGTGAAAATGACAATTTAGATTAATTAACTTAAAGTAAAGGCAAAAATGACAAAAGAAAATATATTTTAGTAAATTAATTTTTACAAGGTGTCATATAAATTACCTTTTCAACTATAAATATTCATTGGAAAGATAATAATATTTTCTACATCATGGTATTTTTTATAATATTTATAAATCAAATAAATTAAATTATTTATGACAAAATAATGATGCAGTATTTACATCATTAATAGATCATTTAAATAAATAATATTATAAATATTTAAATAACATCCAAAACCTCTCCAATTATTATTTTCTGATTTTATCTAGACCATGAGTCATCTTATATGTGACTATAATTATTTTTGGACCTTTTGAAACAAAAAATCATTATATAATAAAATAATAGCATCACACTTTCCTAAAGAGCCCCTCTCCCTTATAAAAGGAGGCCACTTATAACAAATTCCTCACACATCTCAAGCCATTTATCTCATCTAAAATATACACAATTAATATCCCTACATACCTCCCCTCCACCTATAAGCCTTACCGTAGGCGAAAGGCACTTCAAAAAGTCATTTGGTTCAAACCAAAGGGAGTTACCCAAATTAAAGGTAACCGTTTCTCTTAAATTGTTTTCTTTTATTTTACTTCTCCAACCCCTAAACTCTTTTTATTACTTTCTTTTGTACAAAAATAAGTATCCTCAATACACTAGTAATTTTTTATGATAATTATTCGAGCTACACTCACACACACCTCCATCTAATGGATGAAGAATATAATGTTTGTGTGGATGGAAAACTAACGCCTCACGAAATGATGATTGTTCGATTATCTCTTACCGCATATCATTGTGGGAATTATGATGGATATGTCTTTATATATGATATATATTATGTTTATGTTTTTTTATTCTTCTGTAATTTCCATTTATATCATTCCTTTATGGTTTCCATTATGGGTAAACGTGATAATCTCATTAGAGGAAGTGCGGACTACCGCCCACTCAAAGTGATATGACCCGTTCATACTATATGTGGTACGTATAAAGGATAGATTTAATGATATTTTATATGATACAATACTGTAATTATAATACTACTATGTATCATTATGTTTTAATTCCATTTAATATGAAATAGAAATGGGAGTAGCGTTCATGCGTACGTATGACTTACCGTCTCCATGAATGGTGCATTTCATTTCTTACCTCTAAATGTTATGTACTATTATAAATACATGTATATGATGGATAAATATTTTATTTATTATATCCAAATCATTAATATTATTCTGGATATAATGAACCATTGAACACATGAACAACATGTAATTATAAGAAGTCCATTTTTGACTCAAGTACCAAATATCGACCAAACAAAAATTATTAACTTAAATGATTACATAATGTTTATAACATATTAATAATTGATATAAAAAGGAATAATAAACTTGTAAAAGGTTCTTCATAAAGTATAAATTATCTTTATTTTATTATTCTGGAGATTAAATAACGTTCGAGTCAATTTGGACACGAGGTAAGGGATCCGACCTCTCTCTTTCATTTCAAGTACTCTCTTTTATGTCATTTATATTATGCTCCATGTTATTATGTTGGAGGATCATCTTTTATAGTCACCATACTGTAATTTGTATTTTCATATTATGAGACACCCCCTCTTACTCTCATCAATTAATTTTAATAATTTTTATGTGGTGCCATTAGGCTGACGAATTTTTTTAAGGAATTTTCTTATCTCAATTTCACTTCCACGAGACTTCCTTTGTTAGCCACTAATTTATTGAATGTGGTGAATTGTGTAATTAAAATTGATATATATTATCATGATTTTCTTTATATTCATGTAATTCTATGAATCATTTTGTGGTTATTAACTTTTGGTCATATGACTCAGTTGATTACAACGTGGTAAAGGGTTTCATCTCACTTTTTATTCCCATGTGATTCATGCTATATTTTCCACTATTTCCAATTGTGTGGTGTATGTACTGCCAATGATTGTAATCTTTGTGTAATATAAATTAATTTATGAGTATTTACATATTCATTTTATGATCCTTATTTTATGCAGAGTATGTTTTGTATGTTACCAAATCGGCAAGGGAACCTTTCACCTCCTTCTTTTAATGTCTTCTTTTTGTGATGTATTTAAATTTACATCTTATTACATGGGGATATGTTCTCCTATATCCATATTGATATAAAAATTATGTAAAAGTGTTGAGGTACCCTTTTTATCTTATCAACTCATTTTCTGAATTTTAAAGAGACGCCGTTAGGCTGTCGAATTTTTACAGGGGAAGTTCTTAACCCAATTTCGATTCTTTGGGTTCAACTTGTACTTATTGAATATGACATCCTTTGAATATGTTTGAATTAACTCTGATTGTGTTACACTTAATATCAACACATTTTGGGTTTATTTATATTTTTCGCACATAATTATGAGATTGATTTATCCTTAATTTAAGGATACCATCTTTATAAGGTATTTCATCTCAATTTGTGTTTCCAATGATACTTTATTTTTGTTATGCACCAATTCCCTCTTATATGGTGCATATACTGTCCTTTGACATATTACATCATTAATCCCTTTATTATCATAATATTATAAAGATCTTATTAAATTTTATTCCTCAATTATTTGTATTCAAGAGTCTCTAATTTTGTTAAAAAACTCTTTAACTACATTGCAATGCCCTCAGAAAAAACACCCAAAATTGACTGCTCGCACGCCCTGAACGGGCGTCTGATGAAAAAGATGCTGAACTCTGCTCACAGCTTAAAAGATAGGTTGTGGGACCCACAAATGAACTCTATTTCCAACGCCTGAAGCCTTCCTAGAAATCTCTACCTCGGTGCCAGGGTCCCAACTCCACCGACATCGCTCAAAACAGACACCGGATAACGAGCGTGTTGTGCCACCGAGGCTCCCGTAGTAGGAATTTAAAACCGCCGAAGCCATATAAAGATGTTCATCTCAATTACAAGAATTCATCTTTGTAGACGGTACACGAATCCAACACTTGGCCTGAGTTCTATGGCAGTTTTAATTTTTAATAGACTGGACGGGTGGGTCAGGCCGGTTCTGGAAGCCCACCATACCTGATCCAGCCCACGGTTCACCGCGTGGGCCGGCCCGCCTTGCCCAGATCGACTTAAGCTGGTTCGGCATTACCTCAATGGGACCTGAGTATTGTGGGTCTCTGTTTGCCATCCGGGGTCCGAAGACACCGGTCTCCCACGGGTGCCGACCGGCAAAAGTCGGTCCAGCTGCGTCGTTACCCCCCGATGGCACCCCCCCTCCGCTGCCCGGACCAGCTCCCGTTCTCCCACCGTGCCGACGCCGCCTCACCCAACCACCTAGCTGTCGAGCTTCCGAATACCGCCTGGATGACCGTGCCTCCTCCTGGACCCCCACCGCGCTGCCGCTGGGCCTCGCCGCGACGCCGCTGAGCCTCGCCGGACCACCAGAAAAACACTCAACAACTCCCGAAACATTTCCGGACGATTGCGGTGATCTCGAACCTAGGATTTAAAATCTGAAAAGTGAAGTGGTAAGCTCAAAATATAAACTATGCAAGTATGGGATTCAATTGAAATTTAAACAGTGTTTCGACATCAATAATTTTGATCGAAGATGATGGGGGAAATTGAAATGGAAACGAGAAGATCCTACTTCGGGGGCTTAGCCCGTCGCTTCGCAACGATCCACCGACCACAATCGCTTGAAGAGGAGGAGGAGATGGAGAGCATGGTGTTGAGAGGGGATCCTTGGTTGAGTCTTTCAATAGGATTCAAAATGGGAAGGATGAGAGGGGTTATGGCTTAAGTAAAAAATTAGTTAATTTTTAAATTAATTAACTTTAATCCCACACTAGTAGGCCTGTTCCCTAACACTCAGCAGGGTTAAGATCAAGCCTCTCCTAGGGTAAACGTCATGCCCTTAGCAAAATAGAAGTCTTGGAATTTTAATCTGGTCCTCCGTTCAAATGTTCGAAAACTTAATGCTCGAGGCCTCCAAATTACGAAAACGCCCCTGGTGGCATTTTCCAATGAAGTGTCCCGCCTGTGAAAATTACACCCCTCCTAGGGTAAAAATCATGATTCAGACTCAACAGTGCCCCAATTGTCCCATACGAGCTACCATTTATGAGATATCCTATTTATTTGGAATTCCCAATGTGAACGCACTGAAATAAAATAATTCAGGAAACCCCGGGGCACAGAATCACACGGCCTCTAAAGGAACTTCTCTGGAATAACATCAAGAATTTTTCCAAATACTTTTATAGAAAAAACTATGTTCTTAAATCATTCCTTCCTTCATGATTTTCATCCTCATAAAGAAAAACTAGGGAACAACACAGGGTACTAAGCCAACACCTAGATCTCCCGTAACCAGGAAAACTCTTGCACTGATCTATGTCACCACACACAAAGGATTTGATCCATTCACACGAGGTATTCCCTCGCTGATGACGTGCATATGAGCACGCACACATCTCCTCAGGTATGTCAAGTGGGAGGTGTCGTGCACCCACTCCAAACATTTGGGGGGTTAGGCCAAGGTGGTAAAAAACCTCGCCATCCCTTCGCACAGTCTCAAATGGCCCGAAGGCCCTCATGGGTAGCTCACCTCCCCGGTCGAGCCCCCATGTTGCACGCCGCGACTGGAATCACCATTTGGACCTGTGAAAAAGACCGATGACTCCCTCTTTCAGAATATTCATATGTTGAAACACCAAAGGATATCCGTTCACACAAGGCTTCACAGTCGATGTCCCACGACCAAGACTCTCTTACATGCTTGAAAAACAAAGGAGTCAATACTATAGACTAAATAAAAGGTTCCACATCTTCTAATATATTGACAAAGGGTTACACCGATTCCTCGCGTCACCCTAGTGACCCATCAAACAAAGATCAGGGAGAAAATAATTTCAAATACAGAGTCTATGAATTCTACTGGAAAAAGTAGAAGATCTGTAGAGCGTACCACTTATCACCACATGATTTGCAGGATTGTAGAAATCCAAATATCGCGGCTATCCGTGGTCCTAACTGTCAGCTCCTGGAGACTGATGTTGACCCCATGGTGGTGATGGGAAGACCTTGTAATGTCATCCCCCACTTTCAGTGCCTCCCGATCTTCTGCTAGCACCACCTCTCTAGGAACTACTCCGATCACGGTGCTACCTCTGCCATGGTGGTGCGCATGCTAACTTCCCATAGTTCTTAGCATACCTGGTTGGGCTGCCCCATTCAAAGTGACCTCGCCTATCACAAACATAGCACGAGTGCTCTCTGGGCTGCCCTGGTGCCCTCTGGTGCCACTATGGTGTACAACCACGGCCTAGGTTCCACTCATAAGAAGCGTCTCCTCATCTGAGGCCCTGTGCTTTGCCGCCACAGTGGTGCATGACCATGTCCCTGAAACTGGCGGTGGGAAGGCCACCTGCGTCGTGGTTCTGTCATCCGGTACCTCCTAGCTATGAAAAACGTCTCAGCTCTGTCGTGCCTACTGCCACCACCAACTATAAAATGTGACAGAAAGATCTATGTCATCAGTTTCTCCTCTAACACCTCAACATAAGTGGGGATGCACAAGGGTACACAGATGGAACACATCTCCTTATGAAGACCCTACTCCAACATTCATGCTCAGAAGTTGTCGTCTTGGACCATTTCTGGGTAAAAGTGTGCACGGTCCATGCACCTAGTTGCGTACTCAGTCACCATCATCCCTCCTTGATAAAACTGCAAGAGCTCATGGATCCGAATAGAGTGTAAGCAAGAGGGGTAAATCTCCTCATGAAACATCATATGAAAGTCGTCCCCTAAAAGTGGAGACTCATCGAGTAAATGAGTCACCAGACTCCACCAACGCCCAGCTGCTCCATGGAAAAGGCAGGCGGGCAAAGCCACCATAAGGTCTGTCGGAATCTGCACAAGCCTCAACAGGTGAACCAATGTATCTATCCAAACCGCTACTGCCTGAGGGTCAGGCTCAATGCTGATCCTCAGCGATTTATGCCAATATAACTCAGGGAGTGCACTCAACCCTCTCTCAAGATCAGTTTGATCTGCTGATGCTGTGTTATGCTCACTAGGAGGGGGTGCTGCTACCGGACCACCCGGAGAAAGGGACTCGCATGATGGGACCTGGGTTGAGGCCTCATCACTCACATGGTCGTCGTCATGAACCAAAGCTGGTATCCTGGCAGGATGTCTTCGTGGAGGCATCCTGGATGTTATCAAGGAGAACCAAAATCAGATGAGAATATATGTATATGACAATAACAACAATGGGGATATGACTCAAGAAGGATATTCAAAGACTCAATCATATGTGATGCACAAACCAATTTTCCCTGCAATGGGTGTCTCAACATGCAGAGTCGATAAGCGGGTTATTAGGGTCCCGATGAATGGATACGCCGGCCACCACACCATCGCTGGACTATCTGGCCTGAGAGTCGCTCTTGAGGCACATTGACACTGTTGCCCTAGATCTCAACCAATACCTTTTTAAGGACATCCGAACAATGTCCCAAGGAATGAAACACCTCTGATACCACTTTGTAATGACCCGACCCTACCGAGGCTCGAGCCCCAACTACCCCAATACCGCCTCTATAGGCCAGGGGATGGCGAAATGCACCGAAGCCTAAATAACATGGGAAGGCCTTTGCCTAAGTGTCTATACACACACACACAACCCAATCAATGAAGAAGAGCATAGTAAAAGGAAAAGTAATGTACCAACTTCTATAAAGAAACCACAAACGTGCATCGACCTCTAAATAGTAAAAAGTAAGTGTTGAAGTTAAACTAAAAAGAAAAGGGAAAAACACGTGCCCAACCAGAAAAGTGCCACAAACCAGAAATAGGTAAACCAAAGTAAAACAGCTGAGAGAGTCCCACACCTGGAATCCGACAATGACCACCGCATGACGTCGATGCTCTGGAACTCTTAAGCTCTTTTGTAGTCACGAGAAACATATCTGTCATCTTCAAGGGCACACCAGGTGAGGGAAAATCCCAAGGAGTGGTGAGTATAAAAATACACAGTAGGATACACTGAAGGCTCAAGGGAGAAACATAGGAGGACCAAAGGGTGAGCAGTAGACCGAATAGGGAATAGTAAAGGATTAAAATAGAGAGTGCAGTAAAAATTACAACTCGACCCGAAAAGAGGGAGGAAGTAGACTCATCCTAACACAAGGAGCTAGAAATGGAGAGAATATTAACTTCTCGTTGATCCTTCTCTACATATATCAAGAGAGTAGAATCGTCTAACCATGAGAAGCTAGACACGGAAAGCACGTGGCAAACCACGTGTGTCTTCGCCTCTCCTGGAAGAAGAGTAACCAAAACCCAAAAAGTGGGTACAAGAACAAGGTATATACATATCCATATGTTCAAACAAGAAACCTGAACAAGGTCGCAATGGGATCTCTATCATATAGCTCAACCCAAGAATGTGATTCACCAACAGTCCTAGAAGTAAACACTATCGATTCTAAGTATCCCGCACGTCTTCACCAAACTACAAGTCAAGGGGATCGAATCACTGCACCTTGACACTATCCACTTTGGGTGGTACTAACTCACTCGCACAGTTTAAGGTCACCTCACAAGGATGCATTTCGGTGGGGAAAGCTCCCCTCGTTCTTGAGAGTTATAGGGAAAGTCAAACCACACCTCCTCACTGTCACATAGTCGAGAGGTCTTCTCAATGTCAATGTGGTCACATCACTGTCCTGTACAACCAAGGGTCCCGCTCTGGTAGTCACAGAGAAAATCCATAGACTAACATTGTAGAAAGGATTGAGTCTTGGAGAAGTCATCGAGTAACCCACTTCCCAACCCAGCTGGATGATAAACATTAAGAGGTCGGCGGGTAACCCACTGCCCAGCCCAGATGGAGGGTAAACCCTAAAAGGTTTCTGGGTAACCCACTACCCAACCCCGCTAGAGGGTAAACCCTAACAAGTCGATGGACAACCCACTGCCCATCCCTACTAGAGGGTAAACCCGGAACTGCTTTGGCCAACCATTCCAGATGGTACAACATTGGCCTACAGAACACGAAGTGGGTATCACACAACGAGCCGACTCTAGAACAAATTACCTATTAGACGGTCAGTGCTCATGTATGGTGGGTCAGACCGATAACTTGATGTCTTCCTAGGGGAAAACATCATGGTAGATCGCGAAAGGAAGATATGATCTTGATACTTGGCTAGGGAGTCTGCGTCCAGGGCTCACTAGGCTCCGCACCCTACTGGAAACAACCTCCTGGGTAGAGGATCGGTGCCAGTGTAATGTATTGGTCACACAAAATCAACAATAACCCTACCAGGGAAAATGAAGGGACATGATACTAAAATACCACACAGCTAAAGGAACAGGGGAACCCAAAAAACTCCACTGATCAAACCGTCGGGAACAGAACTAGGGGACACCACTCCACCCTGCTAGTCTAAACCATCATTAACAGATGGACCCTCTGCATCACGAGAAGTCAATGGTACGTAAATTAGAACACGATACGCACATGAGGACCTCACAACGTGTGTCCCTATCTCATCTTCAATCCACGTACAAAAACAATATCTCATACAAACTACAACATGTACTTCAAGGCAAACCTGTATATTCCCAAATTGTACCACATTCCAAACCCAAAGGCTATCATTCTCATGATGTCCACTGTCAATGAAAAAAGGGAGAAAACATATGTTCTGTAACATGCATCCTCCACAGCCCTTGCATGACCAACCACACCTCATAAAAAATTTACTTCACTCTCACAGGAGTGCTCACAATCACGCGCCAAGGGTTATTTGCCAACACTATGGAAAGAACCTCCACCCGTACACATTTCATGCCTCCACATTTAATGAGATGTCAAATGAGGATCCGCACATTCAAATGGATCGTAAAATTGTAATCCTCATTGAAAAACAAGCGAGATAGACTATTTACTCGCCTCAAATGGATATCCAATGGAAAAGTTGTCCAACACCACTTTAAACCCGAACGACATCCCGTGGTCCCGAGCCTCGGTCCCGAAAATAGTCAGGTGCATCGCACCATTGCGATCTCCTCAGAAAAGATACGTCGAATTGACTACTCACACATGTGGAAAAGATATCCGGAAAAAAGACGCATTTCGTCATACCGCACACGAACGGTGCTATGTGTGACCCGCATTATACCCCCAAAGTGCTACCAACGGATCGCACTATTGCGACCCTCTAGAAGAAGCACCCAAGATTGACTATTCACATGTCCAAAATGGACACCTGGTGAGGTGGATAGAAATCACCACCAATGGCCAAAACAACCATCGTGGGGCCTACTCCACTATGCTGAATTAAATTTGGCAGATTGTTCCATTACAATTCCCTCAGAAAAACACCCAGAATCGACTACTCGAATTCCCTAAACAGACGTCCGATGAAAAAGATGTTAAACGTTGCTCGTAGCTTAAAAGACGGGTCATGGGGCACATGCCTCAACTATGGTTTCAATGCCTGTAACCACCTTGGAATCCTTCTCCTCGGCGCCAGGGTCCCAACGCCACTGACGGAACTGAAAACGGACTCAGGATGTGTCTGCGCCGCCCAAAACAAGAACCCCTGAAATAACAACAATCCACTTAACAGGCGTGTCACGCCACCGAGGCCCTTGTATCGGAAATTAAGAACCACCAAAACCATATCCAAATGATTGTATCGATTCTAGGAATGCGTCTCCATAGACGGTATGAAAATTCGACACTTGTCCTGGGTTTTATGACCGTTTTAATATTTAATTGACCGAATGAGTGGGCCGGGCCGGTTCGGCCGGCTCGCGGTTCACAGCGCAGGCCGGCCCGCCTCGCTCGGCCGGCTTAAGCCGGTCTAGCATTACCTGCACAGGACCCACGTATTGTGTGTCCCTATTTTCCAGCCAGGGTCCGATGACCCCGATCTCCCGCGCATGCCGTCCGACACAAGCTGGTCCGGCCGCGTCGTCGCGCCCCACAGCCCCAGCCCCCCCCCCCCCCCACTCCGCTACCTGGTCCGGCATACGCTCGCCCACCGCGCCGATGCCGCATCACCCGGATTCCCTACTGTCTAGCCGCCAAAGACCGCCTGGCCGACTGTGCCTCAACCTGGACCCCAGCTGCGCCACCGTTGGGCCTCATCGCTCCGCCACTAGGCCTCGCCTCACTACTGCTAAGCCTCGCCGAACCACCGTAAAAACACCCAAAAACTCCCAAAACATCGTCGAACGATTGCGGTCACCTCAGAACTATGATTTACAATACAAAAAGTGAAGCGGAATTCAAATGATATAAACTACAAAAATATGGGCTTCTCTTGAAATATAAATAGCGTTTCGACATAATTAATTTAGATCAATGATGATACGGGAAATTGAAATGAAAACGAGAGGATCATACCTCCAGGGATTAGACCGTCGCTTTGCAATGATCCTCCAGCCGAAAAAGCTTGGATAGGAGGAGAAGATAGAGATCTTAGTGTTGAAAGGTGCTCCTTGGTTGATTTCCTCCATAGGATGAAAAATGGGAGGGATGAGAGGGGTTATGACTTTTGTAGATAATTATGTATTTTTTAAATTAATTAACTTTAATAACCCACCAATTGGCTTGTTCTCAAACGCTCAGTGGGGTCAAGATTAGGCCTTTCCTAGGAAAAACTCCATTCCCTAAGCGCAATGGTAGTCTCAAAAATTTAATCTAGACCTCCGTTCAAAAGTAATAAAACTGAACGCATGTGGCCACCAAATTAGGAAAACGCCCCTAGTGGATTTTTCCACCGAAGGGTCATGCCCATGAAAATTACACCCCCTAGGGTAAAAGACACACTTCAGACATAGTGGTTCCCTCGGTTTTTCCATATGAGCTATAGTTTATGATATATCCTATTTATTTGGGATTCCCAGTGGGAACACACTGAAAAAAAATTAATTCCAGCCACAGCAGGGCTCAGAATCGGACGTCGTCTGAAGGAGCTACTCTGCAATAACTTCAAGAATGTTTCCAAATACTTTTATAGAAAATACCAGGTTCTTACAAGTTTATTTTGGTTTAATAGGGGTCTAGGGAAAAAGGGGTTGTGAGGTTGGACTGTAGGTTGGTTTCTTTGTGTTGGGTAAATCAGGCTCTTCTCCTTCTGATGTTGTCATTAATATCATGCATGGTAGTTTCCCCGATTAGTGGTGAACAAAATTAAAGTGAACACCTTAATAAATTAATTTAAAATGGTTGAATAGATTGGGGTTTGGGTTTATGCTATGGGAGTGATAATTTGGGTGAATGTGCATATAAGGGTAGCCGCAAATGAATTTCTGTGTGGGTTGTTTTTTTGGTTTTGGGACTCATAGGTTTGGTTGAGTGTTTGTTAACTTATATGTATAAATTTTATATTCATGTGATTTATAAGAGAACTCAACCATCATTGAGGACAATGTGATAATAACCCTAATTTCATGGGGGAGGGTGTATTTCCCAACATCCTAGTGGAAGGATGGATGGATGGATAATAAATTTCTTCCTTGCACACACTTTTGGGTTCTTACCGCTTTATCGTATCCAAAAAGGATGTAATGAAATTAGGATTACTAAATTCCAAGATTCTTCAGGCATGTTTTTTTTGGAAAAAGGTATTTGGTGTTTGTGGGCAAATTTTGTTTTTCCCAAAAATCATTAGGAATGGCCCTAGTGTCTTCAGGTGAGAGGCATGGTTGTTAAGGCCAAGGTATGAATATGCTCTATGTTTGGTGTGGTTCAGGCCCTGGTGTGTGTCATAATGTTGAGGTAGTGGGAATAAATTTTTAAAGAGTGGTATGGTCAAGATGTTAACCATGAAGAATAAGAATCTAACCAATTGGAAAGTGATCTGTGTACCCAAATGTGATGTGATAAACTTACTACGTTACATGATTTGTGTTGTTTGGTGAGTGTACCTTGGTGAAGCTAGGATGGTTTGTACTCCTTGGTTGGTGCTTTGATGGTCTACCATATTATCACTAGGGTATTGGTGTTTTCTTCCATCTTTTACATGGGTGGAATTAAATTTTCTACTAGTTATACTTGTATAGTTAACATAGTTTTTTTAAAACTACTTTTAGGTTTCTTGAAGGACATTGATGACCGTGTTGGATTTTTCAAGCTCAGGAATTGGGATAGTTGTTGTGTTTATACACCATCTATATCTTTTGGTAAATTTTTGGAGATTTTTATGAACTTATATCATATTTTACATTTATATCATGCATGGGATTGATTTTGGTTTCCTTTATATAAATTTTTGGAGTTTTTTGGGATTTTACCGCCTTATCTCTTGATCATGTTTTCATTAAAAAGAGTAATGCATTCCATTATTGTGAGATATTCTATACCCTTGGTCATATTCTTCAAACTATGTCCTATTGAAAGTGGGAATCATGGGTCATTATCTCAATATCATAATGAAGAAGGAATGGCATGTCACTTTGCAGCCCCTACCCTCATCTTGATTAAGGAGGGCCATGAAAGAATGGTATAAGTAGAAGGTAGAGGGATATGGTAGGTTTTAGATTTATCATAGTTTTGATTTCATGGGATGGTATGGAAATGATGTTATGCAGTCTTGGTGTGTGAGATAAGACATGGAAGACTGGTTAGGACAAGGGATTTTAAGACCCCCTGTGATCTGACGCATGGACACTGGACCTACTGAACGACCATGTGTGGATACACCAGTTCAAGGGTTGAAACAATAATAATGTTAAATGCATCATAATTACATGTGTTATTATGTGTCTTGGGTGATATTGGAATTTAGTTTAAATAAATATTTAAAAGAAATCTTGAATAAGAAATTTCCATACTACCCAGGCTTATGATTTATTGGTTTACCCTTCTCAGCTACGGAACCTGAATTTCACCCACGTGTGGTACAAGTAGTTACTACCAATATGGCTGAACTGGTTGATCATCATAGGGCCGATTGAGAATAGGAAGATGAATTTGGGAAAATGATCCTTCTTATCTTCTAGCAGCAGACTCTGGGAAAGTACGAGGCCAACATCTCAGACATGGAGACAGAGAGTTGGCTCCCCTCATCTTGAGGAAGGTGGGACATGAAAGAATGGTATATGTAGAAGGTAGATGAATATTATTGGCTTTAGAGTTAGCACAGTGATTATTTATTGGGATTTTAGGGAAATGATGTTATGCATTCTTGGTGTGTGAGATAGGCCATGGAAGACCGGCTAGGACATAGAATTTTTGGGCCCCCTGTGATCTGACGCATGGACACTAGACCTACTGAACGACAAATTTTTGAAACACCAGTTGCAGGGTTGGGACCCTAAGACTGGTAAATGCATGATAATGACACGTGTTATTATGTGTCTTGGGTGATATGGGAATTTTATTTAAATAAATAATTAAAATAAATCTAAAAAAGGAAATTACCATACTACCCAAGATTATGATTTATTGGTTTAACCTTTTCAACTACAGAACTCGGATGTCTCCCACATGTGGTATGATTATTTATGGCCCATAAGGATAACCTGGTTGATCATCATATTTCTAGTCGAGAGGTGGAAGATGAATTGGGGAAAAATATCCTTCATGTCTTCCAACAGCCGACTCTGGGAATGTATGAGGGCAGCGTCTCATACATAGAGATAGTGTGTTGGCTCGAGGAGCGAGTGATCACTTTTATTTTGATCCAGACTTTGACAGACTACTAGGTTCCTCTGGTAGTGAACCATATGTGAGGATTGGTGCATCCATTATTGACCAATTACCTCCGGGAGAGGAAGGAGAGCGATGGATCATGGAATGAATTTGAGGTAGATATTCAGGAAGAGTTCTGATCCTCGATGATGTAGGCTGAGAATCGGTGGGTGCATCTCTCCCCACCTCTAGGTCTATGCCGGTGAGGGAACTGCGGATAAAATTCATGGATCACATATGCTTGGCACCAGATCTCTTTTCAGATGAGTAGTTGTGGATGAGACACTTGGAGGAGGCACTTCATCCTTCTCTTTAGTATGTCGTCACTCCCTTTACTCTTCTAACATACATAGAAGTTCATATGACATCCTAAGTGGTGTATAATATGTACTCCTAGTGTGGTGAACCATGAGAGTGGTTCTAGAGATGTTTACTGAAGGGGAAGGCTGTCAACAACATGACTGTGGTTTCGGGCCTTCCAGGTCTCGATAAGTGGGGAGTAGGCCTCTATAGTTCTTGTTTCAATCTCTTAGTCCTCATCCTTTACCCATGAGACCAAGACCAAGTTGATTTGTTTCTAGAGGCCATTGAATAATTTGAAACCTACTTTCATGATTGATCATTGTACGTTGGGGTTGCAAAGGTCCAACACCCACCCCAGCAACAACAATTGCTGGTTATGCCTTTCTAGAAGCAGGGGTAGCAAGCTCCCGTTCCACCAAGGGAAGACTGTGGTGGAGGATGCCGACCTGAGGGAGATCCTCAGGGACCACTGATAGGGAGTGATCAGGGATGCACAGAACATGATAGGGGTAGAGGAGGTGGGTGTTGGTAGTTGCACGACATCTAGGAAACAGTTCCAGTGGGGCCATAGGTTGTTCTAGGTACGATTAGTCAGATTAGTACAATTGCATGTTCTTTGTTTGATTCATGATCTTTACACTCATTTGGTTCACCCAATCTATCCCATTACATGGGACTGGATGTCGATAGAATTTCCATTCCCCTGGTGTTGATCATGTTAGTTGGAGGTTAGACCAGTCTATTTTATGTTTACCATGGATGCAGATTGATGCTGGGGGAACGTAAGTCAAGTGATGATCTAATTTTGCTACAAATTTTGCAATACGATGTCATCCTGGGCATCAACTAGTTGTTTTGGTGCATTCTGTTATCGAATGTTTCTAAAGAAGAGTCTTGTTTTCAAATATGGATAGCCAGTATGTAGTTTTTGTTGGTAAACAGAGCTGTTAGGTGGGATGTTAGTGTGTAAATCATATTCCTTATTTTTTATTCAAGCTATCAGTGGGATCAGCAGACGTAGAGATGATGGAGGTTTCATGGGTTTTTAGAGAATTCTTTGGTGTATTATCAGTGATGGTGAGGCCATACCCCCTCAATATGACACCGTGTTCAGAATAGACTTGCAACCTTGTTCCCATCCAATTTCAATGGATCCCTATCAGATGGAATCTTATGAGTTGTAGGAGTTCTTGATTCAGGTTGACAACCCAATGAAGACTAGCTTTATCTAGAAAAGTGTGACACTTTGGGGTGCTCCATTCTTAATTTTAATGAATAAGGATAGTGGTCTATGACTGTGAATAGACAAAAAGAGACTGAATTAGGTGACTCTCAAGAATCGTTACCCACTCTGAAAGATCAAAGATCTTTTGAACATGATAAAGAGAGTAGTTTGGTTCTCAATGATCGATCTACGGTCTGGATACCACCAGTTGAGGGTGAAGGTGGGTTACATCCTAAAGATTAATTTCAGGTACTAGTACGGGCACTTCAAGTTCGTGGTCAATCCCTTCAACATTACAAATGTACTAGTCATCTTCATGGGACTCACTAAATCTATTTTCTACATGTTCTTGGAATAGTTTTTCATTGTGTTCATCTATGACATCCTGATCTACACAAGGATACTGTAGGATCACTATAACAATTTGAGTACTATATAGGAGGTCCTCCGACACCACCTAATCTATGGGATGTTTTCCAAGTGAAAGATCTAGATTTGAGAGGTGCACTTCATTGGAAATGTGGTGTCTCAACAAGGTATAGTAGTGGACCCACCAATGGTTGAGGCAATTGTTTAATTGGGAGAACCCATGATCATGGAAGAGGTTCAATACTTCTGGGGTCTAGTAGGATATTACCAATGATTAGTGCCTAAATTTTCACGAGTTACAACTCTATTGATGGATTTGAATAGAAAATACTAGGCCTACTTGTGGAGTGAGTAGTGTGAGGAAACATTCAACTACCTAAAGGAGAATCTGGTAAGCGCCTTAGTTCTTAGGTTAGTGGAGGAATGGGAGATGTTTGAGGTGTTCAATGAAAATTATGGTCTAGGATTGGGATGTGTGATGATGAAAGTGTAGGGAGTAATCTCTTATGGGTCTTGGAAGTTACTTCTACAGAAATGTAACTACGGAACCCATGATCTAGATCTTACAGCGGTAACGTTCGCACTGATGTTTTGGAAAGATTACTTTATCATGTAGTGCTTTGTGGTCTTAAAAGATCATAAGAGCTTGAGGAATGTCTTCTTCAGGCAAGATATGAACTTGAAACAATGAAGGTTGATGATTTTTCTCCAAGACTATTACCATGTTATCTCTTATACCTCATTAAAGGGGAACATGGTGGCTGCTTCCTTAAAGAGGAAGTCGTAGAAGGAGGTAGTCCAGATATCCATAGATGGTTGTAAGGTAATATAGGAGTTGGATGCATTGCATCTGGATGTGAGAGTGGATGAAAGATGATGCTATCTATTTCAGCTGACTGTGTAGTATTATTTGATGTGAAATGTTGATGAGTTATAATGGGGAGATTGAGAGACTGACATGATGCACGATCATGTTGTCTAGGGTGAAATTTCGAAGGGATGGTAAGAGGATAGTTTGAATCAGATAATATCACATGGGAATCTATTTGTATTAGTGGAAATACATGAGGTAATTATCCATGAGTTCCATAGCTCAACCCTGGTAGTGCATCTAGGAGTTTCTAATATGTTCCGATTCTTGAGGAAATTTTTTTGGTGTCCCAGGGTGAAGCAGGAAATGGAGAAGTTTGTGGAAAGGTGCCTAGAGTGTACACATGTGAATGTTGAACACCATGATCCCGAAGGTTTGTTACAGCCCTTAGAAATTCCCATGTTGAAGTGGGATAACATCATGATGGATTTTGGGAATGGATTTCCCTAGACTCAGCAAGGAAGTGATGCTCTTTGGGTAGTAGTGTACAAGTTGACGAATTCGGCTCACTTCTTGGCGATCAATGAGTGTAGTGCATTGGATTCCTGAGCACAATGGTATACAGATGAGATGATGTGGTTTTATGGAGACCCAAGATCCATTGTCTCGAATTAGGATACAGGTTTTACGTCATGAGTCTGGAGGGGATTTCAACAAACATTTGGCAGCCAGTTATGCATCAACACTGCTTTCCACCCTCAGAGAGATGGGAAGAAAAGGAAGAAAATATAGACATTAGAGGACATTCTACGGGCAGGTTTTCTAAAAATTAGGGGGTTGTGGGTTTAAAAGTCTCCCCTGGTATAGTTTTCATATAATAATAGTTATTATCATACCATTAACAAGACACCATTCGAGGATTTGTGTGGGAGGTTGTGCCATTCACCCTTTTGGTAGATGAAAGTTCAGGAGGTAGACATTCTTGGTCTGTACAAGGTACAAAGTATGACAGAGAAGGTGAATCAAGTTCATGAGATGATGAAGGAAGCACAAGACCAATAGAAGTTAAATACCGACCACATGATTAAACCTTTAGAGTTCATGGTTGGGGAACATGTCTTCTTGAAGAATTCAGCTTGACCTAGGAAGTAGAGGATTGACAGAGGGAGGAAGATTTCTCCTAGGTTCAATTGACCTTTTATGGTGTTGGGATGAGTTGGAAAGGTGGATTATCAGCTATTGGGTCCATTGCGGTTGGAGAGAAACCACAATGACTTTCATGTTTCTATGCTCCGTTGGTATCTATACGATAACTCCCACATCATTGATTTAGGAGAGTTGTACATCAAGGATTACATGATATTCGTGGAGTGAAAAGTAATAATAAAGGGTCATGAAGAGAAGGTGATTCATGGATGGGCCATCCAATTTTTTCGTGTGTTATGGAGGCATGGTGGCCTCAAAGAGAGTACTTGTGAAAGAGAGGCATTGATTTGTGCCTAGTACCCATAGTTGTTCTATGTTTTTTTCTATGTTTTACTTTTGTGCTTTTTATTATTGTGTAATACATTACCTTGTAAATTATAATATGGGTTGTTTCCCTATTCTATAAGTATGTGTGAAAAAATCCGGACTGTGGGGAGGGGAGGACCCAATCCCTACCTGAGACACATTAATGTGAATGCGATTAAACTCGTGTGGGTGATTCAATGCCATCCAAAGTGAATAATATCTTTACATAGAGAATGGAGCTCTCAAATACATGTTTATGGATAGTGTGACCTTTGGTGTTCATGTTTTAGTTTGGGAATGAGGGTCCTTAGTGTTTATATAGTTGTTCAATAGTTATATTTCAAGGATATATCCTTGGATTCAAGGTTTTCACTCTAGTTTTTAATCAATGTAGGGTGGTTTTTTGTGAGGTATATTAAGGGGTGGTCACTCAAGCATCTCTTTTACCTGGTTGGATTTAAATTATTAGGGATGAAAATTGTTTGAGAGGTATCTGATATAATGACCTGGTCCCCTCTGAACCATTCCATTGTGAAATTCTAGTGTTTATGGTGTTATAGGAGGTAACAGTAGCTCGTTCTGAGAGTTAGAAAAAAATATAGTTTGAATTGTTTGATTTGGCAAGTCAGGGGCTTTAGTGTTAGTGACATAATGGGTTTGTAGGCCAGGTAGTCATTTATTCGAGGGCATCAGTGTTGGTGCGTCAGGGGAATCGACATCGTAAGTCAGGGTAATCAGTGCCGTTGACTCAAGGTATCGGTCAATCAAGGCGTTAGTGAGTCGAGGGCATTATTGTCAGTGTGTTAACAGTGTCGGTGCTAGGGAATTGGGGTCATGGAATCGATGAGTTAGGGAATCGATGAATCATTTCATTGGTTGGTATATCACCTATCAGTGTCTATGCATCGGTGACTTACCCATCGATTACTCATTTCCAACTTTTCCAGTTTTCCTAGATTTTCTAGTTTCATTCTCGATACATTTTATATGGATTAAAACATGTTTAAATAATTGATTGGGTTTTTATAAGGTAATTTAAAAGGATAATATTTCTATAATTAATATTTTAATGCTTAATGGAATTTGATATATTCAAACCACATTATTATGACCATAATCCCACAACAATTGCTTTTGAAAACATTCTTCATTTAATATTGGATCTGGCTCTTCAAAGATGGGATCTTCCCTTACCAGTGTGGTTCTCTTTCTCTCATGGTGCACCCAATGTGTTACTCTATATAAGAGTTGGGAACCTATGCGTGATCTCCCTCCTACTCATTTTTCATGGAGTTCTTTCCTACTACTCATTCAATCCCCTCTTCTTTGGAGAAGAAGGTTTTTTGGTCACCTGTAATTCAATTGGGGATTCTTCGACCTCTCTATTATTTGTGTATCCCTTAGAGTGTGTTTAAAAATGATTCATTTGGAAGAAAAGAAAAATATTTATATTAATAAGAAATAAATAATAAAGGAATATGATTAAAAGATAATAGGGTCAATGAAATAATGGGATAAGAGTAGTTTTACATTGATTTCTTATTTTAATTCACACTTTTGAATATTTTTATGGTTTTTTTGTTGTGTGACATCTGAAAATCATGATTATTGGTAGTTCTTATGCGCACCCTAATGATCCTGTGTTCTTTTTATAATTTTTGATAAATTGATGTAATTATAAACCTACTTAATCATGTATACATAGCTAATTGAAATGGATGCCTTAAGATGAAAACCCTTGTGTGGTCACCCTTATTTATCAAGTGGATTAAATAAAAGTGTTTACCAAATTGGAATATATCATGTTTTATCCGTAGGGTTGTGTACTTTTTTCAATGGGGTTTTTTTTGACTTTGTGTATGGGGTGGAACAAGGGGTCATATTGGTATCCCAATATCTGAGACTGATTGTCAAAAAATGGATGGACTTGTAGATAGTGTGAATACATTTGTTGTGTTGGGGCCATCAAGTGACGTTGGGCAGCGAGACTAGAATGTGGTTATAGGATTGTTTTATAGTTGGACTACATATGGGGGTTTTTTGGGTAGTGAGGCTAAATGATTGGATGCAAAGACATGATTTTTTGTTATAAACATGAATAATGATCATGGACAGTGGTTGAACATGTGTCTATGAAAAATGGGGGTGTGTAGTGGGAATATAGGTTGGTTGCTATGTGTTTGGTTAATTAGTATTAGCACCTTCTAATGCTGTCATATATGTTGTTCATGGTAGTTGTCCCGGGTAGTGATGGAAAAAATAAATATGAACCCCTTTATAAATAAATCGAAAATGGTTCAATGGAAAATGGGTTGGTTTTATTCTTTGATAGTGACTGTTCATGTGGTTGTGCATATAGGGGTAGTAGAAAAAGTGGTTCTGTGTGGGTATACTATTTGTTTTAGGACCCGTAGGTTGGGTTGAGTGTTTTTACTTATATTTATATGTTTTAGTTCCTTGTGATTTTAATACGCACCCCACGTTCATTGAGCACATTATGTCCAACACCCCCGTTTCCTGGGGGAGGGTGTATTTTACAAAATCTCTATGGAAGGATGGATGGATGGTTATTGAAATTCTTCATCACACCCTCTTCCATGTCTTATCACTTGAGCATATCCATGAAGGATATAAAAGATTGAGGTTTACAAATGTTCAAGATCATTCAGGACGGTTTGTTACGGATGAGGGGACCAGATGATTGTGGGAAAAGATTATTTTTTAAAATTTTCATCTGGATAAGGCCCAAGTGTCATTAAGTGAGAGGTGTGGTTATTTTTTCCTAGGTGTATATGGGTAGATGTGGGGTGTGGTTAAGGCCCAGTTGTGTGTGGGAAGGTTGAGGCATTGTGACTGCATTTTGGAAGAGTGGTAGGGTTAGGAAGTTATCCGTTTGTATTGAGCAGCTAACTAGTGGGAATGTGGTGTGGGGTACCCAAATGACGATATTATTATACTACTAATTTACTATAATTGTGTTATTTGGAGAGTGTTCCTTGGTGAGGCTAAGCTGGTTAGTACTCCTTAGTAGGTTCTTTGAGGTTCTAAAATCTTATCACATGGTCATTATTATATTTCCCCCATTTGCGCATGGGTGGATATAGTTTTCAAACTCTGTATACTTGAATACTCACTCTATTATTGTGAAACTATATTTAAATTTCTAGAAGTACCTTGAGATCATCACTGGTCATTACTAGCTCAGGCATACAAATAGTTTCTTTGTCACTTCTTAGTCTCTTTTTTTGTACTTATTTGGGTTCGTTGGTTGTACTTTTGTAACAATATACCTTTATATCATAAGTGGTATGGAATTTTTTATTTATTTATATAAATGTTTGAAGTTATTTGGGATTTTACTGTCTTATCTCCCGATCAATGTTTCATTAAAAAGGTTAATTGCTTCCTTTTTTTTTGTGAGATTCTATACTTTTGGTGTTACTCGCCCCTATATGTTCTATTGAAGGGGGGAATCAGGGTTCATTATCTCTCCTTCATCTTGATGATGGAAGGGTGTGTCACTTTTCTACCCATTCCCTGATCTTGAGGCTAGTGGGTTTTGACATTGTATTACTAAATGAATCAGATGATAAGGAATTATATGGTGATAAAAATGATATAATTCTATCTCATATGATTAAAAATTACCACAAAGGAAGTGTTTAGTATAAACAAAAAATCCAAATCCAAATTTTAATTTTTGTTGGAATCGAAAATTTTGATATGAATTTTTGAAAAGGAAAGCAGGTGAATATGATGATGATTCTAAAGAAATATTTTAGTGGAATAAGTTGAGAAAAAAATCCAAGTAAGATAATAAATCCACTAGAAGTGTTAAAAAGATCAATAAAAGGAATATAATAAGTATGTTATGTATGTTATTTGAGTATGAATATACTAACAACAAATCTTTAGTAGATGAAAATATTAAAAAGTTCATAACATTTTTTGTAGTGTTGAGAGAAAGGAAGATACATTAAACAATAATGGTGAATATGGTGATAAAACCAAAAAATACTATCAACTGAGATCATAAAATTTGGGATTTCTAAAGAAAACCACAAAAATAAATAAATAGATTAGAATATGAAAAAAATTGAAGTGAAAAGTAAAATTAGGGAATGGAAACTTTACTCAAAAATAAAGTTGTGTACATTGAGCCGATAAAGAACCTCAATATATAAGACTTAAAATAAGGAAATATAGTGGAATATCTTGGTAAGAAACTCAACATTAATGACCATGAGTTTTGTAAAACCCAATATAGATTCCCTGAGGTTTAGAGTATCTTAAATAACATGATTTAAAATTTATATAAGGCCTCATTGGTAAATGATAACACATATCTAGATTCTTATAAAACTCATTATACAAATCTTGTGACATCTATTTAGATTATATATATATAAATAAATCTAAATATTCTAACAATAATGGTGTATGGTAAAATATATTGAAAACATGGGTTGAGAAAGGATATAAAAAACACATCACATAAATCAATGTTTAAAATAAACTTCCTAATAATGTTGTCCCATGCGAAGGGGGATAAAATAAAAAAATATTTATCTAACATCATCAAACATTTTAGAAAGAAAAATAATTTTTCTCTAAAATTTTTAGATAATGCGCATATTATGGGTTCGATGGAATATATGAGAAATAGGAATATAGTCTAGGAAAACATGTGTCATCGTCATAAAAATAAAAAACAAATAGGGAGAAAATTTTGATGTAAAGGGATTAACATTCATATATTATTGGAATAATGAAATGAAATATTGTTTGATGCTACAATGTGGCCTTTCAAAACCTATTTTTTGGTGAGAGGTTGTTTATGGAAGGTGTGACAAAAAAGGTCACTAGGATAAATATTATATTATTAAACTTTTGGGATATGTTTATTTTTCTAGAAATTAAAAATATTCTAGAAAAATAAAAATTAAAGATAATATTTTGTTATTGGGATCGCTCTAAAATCAAGAGAAAAAGAAAGAAACATGGATTTTTGAAAGAGGATATTCTTTATTTTTATGAATGATATTGATGAACATGTGGGAGGGTCATTAATTTTCAGAATTCATAGTTAATTAAAAAATATATTAATATAAATGTCCATGAATAATGATTAGATACTAAAATAAAAAAATTCTTTCAATTAATGGCCATAAAAAGAATATTTTGAGTTTTTTCTAAGTATTTGTTAATGGAAAAAAAGTTTTATTTAAAATATATTATTGTACCTGTATAATTTTATATTATGGAAAATTTGTTAATATGGGACAAAGAAACACATATAATCTATTCTAAAATATATGTCTGTATCACTTGTTTAACATAAATAGTAAATATGAAAATAAGACATGACATCAAAATCATAGAAATCATGAATATAAAAGATTGATCTCACTTAAAATGGAATATTATATTATAAAAATTCCATAAATTAAAATAAAATATGATTTTGTTCATAAAACATCATTATAACTATGGACGGTTAGTGCACAACATAAGATAGTTGAAATCCAATCCACCTGAGCTCTTGAGTTCAAACACTACGATCATCACTGGATGATGAGACATAAATCAAAAAAAAAGATTTATGTACTTCATTACATTAGTTTATGAATTCAATGATTTTAAAAATATAAAAATTGGGATACATAAATGAGAGGTAGTAGATATAGTTATAAGATTGAAAAGGGATGTTGTAAAATTACTGGGTGTGTATATATAGTATTTAATAATAGATAATGGAAAATAGAACAAAAGTGACAATTTCAAATCCTATATAAAAGAATCATGCAATCAAACACCATTATAGTCCCCCTACCCTCATCCACAAAAAGTAATGGTGAAAAAATTTGAATATATGTAGAAATTGGAATAACCTTGATTCCAAAAAACAAACTTTCAATATTTTTCTATAGAAGATAAGTAAGTAAAATTTTTCATGTAATAATAATAGGTTTTCTATGAACCATATCATGAATGAATTCTTATGAGATATCCAATATAAGAATGATTATTTTGTAATTATTTAATTTTTTATGAGTATATTCATACAAATGAGAAAACATGATGATCTTGGAATGTTTGTTGAAAAATCTGATGATTGAATTGTCATGGATTATTAATTCAACAGAAGAATTTACCAATGTTGTAATAAATAGATAAAACAATTTGTTGAGTCCTATTATTTTAACGTCATAAGAAATCATACATCCCTAAAATAAGTTTTTGTATATTATATGAAATATATTATTAATGATTAAATACTAACTCCAAAATGATATAATGTGACAAAAGATGATTGTATAGACATACCAATACAATTTGATTCAAATCATTCGGGTGTTGAGAAAATTAAAATAAGAAGAAAATAATGAATGTTTTAAACATTAATATAGTAGGTTTTATATGATACCATTATATTAAATTAGAAATATCCCATACATACTTGAAGGAAACTGAGATTATAAAATATAACATCACTTATTTTATAAATGGAACCATAGTTAGTTTCATTGGTTGTTTAACATAACAAGTGGTTAAATTCCATGAATTAAGAGTTAGATTAAAATTTTAAAATTTAATTTTGGGATCATGTTATAGGAACAACATTAAATAATGTTATAAGTTTTTTAAAATATTCATTGAACACATTGAAATTTTAAGAAAAAAATGATGACTTATTTCTAAAGGTTACACACAAATAGACCTATTAGATTTTAATGATAATCTATCTCAAATTGTGAGACAAAAAACTATAATATTTTTATTAGTAGTTTTGACTCATTGTTATTATAAATTCCATCATCTGAATGTTATGTCATGTTTTAATAATGTATAAATTTGATAATAAGTTCATATTTAACAACCTAGTGAGTTCTTCCATGATAATTATGTTACCATGTAGGGTTATATTGAGAAATATTTGTCGGAGATGAAACATGATCCTCATTTGTGGTACTATAAACTTGATAATTGAATAAATTTGTTAAACATTTCTTAAGGAAAAGTTGATAGAAACCATATGTTAAGGAAATTGTCATAGATACTTCTATATTCATTCCTTACATTGACTATATAATTATTGGAGGTGATAGGGATATAAATATTGATGATTTTTCTGAGAAAATGGAAATAAATTTTGAAAAGTCTTCGATTTCATATTTATCTTTAATTTTTTCACTTGTATGTTCCATAAAGAAGGTGATAAATATTTTTATCTCAAGAAATGTATACCATGTAGATATTACATAATTTCAATTTATAGAATCCAAGGGGGTTTATACATAAACAACTATTGGTTTAAAGTTGAGTAAATAAGATGCTGGTAAAAGTGTGAATCATAAATAAATTTAAAAGTTTAGGGGAAGTGTAATATTCTCTAATTCTTTAATAACATACATTTTATATGTTGTTACTTTGTGATATAGATTTTATAGTGGTATGAAAGAATCACAAATTCTATAAAAAAAATATTATTTAGGTTTATTAAAGTAACATACAATTATAGATTGGTGTATAAAATAAGTAATGAGATGAGTTTTATTTGTTTTTACAATTTTGGGTGGGATGTAGAATATAATGATTGAATATAAATTCTCATGGGAAATTTATTCTTGAGGGAAATTTTTGTGATCAATAATAATAATAAGCAAATTTTTTAATTTGAGAATAGTCGAAGAAAATTATATTTCATCCACCGTAGAGTGTACAAAAATGATGTGTATGAATGTTTGGTTGGATATTTGAGAGAGAATGTTATAAAACCATTAATGACTTTTGATGATATTCAATGGACTTGTGATATATCAAATTATCCTAGAAATAATTCTTGATCAAAACATGTCAATATTAAATATCATTTCATAAATTACAATGTTGTTGGTGGAGATGTTATTCTTAGATATATGTCAACAAAATATCAAAAATTCAGAATTTTTACACTGTCCATGCCAAGGGAAATATTTGAGAAATTGATGATGAAACTTCATTTTTATCATACACTAATGAATTTATAAAGTTCTTATGGAATATTTTCCTCAAATTACATCGGATTTGGTTACCAAAGTGGGAGAGGATATATAACAATGTACAAATATATTTTATGAATATGATGATAGTGTGATCATAAATAATTATTGGAGAGTTTATAATATCATGGATAAAACATTTATAGTTAGTAAGAGATTGGATTAATTTAAAATAAATGGTTTATCTAGATATATGGTTTCAAAAAAAACTATATGATAAAATCAATTTTTCCATAAAAAATTTACATAAGAGCTGTTAGAAGTCATGTTAATGTTGTTATAGATTTTTCAAAAAAAATATAATGGAATATTTTGAAGATAAATTTGGTTTTTTATAGTGTTTTATTTTTATTATCATAATATATTTTATGTGAATATTTTTCTATCTAAATTATGAATGATTTATTGGAGTTATTAATAATTTTATCATTCAAAGTGATGAAGGTGGATACAAATGATATCATCTAAAGAGTAAGAAATATTCCGTAAGTCAAATGATGAAATGTCAATATTCATGTTTGTAATATCACAAATATACTCATAATAAAAAATAAGTATGTACATATTTATAAAAATTGAATGAAGTAAAAGGGGAAGAAGTATAATATGTGGGAATTCAATTATTGAGTAGGAATACAATGATCATGATAGAGTTATTGAAGAGAATATGTGTCAAATTATGAAGATGTAACAATGTTCAGATATACAAGTATGATGTTTTATTTGATTTATTATATTATATATAGGGTGATGAAGATTTTAGATATAATGTTTATATGAAGATCAATGTACTGAGTTTTTGTTTAAATGTAATGTCATGTATTTTATCAAGTACATCCCACTTTGATTTTTTCAATAGATACTGGGTGTACATGTCTTTTTCAGAGAAGTAGATCCTTAAATGGGGAAAATGACTTAATGATTGATGATATATTGTTGTATAAATAATTGGATTTGGGATATTGCATGTGAACTAATTCATGATGTTTATATACACTACATTCCATGCATTTATCATCGGTAGTTATTTTAAGTGGGTGATGGGGATGATTTTTATTTCATTACTTCATTCAGCCTCTTCATATTGAACCTAGAGTTCCATATAGTAGATTTTGGAGTTCCATCTTCCCTTATTGTTTCCCTATATGAGAAAATAAATCCACAGTAGTTCAATCTAATTAGTGTCTCCATTATCAGAATTTTTTCTCCATCCATTGTAGTGTAATATCTTGATCATGGTCATTATTTGTTTAGATCATATTAAATTATGTTCTATAATACTTATTGAGATAATCTAAACATAATTTATCATTTCGCAATACTATGATTAAAATTGGTTGGTCATCAATTATAGAATGGGAGTCTAAAACATTACCCTATGGTTTCATTTTATTCATGGATGAGCAATAATTCAATTGCACAAACATGATGTGCACATTAATAAATTAAATGATGAATTAGATTATTACTTGGAATACCATTGGATATAATAGGTAATTGACCTAGAAATTGGCTACTATTATAGTGAGATAACCAATGATTTTATATGAATTGAATAATTGATTGAAGTTTGTTTAACATTAAATGAGATGGCATGATTACTCGATATAGATTCCCATTGGGTTGGATTAATTTTTCAAATAAATGGCTTATTTTTGTTCTATGTAAAACTGATAAATGAAACGTTAAATTGAACAATAAATGGTAATTTTTATAATTAACCATTGATCCTTATGTTGTGATATTGTGATATCATTTCTGTTATGAATCATTATGAATAAATAATGAAATGATTATATACTAATCTTGTCCTTGAATATTGATGAATTTTATATACCAAGAGTGACCCATATTAAATCATTATATGATTGTATATCAGGCTCGAACCTGATTAAATGCTGAAATGATTATATTGTCGTCTTGAACCTAATTAAATGATCAAATTTTTATAAAGATGTCTTGACCCAGAATTATTGAATTTATTCCATGGATATATGGTTGTAGTTGGAATGGTTTTGATAAATGATCCTAAAAATTCTAGCATTCCTCCAAGGAATGTTACATATCACAATGGTTATACGGTTATGATTGGAATATTCATCAGATATTATTGGATATTTTCTAGTACAGTTCCAGATAAGGTTGATGTTGTATTAGATTAAATTTTAATTAAATAATAGACATGTTTATTACAATATTTCATGCACTTTTTATCAGACTAGTTATTTTTTGACACGGTGGTATTGACCTACTGAGTTATACACACACCCTATTCGGGCTACCATTTTGTAACTAAGAATATTACATGGATCAAAGAATAGAAATGTGAAATGGAGATTTATGTTGATTATTACTTGTATGGGATAAATTTTAGAGATAATACCAACATGGGGATCAAGACTAGGGTCTTTGAATTATTTGAGTCTGTCGGTATTTTTTATTATTTATAGTAATAAATATACTTATATTTAAACACAACATTACAATATTTCGTTCTTATTTTTTAAAATATTCATTTGGATTTTTTATTTGGGTTTTAATTCTTTTGAATTGTTTCCATTATTTACTCTTCTATAATATTTATTATTATCTATTTATTTTTGAATGTTTTAAACCTGTAACTAGGGGGTATAGTCTCCCCACTATACTTATCACACCCTGATGATTGTTGGTAGCCTCTATAAAATGAGGGTTCATGTTTTATGTCTCATAACCAACATGTTTTTTCCATTTGATAGAGTTCCATGTTGAGGGCTGTTACAAATTAGTAACAAGAAAACCCATGTTTCCTTTCTATTTATTTACTGTTCAGTAATAGTAGATTGCAGACTAGGATGTGTCAGGACATGTAATGAGCTTGTTCATGGGAGTAGCTAACCCATGTAAGGGGGAAAATATGAGTGCCTAAGGATGAGATAATTTTTTTATACCATTCTCTTGTTGGACTGGATTTTATTTCAACTTGGGAGATTCACATGTCTTCTGAGTTTATTATTTGGTGATGTTATTGGTTCTTGATATATATACACATGGAACAGTATTTCACTATATGAGTATTCATGCATCTTGATAGGCTCATAACAGTTTATATTAGAATGAATTGTTCATTATAGGGATATATTTGTTTCATTTGATATATATAAGCCAGAATGAACTACAATATGAGATACCTACTATGTTTTTTAAATGAAAAACTGATCTAAAATTTCATTTTAAAACACTTGTAATCAATGGTTTGAAATACCTAGAGTGGTGGTTTTCTATTGTTTCTACTGGTTGAGGTTGACATTGTTCATAACCACTATTATAATGAGTTCATTTTTCTTATCGAGAGAATTCTTCATTGTCATAATTGAGATAATAGTCAATAAGGTAGAAAGTAAAACGATACTAATACAACTAAAAAAGACCTTATCATAGCTCATGAGGATCAAATTGTTGTATAGATTTTTTATTTCTTCTTAATGGTCATGGTATCCATGGAAATAGATATTTTTCATAAAGGGAATTCAATGTCTTAGATGATGAGAGGGTTCTAGAAAAAGAAATCCACCTATTTTGAATGGGGAGGGAGGACCCAATATAGACATGTTTTTAGATTCACTTAGATATGAGTGTGAAGGTTTCTCTATATATGCTATGTGGACCCACCTAATGATGGTGGGACATTTTAGAGATAGTAGGGTAGTAAGAGGAGTTACATTAGAAGCATTTTAAGGTGATTTTCGTGATCCATTTCTATCCCAAGACATTATGGGATGATAATTATCATTTGATCATGACCCTGGTATATGAGGGTATGTCAATGATGGAATACTAGAATAATTTCACCAACATAAATATCTTTTCACCTCTATTATAAACTGATGATATCTCTTGGAAGATACTTTTTCATGATTTTAATCTCTATGATATAATGTTAAAAGTGAATGTGTTCTATCTGTGTAGTATTACAAATGTGATGAACCAAGAAATCATTACGAAACTGAATCTGAGTGAGGTCCCGAAAAGTCATCAACATGTTTAAAAAGGATGAACTGGGAAATCTTATTCTTCTATATTGAAGTGTCACTATGATAGATTTATCTCTGATAAAACAACAGTGAGTGAAGTCAGGTTAGTAGGAAGCCATATCTAGATTATCTTTCTTTACAGTGCTTTTAGTGTGATGAGATTGGTGAAACAAGGCCTCCGTGTCTGTACCCCACATTGGAGTGTTGTGTTGGAAGTAGACTGGGCCACATAATTTGTATTTGTAGAATCATTTAGAAGGAAAGAACTATAAGGGGAACATAACAGGCACATGAGTTTAAGAAGCACTCAACTACTCCTCAGTAGACAGGTAACTGGAATTCCACAAGTTGTTTTTGTTGAGGTAGGGTATATGGTACCCATATACAAGGAAATAAATACCTAATAAGGGGGAATAACTCAAGGGAGGTATTCTTGTGCATGGAGAATATTGTCTAGTTAGATACATGTTTTTTGGACTTCTACAGTTGTTGTGGATACATAACTCTCTACTACTAGATGAATGATTCTTGTATCATCTACCCTTGATTTAGGTTTGTTTTATAAAATATCTTTACATTCCTTTTTTATCTAATATTGTTTAAAATATTTTCATGTTTGATGTCGAAATAATAAATGGTGTTTTAGCCATAAAAACACTATTGAGATTACAATAAGAGAATATCAATCATTATAAGGTGTGTTTTCTAGATATTCATGGTTATAAGTTCTTATGGAAGCCATTTATGCTAGAAATTATAGGATTTGATTTTGTTATTAGTATGGATTGTTTTGTTCTATTCTAGGATAATATCCACTTCTACCAGAGGAGAAATATATTTCTATCTCTAGAAAGTAGAAACTATTCTCTACTAGGTGAGTAAGATGCCCAGGTTGGTTGTGCATGACCAATATTTACTGTTTTGATTGCCTCATGACTCAAATAACTATTATATCTGAAGATGATGTCGTAATATAGTAGTCTTCCTTTCATTTGGTGGTAGACCATTGTATAGATGATTTCCTGACAAGTTTTATTTATTAGTTCCTGAGAGAGATATCATGTTTATGATCTTGTTGTTTGAAGAGAAGTGTCAGATTCTATCCTTCAATAAAGAAAGGCACAATCAGAGCATCGAGAGTTGATTATTTATTTAGAAGTTCTGGAAACTGTAGGTATCATATTGTCTAGAACATATCCTTTGGATTCATCAGATCTCTCACTAAGTAGTATAGTGTTAAATTTCACTAGTGTGTGTATTATTGAATGATGAACCAGATGTGATTATGAATTGAAATCCACTCCCATGCATCGAAAATATATTTGATTAGATATGAAGTTCGATGATATTCTCCAAGAATGAATTGAGATTAGGATAATAGTAGTTGAGGGTTTGAGCATCATACATATCTAATAATTCTTCAAGGAGTAGCTATTTCTTGTTAATATTCACAGTGATTTCATTTGGGTTAACAAATGCACTGACACAATTCATGGCTTTGATGAATACAATCATTTATCATTTTATGGAAAATCTTTTGATGGGTTTTTTTGTTGATATCACAGTTTAAATTTAATCAACATATAATCATTCCCATTACATTGAAATCATCTTGTGTGCATTGAGAGAGCATCATATTTACACCAAGAAAACAAAATATATTTTCTTGATTGATAAAGTGCACTTCTTGGGTGATGTAATCTCAGAGGGAAAGTTTCACCGGACCTAGAGGAATTTACAGCCATGGTATCTTGGGATTATTACATGATTGTTATGAATGTTCAAATAATTCTTGGTTTAATAGGTTATTAATGGCTCTTTATCCAGGACATATCCCGTTTGGCAGCACCGATGTTAGGGATAACTGAGAAAGGGGTGAAGTTGTTTTGGTCAAATTATTATGAGATATATTTTCAGTAGCTATTTGGTATTATGGACTAAGAACCAATCCTAACTTTACTTATGTTGGGTAAATTATATACTATTTACTTTGAAGAATCTGGAGTTAAAATTGGAAAAATTATGACACATGAGGATTGAGTGGTTTCTTATTAATCTAAATAGCTAATACCACATGAAAGGAATTACCCTTCTCAGGATATTGAGTTATCAGTAGTGGTACATTCCCATAGATTTTGGAGTAATTGTATCATGGGTGAGAGGGTTGTGGTACACACAGACCACAAGAATAGCAAACAAAAATTTTCTCGGTGGTACCCAAAGCGCCAGAAGAAGAAGAAGTCGGTTGAGAAATTTTAGTCTTTCGACATTGATTTTGAGTATAATATGGGAATGGAAAAAATATTTTCCAATGATTTGATCTAGAAGGTTGTAATAGAGGCTTGATGGAGTCTTATTATGAGTAGAGGAAGATGGCATTTTGGGCAGACATGCATCTTGATATTAGAACCAATTCTTTTGGATAGGACCAAGACCAAACAGTTTTATGATATGATGGTCATGGTTTTGGGAGAAAACATAAATGGTTGGGAGAAACCATCAATATGGTCTCTTGGAAATGAAAATTATAGTCTATTATGTGGATGAGTATCAGTTCTTATGGTTTTTTGTGAGGAGATGATGAGAGAGTTCTATGATTCGAGATGGTTGGTACATCATGGCTTGAAAAATATGTATCATGATATACATGTAAAATACAAGTGATCAATAATGAGGAATGAGGTAGTGAACGTTGTAGAGATATGATTAACTTTTCAGTAGGTTAAATCTGAGCATCAGAGGCTAGGTGGGCATTTGCATCATTTTCCCATTCCTGAGATGAAATGGGACGATGTCACTCTGAATTTATTTATAGTTATACATTGGAAAACCTATAAGAATGATGTTTTATTGGTTATTTGGGATTGAATGAATATGGTATACTAATTCATTCCTATTAGGTAAATATTTACTATTGATGGCCTGGGTAGACATTACATGAGTGAGGTAGTTTGGATTAATGGTGTTCCACATGTATCATTTTAGAAAAAGGCCCTCTTTTCATATTGAGATTATTGTAGGGTCTTCAGAATGCTGTTGGATCATAAATTCATTTGAGTATGACATATCATACCTTGAATAAATATGAATATGAGTGGACTATCTTGGTTTTTTAGGATATGTTGTGAGCATATCTTTTATATTTCAGTGGTTCATGGGAGTAGTATATCGACATCATGGATTTTTCAAGTAATAATAGATTTTAGGAATCTATCCATATAGAATACTTTGAGGCCTTGTGTGGATGTTCATTCAATTTTACTTATTTTTTATTAAATGAAGGCAATTCAACCCTTCTTGTGCATAATATCCAGTAGTAGATATTTTAGTGGGTTTAGTTGATCAAGAAACAGTTCACGACCAAGAAGAGAAGGTAGAAATCACATGTTGATCATTAGAGGTGGCCTATGGAGTTTTAGTTTTGTCATCATGTATTCATTAGGGTGTATCATTGGTTGGGTAAACACATTATCAGGAAATAGGTAATGATAGAACCTAGGTTTTTCGTTCATTTTGTGATAGTGGATAGGGTCAGACCAGCAGTGTACCCTTCCAGAGTAATACAGTTCCAAGAACGATATGTTTCACATGTATCCGTTTAAGATATATTTTCCAGGCCCTCCTCATGTGATAGATATAGTATACGTTGATATTAGTTATGATGTGTCCTTTTAGGAGCAACTGATATAGATTTTAGATCTTAGTGAAAAGTATATTTGGTGTATGGAAGTCCTTTGGTTCGAGTGTAGTGGCAGTATGGGAAGGCTCTAGAGGAGACATGGGAGAGGGAGTCTGATATGCACGCACAATGTCCAGAATAATTTTTTTGATACCCTATAGGGATTATTGGATTATTTTGGGGATGGAATGTTAAATGGTAGATAGGTTGTAAGATTCTATATTTTCTCATGTTTGTACAACTTTTGGTATTTCATTTGAGCGTTGGTGGATGAATCATGTTCAAATTCAAATATCCTTTTTTGGGGGGAAATTTCTAAAATATTGGGGTATATGGGTTTTTACAATTAATGGAGTAAGTATATGAACATTTCTAATTGGGTTATTAAGGATTTATATGCTTGGGTAGGAATTGGAGGTGTTTTGGATCAATGTGTTGGAAACATGGATGATAACTATCTTTTCGACATTTACACATAGTGTAAATGTATTAAATGATGTGTAAATGTCACCATACACAAGTCATGAATGGTAATAAGTTGTGAACTAGTTCCTGAAATGAAAGGAATACAAGTTGTGTAATTTTCAATTGAGATAAATATTAATCCGATGTGATTTGTTTTTCAGATCATCCAATTAAATAGAAATACATGAAAAATAAATATATTACATTCCATGTTTTTATCACAAGAATTAGTTTTATGTGCTTAGGTTTGGATTATTTTTTTATTACATAATTAAGCCTTATCCTCTTGACCACAATGCTTCGTTTAGGGGATTTTGTAGTTCCATCGTTCCTCTAGGATGTCCCATTTGAGAAAATCAATCCTTTGTAATTCGTTTCATTTTTTGTTTCAGTTCTCTCTATTTGTTCTCTGGGAAATATGGTGTAACATATTGAACTTGTTCATTTTTGGTTTTGATCTTGAATAGTTATGATCTAAGATCCTAATTGAAATCATACACTTTTTTGTTAATGTCTGGGAATCCTAATAGAAGTGTTAGTTGATCATTTGTAAGAGGTATGGGGTCCAAACCTCAACCTTATTGTTTGATAATTTTCATATATTTTCAATATTTCAAACTCCCCATCATAAAGTGTTCCCAAATGAATTAAATGTTTTATTATATTATTCTTTATAATCCATATGCATCTAACTAGTTATTTAACAAGTTTATGGATATCGTTCAAGTGACAAATCCCTTTATTAGAAATTAATTGACTAATAGAAAAATTTTGTTTCACATGGCATATGTTTGGATTAAGGCTCAATATAGATTTACCTTGTCTTAACTCGATTATTGAAATAACTAGAATGATATTAGTGGATGACCAAATGGGAAATGAAATTATTAATTGTAAGATAAATGGTAAATTTTATAAATAACCATTGAGATTTATGATGTGATATTGTGATATAATTTTTTATGACCCATTGTGATTAAATGTGAAAAGGAATATTTACCAAGCTCCAACCTGATTAAATTCTGAAATGTTTATTTACTAGGCCTGACCCTAATTAAATGATGAAATTTTTATATATCTGGCTCTAAACTGATTAAATGTTGAAATTCGTATATAGAGGGATTGATCATGAATTTATAATTTCTATAAGGGATATACGGTTTTTATTTACATGGTTGGGATACATTATCATAGAAATTCATTCATGTAACTGAGTAATGCTATGTTTTACCATGGTTATATAGATATGGTTGTCCTAGTCCCAAGACATGCTTAGAGATATTCCAAAACTGTGCCGAAGCAGGTTGATGTTTCATTAACATAAATTTTAAATTAATTAAAACAGATATTTTTAACATTACTTCATACACTTATTATCATAATGGTTATGTAAGGACATGGAAGTATCGACCTACTTTTTAATGGCCACACCCTATTTGATCTACCAAGTAGTACCCAAGAATATTATAGTGATGTAGGGTTAGACATGGGAAAAAGGACATTTCTATTGATCATTAACGGCTAGATGGGATGTAGTTTTGAGACAAGACAAGAATGGGGAGCAAAACTAAGTTATTAGAGTTTTTTGAGACAACTAGTCTTTTATTTTGATAACATGTAGAAATAAATTAAGATATATTCTAGAATTAAATTACGTTAAACAATAATTATTTAAGGGATTATGTAGTTGGATTTTGTTATTTTTATTTCGTCTTATTTGGATCATTTATATTATTTACTAGACTCTAATATTTCCTATTATATGATTATTTTTTTGTGTAACTCTGAATCTAGGGTGTATAGTCACCCCACTATACTTATCACACCCTCGGTTCAATTTTATATCCTTGGAGTATGGGGAGGCACACTCGAGGTCTCATAACAGAACATTTTTAGCCATGTGTGACTGTTCCAAACTGGGGAATGTTACATTGAAGATATATAACGTTTGATGAAATAATATAATGGAAGATGATTATATATAAAGGATATCTATTAAATCCATTTGAAATAGATCCATCAGAATGATTTTAACATAACAGAGATGTCATACCTCTTGTAGAAGGTGAATTCATATAAAACTTTATAAAGATACTCAGATTGACCATTTCAATGTTTCATTGGTCGAAGGTAGTTTTTGATTATTAAATATAATAGTATGTGTTTTCTATGTCTATATTATATTATAATGTTCCATCATATGGGTGATCATAAAAAAATGATATGTCATCAGAAATATGATTCTAAGAAGATACTAGTGTGAGTTTTATGAATAAGGTGTTGTATAATATTGAGATATTGAAGGTTTTAGAGAATAGTGCAACTTCATTAGGATGAATATTTGTGAATACATCAGAAGGAGAAGGCATATTCATAAAACTAGATAAATAAGGGTTGTGTTCATCAGACAGAGTTGATTGGTCGATATACTTCAAATATAAGGAAGCAAGTTTGGTCAATCATTTGATATAAAGGTTTATTATGAAGGTAATTGGAAAATACTTTTCTAGGTGAAATTTTATGAAGACTAATATAAGAATTGTAAATCCCCATTAAAATTGTTATTCTATATTGATAATTCATTTTTTATTTTCGTACTGAGATAAGGATGTTTGAGAAATGTTGATAGTGATGAAATTGTATGAAATTCTATGAAAGATATATATATTTTTCGATGCTTCCAATTAATTAATTTTGAGTGAGGTAAATCCAATTTTAAATTTGGCTTGACAGGTAAATATTTTTTGAGTTCTCATATTTTTTCTCTAGGTGTGTGCCTTTACAAAGGGGAGTACACATAATATAGGTGATGTACACTATTCACATGTCTGAGAGATGTGAATTGATGAAAAATTCTAAGAAGGGTTAGCTTTAAACCAATGAATCAATTTATTTTAGAAGAGTTGATAGAAAAATATTCTAATTAGTGAAATCATTCAGAGGTTTTTAGTTAGAGGTATAGTGGTCAGTATTATCAGACAGAGGTATCCGGTGGTGTAGGCATGGTGTAGTGTTTTGTTCATTCGATATAGAACTGATCAAAGAAAAAGTAATTATGAGGTGGACTAGGTTTATCTACATTAAATGAAGGAATATGTTGCAGCGCATTAAGGCACACCAAATTAATAACTTTGGTTAGAGAATATCTTAATGAAATTTGAGTGAGATCTTAGTAATTGTTTGTTATTTTATGTATGGTTCAGTTGCATAAGATTTTATTACTCAAGGGAGTCTGTATAATTACGTATTTGGAGATTGAATTAATCTAATGGGAGTTGGATAATATTTTATTCAAATAATAATATACTCTATTTCTAAGGAATAATTAGTGTCTCAGTGGAAAATATATTGTCAACCAAACTTGGGGTAAACTTTGTTAATTTTGTTTATCTGCATTAGATTCTAATAATCATGTAATAAGTGTTTTTTAGTGTTATAATGTTGAAATAGAAAAAAATACAACATGTTTCTTGGGTTAATTTCACGAGATAATATATTGTAAAAGATAACCACTGATTAAACCCCTTCTCAGTTTCAATGACATGAATTTTTTTACTACTATTAAGAGAAGAAACCTTTTCTTAATAATGATTTTTAATTATAGTGGAAATTGAGAGTAAATATAGATAATATAAAAAAATAAATATTAAATGAAATTTATAACAAAAATTACTATATCTAAGAATTTTTTAGGTATATAAAAACAAAATAACAGTGACTATAAAATTGTATACTCTATAGGATCAAACATTTCTTGGATGATTATTCCATATATGAAAACTATTAAATGAAAGTATAATGTTGGGATTATAGATTACATTATCTATGTAATTATAAAAAAAATTTAGGCCTAATGTATTAATTATTGATGTTTTGTGTTTAATAAAAATGATTTAATCAAAAATGTGGCCATTTGGATAAGATTATTACATTGTCGTTACCAGATCATTGATCACTATGACTGTCACTTAACATAACTATTAGGGGTTATTATTTGATGGTTACTATGTTAATATTCTAATTAATTTTTATATAGAAAAACGAAATATGATAATATATATAGAGAGGTGAACTAATAGCCGCAACCAATATAGTCGTTCCTTTTGTATCCCATTGTTTAACACAAGGGGGTGGAGGTACTGTCAATGGGGGTATCCCTTAGATAATCCCAATAAAATATTCAACAAGTGATGATTAAATGAAATCACATCTAGGGGGAGTTTTAATTAGTGAAATCACATCTAATGAAATTTTAGTTGATCCACCACATGAAGCTAGAACCCTCACACATCTTACACATACGGTGTATAATGGTGTAATAAGGGGTTATGTATAAGGACCCTAGCATCATAAAAGTATAATATCTTTTTTATATATTAAATTTTCATTTCATTAATCATGTTTTCAGTGTTATTTTATTTAATAAAAAAATGTAAATAATATGAATTGATGAATATATTTTTCGATAAAAATAAAACATAATTTTATTTTTAGAATATATATACACATTTACTATAAAATCAAGTAATAAAAATAAAAATTATTATTCATGATTTTTTTACAATATTAATTTAAATATAAATTACAATATAATGTTACATTTTTCTATGAATTTTTATAGGAATCAAAAAGTTTATTATTTTATAAATATTTTATTATTTTATAAATATTGATTTTTTATTTAAAATCTACCAATATAATATTTAAAAAATTATTTTTATGAATTCAACATTATATTCTAAATTTGGACACTTTAACCAGTCAAGGGTTATGTTTTTAGAAATTTCTAAATTACTTTATTTTTAAGTGAATAGAAAATGTACAATTTTTTGTTTTCAGTATATTTTATTACAAAATATATTGGAAATAATAATGTAATAATTAATTAAATATAATCAGTGTCTAAAAATAATCTATTTTATTGATATTTTTAATTTTAATGGATTTAAATCATTTTACAATCCTATAAATGACATTCTAGTGTCCGAAATTGAAATTACGATTTTCAAAACAATATTGTGTGGAGAATTTGATTTTACATGTACAACGTAACATTAAAAATGGATATTGGTTTTAATAGTTTGAAATATTATCCAACATTACCCAAATTTCCATGTATATGGGTAAAAATCAAGGGCATGCTAATTATGTTTCATTTTCCCCAACATTGAATTCCATGACCTAAATTTATAAATTATTAAACATTTTCTTTTATTTTTAAAAAATACCAAACCATCCCATATTACTATGTATTCAAATTAAATTAATCACAAAATCTGAATCATATACCATCTATAAATTTCCTCAAAAATTTCCAAAAGGTCTTATGGTTCCCCTCTTCAATCATTTGGAAATCACATCTAAAGTTAACAAAACTATCATCTTATTATTTTCCATTATTGTACCAATTTTTTAATATATTTTAAATGTTCAATAAAATTTATTTTATGCACTTTTTTATTGTTACAATCCATCTAAAATAATTTCTTATCATTGGCTCAGCTTTCATCCCTCCCATTATCCCCATTACTTATTCTATATTGTATATCATTCAGGATGTTAAATTATTTTCATTATTTTCCCCTTTAACAAGAAATATTATTATGATATAAATATCCAGACCATTTCATTATTGATGGGTATTAACCAATATGTTACTTTGTTTAATATTTTAGAGACATCCAAATATTTGACTGGTATTCCTTTTTCACGGGTTAATAAAAAGATATAATGTTTGTATTTTTTAAGCATTTATGAATTTAATGAAATTTACTTGATATAGATTCATTAAATCTCCTAAATTATTAATTATAAGTTTTTGATTGATGTAAAAGGAATCCATGAATTTATAAATATAAAGGATATTCCCTGATAGTGGTCCAAGGTACTAGGTAATGAAATAATATCTAGAAATGACATGTTTTTTATAACATAGTGAATAACATTGGTAATTTTGTTGTATAAAACATTAGTAATAATACTCAGTGAAATTCTTATGAATGTCAATTTTTATGTTATATCAAAATTTATATGTTATTTTTCAGTCACTTATGATAATTTTATCACATAATGTCACATGTTTGTTTCCGGATGATTGTACAAGTTTCATTACCATTAATTATCCATTACTGATCTTTATACTCACCCTTTCAAATTCATTTATGTCCCCATAAAATTGATATAATAATGTGAACATGGATGGAATAAATAACATTTTTAAAATGATTTAATAATTTTCATGATTTTATTATGCAATTAATTTGTTATAAACCTAGTTTTCAAGATAGTAATCCTTAAAAGATCCTTTATAGTTATTAATGAAATATTTAATTAAGAAGTTATGTTAAAATTCATGTATTAAAAAAGTGATATGCTATATCTAGCCTTAGAGGAGATTTTTAATTATTTATTTAAGTTCTAACTAGACGAAACCCCATTTGTAAGAACTATAAGGATAAGACTAAATGATATAAAACATCTTAAATTTTGTAGGAATGTATTATGAATGTTGTTTCCATGTTATGAAATCCTTATATAGATAATATAAGTTTATGTGAATCTTGTATAGTTACGCATATGGGTAATAACCTCGAAAAGTGAATATAGGGTATTAGACCGAGCATCGATTTGCACACGGAAAATAGATCTTTTGGGACACCTAGTTTGATACTATAACAGGATATGCTTCGAGTAATGAAATGTTTTTTTATAAGATCCAATATCTCTATTAAGGTATTTTTTTCCCATTTTATAGTTTAAGACCTTCATTTTTTTATTGAATAAGTGTTTTCCCATGTTGATGAGAAGAACTGGGGGTGTTCTGGGGGTTTGGGACACGAAAATATGGAAAAAGGAGTTTTCGGGGCTAGCTGCTTGGTTGGCACACGACAAGTCCTGACCGTGCAGAGAGCTCAGGTAAACCATGTAGAAAAAAAGATTTTCTTGGATTTTCATTCACATGGATTGAACATAGTTTGGAAAAATGTGCAGGTAAACCATGTGAGGGGCCTATTTTTGGGCATTAACATCCAAACGGTTTGCGCAAGGTTTGGGAAATGGTGGGGGTAAACCGTGAGGCCTAAGAAAATTTAAAAATTTACAAATATTCCATTGTGGTATTTTAATACCCCACTTGGGATTTAATCCATTCATCCACATTTGGACCCTAGATATGAACCAAAGTCACCAACAGCTTCTAAGTATCAATTTCCCTCATCTTTATGCCATTTTGAGTGCCGTTGGTTGTGAATTGAAGATTCGGGTAAGGCTAATCTCCCACATTATTATCTTTTTGGTTTAGGGTTCCCATTATTCTTATATCTCCATCCAAAACACTCAATCCCATTTTTTTTGTGAGGTCTAAGTTGAGTCTTGAAGGGGTGATTGAATCAGGATCTAAGTCTTCAGTTGAGAGTGCGTTCACCAACAGATTCAAGGCAGGTGGTCTACAACTTGTATTCATTTAGTTTAAAGTGGATTTGGGCATGTAGGGTTATGTTCTTAATTTTATATTATTATTTTTTCTTGGTTCCCTTTGAGCCATTTGGATATATTGGGTGTCTAAATGGTTAATTTATCTCCTCATGATCCCCACATGATGCATGGAGGATGTCCAAATGAGATTAGGGCCACACATTGGGAGTGATGATATTTACCGTACATAGGGTTTATCTTAGCAAGTGTATGGACATCATGCAATAAACTAGATCCCATGATGAATATGTTAATGTACGTGAATTATATGTAGTTAGAGTTTTTGTAATACACATAGGTTGGGTAATGGAATAAGAGGTAGTTAGGTTGGCATGAAATAGGGTTAAATAGAGTAATGGGAAAATTATTGGGGATTAGAATATTACACGATAATTACTTAGATATATAGGATTGGGAAATGGGAAATAGTTATATAGGGTTAAGTAACATAAATAATGAATATTCTATTGTATTGAGGAAAAATTTTAATTTCCCATTTTTGGATATTTTTGGGTTGTTGTAAATAATATAGGAAATGCTTGTTGTGACATGGATAATTATGGTGAATCATAAATAAGCATGCACACATGGCTTGGAAGAGTGGGGTATTGAATTTAGGTTCTATGAAAATGGGTTGAGTTGCACCGAGGCTCTAGCTCCACACATAAATGCACGAGTTATGGGAAGGGGACATTGCTTGATTACACTAATGGTTGCATTCCACCGTAACTGAGGCCTCGAAGTGAGGATTATAAGATTCTTATATGTGTTTCCTAGTGATATAAGAGTTGAATTTAATCCCATATGTTTGATAACATTAAACACTCCTAATCCATTGAAGACACAATAAGGTTGATTAAATCATAAAATGCATAAGTAGTGAACCTGGACACAATGGTAGTATAATTAAAAGTAAAATAGTATAGAATGTCCTATTAAGTTACTTACCCCTTCTTTAAATTATATATCACTTTCATTCATTATCTACTTTGGATGGATATTTTATTCACACCATTGGTGGAGGACAACTGATTTATACTCATACCCATCTTGGGAATCCATTTGGTACCTTAGCAGATTTCGTGCTTGTTGGTCAGGACAAGGACAAGGACCCTATGCAAAGGAGTTGATATGGACATGGGACTTGTGTTGGTGGGGGGGGGGGGGGGTACAAACATTGAGTCCATACCATGTTTGGGATCTTGTTTTGTTTCATTTCTGTTGGGTTTAGTTAACTTGTCACTTTATAATGAAATGACATATTTACTATTGTATGTTGTTGACACCTGTTTGGGAGTTTCTTATTTATACATGTTATAGTTTGTTTCCTTTTATATCTACAATTTGAATTTTCTCTACTATGTATTACTCTGGTAAAGAGGGTTTTGACTCCCCACATATCCTATTAGACCCTCTCTACTAGTCGCAACCTCTAGCATATGGGGAGGTGCACTTGAGGTCATGTGGCCACCCAGATCAGGACCATGGTTAGTGGTTATTGGGTGAGGGATGTTACAAGTTCAATCAATTGAGTCCTCTTCCATTTATTAGAATTTTTTTATGGTAAATAAGAGGTTATAAATGTGTTTATCCTTGGTAATGATCTCATTCTTTGGAGTAGCTAACCCATGTACCGGGGAAAACCCAGGTCACCCTGGGAGGGGATTATTGTTCTTGTTGTGTGTTGTTATATTTGATGATATTTCACCATAGGGTGATGCACACGTTGTGTGATTTGAATGTTTTTTTGACATTTCTATCATGGATAAAAGGATATGAGTTTGTCCATTCTTTCATCATTTTAGGAACCTATGTAGGTATGTGGAATACATCATGATAGGCACACACATGTGACATATGTCCAGGATAAATTTTTTTTGATGCATCTGTTTTCTTAAAAGTATTGAAAATTGTACCTAATGAGATGGTATGATTCTATACAAATGGATGTGAAAATTTAAATTAGTAAACAGAAATCGTGTTTACTAATGACGTAAAAGAGAATTAATTTTTTATAAGATTAAATTGTTATTTGTAAATGGATTTAAATGGGTGTAAAAGATAAGGGTTTTAACCATGTGAAATAATTACCCATGTTAGCCATAACCTTAGAGAGATTGCCGAATATAGTGAACTGGTTGTTTAAGGGCTCGTTTGGGTAGTGTATGCAAACCGTTTTGGATACAAAAATTTATGTGTCTAACTATATGTCTTTTTCCCTTCATGAAAGCGTTATAGTTGCATCTTAACATTCATGTTTATAATTGTAGACAAATTACACCTCGAAAACTTGTGACAGGTGGGATGCATGAGGACATTACGGAGAACTATTCTCCAGTAGTTGACCAGGAGAACGTGGCGATCCAATAAAATATGGAAGAGAATTTCCTTGAGAATGTATCTATTTTTTTAGATTATGGAACAATTACTAGGACATGTTGTACTAAGTACATTTGAACTGAACAGGGAGTTTTAGCTGCTGCAACCTCCGACCTTTATTGGAGTGGATGGGGTAGAAACAATAGAGTTCTGTATAGGGTGAATCCAAACTATTCTCAACCATTTAGTGTCTCTTATTGAGAATAAAGTCATGTTTGAAACCTATATGATGAGAGGATAAGAAATATGTTGGTGGGAAATTATGGTCCAAATAGAGAAGGATGAGGGAATGATGTGGAAGGATTTTTAGAATATGTTTCTCAAGCACTTCTACGCAAAAACATTGAGGCTGGAGAAGGAAATGGATTTCAATAGGTTGACTCAAGGGATAATATTTATGATGGACTATCCTTGTCATTTAACTGATTTGAGGTGCTTCATTCTGATGTTGAGGGGAGATTAAGCTACCCTATCAAAATGTATATAGGATAGAATAAGACATGAGATCAGATCTCAAGTGAATATCATTCATCTGAAAGGGTTTTCCAATGTGGTGAAACAAGCCTTTATCTCGAAAGGGACCCTAATGTGAGCTTTAGGTAGTGAACTTGTGGCGCCAACTAAGTGAGAATGTGGTGAGGATACTGATAGTAGGAAGTGTCATTTTGGAATTATTCAGTAGGGTGGAACCACACAAACCAGTCAGAAGAGGGGGGCCGCTTCTCAGGGTGGAGACCATGTCTTCTGTTATCAATGTGGTAGGTATGGGCACAAGCATGACCAGTGTCCCTACCCACTGATCGAGTGGAGAGAATGCGGTAGGTTAGGCCATGTGCATATATTCTGTAGGAACCCCGACATTCAAGGAATGATAGAGGTTACATGCAGATACCAAGTGCAGAAAGGGGATAATTTACCCCGTATCAGGCAGGCAGTTGGATCTCCACATGTCATACTAGTATATGTGGTGGATGTGGAAGTCTGGGGTGAGATCATTCTTACCAACAGGGTAGTGCAATATAGGGTACTCAGGATAGAGTCTCAGGTAAAGGGGTCAACCATCTTCATGATGTTCATGCCACACATGAAGGTGGTGAAGAAAGACCACCTATAGTTCAAGGTATGATTCATGTAGTTTCCACCCTTGGAAATTCATTATTTGGTAAAATTTATACACATTCCTTTATTTCATCTTATTTGGTAGTTGTTTTGGGATTAACCATGGAGACTTCATGTGGGGTAATTTCACTTGATACTCTGCAAGGGGTACAAGTTTAGAACATCAGGTTGTGTAAGGGTTGTACTCTGAAGATTGCTAGGTATCAATTTCTAGGGGATTTGTTTATCCTAGAAATGACATGTTTTAACCGATTATTGGGAATGGACTAGTTGGTGCTATATCAAGCACATATTGACTGTTTACATCATCGACTAATATTCACAACTCTCAACGAGTCAATTATGTCTTTCATAGTGAGTGAGATGCTCGAGCGGACAATGCATGGACACTATTCCAGCAATTGGGGGAACTCAAAGAGCATGTGGTATGTCTTATGTTTGATGATGGGGATAAAGGACAACTAGTGTTCAATTTTTTGGATGACCATTTTCAATATGTGTTTTTAGAGGACATATCGGGGTTATGACCCAATAGAGATTTTTAGATTACAATAGTTTTTTTTCAAGGGGCAGATCCAGTTTCAATTCCACCGTATTGAATGGTGCCATCAGTGCTCCATGAACAGAAGGTTCAATTAGAATAATTGGAGTTTAAGGGGTTTATATGTCCTAGTTCATCACATTGGGGATCTTCGGTGTTGTTTTCTAAAAAGTCTAACAGATCCCTACGGCTATGTGTCAATTATAGGAAGCTGAACCGAATGACGGTTGAGAACCATACACTCTTCCTATAATCGATGACTGGTTTGAATAGCTTGGAGGTGCCTCATTGGTTTCTAAGATCTATTTGTGATTAGGATACCATCTGTTGATAGTGAGTCCTTCTCACATACCTTGAATAGCTTTCCAAAATAGGTATGAGTTGTATGAATTTCTAGTGATGCCGTTTGGATCAAAAAACACACCAGTTGTATTCATGGCCTTGATGAACTGTATATTTCACCTGTATTTGGATCATTTTGTAGTTTTCTTCATTGATGAATGGTTTCTGTATTATAGATCTCATTATGATTAGTCCCAACTTATTGGCATCTTCTTGAGTACACAGAGAAAACATAAACTCTATGCCACGCTATCAAAATGTCAATTTTGGATTGAAGAGGTACACTTTCGGGGACCCATAATTTCTATGTAAGGTGTGTCATTGGATCCATAAAATGTGCAGGTCATGGTTTCTTGAGAGCATCCATAGAATGTATATTATATTCAGAGTTTTCTTGGTTTTTTCAATTATTAACTAAGGTATATTAGAGATTAATCTCTTGTTTATGAAACATTCAACGGCCTAACCAGGAAGAAGGTTAAGTTTGATTGGTGAGGGGCTTGTGATAATGCTTTTTGAGAGATTAAGAACCAGCAGGCTACCACACCGATTTTTATCTTACATGAACCAGGTAAGAGGTACAACTTATTATGTGATGCATTTGGTGTTGTACATGGGGTAGTGTTGATGTTGGATGATTGGTTTGTAGCTTATGGGTCGAGATAGTTGAGGAAACATACAAGAAAGTTTCATACTCATGACCGTAAACTAGCTACCATGGTCATCACCTTAATGTATTGGAGGCATAACTTGTTGGGAGAACCCTTTAAAATATTTACTGACCATAAAAGTCTCAAATACATATTCTCTTAGTGGGATGTTAGTCTTCAACTGAGATGGTGGGTTGAGTACCTACAATCTTATGATTTTGAGTTGGTGTACATACTAAGGAAATGGAGTTGTGTCACTGATGATCTAAGAAACAAGACTCAAAATTACGTAGTTTAGGAATCATGTTCAGAGTGTCTCATTATGGACCTATTTTCTATGATTTATTTAGAGGTATAGGATGGGCAGAAGAAGATGACCCTTGAATATATATCAGTTGAGTTTGATCTTTTGAGATGAGTTAAAGACAATCATGTAGAAGATCCGAAGTGTTTGGTTATGAAGGAAAGTCTTAAAGTTAGGGTGTCATATTATGGTTAGAAATTAATTTCTGATGGGGTTTCTTCGGTTTAAGGTCATGTTGTGGTGCTAGAAGATATACAAGTGGAGTTTATGTGTGATAATAACACATCAAAATGTGTAGTGAATCCTGGATTGAATAAGATGTATTGTGATCTTTGTGGGTAGTTTTGGTGGCTGTGAATGAAGAAAGAAGGTGTGGGTTTTGTGGCACGATTCCTTACCTGTCAATAGGTAAAGGCTGATAGTCAGCTCCCAGGTGAGTTTTTGTATTCATTACATATTATAGAGTGGAATTTGAATGAATTCATGATGTTCTTCAAAGTGGGTCTTCTGAGGGCACCTCAGAAGAATGATGCAATTTGGGTGGTTGAAGATCTATTAACAATATTGGTTCATTTATTACAGATCGAGGAGACCTATAAAGTAATCTGGTCAGTGGAATTTTATGTTCGAGATATAATATGGTTTCAAGGTGTGCTGAGAATCATAGTTTCATATCATGATCCATGTTTCACCTCATGCTTTTGGATGGGACTATAGAAGGCACTTGGTAACCCAGGTGTTTTTGAGTATATCTTACCACCCATGTAATGTCTCAGATTTTCCATGTATTAATTTTAAATATTATATGGAATTTTTAGGAGACCAAGAATAGATATAACACATCATTCCGAGGCCCAGTGATCTAGGAATGGTGGTTTGAACTATTTTTTATGTTATGTGATTCATCATATGTGCGCAGTGGTGGAACTTTCCTAACAGATGTCCGGATTAAGAACATGAGGGCACTGTTGCGTCCACGATGAAAACTTTACATAAGAACGAGTCAATCCTTGACCGGCGTAGGTTGAGGGAAAAAGTTAATTTCCAGACGTTATCAGTAAAATAAAATAAAATAAATAGAAAAGTTTATTTTGTTTTTAATTGGAAACATTCATTGCAATGCAACGATGATATGATTTTTAATAATTAATGCCATGTCATAATGAATTATAAATTAAAAATTGACTCATTAATGCCACATTGTGATGGAATTCAAAAATGCACTTCCCCTTTATAATGGGTTAATAGAACAATGGTCATTGACAAAAAATTGAGAGAGAACTCTGGAGAATCCGTAGAGCCTTTGAGAAAACTCTTAGCGACGTACAATGAAGAATCAAAGCTGAGAATCGTAGCATGATTGAGTGGACGGATCTCTACGATGACGACATCAAGTCCTCTTTGTCAGCGATCGATCCATTTTGATCATGGGGTTTGTTATTTAAATTCTTTTCCCCATTTTTGATTTAAACATCGAACGTGGACCAACCCACGAACAGGTTGATCTGCAGATCGTGCATTCTAACGGGAGGGTTTTCTTTGGGTTGTTTTAGGTAATTAATCCAATATTATTAGTTATTATTTTGATGCTTCTCCATTTGATCCTACTAATGGGAGAGGAACAATTCTATGACGAACGACAGAGGAGGTTCGTTCCTCAATTTCTTTTTTTTGGATTTCCTCCCCCTTTTCTTTTTGTGATTTCTTTACGTTTTTTGTGGGGCAAAGAACAATGGATCTTCTCATGCCTGTTTTGTGAAGCAACAATCCCATATTGGGAATATAACATTGTGATGACCACGAAGAGGTGCGACGACATCATTGGTGGACGATTCATCACGGTTTGGGAATTACGTTTCATCGTGTGTTCTTCACGCGGGAGGATTGAAACACGTTTTTTGGGCCGAAAAGAGGCCCGAAAATTATGAAGATAAATCTGGAACATCGGGTTGACCTAGATTCTGGAGTTTTGTGGCGATCAGTACGATAGAACGAAGATAGGGAATCACAGGAGGCATGTTGGTGGGATGCATCATTTCTGGAAAATTCTGGAATACACAGCGTGTACTTTCGAAGAACACGCTGTGTAGTACTGACAGTGACTAGGTTTTTGGGGGTCAGATAGGTATCACAGGTCATGTGACCCCAGTCACACGACATGTTGGACCTTCCCTGAATCTCGGTGTGTATCTCGGGTGATACATGGACATGGGATGAATGAAATGTCTTCACGACAGAAAATATTCTCTCTACACGGCATGGCTGAGGCGGATACACAGGACATGGCGTGTATCTTGGGAGATATATAGACACGGGATGAAGGACACAGATTCAAGACATGGTGTGTACTCTCTATGTAGCATGATAGAGGCTGCTACATAGAACTCAGCATGTATCCAGGGGATACATGCACATGGGATGGAATTCACGACCGTGTACTACACAACACGGCTAGGAGATGATAGAATGCACGTCACCCCATGTACCGATTAAATGGGTTTTCACACATTGGTTATGGTCGTGTACGGGCACGTGTCCAGTGTATATGGTGCATACCCCAGTCACTCAACCAAGGAATGTATTCATTACCACAATCCATGTACTGACTTTTTCTACACGACCAACCTTTCAACACAGGCTGTTGTACATGGGTAGTACTCGGGGTCATAAGATACGGTGTGTGACATTTCTACACAACACGTCCTTTTGGAAAAATGGCATGGTCCTCTTGTCCACCGTATCCTGGACATGATTCATTTGAGTTAGTTCCCATTCTACTTGTTCCCCTAATGGTCAGGCATTGTCTCCTTCTATACGATTATGATACCTTCAGCATGAGTTTCTATGATAGAGTCGTTATCCCTTCGAAAGGCCTAGAGCGAGATCCTCTATCCATTTTTGACCATTGATAGAGTCCGGAATCGACATGACTGTAACGACTCAAACATTCATTAATGGAAATCCATCTTGATCTAATTAAATGTATCTTTATGTAAAATTTTTATATAAAATGTCAACTGCTTTGTTTTATGTTGTGAATTTTGACCATTTCAAATATATACATTGAATAATGATCACATGATTAGTATAAATATAGGGTTTTAACAAATCCAATTTAATCAGACAAAAGAATCAATGACCTCATTCGTAGACGTGCCCCATACAAAGACCATTTGTCATAGCTCGAATGGGGGTGGCGTCATTGGGATTCACTCTTGACCATGTCCAATCTGAGCTTGAATATGTTAAGCTCGAGTGGGACTGCCTACGAGATAAGTGGAAGTTGATATATATTTCCACCCTAGCACTGTTATCTGAGACACCCTAAGAGTATGTCACCATCACACACCTTACTCTTCAGTCTTATACGGGCGCTATATGGGGTTATGTAACAAGACCATTGTACTATGGTTATATACATTATTTTTATATATAATAATGAATATACTTTCATTTTATTACTGTTACCTTATAAAGAGTTTTTAAAGATCAAATATTATTTTTTAGTTAAAATTCAACTAAAAAATCTATTTTTATGAATTAATGGATTTTTGAATAAAATAATATTTTAATAAAATATTATTATTATTAAATTAATTATTATTAAATATATATGATCATATAATTTTATTGTTATTCTTATTAAGGTTTGAAACCCATTTTTGTCAAAACCCATGAATTTTTGATAAATGTCAGTTTTAATTTAAAAAGTGAAAATTAACATATTTAAAAAATTGTTTAGATATAATGTATACTATTTATGGAATCGAGAGATCAAAATTATCTAACTTTTAATTTTTCATAATTTTCTGAAATAGTCAAATTTTTGCGTAAAAATTAAATACAGTTTAATTATATAATATGTTTTATTACATCATAATGACCCAATCGTGATGTAATAAACTATGATAAGCCTTATATTTGGCCAATATATGTTTTACCATTAAAATAATGTGATTTTGGGATTTTTTGACTTATTTTACAAAGTATTAATGGACCCTTCAAGACTTGTTAAACATCTCGTCTTTTTAAATTGTTTTCATTGGGAGTGTGACTCACCTACAGATAAGCAACTCCATTATTTTTAGATGTTTGGACTTTGGCCTCATAAGATTTTGTTTTCAACTACCCATTTCCAAAAACCATTGGCAAAAAACATGGGTTGTTTTGTGGTTGGGATTAGTTTAATGTGAGGTGTCCCAAACCTAAATAATAAATACTTCTCTCACCATTCATGTATAAACCCACCAAAGCTGTAACACCCAGACCCCAGTTTCCTAGAGTCGGTGCATTATTACATAACATTGGCATGATCACAAAATATCAAGTCTTGATAGACCGATTAGTTTGGTGGCTTTGGAATCACTAGATACATTCATAAGTCTTACATTACATCATAAAATGAAAACATCAACAACATAGTCTCCATAGTCCCACTCATATCCCCTCACACTATCCCTATAGGTGAGTCATAAAATACTTCTTCAAATCCTAGAAAAAATAAAACATATAAAGGGGTGAGCTCAGATGCTCAGTAAGGATAAAAAAATATAGAAAAAAACTTTCATAAATAAGATTAATCATTTAAGGTAATGTATAACTAAATCAAAAGCCTGTTCAACTTGAAATTCAGCATAATATGGAAAAAATAAAATGAAATAATTCCATTTACTTATTCACTTGGATATTATACTAGTCTAATAATCACATGAAATATCAATAACCACTTTCATAATGATGGAATGCATAGTGCAAGACTATCATAACCCCATAGTCAAGGCCTGGTGCCAAGAATACAAATAAGATTTTTTCAAGGCCTTGTACAAAGACACTAGTTTATCTCATGAGTCCTACCTATGCATTGAGAAGCTATATAGGGCTCCACCCATCACTTATTAAGTCCAATGCATTCCTCATATGAACAGGTTTAAACAAAACATAAACATTCGTATTAAAACTAGCATACAAAATGTCAATACTTTCTCTATAAAATATGAATGGTATAAAAATAACACATCCACAGTAAAAAATATCAAAAAACCATCCATACTATATGGACGTTTTGTATCATAATAAATCAACTTCAAATAACCTTATAATCTATCAAAGGATGTTGACATAGATGAAATCAAAATAATTTGAGAGAAATATCACTTTTTTTGAAATCATTTAAATGAAAAATAATTATAAAATAAAACATTTAATTTGAAAATATTCTTATAAGATTTTAAGTGATGCTTTGATGATTTTATAATGGCATAAAATAGCCACTCCTGCTGTATAAGATAAAAAAGGAATTCTTACCTAAATTCTATTGAAAAGGTTAAAAAGGACCTCATTTGGAAAACGACGGAAAGATTTCTTTATAAACATCTTATAAAAAGTCATCAAGGGTATAAATGACATTAACCCATAGTCTATAAAATAGAAATAATGAATTGAAATACATTTTAAAGAAACATGGATGTGGATGATAAAGATGTCCCAGTTGATAATTACTTATAAAAAAACTCAGATAATGAAGAGATTGTGAAATAAACCATTACCATGTACTTTTCCTTGGTCGAGGGTATGTTAACCTCCTGTATAATGGAAAATTAATTTTTATAAAATTATACAAGAATCATATACACTAATATTATATCATATATGATATTTTATCATTGTTTTGTTAATAATATCTTCGTATTATCGTTGTTTTGGGTGTAAACTGATTTTTTTTCCTTTATATGATTCTTTACATAAGACATGTTTTCTATAGATTGGATGTATCTTATTCATATCCAGAATGATATTAAGTCTTTAAAAATTATTTTTAACCATCAAATGAAAAATATTCTTGAATGGATACGATGTGGAATGAATCTTATCGCGTTCGTGGAGACGGTAGTCCATACGTACGTATGAGCGACAATATCATTGTTTTAATATTTAAAAAATATAAAATTTGATGTTATATAATATATAAAGAATAATTATCATGTTATATTTATTATTTACATAAATTAAACATCATTATCATACCCATCGAAATAATAATGTATTGAATAACAATTACACCACGACATGGAGACGGTAGGCCGTACATACACACGTATAGTGACATGTCATTCAAAGGATTGATAGAATACTGAATATGGTTGTACGATATTTTTGATGACCTAAATGTATATAGAAGATACTAGAGTTATTTTTTTAGAATGTAAATAACAATGAATGATGATGTGGAAGAAGAAAAGAACTTGAAAGATGGTGGTGAAATCATTACCTCTTCTGCAGGTTCTTCCTTTTGATTTCATCAAAAGGGCTTCATAGAATGTCTTTATGATGAAAAAAAGCCCTCTAGTATAAAGTGAGGGATGTTTTTAGGATATTTGTGAAGGGTTTGGCCGATCCAAATGTCTTTGAAGGCGTGAATTAGCGAGAAGGGGAGTGCCCTTTATAAGAGGGTTGAGGGGAACCTTAGGAAAAGATAGAAATATTATTTTATAATAAATTCATATTCGGTTTATAATAGATCCAAACTTATTTATGTCTAGGAAAAGGTGGGTAAGGGTCGAAAAAAACTCAACCAATAGGTTTTTGACAGGTTTTTGTGACTTTATTAACCTTATCTTTTAGTTCTAACACTTAGTTAATTAGTTTGACATTGCCATTTCTCTTTGAATTTTTATGTTATATGGTTCATAAACTTACTATAAACTTATAAGATACCCCCAATTGGTTAATTAATGATAAACCTATAATTATATAAATCTTTTGGACGAACCTTATATTTTTAGGAATATCATATCAATTTATAATGTAATATTTGTTTTGAAAACTTCTTTATGTCAATTTTGAATCTATTTAATAATTCATATTTGATAAAGTCTTAAAAATATTATTAATTCGAACCAACTTCATGTAAGAAACCCTAACATGTCATATTGACCAATAAAATTCGTGTATGTCATCAAAACATTCAAATTATATTTATTATAACATTTATAAACCAATTATTTTATACATTCATTAATAAAGAAAATAATGCATCATTATTGTGTCCTAAATAAATTTAATTATTCAATGTCTAAAAATTATAAATAAAATACCATTATGTAGAAACTATTATTATCTCTCTAATTAATATTTATATTTGAACATATAACATATATAAACCTATGTAAAATTGTTTTGCTAAAAGATATATCCTTTTTTTATTTCTCTATTCATTTTAACATAATTAATATAAATTGTCATTTTAACTTAATTGTGGCTCCATGGGGTCACTAAATCGATCCAAATATTCCCATGGTCAGACATGTAACATCAAATAGGGTTATGACACGTTTTAGTGTTGTTTATTATTATTATAATATTATTTTTTTACCCTTATTTACTGGATTTACCCTTTAACAATGGTAAATAAAATGTTTACTGAATTAATTATTCAAATTGTATAAAAATAGAAGTCACCTATTTAAAAAATTTGGACCTCATGATTATAAATAAAGAATCTATTTTTTTGAATTCAAAACACAGAAGTGGAAGAAATTAATTTAAAATTAATCCCCGTTGCCAAAACAAAAAGCGTGTTTTTAAGAAATAATAACTATCCAAATATTGGCACTTACTTATGTCCAGTTTAAATGTAAAATTATGTCTAATGAACAAAATTGGATTAAATGGTAAAAATAAAATCTAATTATACTTTAAAATCACTCAAAATCATAATTTATCACTATTTATTATTTCGATTATAAAAAGTTTTTTTAATTAAAATTTTGTAATTTTCACTATTCATCGAAATATGAAAGTTATCAGAAAAGTACCAAAATTTTATTGAAACTAAATTCTTATGAAACTATTATAAATAAGAAGTTTATTTTTTCAAATTGAATATATAAAAGTTTCAAATATTAGATTTAAAAAGGGTTCACCATTAAAAGATGGTAAAAGTGCATTTTTTGAAAAATATTTCTTTTATCTGAAAAAAATGAATTTGTTCTTACATTATGTCTATGAAACTCAAAATATTGATTCTAAAATTATAATGATTATATAATGCTTAAAATTAAGTTAATACTATTCATAACCGCTTTTTAACGGCTAGTTAGGTAAGTCGTGGTGCGCTTGAACTCAGTGTTGGCTATAGTGAAAGTTAATGAATTACTTTGAAAAAATAACGCACAATGAAATCTTGGGGTGTTACGTTCTTCCCTCCTTCAATGAATTCTATCCTCAAAATTTCAAATTGTTCTTCAAAAATAAAAGGATGAAAATAGTAAATATCTTTGTGGGAAAACCCACATGGGAAATTGGGTTAATAAAATTTAGTGTTAATAAGAGGTATAGAGAAATGAAAGGGTCACCAACAAATTATGATCTGGATTAGGAGAATATAGGTAGAAATTAGGGACACATAATTGGAGAAAAAATGTTAATATTTATAGGGAGTGATTAAGGTCATCAGTCACAAACAATCATAGAATTAAGGGCTTCAAAGCCATCAATCTATGAGGATTTAAAATATCATTGGTTCAAATAAAAATATGGTGTTATGATAACACATTTTTTGTTTTAAGATCCCTTACACAGTGTTTAGGAATTAATTTCATCTTACAATAAGAGAAGAATAAATATATATATATATATATATATACTTGACAAGTATAGTTCCATCCTTTCACTAATTTCTACCACAAACTCATCATTCACTCAAAAAGATAATAGAACGTAAAAAAATATTCCATTTATCATATTTGTATAGGGTTTCAATGAATGAATTTCTAATTGATCTACCAGAACTTTTAAACAAAATTACATTATTCAATCCAAGACATCACGTGGTCTAGTGGTAGGTGATACACCTTTTTCACCCTTCGGTTGTGTGTTTATGTCTCGCGGCTTTGCCGGACGCGATGGGTTTCCACCTGACCTCCAGGTTGTCCTTTTATGGAAATCCAAAAAATTATCTCAAACTAGAATTATCCAAAACACTTCTTTCCAAACTGATAGTCCAAAATTTATAAGGAAAGTAATCAAAATGAAATTTTTTTTCCACGTAATAACATGTGAACACCTTCATCATTAATTCTTTTAAAACACTACAACATCCAAAATTACCATAAAACCATATTGATTACATTCATGATCCCTTATTATTTATAGAATACTGGATAAACTTCTTTTATCAAAAAATGTTCTAAACTCCAAAAATTATGGATTATACAAATCATTAATCAATATCATGGTAGTTAAGAATATCGAATATAATTTATCTAAATCAATCATGTATAATTCCAAAATCACTACCTCGATATCATAACCATATTATGGTTTATTCTTCTCTAATCATATATTTTCCAAAAATTTAACCTGCTATTGAGTCACTTTTCTCGGTTCCACACAATCACAAGTCCTTAATTAAATAGTACTGCAGTACAATCCTTATATACTCCATAATTATTACAACTAGTACGACGTTGATACAACACTCAAATGACATAATTCTTTAATAACAACATAATAACTCTAATCATACCTCCTAATCTATGGTAGTATCATAACATTATTATTATCCAATATCATCATTTGGGGAATACTCTGATGATTTGGACATTGGTTTGTGTAGTGTCCCAAATCCTTGTAGATGAAGCATTGTACATTTGTTACCTTTTTCTTACCCTTGCAGTCACGTACTTGGTGTCATTTTTCTCCACACTTATAACAAACTCCCATTCCCTTCAGGCACATTCCATGGTGTTTCTTACCACAGTTATCACATATGAGAAAATTATTCTTTTCCCTCTTCCCTTTATCCATCTTTCTCTCTTACATAATTTTCTTCTCTTGCTTCCCTTCAAATCCATACGACTAAGAGAATTCTTTACATATCTTATTAACACATGATACTATTTTTTCATATGTTGAGAATACATGGTAGAATATTTCCCTTCTAAATGTTGGCTAAATTGCATGAAATATATGATCCTTCAAACTCCTTGTATGATACGTATTGCTGGAGTTCACATTCTTTCTACTGGGTGCCATTTCTATACAATGGCATACAATAGATTAGTTTATGAATCAAAATACATAAATCCAAACATGTAAAACACTTAAAATAAATTGAACAGTTTATAGATATAATCCATAATCATAAAAATGTTTTCATTGAGTAAGTATATACTCATAAACCCTTAAAATGGTTTGTAAAGGAAATGAGAATTATCCTAAGCATATCCCCCGAGAGTGTCGTAACCAAGAGTTCAACAAGGCCCGTTATCATGCACCAGTTCCCATTCGAGTCTTGATCAAAGTAGTTTCTTTGGGTTTTACCCCAAGGTACAACTGTGCCAGAGCCGCCTCTACCTGCTCGTATCCAGACAGGGATGTATTCCTCGGATAACTCACAAAATCTCTACAATACCAAAATTCTAGGAAGTACTTCTATACTAATCCTAAAAGTCTATATTAGGTCTATATGCTATAATCAGAGTTTATCTAAATCTAGATTCCATGGTTTTTACTAAACTTCCTCTGATACCAACTGTAACACCTCAACCCCAGCTACCCAGAGTCAGTGCATTATTAAATAACCTTAGCATGATCACAAAAGTTCAAGTCTTGAATGACCGATTAGTTTAGTATCCTTGGAATCACTAGATATATTCATAAGTCTTACATTACATAATAAAATGAAATCTACAACAACATTGTCTCCATAGTACACACTCACATCCTCTCAGACTATCCCTACAGGTCAGTCATAAAATACTTCTTCACATTCTGGGAAAAATAAAACATATAAAGGGGTGAGCTCAGATGCTCAATAAGGATAACAATTTAGCAAAAACTTTCATAAATAAGCATCAATATTTACGGCAATGTATAACTAAAAAAAATCCTTTTAAACATCGACTTCAACATAACATGGAAAAAATAAAATGAAATAATGCCATTTACTTATTCACATGGATATTCTACTAGTCCAATAATCACATGTAATATCAATAAAAACTTTCATCATGATGGAATGAATAATTCCAGACTATCATAACCACATAGTCAAGGCCTTATGCCAAGAATACAAATAATATTTGTTCAAGGCCTTATGTCAAGACACTAGTTTGTCTCATGAGACCTACCGATTCATCAAGGAGCTATAGCGGGCTCCACCCATCACTTGTTAAGTAAAATTCATTCCTCATATGTACAAGTTTAAACATTTCATAAACATTTGTATTAAAAATAGCATATGAAAGGTCAACACTTTATCCATAAACCAGGAATGTTATATAAATAACACATCTGCAGTGAAACATATCAAAAAATATTCAATACTATATTAATGTTTTTTATCATAATAAATCAACTTTAAATAATTTTAAAATCCATCAACGAATGTTGACATAGATGAAATCAAAACTATTTGAGAGAACTATCTCTTTTTTTGAAATCATTTAAAATCCACATAATTATAAAATAAAACATTTAATTTGAAAATATTCTTATAATATTTTAAGGTAAGCTTCAACGATTTTATAATGGTGGAAAATAGCCACACCTGCCGCATAAGTAAAAAAATACATTCTTACGTTAATTATGTTGGAAAGTTTAAAAAGGTCCTTGTTTGCAAAATGACAGAAATATTCCTTTATAAACATCTTATAAAAAGTCAACAAGGGTATAAATGACTTTAACATATAGTCTATAAAATAGTAAGAGTTATTTTAAATACATTTTAAGAAACATGGATGTGGATGATACAGAGGTCCCAGTAAATAATTACAAATAAAAAACCTCGGATAATGAAGAGATTGTGAAATAAACCCTTACCTTGTACTTTTCCTTGGTAGAGGGTAGGTTAAACTCCTGTAAAATGGTGAAATAATATTTATTTAATTATACAAGAATCATATACATTAATATGATATCATATATGATCTTTTAAAATTGTTTTGTTAATAATATATTTGTATTATCGTTGTTTCGGGTGTTAACTGATTCATTTTCCATTATATTATTTCTTACGTAATCCATGTTTGATATGGATTGGTTTTATCTTATTCATATCCAGAATGATATTCAGTCTTGAAAAATTATTTTTAAACATCAAATGAAAATTATTCTTGAATGGATACGATGGAGAATGGATCTCATCGCGTCCGAGGAGACGGTAGTCCGTATGTACGCACGAGCAACGATATCATTATGTTAATATTAAAATAATATATAATTGGATGGTATATCATATATAAATAATAATTATAATGTTATATTTATTATTTACATCAATTATACATCATTATCATACCCATCCAAATAATAATGTATTGAATAACAATTACACCACGACCTAGAGATAGTAGGCCATACATACTCACGTACGGTGACATGTCTTTCAAAGGATGGATAGAATAATGAATATGTATCTAACATATTTTTAATAACATCACAGTATATAATATATAATGAAGTTAATATTTCTATAATGGAAATAACAATGAAAGAAGAAGTGGAAGATGAAAGGTACTTAAAATATGGTGGTGAAATCATTATCGCTTCTTCAGGTTTTTCCTTTTGATTTGATCAAAAGGGCTTCCTAGGATGGATTTATGATCAAACTAAGGCATCTAGGTTGACTTGAGGGATGTTGGGAGGATATTTGGGTAGGGTTGGCCGAGCCAAATGGATTTGATGGTGTAAATAAGAGAGAAGGTGGAGTGCCTTTTTATAAGAGGGGTGAGGGGCACCTTAGGAAAAGATAGAAATATTATTTTATAATAAATTCATATTCAGTTTCTAATAACTCCAATCTGATTTATTTCGAGTATAAGCTGAGGATGGGTCTCAAACAACTCAACCAATAGGTTTTCAACAGGTTTGGGTCACATTATTAACCTTATCTTTCAGTTTTAACTCTTAGTTAATTAGTTTGACATTTACCATGTCTCTTTTTATTTTTATATTATATGGTTAATATACTTACTATAAACTTCCAAGATAAACCCAGGTGTGGTTCATTAATGATACACCTATCATTATATAAGTCCTTTAGATGAAACATAGATTTTTATCAATATTATATCAATTTATAATATAATATTTGTTTTAAAAACTCTATGTCAATTTTGACACTATCTAATAATTTATTTTTGTTAAAGTCATAAAAACTTTATTAATTCGAACAAAATTCATTTATTTAACCCTAAAATGTCTTATTAATTATTAAAATTCTTGTATGTCATCAATACATTCAAATTATACTTATTTTAGCCTTTATAATACAAATTATTTGATTCATTAATTAATAAATAAAATACTGTATCATTATTGGGTCATAAATAAATTTAATAATTCAATGTCTAAAATTTATAAATAAAATACCATTATATATGAAATATTTTTATCTTTTTAATGAATTTTTATACTAAAAAATATAACATATATTACCATATGTAAAAATTGTTTTTGTAAAAGATATATGCTTATGTCATTTTTGTATTTACATTAACCTAATTAATATAAAGTGTCCTTATCACTTACAAGTGGTTACACGGGGTACCAAAATAGACCCAAAGATGCCCATTTTATAAATTATCAACCAATAGGGTTAGGATAAGTTTTAGGGTAATTTAATATTATTTTTGTACCCTTATTTACGGAATTTAACCTTTAAACATGGTAAATAAAATATTTACCGAAGTAATTATTCAAAATGAATAAAAATTAAAGTTTCCTATTAACAAAATTTGGATGACCTGATTCTAAATATGGAATCAATTTTTCTAAATTAATAACATAGAAGTGACAGAAAATAATTTAAAATAAATTCCAGTTGTCAAAATAAAAAGCGTGTTTTTAAGAAATAATAACTATCAAAAGATTGGCACTTGCTTATGTCCAATTAAAATGTGAAATTATGTCCAATTACCATCATTGGATTAAATGGTAAATTATATTCTAATTATACATTAAAATCAGTCAAATTCATAATTTATCGATATTAATTATATTGATTAAAAAAAGTTGTTTTTAATTAAAATTTGGTAATTTTCACTATTCATCAAAATATGAAAGTTATCAAAAAATAAAAAAAAAATTATTGAAAATAAATTCATATTTACCATTTCTAAATAAGAATCTTATTTTTTAAAATTTAATATATAAAACTTTTAAATATTTCATTTAAAAATGATTCAACTTTAAAAGTCGGTAAAAGTGCATTTTTTTTAAAATATTTCTTTTATCTGAAAACATGAATTTGTTCTTACATTATGTCTATGAAACTCATAATATGGATTCTAAAATTATACGGATTATATAAAGTTCAAAATGTAGTTAATACTATTCATAACTGCTTTTGAACGTCTAGTTTGGTAAGTTGTGGTGTGCTTGAACTTGGTGTTGTGTATAGTCAAAGTTATTGAATTACTTTGAAGAAATAACACACTATGAAATATTGGGGATTTACACAAGCTCCAACTACCACCTCACTCAAAGCCATTGCAGTTCGTCCAACCTTTTCCCTCCTCTCTCTATAATCCTCCCATGGTGCCCATGCTCCCAAGAAGCCTCTCTCAAGCCTTTGGAAGCAAATTTTCAAGGGTTTTTCATTCTTTCCCTTTTTTCCAATATTCTCTAAATTTGTTATTCCCTTTTAATTTAAATTATAAATTTTGTGGTATGGTTTTTCACCTCTCCCATACTACCCTATTTATGTTTGAATGATTGGATACCCCTTTCTCTCTCATTAAATGCCTCCAATGTACACCTATTACTATGCCAAAATACCGAAAGAAATTTCTCTCTCCCCATTTACATTCAAGAAATTATTTTGTCTCACAAATCTAAATTCAATTATATTTGTTGGGACATGTATCTATAGGAAACCCTTACTTTCCATGTCATGTAAATATGATGATAAACCCCTTTCTCTCCCATCAACCATTTTCATGAGCTCTTTTTCACGCCGTTATGCTGCTGATATTGCACAACGTTTTTCCATGAAAAAGACTTTGTGTAGTGAATACCATGCCCATTTCTCAATCAAGGGTATTCAACATTATGCACATTTACATATTTTTTTAATATTTTCATGTATGTTTTCCACATTCATTTATCGTGGAATAAATTATTAGGTTAAATTATTCAATGTTTTATGATCCATGTGGCACACTTATGGTCTTACTCCTAGAAGAGATGTTGAATTATAAATTGATATTATACCTGGGGCATTAACAATATCCAAGAGTCAAAATAGAATAGATTTTGTGGAGCTTGAGGAGTTGATGAAACAACTAAAAGAGAATCTGGATAAAAGGTTTATACGCCAATGTGCTTCACCATGGAGTGAACTAGTCCTCTTCATCAAGAAGAAGGATGGTTCAATGCGCCTTTGCATCGATTATCATGAGCTCAACAAAATCATGATAAAGAACAAGTATCATCTCCCAAAAATTGATGACTTATTCAATCAGCTGCGTGGAGGAAAATACTTCTCCACGGTGGATTTGCAGTCGGGATATTATCAAGTAAGGGTGAAGAAGGAAGATATCCCCAAGACAACTTTTCGTACAAGATACGGGCACTATGAATTCATAGTAATGACTTTTGTATTTAGTAATGCTCCAAAAATATTGATGGACATGATGAATAGAGTCTTTATAGATTACCTCAACAAATTTTTTGTAGTCTTTATAGATGATATTCATATAACCTCTAAAACGAAAAATGATCATGAGGATCATCTAAGAGATGTATTAGTGACCTTGCGGATGGGGAATATCTGTGAAAAGTACAAAAAGTGTGATTTCTCGTTGAAGGAGGTCTCATTCATGGGCCATATCATCCAAAGCAGTGGGATATCTGTGGATCCCTCCAAAACAACTGAAATTGAGGGATTTAAAAGGCAAACATTGGTAACATATATCCATAGCATCTTGGGGTTAGCTAGATATTATCAAAGATTTGTGAGAAATTTCTCACGATTGTCCAACCCTCATACCAAGCTAACTCGGAAGGGAGTAATGTTTTATTGTAGTGATGAATGATAAGAATGCTTCAAGGATTTGTAAAGGAGGCTTATCACTACACCCGTGCTCACATTACCCACAATTGGAGAACTTTTTTTGGTGTTTAGTGATGCTTTGAAGAAGGTCGGAAGATGTGTGTTGATGAAAAATGACAAAGTCATTTCCTATGCTTCAGAGAAAAATGAAATTTCATGAACAGAACTATCCAACATATGACCTCAAGTTGGCTGTAGAGATCTTCTCTTTGAAAAATTGGCGTCATTATCTCTTTGGGGAGAAGTGTAAAATATATAAGGACAACGAAATCCTCAAGTATATATTCACACAGAAAGAGTTGAACATGCGACAACGAAGATGGTTAGAGAAGATCAAAGACTATGACTATTTAATCCATTACAACCATAGGAAAGTGAACAAGGTGGTGGATGAACTATGTAGAATGGACCAAGTGATTCTATAATTGCTGACAATTGAAAAGAATATAATTTTCTTAAACTTGATGAAGATTGACATGTGAATCTTAAAGAAGGGAACATCATTAATCCTTTAACAAATGATTGATCAACCATCACTTTTGGAAAGGTTAATGGATGGTAAAAAGGATGATGCGGGAATTAAGGAAAAAGTGGAAGCTACATGATAATGGAAATCCTCAGAGTTTAATGTTAATGTAGAAGGAATTATGAGATTTGGGAAAGGACTCATCGTTCCATCAATTTTGGAGCTAAAGAAGGAATGTTTGGATGATGCACATAGTTCAATTTTTCTATTCACCCAGTAAACACAACGATGTATTGAGATCTCTGAGAGCATTATTTGTGGGAGAATATGAAGAATGAGATTGATAAATATACATCAAAGTGACTGGTGTGTCAGAAAGTAAAGGAAGAAAGGAAGAAGTCTAAGGGGATAACGCAACCATTGCCCATACTATAATGTAAATGCGAGAACATCACCATGGACTTTGTCACCAGACTTCCGAATACATCCAATGGAAAAAAATGAAATTTCAGTTGTGGTGGATCGTATTACAAAGGCTGCACACTTCATTGCAATTAGGGAGGATTTCTCATTGTATCAACATACACAGATATATATATGTGAATTTGTAAAGCTGAATAGAGTACCATAATCTACTGTGTCCGATTGAGATCCAAGATTCAACACCATTATTTAGAAGAGTCTTCAACATGCACTGAGTACTGAACTGATCATTAGTATGACTTATCATACTCAAACTTATGGCTAATCCGAGTTGACTATCCAAACACTTGAGGACATGTTGAGAGCATGGTCAATGGACTTTAAAGGGAGATGGGATCAACATCTTCATTTGGGGTAGTTATCTTATAATAACATTTTCCACTCGAGCATCCAAATGGAACAATACGAAGCCCTTTATGGGAAAAGCTGTAGAACTCCGACATGTTGGGATGAGGTCGGTGAGCGTAAGCTGCTTAGACCTGAAATGGTCGAAGAAATGGTGGATAAGGTCAATACCATTATACAACATATCAAGGCAGCCCTGATTCAATAGAAGAGTTATGCAGATAACTGTCGATGAGACCTTGAGTTTAATGTTGGAGACATGGTATTTCTACACATATCTCCATGGAAGAAGGTCATGAGGTTTGAAAAAAATGGATGTTAAGTCCAAGGTGTATCGACCCCTTCGAGATTCATGATCAAATCGGGACTGTGTCCTATTGAATATCACTTCTACATACCATGTCCAAAAGTACATGAGTTCTTTCATGTATCCCTCTAAAGGAATTACATACCTGACCCTTAACATGTACTCTTTTCAGAGGTGGTACAGTTAGAGAATGACCTTTCATATGAATAGAATCCAGTGAAGATCATAGATCATAGAGAAAAATTTCTATAAAATAAGACTATTCCCCTCATAAAGGTATTGTGGTGAAACCACAAGTTTGAAGAAGCGGCGTGGGAATCATATTAAATGATGAAGTAGAGTTACCCAAATCTGTTTTAGTGTGGGAAAAAGAAATTTTGAGGGAAAAATTTCTTAAGGGGGGAAGATTGTAACGACCCAAAAATTCATTAATGGAAATCACTCTTGATCTAATTAAATGTCTCTATATGTAAAATTTTTATATAAAATGTCATCTTCATTGGTTTTATGTTATGAATTTTGACCGTTTCCAATATAGCCATTTAACATTGATCACATGATTAGTATAAACATAGGGTCTTAACAAATATAATTTACTCAGACAAAGGAAGAAATGGCCTCATCCTGTAGATGTGCCCCATACAAAGTCCATTTTTTAGAGCTCAGAAAGGATGTGGCGTCATTTGGATTCTCTCTTGACCAAGCCCAAGCTGAGCATGAATACTTTAAGAACTTGCGAGACCACTAATGAGAGAAGTGGATGTTGATAGAGATTACCACCCGAGCAATGTTATATAAGCCACCCCAAGAGTCTATCACCATCACACACCTTACTCTTCATTATTATGCTGGTGTTATAAGGGGTTATGTAACAAGACCTTATAACTATGGTAATGTACATTATTATTGTATATAATAATGAATATTCATTCATTTTATTATTGTTACCTTGTAATGAATTTTTAAAGCTAAAATAGTATTTTTTTAGTTGAAATTCAACTAAGAAATCCATTTTTATGAAATAATTGATTTTTTAAGTAAATAATATTTTAATAAAATATTATTATTATTAAATTAATTTTTATTATTTATATATGATCATATCATTTTATTGCAATTATTATTAAGGTTTGAAAGCCATTTTTGTCAAAACCCATGAATTTTCGATAAATGTAGGATTTTATTTTAAAAGTGAAAATTAATATATTTAGAAAATTATTTATATAAAATGAATATTATTTCAAGAATAATGATGTTGAAATTATTCGATGCTGAATTTGTCATAATTTTCTGAGGCAGTCAAATTTTTGGGTAAAAATTAAATATCGTTTAAATATGTTATGAGTTTTATGACATCATAATGACCCAATAGTGATGCAATAAAATAATATAAGACTTTTGTTCGGCCAATATAAGCTTTATAATTAATATAATGTGATTTTGGGTTTGTTTGACTTAGTTTACAAAGCATTAATGGACCCTTCAGAACTTATTTCACATCTTGTCTTTTTAAATTGTTTTCCTTGGGAGTGTGACTCACCTCCACATAAGAAACCCCATTATTTTAAGAAGTTTTTACTTTTGCCTTATAATTTTTTTCCACTTCCATTTTCCCCAAACAATGGGATGAATTGTGGTTTGGATTAGTTTTATGCGAGGTGTACAAAACCTAAATAATAAAGAGTTTCCTCACCTTTCCTATATAAACCCACCCATGCTCCCACTTCCTTCTCAGTCAAATTCTATGGAGTTCATCCCTCCTCTTCCCTCAACTCTCTAGAATCCTCCCACGGTGCCCCAAGATCACATGAAGCCTCTTTGAAGCCTCTATCAAGCCTTTGGAAGATCACACTCCATGTAAGGGGTTCTCTTCCTTTCTCTTTTTGTCCAATATTCTCTAAATTGTTAATCTATTTTAGATTCAATTATAAATTTTGGGGAACAGTTTCACACATCCCCTATATTAAACTCTTTATGATTGAATGATGGGACACCCCTTTTTCTCTCAATAAATTCATCCCATGTACACAAGTTACTATGCCGAAATTCTTAATGAAATTTCTCCCTCATCATTTACATTAAAGTAATTCATTTGTATCATGAATTTAAATTCTATTAATTATGTTGGGACATGTATATATATGACCCCCTCAATGTAAATGTCATGTATATATTATGAGACACCCCTTTATATCTCATCATCCATTTTTATGATTTCTTTTGACACACCATTAGGCTGCCAAAATTGCACCATGTTTTTCCAAGCCAAAGTAATTGTGTAGTGAATTCGATGCTCATTTCTATATTAAGGGTATTCACCTTTATTACTATTTACATATTATTTAATGATATTCATGTATGTATTATGAATTCATTTATCGTGGAATAAATGAATATGTTGAATGATTTAATGTTTTATGATCCATATGGCACACTTATGCATGACATTAAATGTTTAAGAAGGGTGCGCCCTTATAGTGCTCCAATGCATTGGGTAACATATAGTAGCATGATACATCATGTGCAATGGGCGTTAACTCATTCAAATTCAATTGAAATGAGGGTTTACTCATGCTTCATGTGCAATGAGTGTTTACTCATGCTCCATGTACAATGAGCCTTGGCTCATGCTAATTACATGTTTAGTGTTGTTTCCACATTTCCATGTTATGATTATCATGATTTATCATGCCTTTTATGTTTATGATTCTATTGTTCTCTATTGATATGCCTATAGTATAACATGTATTGTATTCCTCGTGTTATTCCATGATAATTCCCTTACTGGGCTTTATAGCTCAACCTTTTCTTAAGCATGTCCTCAGTTTATCCCATGCAATGCTAAGTACAATGGAATTTAGGGGTCAAGTAAAAGAAGTTTTTAATAAAGATTTTTTATTTCATGTTTTAAGTTGTTATTTAATGATCTTAATCCCCAAAGACACTAGACCTCTTGATCTTCTATGTTGTATAAAGAGAATTTTATATAATAAATTATGTTTAATTGTCTAATAAAAATCAAGGTTATTATAGTGACCAACTCTACCGGGCATTGATCTTCTACATAGCTGGTGAATCCAGATGAGTCATGGTATCCTCCATGGTTCTGGAAGTGATCCTCATCTATTTATGGTGTTATTTACCCACTTAGAAGTGTGTTATCCTGTAATGAGTGTACCTATCATGATCTTTCCCCACTCAGGAGTGTGTTCTCCCATAACGAGTGTACCCGTCTCTCGTGGCTTTTCCCAATGATCATTGATTTCTAGACGGACATCATTAGAGACATCAAACATGTGGAGAGAGTTTTCCCCGAATGAGTTCTTCATGGAAACTTCAAAATGAATCCTAGCAGGGGTATGAATTTCTGTGACTTGTATCTAGACTACGGGGCTGGGTTTTGACTATATCTGAATTTTGTTCTCATATTATATGGTTAGTAGAAATATAATGTGTAGATCTAACTTTACCTTTCCTTTGTGTATTTGTTTTGTGTTTTTTGTGTGTCCTCTAATGTGTATTGTTATACTCACCCCTACACGGGCTTTGCCTGCTTATGTCATGTATTGTGAAAAAGAGCAGCCTTCTGACAGAGTCGAGGGTAGACCAGGATAGGATCAAGTATTCTGAGTTTTCCACAGGATGAAGCATTCCTATGGCTACGAGTAGCAGTCCCAGTACCTGTTTGTGTTTACAATTTGTACTTTGCAGTTTTCAGACTCTTGTTTTTAGTGGGATTGTATTCTCACCCTGTTTACTTTTAGCACTTTATGTTCCATCGTACTATGTTGGGGGGGTTTAGTTGTATGCATTCATTTTGTTCCTTAGTGGTTTATACATTTCAGCATTTGTGGGCTTGGAGATGTGTGCGTGTGTACAGGTTCTCAGGCAATTCCTCCCATGTTAGTAATATGCCTAATCGGTGCTAGTCACCAGCCCCTGTCCTATTAGAGGTAGGCTTATGGAGCCACGTCATGGGTCCCATTGGGATGGGTCATGATAGAGTGGTATCCGAGGTTTTTGGTTTTAACATAGGACCAAGAGTATGTGATTTTGGTTTGGGGGAACAATGTAATGTGTTTCAAGTTCATATTTCAGGCCAAAGACTCTAGTGTTGGTGCGGACGGAGGGCGTATCCATACAACAGGACTCTGATAACCTAATTTTTGACTCAGTACATGAAAACATTAGTTGCAGGGAAATAAAATAATTGTACATTCATCATATAGGAATGGGTTGTGTTTTCCATATCCTTTATGTCAACTATCCTGATATACTCATTAACCAAGGTACATCTAGTTTCCTTACACGATGCCTCTGCTATGAATACCCGCTAGGAGTTAGCATCACGATAACGAGGATGACCCACTAAGTGACGACTCTTCGATACATGGACAAGTTCCCCAGGTGTTGCCGCCAGGGGGTGCACCAGCTATACCACCACCAGTGGAGAAACCCATGGTACCTACAATACCGACCGATGAGGATCATAGGCTGAGTGCACTCCATGTTTTCTAGAGACAGAGATGCATTAGATTTTGAGGTGAGCCCGACCATCAGGGGACTGGGGAATTTCTTGAGGCAGAGACAAGAGTTTTCTGTCTAGTGAGGACACCAACATACCAGATGATGATCCTAGAAGCGAGCCTTATTTATAGTTCGGCGGGATGATGGTTGAGTATGACCACACAAGCTCACGATGAGGAGACTCTTTCCTAGAAGAAGATAGAGTGACTCTTCAGGGAGGAGTTCACTCCGGTTACGCTGAGAGCAGTACGCATTCTTGAGCTTCTTCAGCTCTAGCAGGTCAGTATGATGGTAGATGACTATTCACCGAGTTTCACCAACCTCACCAGGTACTCGGTTGATATGGTCAGGGATCAGTACTTTAGAGCTCATACCTTCAAGTGAGGCTTATGAGGAGACATCTGATCCAGAGTTGTTCCTCTATGCATCTCAACTAATGCTGGAGTGCTTGAGTTGCTGACAGAGAAGCGGTGGATGGACCACCTAGGCAGAGGCAGAGAGTGGATCAGGAAGACCCACCAGGCGGTGGATGTGTCAGTGGGGTAGGGAGAGCTATTGGTGGTGGAAGATTCTTCAACTTACTTCCACCACCACCCCAAGAGCTCCACACCAGGCACAAGGTGCATGAGGACATGGGTGGGGAAAGATGCATGCGGTCAAGGTGTATGACTCAAGTGCTCCTGGGATGATCCAAGGTACGATCTGTGTCTTTTCTACCTTAGATTTCGTATTTATTGGAACATGTTCCAATCATTCCTTCATCACAACATGTATTTTGCGAAACCAGGAGATTCTGGTAGATTCGATGACTCAATCCTTATTCTTGGATACACCTACGCGAGGAGACTCGACGATCACACACCTTTTTAGACAGTGTGAACATACCCTTGGAGGTGAGAGTTTCGGCTAGAACCTCATGGTTGTAGCATCGAGACCTTGTGATTCCATTCTCGGTATGGATTGGTTATCTTCGGTCCATGCCCAGATTGACTATTTATGGCGAATAGTGCAGTGTGTCTCTAGTGATGGGATGAGGTTTTATTTTTTCAGAGAAAAGGAGACCCAGGAAGCACATAATGAAATCATGCATATAAGGGTGCAGGTGGTCACTAATGAGTTGGTTAGACTTTCCCTTGGAGTAGTAAATGTGATGAGATCCCAATTCCCATAAGTAGTGGTGGATTACGAGGAAGTCTTTCTCGAAGAAGTTTCTGGATAACCAGCCCACCAGGAAATTGACTTCTACATCAAATTAATCCCAGGAATGGCACCAATTTCTTCATCATCATATTGGATGGCTCCCACAGAACTTCGTGATCTGAGGGTGCATTTGGTATATTTGAAGAGAAAGGGTTTTGTGAGTCCCAACATTTCACCCTGGGCAACCACAGTCATTTTTTCCAAGAAGGAAAAGCAATGTTTGAGGTTGGTTGTGAATTATCAGTGCCTGAACCAGTTGATGAGGAAGAATAAGTATCCAATTTTGAGAATAAATGACCTCTTCAATCAACTAAAATGGGAACAGTGGTTCTCAAAGGTTGACCTTCAATCAGGTTATCTCCAGTTATGAGTACGAGATGAGGATATATTGAAGAGAAAATTCAGTTAGTGCTACAGTCACTATGAGTACTTCTTGATGCCTTTCAGCATGGAGAATTCCCACGTAGTGTTCATGGTTCTGATGAACAGAATCTTCCAGTCATACTTAGACTGGTATGCAGTGGTCTTCTTCGATGACATCCTTGTGTACTCGGCTTCAGAGGAGAAGCACACGAGACACCTGTGGACAACTATAGATGTACTCCGAGGGCACCAGCTTTATGGGAAGCTCTTTATGTGATAGTTATGGATTCATGAGGTCCACCTTCTAAGATATTTAATCTCAGAAGATGTATTAGATTTGGGTCGGTCCATGGTGGAGGCGGTGTTAGCATGGGAGCCACCCTGGAGTGTGACAGAGGTGTGATGCTTCCTTGGGTTGGCAGAATATTACTAGAGATTCATTCCTGATTTCTCCCAAATATCTGCACCGATGATAGCCTTGTCTAGGAAGGGGAAACCCTTTGTATGGAAGGAGAAGTTCTAGTAGGCATTCGAGTATTTGAGACAAAGTTTGATGACTGCCCCAATCTTGAGATTGCTGGAGGAGGGTGTAGAGTACATAGTTTTCTGTGATGCTTCAGGGACCGGGCCTGGCTATGTCCTGATTTAGAGACATGAAATGACTTCTTATGGTTCACACCAGCTTAGGCCAAATGAGCAGAACTATGCGACCCATGTTCTTGAGTTGGATGGGGTAGTATTCACATTGAAGATGTGGTGACACTACCTAATGGGTGAGCGGTTCATCATCTACTCTGACCATAAGAGCCTCAACTAAATCTTCTCATAGAAGGATCTGAATTTGAGATAGAGGTTTTGGCTATATTTATTATAGGAAAATGATTTTGGGATCATCTATACTCTTGGGAATGGGAACAAGGTGGTGGAAGCTCTTAGTAGATGGTCAAGCTCACAACTGTTGAGTGGGGTGACATGGTTGTTAGCCACGTTTCAGTTATCCTTAGCGGATGGAGAGGATAAAACTTACCCGAAGTCAATGGTTTTCACCCCTCAAATATTACAATGAGTTAGGGAGGATCATCATGGGGATGTAGACTGTGAGGTATTATGTGCATAGTTATCCATATGACATTCTCCTGATTCATATTCGTAGGGTGGGGATCACGTACTTATTTTCAAAGGATGCACTATTGTACTAATATTTTTGTAAGAAAAGGTCCTGATGGAGTTTCATACATCACCCGTGGTGGTACATCCCAGAGTGGCAATGATGTACCCGGATCATCGACAACAGTTCTGTTGATCAGGAATAAAGAAGGCAGTAGTAGAGTTCATTTACCGATGCCTCACTTGCTAGCAGGTGAAGGCCAAGCACCAGGTTCAAGTGGGATAAGCTCACCCCTGGAATTTACATAGTGTAATTGGTATGGAATATCTATGGACTTTGTGAAAAGGTTACCACAGACTCCCAAGGGGGATTATTATATATAGGTGATCATTGAATGACTCACCAAATCGGCCCACATCCTAGCTTTCAGGGAGCAGAGTTCCGTAGAGAGATTGAGATTCCTCTACATGAAGGAGATAGTTTGACTTCATGGATTCCAATCAACAATAGTCTTAGATAGAGATGCCCTATTCACATCCTATTTTTGGAAGGGATTGTAGGAGACTTTTGTTACTAAAATACGCTTAAGCACGGTGTTCCATCCCCAGACTGACGGTCAGACGGAGAGGACCATTTAGGTTCTGGAGGACATTTTTCAGGCCTATATCATGGACATCAGTCACAGTTTGGAGGACAACTTACCATTGGTCGAGTATACATATAATAATAACTACCACTCCACCATTGGTATGGCTTAGTTTGATGCCTTGTATGGGGGACCTTGCCGGTCACCGCTTTGCTAGACCGACCCTAGAGAGTCAGCACTCACAGGTCCAGAGTTGGTCCGTGCTACCACTGATAAGGTGAAGGTCATACGAGAGAGGATGAAGACTTTACAGAGATGGCAGAAGTCTTATGCTGACAGACGACGAAGCCCTCTGGAGTTTTAGGTGGTGGACCACGTCTTTCTTTGGGTCTCACCTCGTAGATGATTATAGAGATTTGGATGAGCTGGAAATCTATCTCCGAGGTTCATCGGGCCATTCCAGATACTTTATAGAGTTGGAAAGGTGGCCTACCCCCTGGCTATACCGCAACAGTTGCATCATGTACATGATGTCTTCTACATGTTGCAGCTGAGTAGGTATGTGCATGATCCATCGCACATCATCAAATGGGGTGAGCTCGACATTGAGGATGGGGTGACCCTTGATGAGAACCCGATGGAGATCGAGGATTGTCAGGAGAGGATCCTTCATGGCTGATCGATTCCCTCGGTGCATGTTTGGTGGCAGCAAAAGAATCATCAGGAGAGCACGTGGGAACTGTAGGCTCAAATCCAGGCCCAGTAACCACACCATTTTGAATAGTCCTTGTTTTGGCTTTTAGGGAATGTAAATCCCCAATGTGCGGAGATTTTAATGTCATATATTTTTCGTGTATTATTTTTAAATATTGTATGGAATTATTACGAGACCAGGCGTAGAGATGACACATCATTCTGAGGCCCGATGATCCTAGAATGGTGGTTTGAACATTTTTTTAAGTTAAGTGAGTAGACATATGAGCGCCGTTGTAAAAATTTACAAACGGATGCATGGATTAAAAATCCGAGGGAACCATTGCATCTGAGACGTCGTAATTACCTAAGAATGGGACTGACATCGACCTATGCAGGTTGGGGAAAAAAGTTATTTTTTGGACATTTTTAGTAGAATAAAATAAAATAAATGGAAATGTTTATTAGGTTTTTAATTAGAAACATCCACACCAGCGCAATGTTGGTCATCTTTTTAATAATTAATTCCATTTCATAATGACTGAATAAATAAAAACTCGACTCATTAATTCCACAACATGATGGAATTCCAAAATGTGCTTTCCCTTTTTAATGGGTTAATCAAACAATGTCCGTTGACCGAAAATTGAGAGAAAACTCCGAAGAATCTGTAGAGCCTTGGAGAAAACTCTCAACGGCGAACGATGACGAATCAAAGCTGAGAATTGCTACGCCAATGAGTTGAAGGATCTCAATGATGATGAAAGCATGACCTCTTCGTCAGCGATCAATCCCTTTTGAGGTAGGGGTTTGTTATTTAAATTATTTTTCCCCGTTTTCGATTTAAATGTCAAAAGAGGACCAACCCACAAACAATTTGATCCTCGGATCATGCGTTCTAGCGGGAGTGTTTTCTTTGAGATGTATTTGGGGATTAATTCACGATTATTGATTATTATTTTGATTTTTCTCCATTTGATCTTACTAACGGGATAAGATCCATGATGTGAAGAATTCTGGTGGAGTTTCGTTCCTCAGTTTCATTTTTTGGATTTTGACACCCATTACTTATCGTGCGTTCTTCAGGTTCTTTGTGGGGTGAAAAACAACGGATCATTGCGCATCCATTTTTTGATGCAAGAATACCAAATTTGGAATCCTAAATCATGACAACCTAGCAGAGGTGTGATGAAGATGACAGTAGACGAATTGGAATGGTTCCTGAATTACTGTTATTTGAGCGTCATTTGCATGGGAGGATCGAAACATGTTTTCGGGGATGAACAGATCCCCGAAAACAAGAGAGATGACTCCGAGATGTCGGGGAAACCTTGATTATGATATTTTGTGGTGATAAGACCAACATAATGAAGATCAGGCATAACATGAGGCGCACCAGCAATGAGTTCCATTTCTCGAAAATTCTATAATACAAGGGGTGTACATTCAAAGACCACACCATTTAGTACCAGCAGCAGAGGTTAGGGTTTCAGGGGGTCAGATAGGTATCACACGACGTGTGAACGTGGTCACACAGCTTGTTGGACCTTCCCTGAAGCTTGAAATGTATTTCAGGAAATACACAGACACGATATGAATGGCATGGCTTCGCGACACGATTTGTACTCCTTACGCGGTATAGCAGAGGCGGCTACGCAGGACTCGTCCTGTATCTCGGGCGATAAACAGACATGAGATGAATGAAATGGATTCACGAAAAGGTGTTTAATCTCTACGTGGCATGGAAGAGTTGGTTATGTAGGACTCAGAATGTATCTAGGGGATAAATAGACACGGGTTGGAATAAACGACCGTGTACTCCACCACATGGCCATGCAAGGCCAGAACACGGGTCATCTTGTGTACCGATTACATGGGTTGGCACACATGGGTTGAGGCGATGTTTGGGAACATGGCCTATGTACATGGAGCTGACCCTAGTTACATGGACGTGGCGTGTACTCATTCCCACATGTCGTGTACTGAATTTTTCTAAACGACCATCATTTCAACATGGGCCATTGTATAAAGGCATTACCCAGGGTCATTAGACATGGCGTGTGAGTTTTCTACATGCCTTGTTCTTTCTGAAAAATGGAATGGTCCTCTTTTCCACTATATATTGAACGTGTTTTTTTGGTTAGTGACCCTTCTTCGCATTCCCCTAAAGGTCAGGCATTGTTTCCTTCAATAATAGTATGATCCCTTCAGTGGGACTTTCTTTGATAGAGTCAACATCCCATAGAGAGGTCCGGAGTGAGATCCTCTATCCATTCATGACCCTAGGTAGAGTCATGCATCGATGTGGCCAACTATATTGGGCATTGATCCTCTACCTAGCTAGTGAATCTGGATAAGTCACTGTATCCTACATGGCCTTGGCAGTGATCCTCATCTATTTATCTTGATCTTTCCCCACTCAGTTGTGTGTTCTACAATAGTTAGTGTATCTATCATGATCATTACCCACTCAGGAGTGCGTTCTATCATAATAAGTGTATCTTTCTCTCATGGATTTTCTTGATGAACAAGGCTTTTTGAAGGGACATCATCAGAGCTATCAGACTCGTGTAATGAGTTCTCCTAGAACGAATGCTTCATGGAATCATCGAACTGAATCCCATGTGGGTGTATGTGGTTGTGTGACTTGTCTCTAGACTACGGGTCTGGGTTTTGAGTATATCTAGATTGTGTTATCCTATTATATGTTAAGTAGACATATACTATGTAGAGACGATTCTGCCTTTCCTTTGTGTATTTTTTTTTGTGTTTTTTGGGGTCCTCTACTGAGTATTGTTATACTCACACCTACACCGGCTTTGCCCGCACGTGTCATGTCTTGTGCAGATGAGCATCCTTTTGACAGAGCCCCGGGCGGACTAGGATAGGATAGAGCATTCTATGTTCCCTATAAGCCAAGGTGTTACTATGAGTATGAGTAGTATTCCCAGTACCTCTTGGTGTTTACAAGTTGGATGTTGCAGTATTCAGACTCTTGTTTTTGTTGGGCTTGTATTCAAGCATAGTTTACTTTCAACACATTACTTTTCATTGTACTCTGTTGGTGGGGTTTAGTTTTATGCCTGAATTTTGTTCCTTAGTGTTATTTACATTTCATCATTTTGGGGAATGGAGATGTGTGTGTGTACAGGTTCTTAGGAAATGCCTCTCATGTTAGTAATATGCCTACTCGGTGCTAGTCACCAACTCCTAGCCTATTGGTGGTAGGCTTGGGGAGTCACGTCGCGGGCCCCTTTAGGATGGGTCTTGAAAACCCACAGAAAAATAGGCTATCATAGCATACAATTCAGGTATTAGATGTCATGTTGATATAATATGTTCTATATTTTAGTGGTTTGTGGGAAATGTACTTATCAATTTTTTTAGTTTTGTTTGAAAAATTGTTTCAGGATAATGTTCTGATGGAACCTTTTTAGGAACATTATAGGAAGGTGTGTAGATCCCTGTTGTGTTAATTAGAGGTTAATGAGTCTGAGTTGTTAGGGCCATTTCATGTCCAGGAGACATTAGAGATGGTTTTTTTGATTCAAAATCATATGAAAATATCTTAGTGTAGGAAGAAGACATTTTCAGATTGGTGTTGTTGACCACTTTTTTCAAGGTTGGATATAGTGTGTTTCTTCAGATGTCATCAAGGTTGTGTCACCATCAAACTCGAAAATAGGGAAATTTGGAACCTTGATATGTGGCACTATTTGTGATTTTTGAGAGGATAAAACTGATTTCTTAATGATTGGAACTTCCATAGCATTATAGGGGGATGTATGGTGTTTTCCATTATTCAAATATCTGATAGTATCACCCTGATCCATTTCATGTGTTAAATTCTGAGGTTGTCAATATTTTGGCCAATGCATCCTTTGAGGAGAAATAGATTCATATAGTGGATCATACTGAGAAACATTTGGGGGGAATTGTTGTGCCATTGGCTTGTGTTCTATGCAATCATAGAAATATTTAGGAAGAAGTTTGGGAGAGAGAATCTAATATGTGTCCCAAGTGGCCAAATTTATTTTCTTTTGGAACTCAGTGATGCTTAGGAAGAGGGGCTTAGGGACAAGCCATTATATGTTGGGAAGGTTTTATGATCCTAGATCTCCGTTAAGGTATGTTTTCCCATGTTCCAATTGAATCCCGATATTTTTGGTTCAATAAGTGGTTTAAAAAGTACATTCGAAGACCTAAGGGTGTTCTGGGGGTTTGATACACGATAAAGGGGAAAATAATTTTTTTGGAAAAGTCGTATGGTCCACAAATGACTAGTCGTCACTGTGCAGATAGCCCTGGTAAACTGTGTAGAAGAAAGATTGTCAAACAGTATACTCCCCACAGTTTTTGCATAGTTTGGAAAATTGTTTCTGTAAACCATACGAGGTAGATATTTTTGGATAGTAGCATCCGCATAGTTTGTTAATAGTTTGGAAAACTGTGTGGGTAAATGGTGTGGCCCTAGATATTTTTAAAAATTACAAAAATACCATTACAAGATTTTTATACCCAACATGAGATTTCCACTGTTCATCCTCCTTTAGACCTTACGAGCAATCCAAATTCTCAATGATCTTAAAAGGTTCTATCTACCACATATTAAGGCCTTTTAGAGTATTGTATGTTGTGGATTGATGATCCCGGTAAGGAAAATATCCCTCTATCTTCTCTTTTTGGTTTTGGGTTTCCATTCTTCTTATATATCCATCTAAAGCACTAAAACCTTTTATTTTTTGGCGATCTATTGTTGGAAGATTCAAGGTCTAATAGGAGTGGGGTCTAAGGTTCTGGTTGAGAGTGTGTTATCAAACATATTCAAGATAGGTTCTTTACACGTTGTATCCCATTGTATTGAAGTTGATTCATTCATGTAGGGTTCTGTCCATAATTTTACATTCTTGTATTCTTGGTTCCAATTAATTTATTTTGGATATAGTGGGGTTTTTAATATTTAATTTAACTCCTCATGGTCCCTTTAGGATTCATAGAGGATGACGAAATGAGATTAGGGCCACCCATGGTGTGTGCTGATATTTCCTAGAAAAAGAGTTTAGATAAGCTATTCCGAGTCCATCGGGTGAGAACCAAGAGGCCATGATGAATTTTTTAATATAATTGAAGGATGTGCAATTGTAGTTTTAGTAATACACTTAGGTTGGGGAATGACCTATGTGTTTGTTAGGTTGGCATGAAAAATATTTAAAAGCAGCAATGAGAAAATGCAAAGGGATCATCATATTGCTTGAATATGCTTAGCAACATAGGCATGGGAAATGGGAAATATGGATAATGGGTAAAATAATATAAATGATGAATGTGTTAATGGATTGAGGTAAAAATTTAAATTCCCATTTTTTGATATTGTAGTGATGTCGTAAATGATATATTCTAAGCTTGTTGGGATATGGTTAAACCTGATGAAGGATAAATAAGCATGTGCACATGACTTTGTTGAGTGGGGGATATAATTAATGTTCTACGCCCCTATGTCTAGTTGGACTGAGGCTCTAACATCACCCCTAAATGCGTAGGTTATGGCAGGGGATGGATTTCATTCCCAAAATGGTTGCATTCCAACTAGAATTTGGCTTTGAGATACGGATTATGAGATTGTTATAATGTGATGCCTAATAAGATTGGACTTCATTTTTTTCCCAAATATTTGTGAACGTTGAACATGATGAATCCATTGAAGACATGAAATGTTTGATTAAATCATGAAATGCCTTAGTAGTGAACTTAGACTCAATAGTAGTATAATTAAAAGTAATATAGTCTCGAATGTTTTGTTGAACTATCTATCATTAAATGCCATTATTTATAACAGGCATGCAGTATCTTAATTGGATAGATATTTTATAGACACCATTGGTGGTGGCCTACTAAGTTATACTCACATGCTGCTCAGGCCTCCATTGGGAACCCGAGCATATTACAAGCTTGCAGGTTAAGACACGGGATATGACCTTATGCTAAGGAGTTGAGTTGGACATGGGACATGTGTTCGTTCGGTCTAGAATTTGAGTCCAATCTATTTTAGAGATCTTTTTTGTAACATCCCTGGTAAATAATGAAGTAATAGATTTTCATTTTAATTAATATTTTGCGATTAAATATTAATTTTACATTAAAGCAGTTGCAATGTTTGATGGCATATCCGAAACACAACAACGGGTTTCATTGAAATCTATCATTGCATAATAAAAATATATAATTATAATTTTAAATGGAAGTTAATCCCTAACCATTGTATTGGGTGGAATGCATATAAATGAAAACAATACGATTATACATGTTTTTTAAATGTTGTTATATTTACCCAAAAATGATTAGAGGCCTAAAATAAAAAAGAATCTGATTTTAAGCACAATTTACTTTAAAATGTTGATTTAACGCATTTTGATGGAAAACTCTCTTTAAACGTAGTTTTGGTCACTTTTATATGTTCTATTTCACAAAATAAAATTCTTATTTAGAATCGGGACTTCAAAATTTACTTGGGGTAAATTTTTGGTATTTCTCAGATAAAACTCAATTTTTAATAAAAATTAAAAAATTGTGTATTTTAATTGAATACTTCCTTTTAATATATTTTATTTATATGGTTAGATCATATTTTTAATAGGTTGTAAGGTGTAGTTAAATTATATTGTTACCATTTAATTCAATTCAGGTCATTGGAATTAATTTTATTTTGAAATTGGACATAAACTAGTGTCAATCTTTTGGAAGTTAATAATTTTAAAAAACACATTTATCATTTTGATGAGAGGTATTATTTTTTAATTAATTTCTAACACTTATATGTTTTTAATTTTGAAAAATTTATTTCATATTTGGAATAATAATTTCTATATTGTGTAAATAGCTAACTTTTATTTTTAGATATTATGAATATTTACTTCAGTAAAAAATTTATTTACCATCATTAAAGGGTAAATATGGTAAATAAAAGGTAAAACAATATTATTATAATAAAATAAAATTACCCTAACATGTGTTTTAATCCTATTTTTTGATACATAACCGACCATGGGCATATTTGGATTGATTTTAGGACCCCATGGAGCGACATGGGGGTGATAATGACACTTTTTTTTATTAACATAAAGTAAAGACAAAATTGACCAAAACAAATATCTTTTAGTAAATTATTTTTTATATATCATTATATAAGTTATCTTTTAGACTATAAATTTTATTTGGAAATATAAAATTATTTCCTAAATTATTGAATTTTTTTTATAATTTTAGACTTCATATAAATTAAATTATAAATGACACAATAATGATGCAGTGTTTACCTCACTAATAAAAGATTTAAATAAATAATATAATAAATATTTAAATCATGTCCAAACCTATCCAATTAATTTTGGATGATTTTTTTGACCATAATTAATTGTATCATTGACTTTAATAAGTTTTGGACCATTAGAAACCAAAAATCATTATATAATAAAATAATAGTATCACACTTTCCTGAAGAGTCCCTCCTCCCCATTATAAAAAGCCCTCATTTCTGACCCATAAATAACACATCTCTATTTTATTGGATGATCCAAAATCTATCCAAATAAGATTCAAATGTCCCTATTTTATCCCTATAAGCCTTACCTTAGGCATAAGGCACTTCAATTAAACCTTTTTGTTCAAACCAAATGGAGATACCCAATTTAAAGGCAACGTCTTCTCTTAAGTCCTTTTGTTTTATTTTAAGTCTCAAACCCCTTAAACTCATTTTATTCTATTATTTTATAAAAACAAAAGTATCATCAATATAATTGGTTTTTTTATGAGAATAATTATAAATACAAATACACACCTCTCTATATAATGTGTAACAAAAATACCGTTTCTTTGGGTGAAAAACTAACGCCTCATGAAACGATGATTATTCAATTATCTACTACCACCTCATATGGTGGAAATTAAGATGGAAGCGTATATTTATTTGATATATATTATGTTTATGTTTTATTTATGCTTATTTATTTTTAATTTATATCATATATTTATTGTTTCCATTATGAGTAAATGTGATAATTTCATTTGAGAAGTGAAAACAACTGCCACTTCAAAGTGATATGACTCATTCATACAATACATGGGACCTATAAAGGATGGTGTTTTTGAAATTATATAGGGTATAATACTGGAATTATAATATACCTATGTATAATTATGTTTTAATTCCATTAAATATGAAATATAAATGAAATTAGTGTTCATGCGTACAAACGGCTTACCGCCTCCATGAACGGTGGATTTCATTTCTTACCTCCAAATGTTTTGTAATATCATAAATAATTATATATAATGGATATATAATATATATATGATCTCTAAATAATTAATTTTAATCTTCAAAAAATGGATATTTGATGACATTATCAACATGTAATTCTAATAAGTTCATTTTTGACTCAAGTACCAAATATAGACCAAATGGCCGTTATTAACTTAAATGATTACATAATGTTTATAAGATGGTAATAAGTGATATAAAAGGAATAATAAACATAAAAATTGTTCTTAATCAAGTATAAATTTACATAAGTTAGTTATTCAGGAAGAACAATGAACAAACGAGTCAAGTCAGACACAAGGTATGTGGTTTCTTATCTCACTTTTAATTCTGTGAGATTTCCATTGTTCGCCAATAATTTATTGAATGTTGTGTATTGTGCACAGAAATTTGATATATATTATAATGATTATATTTATATTCATGTTATTCTTTGAATCATTTGGTGGTTATTAACTTTTGGTCATACGACTCGATTGATTACAACGTGGTAAGGGAATTTCATCTCACATTTTATTCCCATGAGATTAATACTATATTTTCCACTATTTCCTTGTGTGTGGGGCATGTACCGACCACGATTTCATTAATTGAATAATATAAATAAATTTATGGGTATTTAAATCTTCATTTTATTATCATTTTTTCATGGGTTGTCTATTTCATAAGTCACAAAATCAGTAAGGGAACTTTTTAACCCAATTACCATTCCATGGGATAATAATATAATTCTTATTTATGTCATGCTATGATTACGTGTGTAATCAATGTTTATTTTTTATGTTGTAATTTCTAATCACTTTTGTGTGGATATACCTTTTTATACACATAATCTATCCATTATTGAAAACTAAATTCAACAATATGAACTAGATAAGAGTAATTTTAACTCAATTTTCATTCATTGAGTTAAAAATCCACGTCATTGATGTTGTTTTACAAAAATATGTGTGTATGTTCTCTGATTTATTTACACTGAATATACAATCATATTGACTTTATTTATACTTTTCAGAAATGATTATGTAATTGATTTATCCCTAATCTAATGATACAGTTTTATAAGGGATTTTGACTCAATTTACATTCAAGTGGTACTTCATTGTTGTTATGAACCAATTCACTAGTATATGGTGTATATTTTGTCCTTTGGCCTATTATATTAGGAATCCATTTATTATCATGATATTATAAAGTTCTGATTCAATTTTATTCCTAAATTATTTGTATTTAATCATCTCTCATTTTGTTAAAAATACTTTAACTAAAATACCATTTTAACTATTTTAATGATTTACTCGTATAAATCATTATCATTAATTTCCATTCTTTAAAAATGGTTTTAAGGATTTATTTATATAGAAAATAATGTTTTCAATTGATAATTTATTTAAAATATTCAAATTGGTAAGAAAACTTTTATACCAAAAAAATATCTTTATTAAATGTTTTAAATGGTTTGATATAGCATTTTTTATTTCAATATCTTGATTTTATATATATTGGAATTTGGAAATTACTGCTTTCATTTATACTTGTGTTATGTGTTATGAATATGTTATGGTTATTGGGAATTTCTTAAGAATATGGGTGGTTCCATGATAATCCTAGGGCGGGTGAGCTAGAGATAACTCTCCAATGCATTGGGTAACATGACAGAGGTAAAGGTTAATGTTTCACTTAATTGATTTAGGGAATATACTATGAACGATATTCCAAATGTGGCTCTCTATGTATTTGGGATAGCAGAAATGTATGAATATTATGAATTCTATAATTTACCTTTATGATTTTTGATTTGTGTGTGTTATTAATAAATCTTATGATTTCATAAGGTATGTTTTTATTGAAAAGTAGGGTTTCATTGATTTGTATTTAATGATGGGATAATGTTTTCCTTCATGATTTTATAACCCTTATTGGGGTCTTTATGCTGATCCCATGTTTTTGAATTTTTTTCCACATGACTTAAAGAGGAATAGGTTCAAGGATGGGATCAAGGAAAAGTCATGTTGTCTAAAACATGAAACTAGACATGTTTATTTTTAAGAGTTTTTATTTTAGGAAAAATGGATAATGATTAGTAGTGTCTACATGTAATATTAAAGTTGTTATGTAATAGTTATGGCCTAATTATTTAAAACTCTAATCTTGAAAAGACCATCAATGTAAATTCTTGACATATTTCAAGATTATGTAATGATTTAGGTCTGGTCCTTATAGTTGGTACCAATGGTCGGTTTAGGTTACATTAGAGGTTAGGGTGTTATTTAAGAATAAGTGACATAACCATAATGGTTAGTATTTTAGAAAGATTCATAGTTATTTTAAATAATGTGAATGAGATTAAGATAACATTAATAATTCAATCTAAGTATTTACCCTCCTCATAAGATATTATATGAGGAGTTTACTGATATAATCTCAATGAACTTTTTGATTTTAGTAAATGGATGGATCTAGCAGGCACCAAAGTAACAGTGTTTGTGAAGAAAATTGTGAATGTTTTCTAAATGAGAAACTGAATAAAATGGGAGATAAAATGAGAAATTTTTTGGTTATTCTCAACAAACTATCTGGAGACATGATTGAACACCTGAACCTTGGTGAGTTTTATAAGGCATCATATATGTGAGAAACAAATCCCCACAGATGTTCAGGTAATAATTGTAAAGGTAAGGATATTAAAAAACCTATGTGTCAATGATGTGGAAAGAAACACATAGGAATATGTTTCAAGGGGATAAGAAGATACTATATATGTGAAAGTGAAGGTCATAAAGCAAGAAACTGCCATGGAAAAAAGAAATATGTAGTTGAATCTATGAAAGGGAAATCAGTTCATTCTGTGAGATCAATTGAATGTTTTAAATGTGGTGTTCTTGGTCATTATACAAACAGATTTCCTACGAAAAATATTATCAAATGGGATCACCAGGATCATACAACTATATGTTTACCAATACCAAATTCCATTCCAATTTAGGATGAGGAAACCGACGATGACCAATGAATGGTATGGATTATTCCATAACTGATTTTTTGACATGATTAAATATTAGGATATGAATCATGATTTTATATATAGGAAATATGTAATTCATAATAAGTTATAATAGAATGGTTAATGGATCATGAATATTTTTGAATGAATAAGAAGTCAACATATAAGGGATTCAAGTGTTTTGGTAGATTTTATGATGTTGAAATGCTTAAAAGTATTAAGGATCTTTTGATGATGGGATTACATTAGAAGAATTTTTATAGTATGTGTATCCATGAAGTTTGATATATAAAAATTATATTCAAGGAATAATTATCTTATCTTTTGTTGATATTGTTATAAAGAACCATTTGGGTTTATATGATCCTTGAATTTGAGGCAATTATAGGTTAATACATTTTAAGATGCAAAATAAAAGTTATAATATAACCTTTGTGGTTAAAATATGTTTTGGTTATTTTTATGAATTTATCATTTTTTGGAAATGTTATAAAATTATATAGTTTTTTAAAAATGACAACATGCAGACCATTTGACAACCTGTCGCGCTGGACAATACTGTAGGAATCAAACCCACAACCAAAGTGCGGCTAGTTTTTATCGCCTACCACTGGACAATGTGGAGTCGCTGGTTATAATGACTAATTTTTATTTAGTTAGATTATTTTATAAATAAAGAATAAGTTTATTTTAGGTTATCTTTGGTAACTATTAACCTATCATGGATAATATGGTATTGGGTTAATTACTTTTCAATATGAGACCATAAGAGTAACTGATGTTATTTAAGGATTAATGTTAAGATTTATCTTGAAGACTATGTGATTAAATCATTTGGAGATTTTGGTTTCAATATTACTTTTGAATACTTTTAAGAACATTATAGATAATTGATTATTGAATGATCATTGTTGAGATTTGGGTATTGTTTGACAAATTTTAGAGATTAGGAGTAGTTTTTTTTTCGTAAAAGATTATCATTTTTGGGGATTGTATGATCTTCTACAAACCATTTTGGATTTGGTTAATGTCTAAATACAAGAGAAAAATATAGTTCATCTTTTGTGGATTATGTGATTCTCTATAAGTTGATTATAGCGCTTTCAATGTGAAAATTTCATCTTTAATACTCATCATTTAAAGAAAAAAATGTGTTTGTGGTCGAAATTTAGAAAAGGATGAATGTCTACCTGAAAAGAAAGTATGTTTCCTTATATTTTTAGTTATGATATTAAGTAAATTCCTCAACATTATGAAAATTAATATAAATCAAAAACATTATATGTCAAATTTTCTTATTTGGTAATCAAAGACCATTTAACACATCATAAGTTTGTGATTTTCTGGTGGTTAACTTTCTCCTAATCATGTTTTCTATCACTCACCTTTAGAATATGATGGTTTTTTTCTACTCCATATCTATGATTTCATGGAATCCTATTTTATTTTGTCTTGGTGACCATTGTACTTCTCTTCCTATATTTCAAAGTGATAGATTTATTGACTCTTATTCTGATGTGGTACTTTTAATGTTGTTTTCGAGCCCAATTCTAAAATTGAGAAGATGAAATTCCCAAAAGTGGGGAAGGATGTAACATCCAGGTAAATAATGAAATTACAGATTTTCATTTTAATTAATATTTTTTGAATTAAATATATATTTTCCTTTAAAGGGGTTGCTATGTTCGATGGCGTACCCGATACACAACAATGAGTTTTATTGAAAAAATATGTTGAATAATTAAAATATAATATTATTATTTTAAATGGTAGTTAATGAATAGCCATTTTATTAGAGGGAATGAAAAGAACTAACTAAAATATGGTTTCGAATATTTGGTAAATTCTTTTACATTTACCCAATATATTTTAGAGGCTTAAAATAAGAAAGAATATGATTTTAAGCATAATTTACTTTAAAAGGTTGATTTACCACTTTTTGATGGGGAACCCTCTTTAAATATATTTTTGTTCAATTTTATATGTTCTATTAGACAAAATAAATTTCATATTTTGAATTTGGATATAAAAATATACTTTGGGTAAATTTTTTGGTTTTTTTCTGATAAAATTCAATTTTTAATAAAAAGTGAAAAATACTATATTTTAATTCCAAACTTCATATTAATCTAATTAATTTATATGTTCATATTATCTTTTTAATTGGTTTAATAATGAAATTAAATTATATTTTTACAATTTAATCCAAATATGCTCATTGGAATTAATTTCACTTTGAAATTGGACATAAACAAGTGTCAATATTTTGATATTTAATATTTCTAAAAAACACGTTTTTCATTTTGACAGCATGAAATAATTTTAAATTAACTTTTTCCACATATATGTTTTGAATTGGGAAAAATTTATTTCATATTTAGAATCATGAGGTCTAAATTGTGTAAATAAGTAACTTCTATTTTTATACATTAGAAATATGTACTTCAGTAAAATATTTATTTACCATGGTTAAAGGGTAAATATGCTAAATAAGGGTAAAAAAATATTATTATAATAATATAAAATTAAAAAAACATGTTTCATAATCCTATTGATCGATACATAACTAACCTTGTTCATCTTTGGGTCAATTTGGGGACCCCATGGAGCCACATGGAAGAAATAATGACAGTTTATTTTAATTAACTTAATGTAAAGTCAAAAATGACAAAAACAAATATTTTTTGGTAAATTAATTTTTTCATAGACTTATATAAGTTATATTTTATTCTATAAATATTATTTGAAAATATAAATATATTTCCTACATCATGGTAATTCTTTTTATAATTTTAAAAATCAAATTAATTAAATTATTTATGACACAATAATGATGCAGAGCTTACCCTATTAATAAAAAATTTAAATAAATAAAATTATAAAGATTAAAATAATTTCCATCCCTGTCCAATTATTATTGGATGAATTTTTTCCGACCATGATTCATCGTATCTTAGACCTTAATAACTTTCAGACCTTTAGAAACAGAAAATCATTATACAATAAAATACTAGTTTCCCACTTTCGTAAAGAGCCCCTCCTCTCCCTTATAGAAATCCCTCACTTCTAAACCATTACTCACTCCTATCAAGACCATTTACTTGTCCAAACATGGAAAAAATAAGCTCTCAAAATCCCTATCTTCCTCTTATAGACCTTACCTTAGGCAGAAGGCACTTCAAGTAACCCTTTTGGTTCAAACCAATGGGACATAACCAATTTAAATGTATCATCTTCTCTTAAGTCATTTTGTTTTATTTTACATCTCCAACCCCATAAATTCTTTTTATTAATTTATTTTATAAAAAACCATCATCCTAAATATACTAGGTTTTTGTTATGAAAATTATTCTAACTAAACTTACACACACCTTTATCTAATGGATAAATAACATATTGTTTCTATGGATGGAAAACTAACCCCTCATGAGACGATGATTGTTCAATTTTCTCATACTACCGGTTATGGAGGCTATTATGATGGCACTGTATTTATATATGATATATATTATTTTTATTTTTTCTTTATTCTTCTGTATTATTAATTTATATAATACATTTTCGAATTCTATTATGAGTAAACGCAATAATTTCATTTGAGGAACTATGAACTACCACCCCCTAAAAGTGATTGACTCGTTCATACAATACATGGGACATATAAAGGATGTATTTATTGAAATTATATATGATATTATAATGTAATTATAATATACCTATTTATAATTATGTTTTAATTCCATTAAGAATGAAATATAAATGAATTTAGCGTTCATGCGTACGTACGATTTACCGTCTTCATAAACAGTGCATTTCATTTCATACCTCCAAATGTTATGTACTATTATAAATAAATATATATAATGGATATATAAGATATATATTATATCTTAATAATTAATAACATTCTAGAGAAAATGGATATTTGACAACATTATCAACTTGTAATTATAAGAAGTTCATTTTTGAATCAAGTAGAAAATATTGACAAAATGACAATTATTAACATAAATTATTACATAATGTTTATAACATTGTAATAAGTGATATAAAAGAAATAATAAAATTTTAAAAAATATTATTCAAGTATAAATTACCTTATTTTGATTATTCATGAAGAACAAGGAACAAACGAGTCAATTCAAACACGAGGTAAGAGGTTTCTTATATCAGTTTTAATTCCGTGAGATTACCATTTTTAGCCACTAATTTATTGCATGTGTTGTATTTTGTACTTACATTTGATATATATAATCATGATTATATTTATATTCATGTTATTCTGTGAATCATTTTTTGGTTATTAACTTTTGGTCATATGACTCGACTAATTAAAATGTGGTATGGGATTTTCATCTCACTTTGTATTCCCATGAGATTAAGGCTATATTTTCCATTCTTACCATTTGTGTGGTGTATGTACATCCCTAGATTTTATTCATTGTGTAATAGATGTCAATTTATGGGTATTTACATCTTCATTTTATGATACTTCATTTATGTATTTTATGTTTTTTAAGTCAACAAATCGGTAAGGGAAGTTTTTAACCCAATTACCATTCCGTGGGATAATCTTCTAAATCTTAATTTTTTCATGCTATTATTATGTGTGGAATAAATATTTATTTATATATGTTGTAATTTACACTTCCCTTTTTTTGGATATACATTTTACACACATAATCATTCCATTGATTAATTCTCAAGTCATCGATATGAATGTGATATGTGTAATTTTAACTCAATTTTCATTCTTTGAGAAAAACAACCAAGTCATTGGTGTTGTTTTTACAAAAATATATGTGAATGTTCTTTAATATATTTAGACAAAATATCCAATCATATTTTTTTTATATATGTCACACATTATTATGTAATTTATTTATCCATAATCTAAGGATGCATTTTTATAATTGATTTCGTCTCAATTTACATTTAATTAAGACTTCATTGTTGTTATGAACCAATTCACGCTTATATGGTGTATATAATGTCCATTGTAATATTATATCCTGAATCCATTTATTCTCATGATATTATAATGTTCTGATTCAATGTTATTCCTCAATTATTTGTATTCAAGCGTCTCTCATTTTGTTAAAAATTGTTTAACTAAAATATCATTTTTAATGTTTTAATGATTTTTTCTTCTAAATATTTATAATTAATGTACATGTTTTAAAAATGGTTTTATGGATTTATTTATATAGACATTAATTATTTCAAATTATAATTTATTTAAAAGTTTCAATGTGGTATGGGACACTTTTATATTGATAAAATCACTTTATTAAATGTTTTAAAGGGTTTGATAATGCATTGTTTATTTCAATATCGTGATTTGATATATATTGGCATGTGGAAATGTTATTATTCTTTTATACTTGTGTTATGTGTTATAAATATGTTATGGTTATTCGGAATTGTTTATGTATATGGGTGGTTCCGTGATAAACCTAGGGTGGGTGAGCTCGAGATTTCTCTCCAATGCATTGGGTAACATGAAAAAGATAAACATTAATATTTCTCCTAAGATATTAAGGGAATATATTTTCATGGGTATTCGAAATGTGACTCCTTATGTAGTTGTGATTGATACAATGTAAGTATGTTATGAATTCCATATGTTACCAATATGATTTATGATTTTAGTGTGTTATTCAAAAATATTATGATTTCGTAAGGTATGTTTTGATTCAAAATTATTGTTTCATTGATTTTTATTTAATTATGGGATAATTTTTTCCTATTATTTTTTTATAACCCTTATTGATATTTTTATTCTCATAACAAGTTTTTAAAATTTTTTCAACTAGACATAAAGATCAATAGGTTCGAGGATGAGATGAAGTAAAAGTCATGATGTCTAAAACAAGGAACTTGACATGTTTATTTTTAAAAGTATTTTATTTTATGAAAAAATTGATACTGATTAGTAGTGTTTACATGTAATATTCAAGTTGTTATGTAATATATATGGCCAAATTCTCTAAAACTCTAAACCTGAAAAGATATTGAATGTGAATTATTGATATAATTCAATATTATTTAATGTTTAAGGCCAGGTCCTTATATTTTTTATGTATTTTGTGTTCTGTTCACTAGGAACTATAACATGATAGGACATATTTACTGTTGTTTGTTGTTGTACCAATTTAGGGAGTTTCTGAATTATTCAGGTTATTGATTTTTTTTTATTTATCTCCACCATTTGATACGTTTTCTATTCTGTCATAATCTGGTAAAGAGGGTATATTCTCCCCATGTATCTTATTACACATCGCTACTAGTCGGAAACCTATGAAATATGAAGAGTTGTACTGGATTTCATGTGGCGACCCAGATCGGGGAACTGGTAAGTGGTTCCCGGGTCCGGGATGCTACATTTTTACAAACCATTATGAAGGATATAGAGAAAATGTAATATTTATAATGATTGAATTATATCATCTTAGAAGAATAAAATTATAAATTTCCTTGGTTAATATTTTATTTATAATTATAATTATAAAACTCCTAATAGTAAAAATATGTCTCAGTAAGGTATTTCTATTTTACAAAAATGGTAGAAAATATAAGGAATCTTGTAAACAATAGATGAAATGAAAAAAGAAATGGAAACCTCCCCATTATGGGGGTGATAGATTTTAATATTCTATGATAATTATAAATTAGTTAACATGGGTCCTAAATATAAAAAAAATCCATGTGTAGCATCCGACTTCAACCAAGAAGGAACAATTGGTAGTGGAATCCTTGATGAGTCAATAACCACCTATTTATTATGGAACATATTATGAAATGATCTCTAAAAAATAGATCAATACAGTAGAAAATGAATTTTTCTAATACATTGATAAATGAAAGATAAATTTATGTTGGACGTATATTAAAAATAGGGTGAATATGATTAATGTAGGAGACTGATCATGTACCCGATTCCAATGGATGAGTTATAATCCAAGGAATGAAAAGACATCAAAAATTATATTTCAACAATTATTTTATTCATACCATCAAATCAAAGATAGAGAGTGAATTAATTATTATTAAAATTAAAATAAAATGAATTTATGGAGAATTTTGAGTTGAAATTTACAAGTCATGGGAGATAAGATTCCTGTTTTTTATCGATTATGATGGGATGAGAGGTAAATTCATTTGTGAGATGAGTCCATATACATGGAAATAATTGGATGTATGATAATTTGGGATTTTAAAATAGATGTTTCATTGTGAAATAAATGTTGAAATGGGGTTTCATGATTCCCATTGGACTCATGGAATGAATTAAATGATGGGATGTATGGAGTAATATTTTGAAATGAATCCAAATAGGCACAAGGTAAAACATCCCAGGTTCCACGAACATGGGAAGTATCATTTAACGAATTTTCTAAAAGGAAGTAATAATTTGATACATGTTTGTAAGAGTTACACATTTATATCTAAACAATCAAGTAAATTTTAAGAATCATATTTTGAACATCAATAAAAAAGGGAATATGATGAATGGATAATCTTTTGTGTACCTATTTAATTTTAGAGAGCATTTACATTTTACTAATCAATTTCCAAATTAGAGAATAATGGAGGGAAACCTCCCTCAACCCCAACATAGTCAATGGGATAATTTTTTAGATTTTTACATCTTAATAGATTATTTTTAAGATCAAAATGATGTTCTAGTAGGTATAATCACTGAACACTCAAATCTAGAAAGTACATGGTTTAATTCATGTTCAAAAAGTTCATTAATTTCATTCCATTTTTTAATGGACATAATTTTGTGACCTAAACTACTAGTGGTAGATATATTGGTTTAAACGAATACAAAGACTATTCAAGAATAAAATATATATAGGGAATCTCTTATTAACTTTTACTGGTGAAATATCTATGTAATCTTACTTTTCATTCCAATGGTGAGATTTTACATAATAGTTTGGAGGTATTGTTTGTCAAAATATAATGTGAAGATGAACTATATAAAAAAGTTTTTTTTGTTAACCTGAAGGGACAAACAATGTAGTTCATTAAATTATAGATATCATATCCCAATTCTCACCAAGAACAACCTCCTATTTCATTCTTTAAAGAAATTATTAGTGAAGAAGGAGAAAAAAGAGAAATTATATAGAATAAATAGGTACCCATTATTTAGGAATATATTGATTTATTTTTTAAAGAGTTACCTTGATTCTCCCTAGAAAGAGAGACTATGTTATCAATTGAACTCATACCTAGATTCAAAATAATATTTAGGACACCATATAGAATGGAATATGTGGTGTTAGCAGAATTAAAAAATGTACTACAAGACTTACTGGAAAAATGTTTAATTCGACCAACTGTGTATTACTATTGGAAAACAGCACTATACCCATGGTGTTTCCCAAAATCATGGATATAGGGAACCCCTATACCCTAGTTTTTTAAAAACCATGTATATAGGGTTATTATGGGAACCTATACCCACAGTTTTGAGAAAAACCGTGGGTATAGTTTTTTGAAGACCTATTCCATCAGTTTTGGAAGACCCTGGGGAAAAAGATAGAAATACCCATAGTTTTGTTCAAAACTGTTGTTATAGGAATTTTTTTCAAGACTTATACCAACAGTTTTCCCGAAACCCTGGGTATAAGAATTTTTTTCGAAGACCTATACCCACGATTTTATAAAACCGCGTGTATAGATTTACCACGTTATGGAGGGAAACAAATTCCTTGACACACTAAAAATATTTGGTGGGAAATCCTTTCTCCACAGCTTTTCCTCATATATCGATGGTTCTGATTTTTATATTTAGGTAGATATGAGTTTATAGACATAAAACATTCAAAGATGAGTTAGTGAGGCAAAGAATAATGTTCACTGCGGTTATATGATCGAAACCCACTGGCCGTGTTTTTATCTAATATAGGGAGAAATATTAATATATTAAAATAAATAAAGTTATGTTAATATAAAACTAAACATGATCAGTTGGTTAGGTACTGGACACACAAAAGTAATGACGCTGGTTCGAAACCCAGGGGATGTATTTTTTCATATAGAAATTTCAATTAGTATATTTATCTAAATATAGATAGATATACATGTAAGTTTGGTGATTCATTCCAAGTTAGAGATGCAGGTCGCGGGTTCCACACCTGTTGCTCGTTTTTTTGTAAATAAATATATACCCACAGTTTTTAAACAATGGGTATCAGGTTTTGACAGCATGAAAATAGGGTAGGCATCCTTGACACAGTGGAAAAAATTCTATTCTCACAGTTTGTAAAACGGTGGTTATAGGTTGGGGACCTATCCCAGCACCTCAGTTACCCATGGTTCCCAAAACCGTGGGTATAGCCTATACCCACAGTTTTGGAGGCTATACCCATGGTTTTGAACTGTGGTTATAGGTCATCTTTCCAATAGTGTATCCTTGGGGAGAATATTTTATATATATGAAAATAAAATATGGATTAATAGAGTAATTAATAGACTATAAAGACCTTAATTGGATAATCGGGGAAAAATATATTATCTCCAAAGATTGATGATTAGTTCAATTATTCTCATGGGGATAAATTATTATATAAGATTTGAATCCATCTAAGGTATAAAAAAGTTAGGATAAAGAAAGAAAATATCAAAAGGCTACCCTATGAACAAGATATGAACATCATAATTTTTTTATTTCCCTTGGATTGATAAACTGTCCTAATGTATTTATGGAAATGGTGGATATAATCTTTAAGGTTTACCTTGATAAATTTTTTGTGGTTTTTATTGAAAATATTATTATATACTAATGAAGATACAAAGGGAATTAGTATTATATAATATAAATATTAAAAACAACATTGAATGACAAAATTTTTCGTAAATTACAAACATGTGAGGTCTAGTTAAAATATTCACACTTTGGGGACACACAATGACCTGTGAAGTAATATCAGTATATCAATAAAAGATAAATTTAATGGAGGGGTGGCCTAATCATATAATAATCACTAATATTCATAGATTTCTTGTACTATAAAGATACTATAGATGATTTTTAAATACTTTTCATATATTTATAGTCCCCTATCTATTTAAAGTCTAAAGGGGGTAAATTATATCTAGATAAATGAGAGTTAAGAATTCTTCAAAGAATAGAAGAGGAGGTTGATTGGTTCACCTATTATAACACTAACCTATTCTGAATAAGGATTTTCACTTATCTATTGTGATATATATATATATATAGTAAATATATTAGATGTTTCATTATAAAACATGATAATATAATTTCCTATGAATCGTGGTAGTTATATCCTCACAAACCAAATTATTGAACCCCAGACATAGAGTGAGTTGCAATCATTTTTTCAGGAATGATATAAATAAAATATATTTATGGGGAAAAGTGTGATATATACCCATAGTATCATGTATTGAAGTATATATTCACAAAAACCTTAACCAGATATCGAGAAGATGGTTGGAGCTTCTTAATGATTACTATTTTTCAATTTATTATCACCCTAGAAGAAAAAACAATGCCACTGATGAATTGTGTAGGAAAGATCCTGGTGTTATTGAAATAATAAGGATTAAACAAGATCCAGTGATGAAGGACCTAATATGGTTGGACATGGAGATCATAAGTGAAGGTAAATCATCAATCCTATCCTAAAGGATTTCTCTACTGTTATCACAAGATAATATCATTAAATATCAACAATATAATCCTTCTGACATAAAAAAGATAAAGGCTATGAAAAATGGTAATTTTTAAAAATTAAATTCTGATCAAAGAGGTGAATTAAAATTCTGTACTAGGATATGTATTCCATATTTTTCCAAAATGAAGTTGGATCGAGTTGACAAAGATCATTTCTCTATATTAACTATACCCCTTGAATATACTAAAATGTATAGGGACCACCATGATTATTTTTGTTAGGATAATATAAATAGGGATATTATCTATTACACTGTATGGTTCATGTTGTGCCAATAAGTGATGGTATAGTGAAAACATCATAATAGAGTATTACAAAAATAACCTATAAATTTATGAATGCTGGAATAAATCACTATAGAATTAGTCACGACAATTTCTAATACATAAAAGGGAATCATTTCTATAAGGATAACCATCGATGGATTGGAAAGATCAATATATTCTATTTCTATGTGAGAGGGTTTCTCCCTAGTGATCCAAGTTAGATTCTATATTCAATATGTATTGAGACTATGTGGAGGATGTTTTTTAATTATTTTTATTAAGATATAAGATTAAATTCTATATTATTGATGACACATGAAGAGGATTTGTATAACAAAATAAACGAGATCCCAACCTATCTCCCTCAAACTGATTGGTAGTCTTAGAGAACGATTCCAACATATGAAGACAAGTTAGAGATAGCTCTAATGATATTAATGTGAGTTTGTATTAAAATTTTCTATATGTTTCATTCTCTTATATCATTAGTTTACACTCAAAAATTAAAATTAAAACATTTGAATATATATATGGAAGAATCTGTAGAACATCATCGTATTGGGATAAAGATGTGGATGTAAAATAGTTGGGACCATAAATTGTGATGGGGATGAAGAAAAAAGTAAATTGATTTAGAAAGGCTTCATGTGTTTTACAGATGATAGAAATTTTATTCTTAAAATTCAATGAAGGATTAATAATTTCTTATTTTGGATCAGGTTTTTCTTATGGGGTCATCATGCAAAGGAGTTGAGGAAAATTTAAATGAGGGAAAACATATACAAATGTACATTGAACCATTAAACATTATAGGGAGTGTTGGAGAGGCATATTATCTATTAACACTATCATCACATATTTATAATGTCCATGGTGTCTCATGTGTCTCAATTAAGAATTTATATGACTTACCCATCAAAAAGACATGGTTTTAATGGTATGGAAGTGGAACATGAATTTTATAATGAAGAGGAACTGACCTAGATTCATGAATTAAGGGGACACATGTTGAGGAATAATACAACAAGACATGTAAATGTCTTGTTGAGAAATAAATTATTTGAATAATCTACATAGGAATATATTAAACAATGAATGGAAAATGACTCTATTTTTTGATAAAATAGTTAGATTTTGAGGATAGAAATTTATAGGGTGGTTGTAGCAACCTAAAAATTCATTTAATGAATAATTAATGATTTCTTTCAAAATGGTAATTTTATTATATTACAGAATGGAAGTATGATGAAAGGCTATTACAAAAGGAATACTACAATCATGAAATAATATCGATTACAAAAACTAATGCTTATATAGAGACATAAAAACCAAAGAATAACTATCATGCAATGGTATACTTAAAAGTATTGAACTATGTTTGGGGATTATATGTTCCATGAAATAATTTAAAATATATTGTAACTCTAGGAATATAATTGAAATTATTAAAGGTAGATTCAAAATACTTCTGGAATGAAGTAATAAATGTTGCTTTTCGAGGTAAATATATAATATGTAATAAAAAATGAGATAGTTAGTATATGAATGTTAAATTATTGGTACATAGTAGTTGATTAATGTGTTTTCTGGGAACTACGACCATTGGTAAAAATGTATCCATTAGAATTTTTATTAATAAAGGGTAATGAAAAATTATAGATAATGTAGAATGAAGAATCAATGGCCTCATCTAGTTTAGTTATACCATTTGAAACCTTTTTTTCAAAACATGGGCATGAGGTAGAATAACAAGAGTTCACCCTTGAAGAAGATTATGTAGATCTTAAACATGTAATTATTGAATGATATTTCTTATAGAATAATTAAAAATTAGTAGAGGTAACCACTAGGCCAGGGTTAACGGAGCCACCCCATGAATCTACAATCATAACACACCATAACTTTAGGGCTTATTACAATTTAATAAAATATTATGTATCTATACCTTATACTAATAAAAATATAATATCAATTATAAAAATAAAATTGTAATTTCACCAATCCCATTTGTAGTGTTATTATAATTAACAACACAAAACTAAATATTAGATAAATTAGATAAATTGATTTTTTTATAAAAATAAAACATAATTTTATTTCTGGAAAAGAAACACTTTTATTATAAACTCATTTATTTGAAATACAATTTATTTTCATGAAATTTAATTCTAAAACAATATCTTTTTTAAGTATAAATGATAATATGATTTCATAATATTCTGGAGATTTTTTATAAATGTCAAAAAGTTGAATATTCCTTAAGTATGATTATTTAATAAAAAAAAAATTGTATTGAATATTTAAATTCATCTATTTAGAAAATATTTTTTGTAAAATAAAAATTATATTTTAATTTACCACATTAAAATTTAGTTAAGATGAAAATTTTATAATCTTCTAAAATACATTATTTTACAATGAAAAGTAAGGATACTATTTTTGATTTTCCGTATGTTTTGTGGCTTAATATACATGTAAAATGTAATTATTAATTAAATATTATCAATAAATTTTTTTAAGATTATTTATTTTAATGGATCAAAATAATTTATCATACCTATAAATTACTTTCCAACATAGAATTTTAAATTATGATTTTAAAAATAATATATTGTGGAATATTTACTTTTCAATGTCCAGTGTAATCTTAAAAATTGATTTATTATATAATATATTAATGTATTAAAAAACATGAATCAAATGAATAAAAGCATGAGTGAAAATAATGGGTATGGCAATGGTTTTGAATTTTCCACAACCCAAAATTTCTAAAGATACATTTAGAGGTTATTAAGAAATTCCTCTTATTTTACTACAAAAACCAACACATCCACCCATTTCTATCTCATAAAAATAACATAATAATAAAATTATGATAATTTACCCTCAATAATGTTCCTCCATGGTATCTCCATGATCTTATGGTTTCCCTCTCTAATATTTTGGAATTCACATCCGAATGTAAGGAAACTCTAACCGTCTTCTTTTCTATTCACGTACATATGATGTGGTGTATTAAAAAAGTGGAATTTAATTATTTTCATGGTCATTTTTTATTCCATTACATCCAAAATAATTTATTATCAATGGGATTAATTCTTTCAAACCTATTATTCCATTTACATAATTCAAATTTATATATTTCATGATGTCAAATTCATTTAATGACTTTTTATATTTTACATGAAATATTAGGATTCTATGAATAAACATCCTAATAATCTATTCATGAAAAATCACCATGATCCAACCTTGATTCATTTATTAGATAATCCAAAATATAAAACACTCATTCCATTATCATTCTTTAAAAATGGATTTAGTGACCATAAATTTTATGTATTTATGTATTATATAAATTATATATGAATCCATTTCCTTATTTCACATGAGTTGTTTCTTTTTTTCATATGATATTCGTGCTGAACATGAATTGATAAATATGAAAGATTCACCCAGAAAATATCCCATGCATTGGGTAAATAATTAATCTCTATAGATGACATGTTTTACGTAACCTTGTTGAAAAACCATGGTAATTATTATTTATGAATCCTTGGTAATATACAGTGGTGATATGATTATGAATATCTCATTTTATGAAATATCCATATTTACTTATTATGTATCATTTACTATGATTATTGTCTAATTTTATGACTCATGTTTTATTCATGATTACCATTCATGTTTCAAATAATTTGTTTATCCCTTACTTGGTTTTATGCTCTCCCTTTCCTATTGATGTATACCTCTTGGAAATTACTTGCAATGAGGTGACCATGGTATTTTTTTCAACAAAAATAATGTTTTTATTTATGTTATCCTAATGAAATTCATGTATTATGTTCCAATTATCGATACAAATAAACCTACAAAGATAAATTTATGTTAATAATGAAATACATTGTTAAGGATTTATGATAAATTTAATATATTAAGAATGTAGGATTCTATATTTGCGGTTCACAATCACCTAAAAACTTCAATATAGACTACAATTTTTTTTATTTAGTATTTAATTCTATATGTTAAAATACACTTCCACTAGTCTCTTATACATTAAATTTATTATTTTTATAATATTCTATGATTGAACATTAACTTTATTGTGTTGAGAAATAATACAAAATAAATTTCAATATAAAGTATTGTTTCTATATCTCATATGGTATTTTTTATGTTTATATAATTTTATTAAAAATATATTTATTCATAAAAATATTTAATAGATAATTGATCGAGAAAATTTCCACATATTGTAAAAAAATTTAATGAACACTTTTATCATTATTTTCATTTCATACATGTTATAGAATCTGATGAATCATTATCCCTATTTATTCAATTAATAATCACATGTTGATCATAAAATTTGTTTTTAACCAACAACATCCCTGATCACATAAGAGAAATTTGATTAAGAGATACAAACATTATGTATATACTTTTTTTTGATTGTAAGACCTTGAAATATATTATAAAATATTTTTGAAGGTATTTTCTAAGAGGACATGTGATTCAAAACCCTGATGAGTCCAACGTTAATTTTATAAAAATAGTTTATATACATTTTATTGCGTATGTGTAGTTATCATGAACAAGTAGAATATATCATAAAGGGTCTTTCAGATCAGAAATCTGAGATGACTGTTGAATCTAAAGTGCAGAATTTACTCTCGGCATAACCTAAAGTTTGTTGACACTGAACATTCAGATGAGGAAGCTGTTGGTGAGTACATTTAATTAAAATAAATAATTCATTTATTTATTTATTTTATTAAATGACATAATTGAAATACACTATAAATAACCTTCTTTGACTGGTTTCAAAGGGTAATCTTTATAATCCTTAAAAGATATAAGAAAAAGAGGATAGTGCTCTTTGCTTGCGGAACTGGATTAGAGATCAAATGATGTTAGAATTGAGGATAATTGTGAGATGAAGGATGAACGCAGAGGGATCATAACCTTATTAACTAAAGTAATTTTTGTCCACCAATGATCAATCCTTAATAGAGGTTAGTTTAATATATTTTATAATTTATCCTTTTTGATTAAATTTTTTGCATGGTATAATTTATTCTCTTAATGATATGTGATTATCTACCATTTGCAAGAGAACGTTCAATAATTTTACTTATTAAAAAAAATTATTTGTTTTTTTTCATTTTATAAGCCATGTCTCTCTACCAATCGTTTTTTGGATGACATCGCATACGGAAATTATCATTAGAACATTTGTGGCACATGACTTAATACCTATTTTCTATATGATCATCATTCATATTCAGATTACTGGTAATTTGATTGTATCTCATGACATCAATCATTGCGAACTATTTCATTAAAAAAAATATTACATTCATGAATTCACATTTGAATTTTGGAGATGTGACATAGGTCTGATAATTGTGATGGGAGACCGACATTGGATTGAGTATCGATGATTTCCAATCCAGATTGAGTGGATCACTCTAGATGAGTAGTGATTGATGTTTCCAATCAACAGAAATATGAAATCCTTCCACTGGATATGATGGGGTCTGATTTTCGGTAAACAGCACTGTTCCCACAATTGGGACATGTGATTTCACTGGATAAAAATGATGGATGGTTTTCTGTTGGAGAAAATCCAAAATCTAATTTACGGCCAGGCATGGATGGTTTTCTATGTTATTATAATTTTTTTATAATATCAACATGGGATAAATATTTATATTTTTCTTAATCATTATAATAATTTAATAATAAGTGGGAGAATAATTATGGAATGATGGATTTCCAAATAACAATGGAGGAACAAATGTGGAAAAAACCTAGCCATTGGAAGTTGTTTTATCCTTTGTTTTATATTTTATTATTCAATAAAATAAAAATTATAATACAAAAAATGAAATAAATAATGAAATTTTATTTCTTGGGGCATGATTCATATATGTATGGGGGAAGTAGGAGAGTTAAGATGACCCCATTTTCTATTTATGATCTATTATAATATTATTAATAATGACAATAATAATAATATTATTATGCGTTGGGGAGTTTTCTGGGTGCAGAGTTAAAGGAAATCCACATAGGTATCAGGCTTTACAAGAGCCTAGAATTGACGTGTTCAGAGGTTGAATCCAATTATGAAATTGTTTTCTCAGTTGTAAATGGATTGGTGGATCCTCCTTGGAACTAATCTTACTTGTTCCGTAGTTTCTCCTTAAATATTAGATGTGTTTTCTTGGTTCAACATGTGAAAAGGGAGGACAAATTCATAGCAGATGCTCTTTCTCGAGGATATAGTTTGGAAGAACCATTGATGGGGTTTTCTAGTTTCGTCTCACTACCTCGGGAGTGTATTAATTTTGTGCAGGGGGATACTCTTGGGTGGCATCATTTTGGACTCCCATGACACGCCCTTCTCTAAGGGCTGTGGATCACATTATTAATAAAAAAAGAAATTTTTGATTTATTATTATTATTATTTTTGCTACTTAATATAGTGTATGATATAGATTCTTCATATGGTGTTATAACTATGAAACGTCTACGGATTTTCAATAATGAAATTGAGGTTGTCAAATTAAGAATTAGTTTTGGTACCTTATGGATTGATATTTTTGGCCCACAAGGTGTCCTACATGTGTTCTATGACAGACTGTGTTTCTTTACCCTATGTTTGATTTAGGCATGTGAATAGCATATCCCGTGTTCTTTTCCAGGAGTGAAATAATATCATAATATGTTTGGTCATTCATGGCCTTTTTTGATGACATATGATTCATTTTTTGTTTTATCCTTATGGACTAATGGTGAACCTTGTGCACTCATCCATATTTTGACATGAATTGAATTTTGACCCGTGAGTAACCTGTCTTGAATTTTTTTTCATAATGAAAATGGTGGTTCCATTCATATTTGATTGTGAGATATAATGATAGTTGTTCCAATAACGATGATTCAATTGGTATTGCATGATGATGACAATGATTGGGAAGGATCATTAGAAAGATTCAAGATATGGAGACAACAATTCCCTACCACACCAGGATGTGTGTCCTCTATAATCATTATAAAAGTATAGAGTCTAGAATCCCATATCAAACCACTTTTTGGTTCCTCTATTAATGGATATGTTACTCCTCTATATCAATATGGAAAGAGACCAATATATTTAGTGCTCAGATATAGTGATGAAACATTTCTTTTATACCAGGGTTTGAGTCTTATTTCCTTTTGCGATTACAACCCATTAGTTTGTGGAGCAGTGTGGGAGAGTTAGCTTATTTTAATGTGATTTGTATCAGTCCGATGAAATGGATCCCTCAAAGGCTTCGATCATGTATCTCTTTGAGAATCCCATAGTGATCATCATTACCTTTGTGTTTTCCCAAAGTAGGGTATTTCCATGACCAATACTTACATGGGTGTTGATCCCCTATATAAGAGGATGTTTTTTAGGGTTTGGTTTTCCCTAGTGATCTATAGGCATTATCACCTATCTACATATCATGATCCTTATTTGATTCATATATTTATAACATAGAGTTTATAATTAGCATGACTAACACTTACATTGGTGTTAATCTCCTATCTATGGGGAGGTTTCCCCAAGGGTCTGGTTTCCCCCATGTGTGATCTGGGTGTTGACATCTATATTGTTATTTATAACTAATACCAAGAGGTCTAAAGTGATAATTTTTTCTAGGGTATTATTATTCCAATGGATTATGTGTCGCAGATAAACCTTCCTAGTTTTCTATGTGCTTCATCTTGGATAGACTTGTTGACTGTGACCTTTGGAACATGCTTCATCAGTCGTAGTATTTCTCAGGTAGAAGTTCCTCATGGATGAGCATGACCACTATGTTGGAGGGGATGCAAAATTGTCTTAGTGATACATGATGAGGGATATCTCTCAGTTTAGTTCCATTAGGGATGATACGGATGACATAGTGAGATCTCTTAGAAAAGTGTTACATTGAAACCTCCAACATATCTATGAATTGTAGTGGAGGTGACCTTTTTCAACTATGTGGTATTTATGAGTATATTTGGGAAATATTTGGTTATCATTGTGTTGTATATCTAGTCAACATACCTATGATTGATTATCTGGATTATTTTAATTCATTCTATATGGTTATTTCAGGGTATCTTAATGGGTATTGTTATACTCAACCCTACTTGGGATATTCCTTCATATGCCATTTCTTATGAATATGGATAAACATATTATAGAGTCCTTGGATGAATATTAACAGGTGGATCATAGTATGTTCTAGGATGATAGAGGTGTATAATAGTGTTGCATATGATAATAGTCTCATCATTCTGGACAAGATAGACTTTATCTTCCAGTTTTAGTGGTATTTTATCTGGTCACATGTTATGATTTCTAGTACATTATTTCATACTCTCATTTGGGATAGATATTACAAATAATTTTTTTTGTATCATTTGTTTTTACATTTTTATAATTATATGTTATTGGAGATGTTTTCATGAATATAGGTAAATTAGTAAAAGGAAACCCATTTATATATTCCTTCTTGGTGCATTTTTCCTACCCTTGTCCTATGTAGGTAGTCTTAGGGTAGTTTAGGACCAGATTTCTATCAGTCTTCTGGGCTTCTGTGGGTCATGTCATGATAGACTGGTATTAGAGGGAATACATGGCCTAATGTGTTATGACACTGCATTGGTTTGGATGTATGGTGCACATAGATTTACATCCTTGGAACATAGACTATATTTTATTTGTTCTAGTGTTCATGATTGGTTTGGGAACTAGGGAAGATGTGTTATAATGTTTCGAGTTCAGATTTCAGTCCAGAGAATCTAGTGTTAGTACAGTTACTATAATATCCATTCCCATTTCCTCTAATAAACTACTTGGTTACTTGGTACATATAGAAAATGATGTCATGGAAAACATTGGTACATGAATTATAAATCAAAGAGTATTGATTGTTATGTACTTATTGTGTCAACTCACTAGATATACTCTCCGAACATGGTACATCATATCTTCTATAGGATGATTCTATAATGAAATCCATCAACATTTCCACAGTATTTTCATGAATTAATAGATGATTTCCAAGGCCTCCCTTAATTGGGATATACATGAGACAATTTTTCTCTTATACGGTTAGAAATTTCCTCTTTTTTATTGGTCATTTTATAGTCACAACATTAGTGGTTCACATGGATGAATCATATTTGAAAGAGTCATGGATGTCTATATTTTTTTGATATATAACGTTGTTTAGTTTTTAAGAATGTATCATTATCTTTCTATGTACTAATCACATGGATATTTCATTAGTAGGACCTACTGATAGATTTTATTCAATTCAAGTATCAACAAAGGAGGCACCACCATTCGCAGATACATCAGTGATAGCTCAGTCCATTGAGGAACACCCTTTTCTATGATTGTATTTGGTATAAATATATCACATGGTATTTTTATAACCATGTTGATGTTTTCAAAGTGGTGGTCGATGAACCACCGAGGTATAGGAACTGGATAGATCAATGAGGTTCATGGGGCGGTATATGTGATGAAAGAGATGGGGGAGTGGTAGAAGGTGCATAGTGATTTCATTTGATGCTTCCAACACCCACACAATCTGGACCACTACATGCTCGGGAATTTAGGTGTTAGAATATTATTCATTTAATACTATTGGAGAGTTTTTACCTAGAGTCTTTGGTAGTGTTTTGATGTACTATCTATGTTATTTCTTCTTTCTTAGTATTATTAGACGTTGGTAAAGGCCACCTTATTGTTTGAATTGATTGAGTAATTTATAGGAATGTGATACGAATCTGTGTAGCCTTATGTTGGTGATTTTTTTTTCGGGAAATTGGATATACAATGAATATGTAGAATTCCCCACTCATTTAATTTTCATGAGATGTGATCCAAAATCCATGTGGACGAGTCAGTACCGCCCAATATGGATAGAGTTGAGGTGTGATGGATGGGTTACTTTGACATGGTGTTCGATTTTTTCTATTATGATAGGGTGTCTAAGACATACATGGTTGTGTTAAAAAGGAATTAAGGGGAATGATAAGTTATTAAAATAGGAGATCATTTATGCTTCATGTATAGTCTAAGGTATGAAACATGTCATCACTTCCCTAGTGGTAGTTTCCAAACAGTGTTATAAACCACTTATACAAAAGCATATTCCCTGATCAAGACCTAGTGATACGTGTGGACCCATTTTTATTTACCCTTCTAATTAAGTCTCTTAAATTGATGATTAGTGTTCAACCTCATCTACAAATAGTGTGAAATGGCCCTGGGAGAAATGAGACAGCCTTGTACAAAAAATATTGGTAGTGGAAGTGAGGCACTATAAACTTTCCCTCTATATGGACTAGTTCCCTACCATTCATACTCATTTTTTCCCTCAATTGAGTACGAAAGTGATTTCAGCTTATTGGGATTATGTTTTCCTCATTTGATAGGGAGTGATCTATGGTAGAGTTGATTGAGCTCATATGGAGGAGGTTACGACCATCTTCATGTCAGTTTTATTGTAATACCTTTGGATCTATTGATGATATGATATTTTTTTCCTATAGTGGTGGAAGAGTTTAGGGAAGACATTCCTATAGGTGTTCTATATTTATATCAACACTAAATGTTAGTCTTACACAAGAAATATAACTATAGATCACCCCTAGTTTTTATAACTTTAAATCATAGGGATCGTGCTAAGCTTTATAAGCTGAATGTGCAATTAAGAGTTTGTAAAGAAATGGGTTGTTTATAACGCATTGTATCAACATGGGTAGCCCAGGGTTGTTCACCTGGGTATCTTAGTTTTCTTCACCTAAGAAATGGATGATTCATTGAGGTTCAGTGTGAATGGGTTTTAGATGAACCAGGTGACGTGAGGAACAATATCCACTATTGAAATTAATGAGTTATTCGACCAGTGGTTCGAGGTGATGTTATTATCAATGTTTGACCTCAGGATGGTTTATCACCAGGTCTTGGTTTGTGGGGTGGTTGAATTAAACTAGGATTCTTAGAGTCACTTTGGTTTCATTGACTTCATGGTCATACCATTTGTAGTGTTGAACTCCCCATTAGAGTTATGTAGACATATTTTCCAGATCCTGAACCATTATTGGTTTGGTTCATGGTAGTTTTTTGTCATTGGTAGCCATGTGTTCATAGTATTATTGATGTATCACATGACATATCGGAGGTAGATTTTTTGATGATTGTGAAAGGGGTGTAAATTATTTATCGGTGACGAAGACTACCCAAAAAATGTTCGTAGCCCTTGTTGTATTGATGACGGTGGCCTTTTGAGATTGATGAGGAGACCACCTATTCAGAGATATATCTCCATTTCGAGGATCATAGATATTTTACCCTAATTTTTAGATATATCTATGGGTTTTAGGACATTTTTCTTTCTTTTGTTTTGGTTTAGTGATTTGGTGTACTTAATAACATCATAACCTTAATAGTTTTTTTGTCTTATGCTCTCAAAATGTCACAACAGAGGAGTTATGTGCCTGACTCAATGTACAATATCAACCATAGTAAGCTTGTTTGTGAGAGTGGAGTTTCTATTTTTAATGTTTCAGTGGCATTGAGAACTGGAAGAGAATGACCCTTTTTGGGAATGTTATTTTCCAAACGTATATATTGTTTAGAAACACAAAATACCATATGGGGATATCATGGGAGAGAGTGACCCATTTGAGAGTTCAATAACACCACCTTTTGTTTTGTTTGTGATTTATGAAAATAAAAAAATTACAGAGAAATAAGTTGAGAATATATTTTTTCTTGTTTTCAATTTAAAATATATGATGAAATATTTTTGAATCCAGAAACTAAGAAAGTGAATGATTTTATGGTCTGATGAACATGGAATTTAGTTCATAAAAATATTAAATATATATTTTATCACCTATGTGTAATTTTTCAAAAAATGTGTAATATCTCCACAACAGAGTCTCAAATCAGAAATCTATGACTGTGGTTGAATATGGAGCATGAGGTTCACCGTAACCATAACATAAAGTTTTTCAGAATCATACATTATGATATGGCATGCGTTGGCACAAACATTTAATTAAAATAAATGATTAATTATTATTTTTGTTTTATTTAATAAACTAATTATATTAGTATATAAATATAAACTTATGATGGTTTTTCTAGCATATTCCACATAACACTTTCTATATCTAAAAGATGGAGGATAATGATCCTCATTGGTGGATTAAGTTAGAAGAATGATGGGTGATTAGATTGAGGATAATCATTAAATTAACATTGAATACAACGTGGTTATCACCCATATCACTAGAAGATGTATTTTTCACCAAGGATAATCCATAATTATGGTTGTACACATTAGTTTTGGTTTCCACTATTTTGATTAAAATTTTGTGCATATATTTATATGTTGTTTATTAAATCTATTTTAATATTCCTTTCACCTGACCACTTTCTGTAATTTTATTTTTAAATCAATTATTTATTTTGGTATATCATTTTATCTCCAATTTCTCTACTAATATCAATTGTTGGTCGGTATTATATAGGAAAATGATTGATTATGATCGTTGTGTCTTGTGACTTTATCTCTCTATTCCTGGAATTCATCATCAGTAATCAGTTGAACGATGATTTGAATATATCTGACAATACTGATCATAGTTCCATCATTTGTTGAGACAAAATAATTTAGTAATGAATTATGAATTGGATTTTGTATATTGATGTCGGAATGATGATTATGTAAGGAACATAATTTTGGATTCGATAAAAATGGATTCCAATACGGATTTATTAGATAACTCTCGAAGAGAATTACTTGATGTTTCCAAGAAATGGGTGACCAGAATACAACCTAATGAAAACTATAGATTTAAATGATGGTGTAGACATCAATTTTATTACAACTTGAGACTTTCAGTCTGTAGGGGTAAAAATGATATATGGATTTCCATTAATGAATTGATGGATTCCAATTTCTAGCCAACAATGGATGGAAGTTTGTGTTATAATTAATTTTATTAATTTTAAAATTTGATATTTATAAAAATTTCTAATAATAATAATAAAATATTGATAATTATTGATACAATAGAAGTAGCACATTGGATTTCCAATGAATAAGGGGAGAAAACCCTATGGGTGTGTCCTAGGCCACAAAAAATGGGCCTTATTCTTTGTTTTATATTATTATTATTATAGAAAATAATAAAGACAATATAAACAGAATAAATAGAAAAAAATAAAGAAAGATGAATTCAATTAATAATATTCACTCAATGCATGAGGAAGGTGGGAGAGTCAAGAGGACCCCATTTAATTTTTATGTTTTATAATAATAGTATTTATAATAAAAAAATATTATTATTTTTAATGTGGAGGAATAACCCTAATAGGTTGGGGATACATGAAGGGTTGGGGAGACTGGGAATGAACCTCTTCTTCTCAATATGTCCTAAAAAGATCAATATTAATAATAATAATAAATACAATAACATAAAATAATATTATAATTATTTTTGTTTTCAATACCTCATTACTGTCGTTGCTTCTCTATGAAACATCTAATATATGATCATTGATCACCATCATGACCCTGACATTGAGATTTTAATTTTAAGGAAGATGTTGGATATTTAATTCAGGCTCATGGATCGAGTCCATGGGGCACCCAAAAATAATATTAATAATTATTATTATTACAACAACAACCATAATAAGTATATTATTATTATTACTACACAAACTATGATTTGAATTAACTTTATCACACAATGTTAGAAAGATGAATCCCTTATGGATTTGAGTTCATGAAATTGAGGTGGTCTATTCAAGACCAATATTTGGAATACATTTCAGACAGAAGTCATGGGTCCATGAAGTGACGTACGTGTGTGCTACAATCATATGATGTTCTCACCAAGTGTTTTATTTATGAAAGTGGATTTCCTATCCCAATGTATTTCTATGAAAATCAAAATAGTGTCATAAATTGGTTCATTAGTGTCTAATTTTTAGGACATATCGGTAGTTTTAAATTTTATCACAATTCTCTAGTGACGATATCCTCATGTTACAGTCAGGATTTTCACACGACTCATATTTTTCATACCAACCAGCCTATCATGATTGTTTTTCTTAATTGAACATGATGGCGGACATAATATTGGATTTTGAGATGTGATGTGACATGTTCTATGCCTGATACTTCCTTTAGGGATGCCTGAAAATGTATGTGATATGGAAGGATCATCAGAGAGATTATAGATACTGAGTTGGTACATCCTTGTCTCACAATGCTGTAGGTTATCTATACTCATTTTGTTGATACATTTTTGGAAATCCATTATCTCATAAGGGTGTGAGTCCTCTATCCATGGATATGGTACTCTTCAATCACTATAGGGTACAAATACTCCATATTCGATTCTCATGTATATAGATGATACTTTACTATCATACAAGGGAGTGGATCTTATATGTTTTGGAGATTATAACCCATAAGGTTATGGAGAAGTGTGGGAGAGTTTCATTATTATAGTGTGTAGTCTCAGTAAACATCGATAGATCACTAAGTATCTAGTATAATTTACCCGTCTAATTGACCCCGAGCGATCAACATTTTATTCATGTTTTCTAGACGGAGGGTGTTGTAATTACAAACACTTGCAAGAGAGTCGATCCCCTATTTAGGAGGATGTTTCAAATAGGGTATGGAGTCCCCATAGTGATCATTGGGAATTTATCCCTTATTTGAGTATCACAGTCATCATTTACTTCATTTTTTTGTAATGTAGGGTTTTAAATTATTGTGAAATTAAATTATTTGATCCAAGATCCTTTATCTAAGAGGACATTTCCAGAATAGTGTAGTGCCCCTAGTGAGCCCTGGGCATTGAAAACCTTTCTGTGTGTTGAGATCTGATCCCCCTAAGAGGTCTAGAGAATTTTTTCCTTTTGATAGGGTATTACTATGTTGGAGAATGTATCTCAAATGAACCCTATCAATTTTCTATGTGATTCTTCTGGGCTACACCTAAGGAGCATGAACTCATTGTTGAGTGTCATAATTGAAATTATATCTTTGGGAGAGGTTCCCCCTAGACGGTCATGACTATTGGAAAAACTAAGATGTTCCAAAAACATAGAGAATCATGATGAGGGATATATTTCATTTGAGTTCTATTATGTATAGCAGATCTCATTGAGTGATAACTCCCATGAAACAATTACCTTGAAAAATCATAGTGGATTTATGGATTGAAGTAGTTGTCATAATTTTCAACTCAGATATTTTTATGTGTATATATGAGATCATTTTTGGATATCATTATGTCCCACATCTTAAAAAAATAATTCATTATGACGACATGGTAACTCTTTTGCTTTATTTTTGGATATTTTATGGTTTTATAAATGGAAATTTTATACTCACCAATGCATGGGATCTACCCAAACATGTCATGCCTTGTTCAAAAAATTTCCTTTTTAGGTAGTCCTTGTATTAAAATGATATCGAGGATTTTAGTTTGTACTAGACAGACAGAGGTACATACAAGTGTTGCATCTGACAACAGTCCCCTCTTTCTGAGTAGGTTGAACATTATTTTCCAATTCCATTGGGTCTTATATTTTTCTAATTTTTTGGATTTTCAGTTCCTTATACCATACTTTTATGTGGGATATGTGTTGTTCATGAATTTATAGTATCCTCTATTTCTTACATTATCATCATTTTATTATCTTGTAGAAGTTTACGTGAGTATATGTGTATTTGTAAGAGGAATCCATTTTTAGATATATATTATCATCACATATTTCTTCCCCTATACTATGTAGGTGGTCTTGGGTTTGTTAAAACTCATATTTATACTGGCCATGTGGCCCACAGTGGGTTAGGTTTTGACACATTAATTTTTATTTAGCTAATATTATAGTAAATATATTATATAAAAATTGTTTTTTTCATGACTTGAATGAAAACAATAATATCTGTAAATTATTATCTTTTTTAATTAAACATGTGTATTTAAATAACATGTAAAATAAATATTATATATATAATGACCTAAAAAAATAATAAATTTTTGAAACATCGATACCTAATGTGGAAAATGAAAGTATTTTTATTAGGGTTATTTAAATCTTAAGAATATTTTATCTTATGGATTTATCTCTCATTCTTGATAATATGGATAGATGTCAAATGACATCAATTGGTAATTTTTTGATTCATTATTGGAGTCTCTAATGTGACATTTCTTTTTCTGGGTTGAATATTCCCCCATTTATATTACAAACACAACTCTAGAACCATGGAATGAAGAATTATAGACCATTAAATCCCAAAACTAGTGAATAATATGATAATATCTTATTGAATTCATCCACATCATCAATTATGAAACCAAAAACTATTTAAATAGGGAAATCATTCTGAAAACTATAATAACTATTTTATGATTCACATAAGCATATAAAATTATCCTACTAGACTTCATCAATAGTTTTATTACTCATGATGGAATTTTTAAAAAAATGTAATCTCTCTTAGTTAAGGGACTTTATAAACCTGATTGTATGAGGATTTTCATACATTACGATTCCCATTTCTCAATTCAATGTTAAGTTTAATATTAAACAGGATATTGTTCTAAAGAAGTTTTCTTTATTAAAGGTGAATGTTGTTTTACATCATTTAATTATTAATTTTAAGGATTTTTATCCTAAAAAATGATTCATATATATGGAATATATATTTAGTGAGTCAAGATATATATTTTACTAATAAATTAGTATTCCCTTTTATTTCTATTACTACTTCGTTATTTATGTTATTAAGTTTCCCAACCACAGTAGTTGTAACTCTTGGATAGTTGATTAGAAAATAAATTGTCTATATCTACCATATAGAAAATACACAAATTTATTCCTTCTATACCCTAATCCTATTTAGGTCTCCTGACTAGTTTAACCCAAATAAAATGCCATGAATAAACATACAATGATCAAGGGGATCCCGATAATTGGCATGGCCAAAATACTTTGAAAAAAAAATAGTTACTAATGATATTCCTTCCATATAAAATATAATCTTGTAAAACCATGGTTTGGAAAGATCCAATTTGTTGGATGATTGAGGTCTTGACAACATCTAATTTGGAAAATATCAATACTTTGTATTTAAGGTATTTTATTTTAAATCCTCACTAATTTAATATACATCATATGAATATTAAATTCATAACTATTTATTATCATGAAATCCATGTCATCCAATGTTTTATTCCATTTTTTATGATGGATTTTAATAATTAATTTTGGGTTATGGTTTCCCTCAACCAAATTATTCTAATCACATCAAATTAATGTGTTACCATTTACAAAATGCATAGTTTGTGTCCCTCACTAAATGATGGATAACACAAATACTGATATATATATATAAATTCATCATATGAATATGATTCATTAAATCTTCATAAAAATGTTTAGAACTATCTGAGATTTATATTCTCTTTACGAGTAATAATGAAGGGATATATATTTGACTCTTTACCTTTCTGGAACATGGAATAAGCCTCCCTAAAAGTGGGTAGTTCAACTGTAAGTCTATTATATTGGGAGAAATTAATCAAGATAATGACTTATTGTTTATAATTATAAATTATAAAAATGAAAAATCTATCTCAAAATACTATATTCTTGATGATTTATTCAACTACAAACTAATGTGAAGGTACATGGTACCAAAATTTTGTAGATTCTTACATTGTATGAAAAGTAAGGGATTATCTTTTTGAAGTTATTAATCAAATATTATTTTTCCATAAATAATATAAAAAATATAAAAAATTATATATATGAATATAATAATGAATAACTATCAAATAAAAAAACATATTAGAAAATAAACCTTGAGATAATCATTTTATAAACAATTAAGAAATAAGGGGTTACTATCAAAAGGTTATAAGTATCATAAATTTATGGACAATTTATGATATTGAATTTAAATTGGATATATTCACATCTATTGTGAAGTATTTCATATTTTTATTATATACCATTTTAGTTGAATATATAATATTTTTAAAATAATGATAAACAATTTTATAATTTAATATCTATTTTGTAAAATGTTTAAGTGATCATATATTGAATACATAGTATTATTAATTCCTAGGATCATATCCTAATGATGATCCTTTATTAATTTATAATATTCTATGTTAATTAATTATGAATTATTAAAAATTCTTTCTTTTTTTGTTGATATTTTTTAAAATCTTTTACTCATTATAAATCAAATTTATGTTCATAATATCATTCAAATAAGAACATTATTTTTATTATATATTAATTCTCTGCATCATACATTTTTTAATTATTAATGAATATAATATAAATCAAATGGATATGGAAGTATATATTATTATCAAATTTAATATTAATGTAATTTAATAATAAATTATTCAAAATTTATTTTTATAAATAAAAATTATAGTTATTTATAAAAATTATTTTATAAATTTCATAAAAATATCATAAAATTATTTCATTTCTTTATAAAAAAATTATAAATAATATAATTCAATTCAAAATTGAATTATCTTAACAAATAAATAAATTATTTATTTACTATATCATTTAAAATAAATATGAATAATTTAGAATTAAAAATAGGTATTAAAACATCATTTTTGAATGATTAACATTTTTTATTCATAAACATCGAAAAATAATAAACAATTTTTTAGCAAAAAATAAAATTTTCATAATAGTCCCATTACCCTTACACATTGAATAATTCTCATATAAATTTAATATGTCATTGCCTTTAAATAGACTACTGTGTAAAGGTAGTATATAGTCACCATTATGTATATCCACTATGTAAATGTAGATAGAAAATTACCTTTATACACTATTATTTGGGTTAATGTAAAACTCTATTACATTCCCAAAAATTTATACAAAAAGGTGTTTCCATCACATAGATCTTATGCCTAATGGTAACCATTAGTTACCTCTATGTAAACCCATCAACAAAAAGGAAATTTAAAATGAAATTTTTGAATCACCATATTTCTGATTGTAGAAATTTATTACATTTATGATTGATTTATTCTATTCTCTGTAAGTGTAAAATGATTTTCGGTTTTACCCGACACTCACAAAAAACAACATTATCTAAAATTGATTATTTAATTTCCCTTTCAATCATGTTAAACAATTAACAAGATTATATTTAATATATTACAACATATATTTAGAAATTCTATTATATAAAATAGTTATGATTTAATTTTAACCAATTACAACTAAAAAAGTGACTTGTACCAATTGAAATGTTTTCCAGATAATAGATAAATGAATATTTTTTATTTTATTACCAATATATATTTTATCAAAAATTAAAATTTACACCCTATCCTACACATAACAAAAAATATTTAACTAACAGATGAATACGTTTTTAATAGATCTTAGTAATCAAATATTTTTTTAAATTGAAAATATATGGTGTAATAAATTGACCACTCAGAAAAAATATATTACAAATTGTTCAAATATATCAATAAATTATTCAGAATCACCAAATGATTTTTTATTAAAAATGTTTTTTTCATTTGATGAATTAAAATATTAAAATATTAATGTTGTAAAATAAAAAATATATATATAAAAATTGATAAATAATTTTTATTTAAATCAATAGGAACCAAAATTAGGGAAGAACCATGTAACACCTGGAGATTTTTGAATAAATTATTATCTAAATAAATACTAAATTTGATATCATGTTTCATATGAAAAACCTAACTAAAATTAGCCACAAAATATTAGATTAATATTATATAAAAAATAAATAATAGAAAACTCTATTAAATAAAAATATCCTAATTATTTTAATAATATTAAACAATTCCATTAAATATACACATTATTTTAAAAATAATTGTCAATAAAAGAAGAATGTCTTTTTATATTACATTTTTATAAAAAAAACTAAATTCTAAATTCTATAATTTTAACACTTTAAAATTAAATTCAAATTTTGAATTTTTCATTTCAAAATTTTAATTAGTTGAATTTTTGATTTTTTATCTAAAATATGAGATTTTTAAGTGAATAGTTAGAAGTATAGTTTTTACCAAAATTATAAATTTTATGAATTTATCAACATTTAAGAAAGAAATATAAATTTATTATTAGTTTTAATTAATCGCATATATACTAATGGGGTATAATTTTATATTTTAAATTTTATTTGGAACATAAGAAATAGATGTCTAATTATTATAATTTATGTAAGATTTTGTTCCAATTTAAAAAAAAAATTACAGAATTTTTTTATTAACCATTTTATTTTAAAATTCAGCTACTGATTTCTTTTAGAGATTCAATTTTTTTATTATTAACAAATTAAATTCTGGTAAGTTAATAAAATTGATAATTTTAAGCTCTAAATTAATTATGAACTTAAAAAAATTTGTTTTTTGTAAAAATTTATTTTGCACATACTTTTCACTAATTATGATATTAAAATTTAAATGTAAAAGACATTTTATTTGGTAAAATTTATATTTTTTTTTGATTTTTTTTAAAATTAGGAAATAAATTTAATAATAATTTTTGTAATTAAAATTAATTACAAATGTTTAAAATTATTGTTTACCATGATTAATGTAAAAAATGGTAAAAATAGTTTTACATAGTTAAAAAGACCTAAAAAATTTAATTGACACACCTACATGTGTTTAGATTAGTGGTGGATCACCAAACCCTCCTCCACTCCACTTATTTATGTATTTTTATCCTTTTACCCTCTAATAGTTACATACCATTATTGAAATAAAATGAGTACTTCCAAAATTAACCTTCCCCTAACATATATATGAGGATCACTTCTACCACTACATTGCATAACTATACCTTTTAATATCAACTTTAAACTCAATAATTATTCATTTCTTTTCATCCACTAGGAAAAATATAACAACATCGACCGTTAATACATGTATACTACCATCTCCGTGAAGAGTTGTGGTTAAATTTTCATCAAGACAATAATGGTTTAAAAAAAAATAATTTCATTAATAAATAATTTTAATAGTTAAAAATTTTAATTTCTAAATTATATTCTATTAGATACCTTCATTCCATACTATTGACTGATAAATTGACTTGTTAATCGTGCCTTTGTAGGGACGACTGCGTCCATAAACAATGAATATCATTCTTATCTCCCCCCAAATAGATGGTTATAAAAATGAACTTAATAAAGTTATATTCCATTAAAGTATGTTTTATTATTATTTAAAATTTATATTAATATTATATAAAAATATTTCCTTAATCATTAAATCATTAAATCAGTATATCATGCTGTAGTCTTTGTCAGTTTTACAACATATATGAACAATGATATAATTTGTATATCATGACTGATTGAGTAATGTTATATAGTACTTATAAAATGTCATAATAATTTATTTAATATGTGTTAACAAAATTGGGAATGTTTTTACAAATATTTAATATATTTATTAATAAACCACCTTTCAATCATTAAACAAATTGAAACTACTTCATCACTATTTTATTTTTCACCAACCATATGAATGCATTTTAATGAATAATATATGACATATGAAATAATTGAAAAATGATGATTCTATATTATATAATCTAGAAATTTTTATATTTTGAACAATGAGTGAAAATAGTACCCATCATCCTAAAACATTTATGATAAAACAATCAAAAAATCCTATCATCTAATTATGAAAATAAACTATAACGAGGTAATGTACTTGTGATATATAGTGACAAATGACCTATATAAGAGGTAATATAATTAAATAAGGATATAATATTGTTTATTAAGATACTTATAATGATTTCCCACAATATTAATAATAGTTAGACTTAGAGGGATTTATAATAAGATGTTCTTTTTTCAAATTTATTTTTTGGAAATATTTTATATTGTGCTCTATAATATATTACATATAGTGATATTAAAAATAAATAGATAAATGATAAAAAATTAAGGTTATTAATGGGTTTTTTAATAGAAACATCAAATTTGATTTTAAAATTGGTTTATATTCAAAAGATATCTACGTTTTCAATTTTTTTGAATCAAAATTTTTCTACATTGTGATATGATGTGTATTCACTACTTTTTGTATTATTGTGTTATATATATATTAAATATATTTTTATCATAATTATTCAAGAAATATAATATATTTATAGATACATGTTTATATACCTTTTTAACGTTTTTAAATTCAACAAGTACTGAATCCGTATGGTATGTTTGTTACTAAAATATTTCTTCATTAAGTTGGAATGGCATTTCCTGATTGTATTTATTATATATATTGTTTTTTCCATCCTAATATATTATATTGTAAATTCCATTTTCCCATTTACTATTTTCAAAATGATATTTTATTAACCCTTTATATGATGTGGGTTTCAACAAATTTATTTTTATTTAATTAATTTTTTATAATTTTCATGATCATATATTTTATCTCCCACAATACATTTCCTCTAAAAACCATTATATAATTTTCTTCATTAATTATTCTATATTCATTTTACATGTAACTATTTTAAATTTTTTCCACTTATCAATTATTTAAATATTTATTAAAAATGATCTATAAATCATCATTTTGTGAGATTGAGTTTATATTCTAATAACTATTTTACAGTTTCTCCTATGGTATCAATTTCATTTTTTATTAATCTTCAATTTCACGTTTTAAAATTGTTTTAAAATTATTTTAGCACTTTATTATTCTAAAAATAAAATTATTTTTTAAATTATTTTAATTATAAGAAATATTTTAAAAATTAATTCTTTATTTTAAAATAGAAATTAAATGAGAAAAATTGCAGAACAAAATTGATATGTATTTTATGTATTTTCATAGAATTTTTTTAACAAAATAATTTTATATAAAAATTTGTTTTCTAAAATCCATATTATTTGTGTTTAAATTAGAATTATTAAATACTTTCTTATGATCTTGTATTTAAATTTAGGGATAACATTTTATGAAATAATAAAGCCTTTAAAAATGGTATATTATCTCTTATATTTAAGGTGCTTTATCTAAATATTTTAAAATGTAATTTTTCATCAATGAAAAAAAATACTTCATGATACTTTTGTAAAAGTAAGTATATTTTTAATCTATAAATTCATTCTCTAGATTTATTTTGGAATGTTCATGTAATGTTTTTTCATGAAACCCATCTATTTCCTAGCACTCATTAAGTGATTAATGAATAATGGGCAACTTTTTTTTATGTTCATGATTATGTGTTGATGATTGTTATTATTAAGGTAAAGGTCATATATTTTCATCAAATGTAGTGGTTTTGGTTTTATATATTTTGAGATAATGACGAGTGGGCATGATTTTATTTTTTCAAAATAATATTGGAATACATTATTGGATTTGTTCATAAACATAAAGGGTTGAAATAGTTGGATTTGTTCACAACATACAAAGTGGAAATGATTATATTTTATCACAAACCTAAATTGTGGTCATACATTGATTTTCTAATAAATTTTATGGTTGAAATTCATGATGTTTTTTAAAAACATAATGGATAGATAAATTTGTATTTTATTCCAATTTATAGTGGCTGTATACAAGTATTTTTTTCCCACAAAATTTAGAATTGGAAATAATTGGATATAATTACTACTTAAAGGGTGTTCATGAAAGGGTTATTTTACAATACATTTTTTTTCTTATTCTTAGGATATCTTTTATTGATATACTTCAATTTTATGATTATTGTCTATTAATTATAAATTCTCAAGAAATGTTATATGTTTTTCAATATTAGTTAATATTTACTTATATCATTCATTATAGATTGATATTCTAAATATTTGTTATTTTTTATAAGATATTTATAACATATCATTTTTTCTTAAATGATAATGATCTGACCATGGATAACATATTGACGTCTTTTTCCCTTATTTAGTATTTGATCTCACCCCTTTTTTATATTTCAATTACTAAGGATATGAAGATGAATATAGCTTATGAGGAGTAAATAAGTGAGTCAAATATGGTTCAATTATGGATTAATGTTCACAAGTATCATAAAATAAATTCTTTATTTAGATAATATTCAATGAAACGAAACCTTCCATTATTAGGATTTTGTGTATGTTGTGAGATAAAATAATTAACATAATGAAATGAACTAAAATAAACATTAATTCAACTTGTTTTGTATCAAATCCAATGTTTATAAAATTAAAATTTATACCTGAACTAGGGAAATGGTTTTGGAGAACCTAAAATATTATTTGAGTTGGGTGTAGTTATTTTTAAGGAATAATTTAGTTCTTATAAATATTCAAACAAAATCAAATTACTAAAAACCGAAGGGATAAGTCTAAAGGATATGTCTAAGTGTTGGATAACATCCAAAAAATTAATTGATGATTTATATATATGTTTTAATAGAAATTAAATGTTTATTTTGATATAGATAAGTAGATAAGGATATATCACAAATTCACCTAGTGTCAATCACTCTAAAAAAATAATGTTGAGTAATAACCTGTTCGTCACTCGGTGTATGATGAGTGTGCCTAAGACTGAATACCACATTAAATAGTAATGGTGAATATTCTTGGGTTATGGAAATGAAAATTATGAATAATTATGTAGAATTTTGAGAACTATATATTATTAATAAGAAAACATAATAAGAAAACATCCATGTACAACCTATGTACAAATTAATGGTGTCATAGACTAATCCAATTATATCCCAGTTGAACTAAAATGATCTGAAGTCAAATTAAAGGTGTCATTGGGGATAATATATTTATATTTAGTTTTTATATGATCATTTTATCATATATTATTATAAATTATAACAAATAATTGGGTTAGAGTATTTGGTTGGATATAGAATCATGAATTTGAACCTACAAAAGGTATTTCTCTAGAAACTCCAATATCTATCATAAAATGAATATTTATTACAAATTGTTGGGATGAAGAAGAATATTAATGCAATCCAATTATATACAAAATGATGAGTCTCTTAGTTTCTAATATTGTGTGGTTGATATCTCTATCGATGATATCTAATGATTATCTTATCGAACACTTAGCATTTTATTTTAGTGTGAAATGATTAAAATTTCAAGGAAAACATTTATTTCATCGGGGAGTGAGCACCCAAAGTTTTTAAAGTATATATTTCTCTAGATAAATACTATGTTTAATATCCTATTTGATAGACAACTACGATGTAAAATGATATGAATCATATTATATGATTATTATAAAAATTATTAATAATTAACCCACTATTAAATAAAATTTTACAAATCTACGAGAAATGTATAAAACATTGACAATGAATGCTTAGTGTTTCCTAGGGGAATTATAAAAATATATTATTTTTATTTTATATTTTATTTTCACTGAAATGATAAGTTAATCATTTTTAGAATTTTAATTTTGTTAAATAAACATTATTTTGAATTAGTTAAGTCAATAATTTTTTAGAGTTAAGTTTATTTACGTTTCTAAGAAATTGTTTATTTTTATGTGAATATGGAAGAATATAGTTTTTACAAAAATAATAAATTGTATGGAATTATTATTATATAATTAATAAAATGAAATTTATTAAATATTTTAATTAATAAAATATTTATGGGAACAATTACACATTTTATTATTATTTTGAACTAATAAATCATATATTTATATTTCAAAACTCATGTAAATTTTTATTTAGACTTCTAAATAGTTTTAATGACTTTATTTTATTAAAAAATATTTATTATAAAATTAAATGTTGAATGTATTTATGTTATTTTTTTACAATCAATTAATAAATATTATACATGTTAAAAACCATAATAAATTTAACCAACATATAAATTTTAAACAAAAAAATAAACTTTACCTTAACATTGTTTCTATATGTCATGGGTTTGAATTATGGAATTACACTAGAAAAATAGTTAATATTTTATTGGATAATTTTTTTTAATTCATAAATCCAAATATTTTTATTTCATAATAAGTCATATTTTAATAGTTTCCAATAAATTAATTTTTGAGGTAGATTTTTTTATTGTAAAATTAAGAAGGTTATAAAGAGTTAAACTAGTTATATATTTCCAAAAAAATTAATAAAATGTAAGTTGACATGTGTTATTGAGATGGGTCTTATCCAACCCCGACCGTCAGTTTTTTACACTTTTGTAACCATTGAACCTTGAATAGTGACAATCAATTGTTGAAATTTAATGGTTACATCTTAAATCATCCTTCCATGCAATTATTTAAGGGGATAACATCACCACATCATTGAAAACCAATACCATAAAATGTCATCATAAAGGTCGATTATTTTTCTCCTCCTAGAATACTATTATTTTAATAATACTATAGTCTTAATAAGTTATTCTATGGGATCTATTTCCTAGGAAATTTCCAAGTAAAATCTCTAACTCATAACATGTGTATTTCTTACTCTATGTCCTATTTTTCTTAATAATCATCTTAAAACCATTTTATAGCCACTATAGTATAATTAAATCAGTATTATTAATAAAATATAATGAAATTATAGTAATGTTGTAACCATTATTCAGTCTTTTATCCAACCTAATAATAACTAAATAAAATTGATCATGCGTATGTGGAGACTACCACTGCCATGAAACAATGTGGTTCATTTTTCAAAAATATCATTCATGGTTGCTAATAATGATTACATTTATGAATGAATATGTTTAATATTTATAAATTATAATTATGATATTCATTCAATCCATTCAATTGGTTGATAAATAGAATTTTTAATCTCGTTTATGTACATACTACTGCCTATATAAATGTTGATTTTTATTCTACCTAACCCCATACATGGTTGGTTATAAGAGGTAATTAAATGAATATAAATTATATTTATGAAAATTTCAATATTATATAAAATTTTCAATTATATTGTATAAAAATATTTCTTACTCGTTAAATTATTACAACACACTCTCATTTGGGTTGGTTTTACCGTCAATGTGAATGATGTTATAATATTTATGTCATGAATTATTAAATAATGCTTTATAATGATAATATAATTTAATATTAATTTTTAAAATATGATTTAGAGACCATTTTATTGGTTTTATTAATATTATCACATTTAATAATATTTGTCCATTTGATCATTATACACACCAAAACTATTTCATAACAATTTCTGTTTCACAAACTATATCCTTGTATTTTACCTAATATAATGGCAGATATGTAATAAATAATAAAATGTTTATTATATATTTAATTCTCTATGAATTATGGACATTGAACAATTATGTTAGAATTTAAACATTAATTGTGAAACTTTATGTAAATTAATAGTCAACAAACACTAACCATTAATGAGGAAAATAAATTATGAATGTGTAATAATATTTTGACAGATGGATATAAATGAGTATATAAAAGTTATCATATAATAATAGGTCTCATAAGTTTGTGATTTATATAGATATGTTTGTTTTATAGGGTTTTAAGGAATTCTCAACTAAGTAGGATTCATAGTAAGAGTTTCTTTTCCTAAGAATTAATATGTAAGACATATTTCACATTATGCACTATAATATCAATGATATCATGTGATTAATGGATAATTAATGTCTTTTTCCATGTACATGTAATTTATGGAATTTATAGATCAATATAATTTTTTTCTTAAAAATATTTCAATTCAAAGGATATAATTCTTTTCAGAGGTTTTGCATCTCAATTTTTGATCATTGAGATATCATATTTATTCACTAGTTTTTACCTTTTGTTGTATAAATATATATTTGTTCCTATGGAAAATAAATCAAGGTGACCTCTTTTTATTTAGGGGTTATTATGTGTGTGGAATATTTCATATAATATAAAATCAATGTGGTTGGTGTTGAAGATGGTAATGAATTTAAGGTGGCACATTTTCTGAATGTTGGGAAAAAATTTCTCCCTCAAAATTAGGAGTTTATTTTTTGGAAAAAGAAGGTATTTCTGTAAAGAAGTTAATAGAATATTGTTTACAGAATATGAAACACTTTTCCCATAATATAAATCATGGAGTTTTAGAACACATTTCATGGACCAAAATGCATTGAGTTCAGAGATTCTGATGCAAAATTCATGAACCACGAAGCATAGAATTCAGGGACCAAAATTCATGGATCGCAAAGCATGGACTTTGTAGACTTCTGTTTGCAGTCTGTGAAGCATGGATTATAGAAAAAATAGTTCTCAGACCATAGAACATTATCATGGGAGTATTTTCATTTTCAGAAATGAGGTGGTGATTTGAGAATCTATAAAGGGTTTTTTATAGATGACACCGATAGCCCCAAATGACTATGGTCCTTTGATAATCGAATAAAAGTTCACAGTGAAGGATACACCACATAATAGTTTTGGGGATTCATGATTAGGGATATTTTAATGATTTATTTTTTATATAATGGACACTATTCACTTCATTAGAAATAGTGAATTCCATTTGAATATATAATCTCTATATGTATTTAGTGAAGACTGAAATAGTTCACAAGGGAGTATACCATGAAGTGGAAGTAGTTTGTGGGGATAATTTACTTGAATGAGAAAGTTTTTAGAGATAGTTCACATGGAATGTTTGTGATTATAGTTCATGGGGATAGTTTTTGATGGTATTTCATGAGGAAATTTCATGGGGATAGTTCATGGGTAAAATTCAAGGAAGATGACAAATTGTTCACTACGGGAGCACGAAAGTTCACGAAGGGACTAAAACATTTCATGAAAAAAATTTATGGGATCTAATAGTACATAAAATAGTGGATTTAAACTACTTGGTGAGAAACATATTTTTTGGAACACTCATATATGTGTCAAACAATTCTGAGGTGCTTTAGAACAACATGAGGTTTTTCTAGAGGTGCAGTGAGTACACTTTAGTAGAGAGAGTAGTTAGTTTAAAATTATGACTAGTTGTGAACTTGGGGGAATAGTGACTCTACTCTAAATTGTTTTTTATTAGTGAGACTTATTGTATTTGGTAAATGGTCACATTTTCATTATATTCTCTTTGGGTGTAGCACAGTGATGATAGTAAAATTGATGTGTCTAATAAATACATTCATTTATGGTCATACATTTATATGAGAAATGTATAGATTGGTGTATTAATTAACAAGAAATAAATATCCTTATGCGTAGTTGTTTTAATCTATCATACAATGATTCACCCCCCTTTCAAGGTATTAAAGCTAGTTTGGATAATAATTTTTATCTGAGATAAAGGTTAATATCAGGGTTTCTATCAAGGGTTTCAATATTAGTTGTCAATATAAATGGTATTATGATTATCATTGACATTAATTATAGATATTGAAGAATAGGAAAAAACACAACATTCAATATTTAGGAAGGGATTCCATTACAACAGCAATGCAAGGAATTTTGGCAATTATTGATAGTGGTACTTTATCAAAAGCTGAAAAATGGGAATGATATGTTGTTTCAAATGTAATCAATCCTTAAGGTGAGACACATTAAATGAAATAAATATGAATTTCATGTCATTTAAAATGTGGGATGCTACATGGGAAAAGTTTATAAATATTTATGAGGGTGATAAAAAATCCAGAGAAGCAATTATCATGGTTCTATGGTAAAATAATGAGGATCTGAGAATGAACCCCCATGAATATATACAATTATATTTTTACTGTGTGAATGATACTATGGAAGACATGCACAGACTTAGAGAAATTAATGAAAATGTAAATATATTTACGTACATATTGAGAGGGAATACATCTCAGTTCAATCTGAATATTTTTATAATAGTGTATAATGAAGAAAACGAGATGATGGATATCTTGTTTATTACTCTATTAGTATATTAGATGATAAATGATGATAATGAGTCTATGAAAAAGTTAAATTTAAAGAGGTGGAATTAAAGGCCATGAAGAATCTCACCATTGAATATGGACATGAATAAGAAGATATATATGAAGTAATGTCATTATTTTCTTCCAATATAAAAAAACAAAAATGAAATTTCAGAGGTAAATTACCACTTGTATGCATTCAATGTTGAACGGTAAGAAATCATGAAGTTAGGTGGCCTAATAAGATTCAAGAATATGATGAGGATGAAGATGAAAGTCCTATGATTAATTAATCATCTTATGTGAATGGAAAGAAAAAAGTTCAAGGTAAATGTATTCCAAAGTAAGAATCTACCTCCCAAATAAAATGAAATTTTAGAATAATATGAGGTTGAAGAGATTGTGAAATAAAAATATCATAGAGAAAATTCTATTGTGGTAGCCATATGTAGTAACCTAACAAAGGATGAAAATTACTATGAATAAGAAGACATTAAAGGATGAGTTGATTTTCAGGATAAATTAGAATCTAGACATGAGGAGATATATGTATGGATATCCAAAATAATGAAATCCAATAAAGGGGTTCATGATTACGAACATTTTATGAAAAAATAGGATGAATAAATGTTTGAGATGAATGAAGAAATTGAATAACTGAGGACTTAAATACCAAAGATCCTAGAAAAGGCTATTAATTACAATCTCTAAATTGAATGATAGAAAATCAAAATTGATATTTTAACTATAACTAGAAATATCAAATGAATCATATCGAAGTACATGAAGAGGAAGTCATTAGAATTCGATTCAATTTCATGTATTAGAAAAAAATCTTAACCCTTGGTATGAAATTGTGAAATAAGTTCAAATAAAATAAAAGAAACTATTAAATTGGATCATAGTAGTCTAAAAATAAAAAATAAATAGTCAAATCAAAATGATAAGGGTTGTATGTGGCTTGATTGTAAATAGAAAGAAGTAATGGTTGAAGTTTGACCATAAAACATGCTCTAAAATTAAGTATGATTTGGGTATAAATCCAAAATAGAACATCCATATAAACCATTAGAGAACCATTAATTTAGTTGTCACACAAAAGAATATACCCCACAATAGATGTTATTATTTAGGGAAAATGGGACACTCACAAAATGTTTGTTCTATATACAAGATGTTCTTAAGTGAATAAAACCACCATATGAATCCAGAAAAAGAATAATATTATCGGCCATCATTTGATGGTCACTGTTTCTAGGGTAGAGGATTTTTTTAAATGAAAAGATATTCATCAAAAACAATGTATAGAATTGTTTCAACGAATACCGAATGTCTTCAAAATTACCAGTTCAATGTATCATCAAATGAGATGAAAATGAAAAATAAATTTGTAGTAGTAAGATATTTAGTGATTCCATCTTAATATGTGAAAGTCCATGACTATTAATCCATTTTAGATATGAATTCTAACAAAATGGATCAAAAAAAAACAATAACTGAGCATGCAATGGTTGAAGATATTTCCCTTCATTAATCAGATTGTTCTGGTGTATAAATCCTTGATAGTGGATGTACATCCCATATGAAAGGTAATAATAATCTTGTTACATCAAAAAAACATGACCAGGATGGTGTATTTATATTCATAAATGAATAAGGATTAATTATTATTGGCTCGAAGAAAGAGAAATTTGGGTGGAAGGAATTGTAAAATGCTGATGTATTAATGGATTAAGGTTTCATTCCAAACATGACTAGTATCAATCAATTATGCGACTCAGAACATTAAATAAAATTTACTAAGAAGATTTTTATCATCAATAGAATGATGGTATATTTTTTCTATGGGAAAAAATAAGGAAGGGAAATATCTACTCTGTAATTAGAGAAGAAGATATTTTTTTATCAATTTAGGAAGAAAATAGGTTGTGGCATAAAAAGATTGGCCATTAATGCCTTATTTCCTTAGATGATCTAATAAAATGTGATTCTACATGATATATTTATAAGATATCACATGATCATACTCATATGTGTGATTCTTGTGAACAAGGTAAAATCATTAGAAATCCATACAAGGAAAATGGGATAATGTCTACCAGAGTGTTTGAATTGGTTCATGTAGATATATGATGACCTATCTCACCTAGGTCCATTTATGGGAAGAGGTATTATGTTCTTTTTATTGATAATTACATTAAGGTAGAATTTTTTATTTTTCTTTTCCCAAATGTATGATGTGTTGAGTTTCCTATAATATTATCATAGGGAATCTAAAAGGATTATGGGATATAAGATTCTGAAGATTCATTAAAATAATTATATGAAATTAAGAAATAGACAAGTGGAATATTATATTTAAAAATACAGGATAATGCCTAATGTTTTAGCAGTATGACCTCCTAAAAAAATGGAGTGGTTAAGAGGGGAAATAATATCATCTACAACCAGGATAGAACAATGCTTATTGAAAAGGACATCCTAGAGAAATTATTGGGGGAATTTGTCTTGACATCAGTCTACATGTTTAATATGTATATATTGTGTTTAGAAAAAGAAAAGACTATGTACAAAATTTGGTATGGAATGAATCCAAATTCATATACTTTTTAATCATTGGAAGTATTTTTTAATCATTATAATGAGAAACATAAGCAATTGGAATCATGTGGTGAGGAGGGGATATTTATTGTCAACAAAGGAAGAATAAAAAATATATGTTTTTCAACTGGAGGCATGGAAATTTAGTTGAAAGCAATGATGTCACTATAGTAGATAATGAATAGAATATTCAACAACACCGTGAAGAGTTAGATGATTAATGTGATGAGATAATAATCAACTAAAGTGGATTTAATGTTTGAAACAATGATCCAGAATAAGATAATAATTAAAAATTAGAGGAAGTAAAATCTATATCTACATGAAAGTAGTAGTGTCAAGCATAAATTGAAAGACATAACATCATTGGAATCCTAGAAGGGATAGTTTAAACATAAATAATAAAGTCAATAAAGCAGAAATATTTCATATCTCTTGTAGAGACTACATCTTTTTAGGAAGTAGCTATAGATGAGAACTATGTTCCTTATATGAATCAGGATATTTATCAAATAGTAAATAATTAGACATGAGATGTTATTATTTGACCAAAAAATAATAATTTCATTAGTACCAAATGGGTATTTCAAAATATAATGAATGAATATGGAATAGTGATTCAAAACAAAGCATGATTACTGTGAAAAGGGTACTTCTAGATAGAGGGCAATGATGTTAATGAAACATTTTCACCTGTTGAGAGGAGAGAGACAATCAGATTATTCTTGGCCATATCATTGTAAATAATACTGAAAATTTTTCTAATGGACATCAAGTATTTATTTATTTATTGGGTTTTGGATGAAGAAATATTTATTGAGTGTCCAGACTGTTTTCTTACTCATGATTATGATAATAGAATTTTTCAAGTTATAAAGGAACTATAAGGTCATAAAAAAATCAGTGAGAACATGGTAAAAATTATATGATTAGTATTTGAAGAAGCTCAATTTTTAGTGTGGTGGTGTTGATTAAAACCTCTAAGCCAATAATTATAGTAATTAAATGATGATAATCCTAGTATATTTTGATGCAATAATTTTTGGTGAACCAAATGCTGCCAAGTGTATAAAATTAGTATATATCATTTTAATTGAATATGAAATGTCCATTATTGGGAATTGATGTTATTATTTGGTTTATAGTTGACACCATGTAACAATAGAACATTAATTTTTGGCCAAAAATAATCAATGAGGTTTTCAGAAGATCATTAATGAAAATTTTGAAGGATATGTTGAATATAGTGGCATCATAGATGAAACAATCAATGGATAATGAAGGAAATGTAGTCAATATCATATAATTAAATAATATCATGGGTAGTATATTATAATTGATAGTAAGAAGACCTGATAATGTTTTTGCAACATTAAATTTAGCACAGTATCGATGTAATCACAAGTAAAGTCACTCTCTTGTAGTGAAAATAATACTATGGTATATCAAGGGAATTGTGGGGTTGGGTTTTCTATATAATTAAATGTCTCAATAATAGTTATTAGGCTATACAAAATTTCATAGAGAAGGATCATCATATTATATAAAATCAATGTACTTTTGTGAATTTTTCTAGGAGGATTTTTCATTTCTTTGATAAGAAGTAAATAATATTTTATTTGATTACACACTTTAGAAGGTGACTACATTTTGGCCACTCAGGATACAACACAAATACTATGAATTTCGAAACAACTCGATGATATGAGAGTTCTAGTGAAGTCTTATGTTGGAATATATTGTGACAATTAAAGTGATATAATATTATAAAATAATCCATTAAATCAGTCATTGATGAAGCCCATTGAAATACTGTATCACTTAATAAAGGAGTAGTAGGAATATTGGATTTGTAGGTTTGAATATGTGCCTATAAAACTACAGGATATTTAAATTATGAGAAAGGACTTACCCAAACTGGAATTTGAGAGCCATCAGTTGGGTAATGTAGTTTATTCATCTCCCCATAACTTAATAAGTGTTAATGGGGTACCACTCTCTTTGAGGCATGATTTTTTCAACCTAATGGTATAATATGTGTTCTCTACCATGTTGGGAACCACAATGAAGTAACCGTAGGGTTTATTGATAAAGGGGGAGAAATATTAGAAAAAAATTGGATAAAACTTTTTAATCAGGAGAGGGTGAGAATCTAATAGGGGGACAATTAATTATGTTGTGTTTTTAAATCTGGTGATGCTCATGGTGATTGATCAATTATTATATATTTTGACAGATGTATTATATGATGAAATATGTTATGTGGGTTTGAGTGAAGTGATTTATTAATGAAATTTTAATGATATTATTGTTTTTTTGTGATAATGGGTCATCTGGGATTAGATTGAATTTTGAGTAAATCAGTAATCACTATCACAATCTTAAAATGTGAGTTTTGGTAGAATTTAGAAGAATTTTTAATGTGGAATCAAAATGTAAAGTCTTCTCCAAAAACCCAATGGGGAAGATTGTTGGAAAATTTTCTTTTATGATCTTCCTTGGTGTTTTTTGGTTGATTGTGTTTTTCAACAAAGAGAATTGACCACGAATCAGTATGGATGGTGTTTTCAAAGTAGATGTAGGTAATGTGGAAATGTTTTAATGTGATTTCTAAATTTTTGGGCATCAAAATCCGGATTTTTTTGATTGAAAGGGGAAATAGTTCCATAAATATGTTCGTGGAAATTAGTTCAATGACTATGATAATTATTTTGCGATGATGGAGTAAGGAGTTGATGGAAAAATATTCGAGGACCGCAACTCATGGAATTTATCGTATGAAGATTTTAGACCATGTACATAGTTCATGGAATACGATGGATTGAGTTTGTAGACTGTAGTTCATGGACCACGAAGCAGAGAGTTCATAAATCATATTTCACAAACAAGGATGCATAGAATTCACTGACCACATTTCACGAACCCCGTAGTATTGTTTTGAGAAGATGGTCATTGGCGGAATTGAGGAAGTGATTTAAGGTTCCTCGGTAGTTTTTTTATTGATTACACCGGTCACTACAAATTACTACTGTTCTTTTTAGACCGTATTACAGTTCATGGTAAATGTTTAATGAATTAAATGTTCTATGTACTTATGAAAAGGTTGTCTTATAATATTTATTTATTATATAAAGGAGTATAATAAAATTTTTAGGATTTGATTTTAGTAGAAAAGGTCATCATTGGATGAATTTGGGGATGTACGAAGTAGTTTACAATGGAGGAATCTATTAAATAGGAAGTAGTTATTGGGTATTAAGTCTGTAAAAGAAATATTTCACTATGAAAATTAGTAGTAATAGTTTATGGGGAAAGATCATAGGGAAAGTCCTCAAAGATAGTTCTTAGGGACAGTTTGTGGGGAAAATTCACAGAGGACATAAGACAGTTGATAGAGGTAGAAATGATGTTTGCAAAGGGACCAATGAATTAAACCAAAGAAATTACCACAATTTAATAGTATACAGAAAATTTTATATCATATAACAAGTTAAAATACGATTCCATGACACCCTCATATATGTGTGCTAAAAATCAGAGGTGATTCAAAACATGAAGAGAATCATCTAGAGGAGTAGTGATCACACATCAGTTGATAGAGAATGTGATATTTGAAATTTTAATTGGTTTTAAACCAGGTGGGACTATCAGTCAAATCAAAACATTATATTTTGGAAGTGAGCCTTAACATATTTGGTATATTATTACATTTTCAATAAATGCAATTTGGATATAGCTCTATGAGGTCAAAAGAAGATAAAATTATGTGCCACATGAATTCTTTTATTTATGTTCATACATTTCTACAGGAAAGGGATAAAGGGTGTTTTTTAATGATGATAAAATATCTTAAGTAGAAGGTCATTTAACTTATCATACCTCAATTCATTTCTGCGTATTAGGGAATTTAACCTAGTTTGTCTAACATAGGGCATGTATTTTTCTATAATAATTTTTCTAAAAATTAATAGGATATACCAATTCATATTGAAAATCATTTTCATGTACTTTTGATACCAATGTTACTAACAGTGTAAGGTATTTTTATAAGTAAAATATTATTTATTTTATATATTAAACTAGTTTATGAAAAAATTTATTATATTCTCTATTTTATCCTCCTATATATTTTATTTTGAAATTTCTATTTCTCTCTATTGAAAATAACACTTTTAATTGAAATATTTCCTTGATGACTTTATTATTTTTTAAAGGAAGGAATTGTTAATAAGAATTCCCATCCATCCCAATAAATATTTTTTCTTACACACATATATATATATATTCTATTCTCTCTAATTTTATCATATATATTGTAAACCTAACTTTTTTAATTTTTTTATCTTCAAATTTCCTCTTTTATCTTTTTAGAAGGATGTTTTTTACACCTCTTAATCATGTGAGTTTTAATAATGTTATATTTAATATATTAATATGGTTTTTTTAATTTAATGAATTGTTTTTTTATATTGCACTAAATAATTCCATAAAAACCATTTTATAATTTTCAATGATCTATTTTTATACCCATTTTACATATAATGGTTTCGAAAAAAATTTCCATAACAGTTTCTTAAATTGACTATTGAATGTGACTTTTAAATTATTTGTTTATATGTTTGCATAATTTTTTTTAAAACATGTTTTTTTTATTTATCTCTCCCTATGAGAGTCCATATTTATGATCCTTTTATTCAATAATTTAGAATTATTTTCCATGTGGTTTTATGTATTGATTATTTTTTAAAATAAGAAGAAATATTCTTATATTTTAAAAAGTAACTTTTCTTAAATGAATAGATGATTTTAAGAAGGCCTTTCAAACCTCATTATTTAATTAATAATTATCTACGTTTTTTCCATTTAAAGGATTATTTTTAATGAATATTTTTGTTATAAATTACTTTTAAAAAAATTATTTGGTTTTAAAGGATTAGTATTAAATGATTTACTAATCTATATTATTAATTGTTTAAAAAAAATAACAAATTTTCAACCCTTTCAATACAAGGGTACATAATATAATATTTCATGTAATTTATCAGAATATCATAAAATGATATTTTTCATATATTATAACATCCTTAATTCCTATTATGTTATAAAATGTTTATTTTTAATACATGATCCAACTTATTTTTTCAGGATTCCGTATATAATGTTCTAGGAAATTTTTTCATGAAGCCCACCCCTCTTCCATTTGTAAATTATGTGATCTCTAAAGTATGAATGTTTTAGCATATTTATTGAATATATATGTGTATATTATTATTATTATTATTGATATGGTCCTATATTTCCCTCTAATGAATTTGTTATGTTATAATATATCATGAGATAATAAATCTTGGACATTCTTGTATTTTTTAATAATATATACAATGGAAATTATTAGATTTGTTTACATATATAAAGGCTGTCAAAATTGGATATGTTCAAAAATATAAATGGTTGACATTCATGGATTCATTCATGAAATGGAAGGTGAACATGCTATGATTTTTTTGAAAAAGGGTGGACATAATTGGATTTTTTTCACTATATATAGGTTGATTATGATTGGATTTGTTCACATACCTAAGGGGTGGAATACATGCATTTTATTACAAATTAACGGGTTGGAATGATTATATATTTATTTTCCCAATATGATGTTTTAATATTTTTTTATTATGTCGATTTATTATATGTCATGGATACTGAGTATTATATATGTATTTCTCACTGTCATTCCATTATATAGGTTTGATAATTTGTGTTTTCCTATCATTCTATAATTCCTTATAGAAAACTATTATTATTGAATTTTATTTTTAATAAGATATTTCCCCATCTTATATTTTATCATATGATTACTATCTAACCATTGATTAAATATAAATGATTTTTAACTTTTTATTTATTAGTTCTCACCCATTTATTATATTCCCACTCACCAGGTTATGAAGTGGAATTTATCATACATGATTTCTAGAAGGGATTCAAGTGTTGTTAGGTTATATATAAATGTTCAAAAACAGTGTAAAATAATTTTCATATGCAACTGATCCCCAAAAAAACATAAAAATACATTCTTAGGATTATGCAATTTTTGTAAGATGTAATGATTAACTTATGGAAATAATTTTAAATAAAGTAGGTTCTTCTAACTTAGTACCAACAAAGGTTTTAAAGAAAGTTTTTCTATCACTAGGTATATGAGTGTGAGCTTCGAGCAAATCAACCAATGACGTCGATTAAAAAGAATAGAGGTACGTGATATGTGTAGCACTCAATAAGAAATACATTTTTTTTATAAATTTTAAAATTTTATTCACGGTAATTATTTAATATATTTTATTATAATAATTTTTTAAATATTTCATAATATTTCATAATAAAATATTTATATTATTTTTTTTATATGTTATGTTAATTATTTATATATTATATATTTATAAAAATCTATAAAATTATTTTTTATATAATTTTTAGTATAAACTGACTCTCTTTCTTCTCCATGTATGTAAGGGTTTTTTAAGTCGGTGTGCGTCATTTTGTTATTGGTACACATTAGTGGTGGTGTTTTCAGTGATTTTGGATCCATATTTAAGATCATGGTAATTTTTCTCTATTTGACTATATCTAGATCTCCCCTTTATTTTACATTTCCAATGATTTGGTGTTATTGTATTAGGGGAATATTAGATATCAGTGTTTTTCAAAGGATCGTTAACCTTTACCAGCATTAGGAACTGAATTTTTGTCTTAGAAATGATCTTGGGGAACTTTTTTTCTTTATAATATTTATAGATGGCGTGATCTACATGTGATGAAAATTTTCATTGTTGATAATTATTTGATAGAAAAAAACTAGAGATGGTGTTATGGGTGTTTAATCTAATATAACATTGATAATGGTTATTTTTTGGTGTCGATCATATGAATTTTTGATCTGGGGGTGTTTGATTATTTGAGTAATCACATAGATCAAATTAAGATGTTTTGGGGAGGTTATCAGCTTCGATGATTGTTTCTTGTTCTAGTGCTGAGAATGAGTAAAATATTATATACAGTTTTAATTTCTTCATATTTGAATTTTACAGCATCATCCTAGAATATTTTATTTTGAAAGGATTTGATATTAATTAATGTTTCCTTTATCTGTATATTATTATACTAATCTAAGCTAGTTTAGTTCTTATTTCATGAAGTAGATGATTTTTATAGTTGCTTCAATAATATATATACAAGAGCCTTCATTCTTCATCATTATTCCTTGATGAGATTATAATAGATCCAAGGTTTGGTGTACTATAATTTAACATAAGTAATTTCAATTTTTGTGTACAAAAATTGATGTCACACTATAATAATAGAAATATGGGATACAATTTTTGAGGGTTTTCTTTTTCATTATGTCCAGATTCTAATCATCATTAATAATTTCTCTAAATAAATTATTTCTAGTAGAAATATTTCTAGGATAGTAAAGAAATAGAAAGTTATTAACAAATCCTACTATGATTATTTACACTATAGTTATTTCACTGATTATAATCATGAATGGAATTTTTGGGAAATTTTTCTTCATTGATACATGAAATAGAAAAATCACACTTTTACTACATTTATATGGTAAATAACCATGGTTTTTTGTTTTAAATAATTTTTTTGAAAATATATTATTTCTATTAACTCTTCAAACATTAATAAAATATTTATCTAATATATATAAAAATGTTTTTGTTCTATATCATTATTAATGAAATCTATTTTTATTGTTTTTTTGATTCATCACATCTTTTTCCTCTATTGATACTGTTAGGAATTTACAATATTTTATAATTTGATATATAATTAAATATATAGTTTTTTTTGAATGAATTAACAATCTCTAGCTTATAGTGGAAGAAAATAGATAGTACAATTAGTTCAGTTACCCAATTTATTCACGTCAAACTATTAATACTCAAAATTTCTTTCACTGTTATGAATCAATCTTTGTTTACCTTCTTCTCTGTAACAAAAACACTAATACATGTTTTTTTTTCATGGACAAATTATTCCATAAAAAGGTATTAAAATATTTATTTGTTGATTTATGGAGTCATATTGTTTCCTTATGATTAATTTAATTTCATTATAGTGTCCCCATATTCATGGGAAGTAGTGATAGAGACAATAAATAGGCTTCTAGATAGTAGTTTGGCTAAAATTTCAATATCCATAAATTTTTAGTATTTTTTTTTGAGTACATGGTCATTCATGGTCTGCATCTTTATTTAATAGAATATGGTTGAAATTTTTTTCCCCAAAAAATTCATCTTCTCTTACCTATACAAGAAGATCTATGCATGTAGGGTCTATATTTACTCCTTTATGTATTATGGGATCAATAATTATATACACACTAGGAGATTTGAGTTATATAGATTCAATTAAGATCAATTTATATTTCAGAATACTATTTAAACTGATAAAGAAATATATATTTAAGATAAGAATCTATTAGTGGGGAATTATTTTGTTTTTTTAATGTGCATCTATGGAATATAAGTATTGGAAATAAAATTCACTTGGCTGCCACAAGATGTTCTTTTATATCAACTATATATATTGAAAATTACAGCCATGTCATCATTATGACTATGAATAAATCTAAATTGGGAGAAAATTATATCAACCTAATTATTTCATAAGATCCAAATAATTAATGAAGATACAAATTGATGTCCCAATGAAGTTGTTTTTGGAGTCTCTTTATTGTCGTTTTTTAGTATATAAAAATGTTTTTCTTTTTTAGAAACGAGAATCATAGTAATGAATGATGATTTTTTAAACTCATTTAAATATTTTTGAAATAAAAAACATCAATATACTAGTCTAAATGTAATTAATATTATTATAATATCTTATTTTGGGTGTTGGATGTTTTTTTATTTTATAGTAGTGAAATAAAAATATATTTTTCTATGAAAGTGTCATTTAAAATTTAGAATCTTATATAAAAAGTAATATAATTTCTCATGATTCATTTTTCCGTTTTTTAATATTATTGAAACAATGAAAGAAAATATAATTTCCATGAAAAATAGTTAAAAAATTATTTTTTTTATACTAGATGTTTTATAATAGATAAATAAAATAAACCATATTCTTAAACAAGTATGAGTTAGTTATTCAATTATCTTCTTTTAGGTTCTATTTTATTTTATAAGTATGATATATTAATGCATTATATTTTACATATACCATTTTATTAGCATCACTACAAGATTGGGGATAAACAACATTAATCCATAATTGCATGAAAGTGGAAAACATACATGAGTGTGAATGATCAAAAGATTTGAACAAAAAACAATGAAAATTAAGGATGCATTTCTTCACACTACCCAAGTAAACGATTATTGGTGATCACTATCATTATGGCTATTCCATGCTCGATTCAGTTAACTGCTTGAATGGAACCTACATTAAATGAAAATAGATACACTTTAGGTGAATCCATTTAATGATTAAAAATATTTAAATACATTCATAACATATTTCTTCCACCCTTAGGTCTTTTCATGGAGTTATAACATGTTTTTAATTGATATTTGAATTAGTTTTTTCAAATAAATCCCAAATTTGTAAGATTTTTAAATAATATACTTTTTCAATTATTATACAATAAATGTATTATATATAAATAGTTTAATAATAATAACATAATATTTTTGAAAAATATATTATAGTATCCATTAATAATATTTTATTTAAAAAATTAATTACCAAAAATATATTAATAGTTGGCATTGAATATAAATGTTCATAATTAAATTATCAATATATAGATTTTCTGTATGAATATATTATCAATAATTTTATCGTATGTTTATTTATTATATATTGATCTTGTTTTAATTGAACAAAAGAAATTTCAACTGCCATGATAACTTTTAGTGACATGTTTATTTGGAAAAATATATTGTCAAAGACCAATCCATTAGAGAAATTATTTACTGAAAAATATTACTTAAAAAAAATTCCCATGTTAGGAAAAGATACACTTTTAATTAGTATATCATTCTTATATCATGTTTAAACAAAATTTTAAAGAATAAAAGTTAATATATTGAGAAAATTGTCTTTAATACAATTGAATGGTTTTAGTGTATCATTATATGATAATTTAGAAATAATTTAACTCTTAAATAGGAATAATCAATCATAGAATTGAAGGAAAAAGTATGTTTTATGAAAAATACCATAAAAAAACATACCCAGAAAACTATGAATCAGTTTTATTCTTGAGAAATATTGGTAAAATTCTTGAGAAATTACATGGGAGTTGTAGATCGATGTGAACTTCCATTGAAGTTGATACATTAGCCTTCTGATTCAGATCTATATTGGAGGATACCTTATGTTCTCAAAGGGGTACAAGCGTGTTCTTGAGAGTGTAAAAAATTCCCTAAAAGAAAGCATCCTAAATTTTTTTTATAATGTTGATGATAATTATTCATATCAAATACACAATATTATCAATAAAAAATTATTAAAACCATTTTTTCATTTATATTTGATATCCCATAATTCTTCATAAATTGAGAAAATTTCTGATAAGATTTTGTGTTATAAAATAATACCCCTTATAATCACCCCATTGAAAAATTAATTAAGTTATCAAAAGGAAAATATTTAAATCCATTATTAATGGATTAAAATAAATATAATTCATTCTATTTGAAGGTCTTGTTTTCTTTCATGAATTTACTGGTTTCATCCAATATATTCATGAATTGTATGCACGTAAACTACATGGAATTGTACACATTTATACATTCATCACTTGTATGTATTCTTCAAGCATTATATATATGTGAGAATACATATTCATAGTCATCATGTGTTATAGGCTAATTTCTTTATTATATGTATATTTATAACAAAGAATCTTTTTATCACGATATATATATATATCTAAATATATACATTCAAAATAAATCACATTCGTGAGTTCAATGTACATTCATCATATGAATGAATATTTTACATCACATCTTATATATGATACAACAATTTTAACTTGAATTGTTTACAATCTATCACTAATCTGATTACTCTACTAACACTAAGCACTATGATCTCCTATTAGAATTTACAGGCTAAAAGTTATGAAGCTATCTCCATGTAGTAAGGAACCTAATATTTTTTGGATACTAGAGCATATCCATCTCCTTGACCATAGGCTGTCTGAGAAGCACTCTAACTAATTCACATTCAATAACCAATATCTACACATGGATGATAGTCAATCTCTTTCTGATGGAACAAATATCTTGTATGACATACATTCACACACTAATAACAAACTAGAGTATTCCTCCCATATTAGAAAGAACATGAACCGTGGACAATACTATCAGAACTATTAATACTTAGATGAGAATGACAATAATTTCAGTTATATATTCTAATATACACAATCCTAGACTAATAATTAGACCTGTTATTAACAATAGACATACCATCTATTAGATTACCATTCACAACAATGGTATGGTTCATAGCCTATGAAAAAGATTTATATTAAAATATGTCCATCTTAGAGAAAATAAAATCTCTCAGACTATCCTAAAAATACGAAGAACTTGTGGTCTCATCACCAACCATCTCGATTGAAAAAAATAATATTGGTAAAACAAACCACATAAAACATCTTTATTATGCTCCCTTAGTATAAATAAATAACCAACTAGTCCATATTCGTTCTCTAAATCTGAAGGAAAATACCTGAATAAATGATCCATAATGTCCTTATAGGATGTACCTAAATAAAAATAATCATAGACTAAAATTCCATATAAATGATTTTTTAGTCCTTAAATCATATCTATATAAATATTTACAAGAATCTCAGGGGGTGTATTAGGGTAATAGAATATATTCTTCATATACGTAACACTGAAATTGATAGCTTTAGGGGTACCCTCTGCAAAAAACAAAGTTATATACTGTAACTAAAAACCTCTAGTAAAATATGATATTGAAGGAATCACACAAGGATCTTCTAGTCCCCTAGATGAAATAACCCATAATAGAATATATGGATGCTACTAATAAATGAGTGATATGGCTCTAATTAGGGGATATGGAACTACAACTTGTGGTAAATTCACTTCTCCACCATCCAAGTGATTACTGGGAAGTTATTGTAGTGATATATTATTTAAATGAAAAATGCATGACATGGATGAAATGTAAAAATATCGGAATATCACAAATTTTATAAATTAATAATAAATTTTTTTATTTAGTTCCCTATACAAACTCTATAAAATAAATGGGTCTTAAATTAATTGAACACCCTCTCCATCTCTGACTACCCAGTTTCATGGTTAAACATCAATAAAAATATATCAATCACATTATAATTTTTGAAATATTAATAATATAATAATTGGTTGGTTTAGAATAATTCAACCATAAAGTAATATTAAAAATAATATTTTTTTTTCATAAACACTTTAAATGACTAAACACTAAACCATAACAAACGTACAGAACCATAATAAAGAACATAAATTTCATGTAAGTACTACAGTCCAAAAATTATGAAATATGATTTTCTCTCAACATCTAGGTCTAAGAGTAAAACATCAATTTCAATGTCACACATCATATTTTGGAAAGTCTAAAAATCATAACACACAAAAATATAAGAACAATAAAGACATCACAATAACATGGGTTTTCCTTATCCATGAGTTAGCTATTCTAATTCTATTGAATATATCCCAAGTTACAAACACAACATATCGTCATCAATTATAACCCAAATAGTATGTCAAAGGAAAAATAGTCTATGAAACCTTATTATAAAACCCCCTCCGAATTTACCTCCATCGTGACCAAATCATAGAACCACATACCTGAAACACACATCTATTTTCTAGTGGATAACAATTGTTGGTGAGGGTATGTAGATATTTTGGTGATTCTATACCCTCGGGTACAGAAGAACAAAAATATTAGAATAATTAATAATGATAATCGGTAATCCAGAAATAAAAATAATGATATTGAAATTACAACTACATTGCAACCATAAATAAATGAAATAAAAGATACCAAATAAAAAGAACTAATGTTATGTTGATATGTATCCTGTTACACGTATCTCAACAAAAAAAAATTTAAAAACAAACTAATATAGTATTAGTGGACTCTAGTATTCTCTTTGGGAGGATCATGTTACATGTGCATTTATCATTTTTAATGGGTTTGATTTATGAATATTTCAAATAGGATTGATTGCATTATTTAATTAAATTGATTTCAAAATCAATATAATAAATGTTCCCCATACTCATATATATTATTACCTACACTATAAAATCATAATTCTAATAGAGTACCCCTTGTTCTCTCTCACATCTGATGAAACCTCATAGACACCCTCATCAAGTTATATTAACATAATCAGGGTCCAACAATCATTATTACAACATATCACTACACATAATAAAATATTATGATATCTAAATTCATACATAGTTCAACAAAACATTTATGATTCCAATTGGTTTTTAGAATTTAGGGTTCATGATTGTTAAATACTGTGAATGTGAAAAGATAAACTCAAAATGTATAGAATTAAGTGTATCTATTATTAACTAAACCTCTATAATGAATCTATACACATTTATAAGAGAGAGAAAACATTAATGATTAGAATTTATTTACAGGGAATACGGGGAATCCCCAAATATTAGCCACTAATATCTTAGAATTACATCACATGAATGTTAATGTTAATATAAGAAAAAGATAGTCTAAGTAAAACCAAAAGAGATCCAGTTGATCTATTAGTTGTGGACGTATCCCCCACTTCAAGTGAATGGTTCATGATTTATTGAGAAATTATTAGTGATATTTAATTTTATATTTCCAACCACATGGTTAGAATGATCTTATTCTCCCATGATCCAATTATTTCTGAATTATTCCTCCAATTCTATGCTAAATTCCCTCTCATCATACATCATGCATGTGTATAACTCGATATTCAATATTTACCCGAATCAATATAATCATATCTTTTTCATTAAAATATATCCTTTTATTATTGATCACTATAATCCTTCATAGATTATTGAATATTTTTTTTGATTCTCTAGGAATTCAACTGATGAAGAAGAATTCTTGAAGGATAATGAAGATGCACTTTATGGGTGATGTGGTTTATTTGATGCATTTTTTCACATTCATTTTCACATTGTAGCATATTTTTGTAATTAATATAATTTTTTTATTTAATAAATATCAATTATTATTTATTTTTTATTGAAATGTAAAAGTACATATTTTTTTGTGCAAATTTTTTATCAAATTTCTGGATTTTTGAATGAATTTAAATTTATAAAATTAATAAATTTTGACACAATTTTTTTTATTATTTTTTTAAATATCAAATTTATATTTATAATATTATGTTTTTATTATTACTAAAACAATTTCTTTTTATTTTTATATTTCAATTATTTTTTCACTGATTAATTTATTTAATTTTTTCATCATTTTAATTTAAAAATAAATAAACTTTAGTATTGTTTTTGATATATTAAATTAAATTTAAAAAATTAAAATTGTTTCATAAAATTTATTAATAATTAGTTTTATTAAAATTTAATATTATTTTTTCCACCACGTTAATATAGCTTTTAATAATTATTATTTTGATTTAGAATATTTATTTTATTGTTAATTTAGTTAGTAAATTAATTTTTTGTTAAATAAATGATGTGAATTTTTTGTAATTTGTTAATTTTCATTTGTGTATTCTTTTAAGGTTTGATTATTCCATTCCATTCACCATCCACCAGCCTCCCACACCCATTGTTAGAAGATGCCAACAATGAATCATTCACCCACCATAAGAGGACTTAACAGTTAGTCCTAGCCCACCATTGTTACCCCAACAACATCGCCTCCCATTAGCCACTATTATGATATCCCACCCCCTCCAATGCGGACTGGGGATGTCCTCACCAACCACTTCTACAACCACCAAACAATGGTGACTCAAGGAGTCACCATTTCCTTCAATTTCAAATTATGTCTAAATCAAACATATAAAATTGTAGTATAAGAAAGTATCAACAACATCAACAAACAAATGAACGTCTCTAGAAGAAAACATGAAACCCAATCCTATTCGAGTCGAAGTAACCACTGTAGAAGAAGAATAAGAACCTCAAAAAAATCCCATAAGACACCAGATTCAATGAACACAAACTATATTTAACCCACCATTGTATAAAAATATAATAAAATTAGATTACCCCAAATCAACATCGGTCACATCACTATTGTGGATGAGAACCCACTAGTTAATCCACCAACATCCCACCATAGATGAAGCCACCACCACCTATAGAGGAGCCACATGCTTGGTGTTATAGCTGATGTCCACTATTTCCATGACCACTGGTCACCGCTGCTAAAGCCCTCCCCCTCGCCCTATTCAACATATTCCTCCCTATGCCTCTAGAGACAAGCCAAAGGCCCTAGATCCCTTACCCCTTATCATCTCTTCAACAAACCAACCTAACCCCCAGTTCTTTTTCCTGAATCTGACCCCCTCTGTTATCCTATTTTTAATGTTTTATACATAACTAGAATATAATTTTAAAAACTAAAAACATAATAATAATATATTATAAATGATTTATTATATTTATTAATAATATTAGTATATTTTACAATTCTAATTACTATTTATTTATATCTGTAATATGTAGAATGTTAAAATGAGTAATAATATTTTTATCTTAATTTTATTTATTATTGTACATGTTTAATAATTATTTATATAATCAATTATATTTATTTTTACAAAATAAAAATATTTATCTTGTTATATTAATCATAATAAGACGCTTATGTAAATAATAAAATATATTATTAATATTATCATATATTTAAATATGTATAAAATTCTATAATAAAATTCATATTATTGTAATTCTTATTTTTATTTTATAGTTTTAATAAATAAGTTAATAAATACACAAAACATGTATACATTTAGTAATTAGTTTTCATATATTTACTTATTTTTCAATAATTTTATTTCTCTAATTGTGTGTTTTTTATAACATTTATTTCATCTAGGTAAGTGGATCATGTTGTAGGGCTTGGGGTGATCATTCTATAATAGAGGATTTTTATTTAGTCACCAATGTAGAATAAGAGGTACACGAAGGTCCTTTGAGTAGGTGAGAGAAGACAATTAGGAATTGTGATGGGATCTTGTGATGAGGGAAAAAAGGACATATAATATTCAACAGTGGGGGAATAATAGAAAATGGAGAACCATCAAAAGGGTAATCTGATCCACATATTACTTTTAGTCCACCACACCCCTTATAATATGTAGAAGAATAAGTTATGATCAAACATTATAATCTTCTAGAGATCAGGCTGGGAGAGACTCAACACTATTCTCCCGGATTTATTCTATTTTATTCACTTATATAGCCTAAAAAATACTTTATAAGCTCATAATATTTTGGATTGTGTAATGATTTAGGGATAATCTCCCTTGGTGGAATAGTTGTGAGGCTTAATATGATATTCCACCAATGAATTTATCTTCTATTTGATGCCTATTTATCTCTCTCTCTCCCCCCACTCTTTCTTCTTAAATTCATCAATTACAAAATATCAAGTATCATTGAAAATTGATCTTGTGGGTATTTAACTACAAAATGTTTTAAATTTGGGTATTCCACCAAAAAGCTAATCATGACTAAGAGAGAGAAGCCTAACGAGTAAAACTGTCAATTTCAAATAATTTATTTTTAATCTGTTCCTACATAGGGATTACAAGATATCTGTTTTTGAAAAAGTTTAGTGGTTATTTAGTCATAGGTTGAACAGTCAAAAAATATGTTCTTCCACATTGAATTGGATACATATGCTTAAATTGTAATGATTGTGAAAACTAAAACTAGTATAAAAACAAACCATCTAATTTCTCATTCCCATCAATAATTATTCAATATTTTTTAGTTATCCTCTCTTCCTACTCTACCCACTCACACTAAATTTCAAACTGACACACAATATTCTTCCACTTCACAATATCATCACTATCCACCAATGTTTAATGTTTTTTAGTTTTTATGTCTTGTTATGATTTGTATTCATTTTTTGGTCACTTAATCACACAATCAGTCATTCTTTGTGATTTTACACCGATCTTGTCACTACACTAGTAGTAATTATGTTTTATAAATTATAAATTTTAATATATTGAATGATGATCACAAACAAATAATAAAAATAAAAAACTAAAAATAAATAAATTTTGACAAAAAATTAATGAAATAATAAAATTCATAAAAATTCCGCAAGAATACTCCAAAAATAACTATTTAAATTACTGATATATTCCCACTAGGTCTAAAAATATTATAGTTGAAAATTTAATTTGTGCAATTGAATAATATATAATATAATTAAAAAATAAAAAAGTTGAAATAAAGTTGGAAGAAAACAGAGATGCCAAGAAACGGAACCTGAATAACCCACATCATGGAAATGAAATCCCAACATGTAATGTAATGAGTTTAATGTATAGTTTGAGAGGATTATTATTACCTACTTTTTCTATCAACATTATTTCATTAGGATCTCATGTAGTTCTAGAAATCATGAAATCAAAGGTCGATGTTTTCCTAGATACCGACCTTCAATGGGATGCTTAGTGAAGACTCCATTGAATTCATTAGGGACTAATACTATAGTGTAAAATATATTCCACTAAGGGGACTGAGTGGGGATGTTTTTAAGCTATTAATGTTCCTTTTTTTAGTCAAAATCTATGTCAAGTCTTTATTTTGAATGTTATAGGGGGAATCTTTATCACCTGGGATCAAATTTATAATTCTTTCACCATGACATTCTATCCTAGGAGAATGAATTATGATATTAGGAAAAAATCATTATTTTCATGAAATATGAGGGAGATCTATTTAATTAAACATGGGATATATTTTTTGGATTACAAATACAATGTAAAAAACTCATGTGCACTCCACAATTCTTCAAGAAAAACTTTTGTAACTGTCTCACCCCTTACCACCAAACTATAATGGATCACCCTACTGTGGGGATTTTACTGATATAATTGTGGAGGTAGTAAAAGAAATTTTAGGACATTGGAATTAATCTCGAAGAATAAATTATATAATAGAAGAATCATTTTTATGAAATATATCAAAATTATTCCATAAGATGAAGCTAAATCATCAATGATTTCAATTAAAAGACTCGTAATACCCTTAGGGAGAAATCCCACAATAATGGCATGGTTGATCACCTACATACATTCTTTATGAATTTTTTTATGAATTTACAAGTTCTAAAGAATGATAATTTTTATGGTTATAGTCTAATGATGCAAACTAGTAATTTCCCTTTTATAAAACCTAAAATCATGGGTACATGAACCCTCAAACCATTCTATGAGGGAGCAAGTAGTACTTTGAACTGATGCTCCCCTAGGTTTCTAGAAGACACCTAGGGAGTAGTTCCTCTCACGAACCAAATTTACGTAACCTAATTCAAAAGATCAATGGATAGGTATGTTTTAATATACTATAGAACGATTTTTTGAACCAGAATAATATTACTTATAAAGTGAAAATGGATTCAATATTGAATGATATGGAAATAAAAAATTTTCATTCGGTTAGGGAGGGTGGCGGTAGAGACAAGTGTACGCTCCCAATTACAAATGAATCCAACCTTACAGATAACCCCATATATGTGACCACTCTATGTGGTCTAAAAACTCACCAAGACAGAAATATAAAACCCCAAAGAATTGTATTTTTTATTGAATTTGGATATTTGAATTAAGAAAATTATGAAACAGGAAAAATAGATACAGGATCTAGAAACAATCCATACCCAATTTTCTCCAATAAAGGAATAAATTAAGAATAATTAAGAATAATTGAAAAAAATTAATGAATAAAATATTTATAATATTTTGAAGAGATTCCCAAACAATTTAAGGAAAATTACTCAGATAATTTATTTTCCAAAAAGAATAAAATTAAAAAAATTGATCATGTGTTGCAGAAATTTATCACTATTATTAATAAGATTAAAATTGGAATCTCGTTTCTATATAATTAAATTAAAATCCAATACTTTTTAAAATTACTTATGAATACCTAAATAAATAAAAATAAACTAGATGAGTTTTCTGTTTACATTCTGACAGAGGAGTGCAGTTCAGTGTTATAGAATAACATACCTCATAACCTGAAATATCCATAGAGCTTTTTCATCCCTTATAACTTTGTTGATATAGGTGAATGGTTTAACTATATATGTGGTCTAAGATATAGAATTAAATTTATTCCACCGCCTCTTCTCCAACACGCAATATTAAGAGTAATGTAATCCACCATTGTTGTATTACAACTAGCTAATATATCCAACACTCACCCTGTGGGTATGTAAGATTATATGATTGTTGGAGTATGAATACCCTTTTGTCCTACCAAAATTATCATATTGGATATAGAGAATAACCAAAAGGAACCAATAATCCTTGGTAGGTCCTTTTTACCCACATTGGGAGCTATGATAGATGTATCAAGAAGAAAATTAATAATAAACAAGGGTGATCAAAAATAGAAATTAAATAGTTTCAAAACTAAAATAAAGAACCCACCTTCCCAATAAATACTATATATGAATATTTAGTAGATGAAGGTTATGTTTATGAGGAAATTGATTAGTTTTTGAATATTCAAGATGATATTAATGGATTACCTGTGATCCTTGCTATAACCAATATGGGGATCAACTGATGTATGGAGAAGGAGCCTATTGATTAGTCAGAGGGATATATTTTGGAATGTATAGATGATTTATCTTAAAATACTTATTTCCTCTAAAGAAAGATTCAGTATGTGAGGAATATTTAGTAGGAAATAACATCGATGAAGAAGAAGCATTCAACACTACCTTTTTTAAGAGTCTGTAATAATACCTTTGTCCACCCAGGATCATGTGTCTTCCCTAAATCAAAGAAACACCCCAAAATTGAGCTGAAACCCCTCCTAACCCATTTGAAATACACATTTTTGGGAGATAAATTTTCAATTATTGTGATCATATTATTATAGATTGAGGAAAATATACAGAACAAACTGCTGAGTATTTTGATGAAATTCAAGTTTGCAATTAGTTTTTCAATTACAAACATTTAGGTTATATGTCTATCCCATTTCATCCATAAAATCCAAAATTGAACCTCTGTTTAAACTGAGAATTGAAGACCATAATATACTGAACCCAAACATTAATTATGTTGTTAGAGAAGTAGTGATCAGATTACTAGATAATGGGATTATATTTTTTGACAGTTCCTTTGTTTGTCCTGTCACGGTTTTTCCCCAAAACAGTTGAATGATTGTGGTAACAATTTGGAAAGATAAACAAATCCCATAAAATTTTGTGAATAGAAGTAGGGTTATTATTTATTATAAGAAACATAATTTTACTCCAATAAGTATAATTTTTGCATTCCATTTTAACCAAATGTTAGAGAGTCTATCTTGTAGAGAGTTTTTCTATTATCTTGATAGATACTCTTATTATTACTAGATTTTTCTTTCTAATGAGGATCATTTTAAAACACCTTCACATATCCATTTGGGAAATTTAACTAATGACTGATGTCCTTTTTCTGGTGTGGGCCCCAACCACATTTTAGACATGCATGATGAATATTTTACCTACCATGATTTAAATAATTAATGAAATGATCATCAAATATTTTTTCATTACGTTGAGTAATTTGGAAAATTTTACTAAAAATATTGAAACAATTTTGGACAGATATCAAGAGACCAACATTGATTTAAACATGTAAATGTTCTATTTCATGACATCTAAGGGAATTTTATTAGGTTAGTATGTTTTTTGGAACAAGATAAAGGTTGATAATGACTTATTTGAGGTTATCCAAAATATTCCACCACTTATGAATGTCATAGGGATATGAAGTATTGTGGGACATGTTGAATTATACAGTAGGTTAGTTGAGGATTTTACAAGATTAATGGTCCATGTTTCTCACTACTTGTTAAGGAAAGACCATTTTTTTATATGAGAAATCTTTGGAGTCCTTTAACATGTCTATGAAAAAACTAACTACCTAATCAGTGATCACTACCTAAACACATATCTCCCATTTTATATATTGTGTGATTAATTTTACCTAGTTGTAAGTGTTTTTTTCAGGTAGAATAAGGATAAGAAGATGGATGCTAGTTAATATGTTACAAATAACTAATACTCTTATAAAAGGACTAGGATATTGTGATTATTGATCTAGAAAAATTTATATAGTACACAATAGGGTACACTGTGATATTTTTTAAGAATTAAACTCTCATGTAGTTGTAGTCAAACAAGGACTCAAAACCCAGACTCACATGGTGGACACTAGATTTATAAGAGATTGATATGTTTATTAAGGAAAATAAAGGGGATGAAAATGTGATGTCATTAGAATTTTCTAGGCTTCCAGAAACATGAATTTATTTACCAATAGAGATAAATAACTCATTCATAGATGAATAGTTTCTATTAATTCTATGAATCTATATTTATGGTTTTTAGATTATGTTAATTATTGAGATTATTTTTTTACTCCCAAAGTCCATTCATAAGACCAATGAAATGATTTTATTCTATTGTTGAAATATTACATCTATAATTGATATCTTCATTTTAAGAGGTGTGTTGATTGTATTATTAGGAGATGTTTTGGTGAGGAAGAAATGATTCCCTTACTTTATATCCACCATCCATCACCTTTGGGTGACCACCATGGAAGGTAAAGGACTTCTCAAAAGGATCTTTAAACTAGTTTCTACTGAACAACATTTTTGAAGGATTATTAGAGTTTATTCATTAGTTTTGATAAGTTTAAAATGATTAGAAATATTTGAAGAAGGAAAGAGATGACTCCAAAATAATTCTTGTGGTGGTTGTTTTTGATGTGTGGGAGTCAAATTTCATGGGACTATTCCCATTCACTTATAGAAAATAATTAAATTTTTTGGATGTGGACTATGGATCCAAATGGGGTGAGTAATTGGCTCTACCCAAAAATTATACTACACGTGTTGTGATGTTTATCTGGAAAATAAGTTTTCCATGTTTTGAGATCCTTTCATATTAATTTCTAACAACATAAATCACATGTTTGACTCTATGGTTTCCTATCATGTTTTATTTATGGTGTTACATGATTTTCAATTTTTAGAGCTGTTGCTGGGTCCAGAAACTCAGTAAAGGAAAATCAATGTAGAAACCCACCACATATTTTAGGTAAAATCCCATTGACTCAAACATTGGTGTAATTTTTTATTGGATAAAAAATTATGAATAATAATTCCAATTTTCATAACCGTGTAAAAAATTAAATTGACCAACATGGGAACATGAGATGGAAAATATTAATAATCATTTATGGTCAAATATCCCACTTTAATGGAAGTGTTATTTTGTTTCTACATTATTATTTTATGATCATGTTTTGCTACATTATTATTTTTTCTATATATGGGGGAGTCTCATATGATATTTTAGAAATTTAGAATTGTTTTTCTTGTGTGTTAGCTTATTAAACACGATTGATTATCAAATTTTGATGAACCTCATTGTTAAATCTACATTTACCAACTTAATTCACTTGTATTAAACTATTTCTATACAACATTGTTCATAAGGATATTTTTAGAAATGCGCTGAAAAATATTTTATATTATAAGAAAAATATAATATCATGATATTTTTTAAAAGATAATTTTTTTTCACTTTTTTCCAAGTGGTGTCTTGTGAGGTTTCATTTATATATGTTTCTAGTTATTTCATTTCATTTTTTTTGTGTTTGAAATATCATTTTAAGATTTCCTCTTACCCTTTAAAATTGTTATTTATAGTTTTTTATTTAATAATTAATTTCAAACGTTTTTTCTCCCTTCATTGGATTCGAAAACAATGAAATATTTCAATTTTATGTGTGGGGGAGAGGGGACATTCGGTGTTAATTTGTAATTTAAATTAAAGACACATTACTTTCCCACATTTTTTAAAAAAATGGTAAAAATATGTCGTAACGCCCCGACCCCAGTTTCCCAAAATCAGTGCATTATTAAATAAAATTGGCATGATCACAAAAGATCAACTATCGAAAGACCGATTAGTTTATTAGCCCTGGAAACACTAGATACATTCATAAATGTTACATTACATCATTAAGTGAAAAATCAAAATAACATAGATCATATCCCCTTCATACTATCCCTGCAGGTCATTCATAAAATACTACTTCGCATCCTAGAAAAAGTTAAACATTGAAAGGGGTGAGCTGAGATACTCAGTAAGGATAACAAAACTTTCATAAATAAACCTAATCATTTAAGGCAATGTATAATTGAAAAAAAATCCTTTTAAACTTGAAATTCAGCATAATATGGAAAAATAAAATGATATAATTCCATTTACTTATTCACATGGATATTCTACTAGACGAATAATCACATGCAATATCAATAATCACTTTCATAATGATGGAATGCATAATGCCAGACTATCATAACAACATAGTCAAGGCCTTGTGCCAAGACTACAAATAAGATTTTGTCATGACTTATTTCAAGACACTAGTTTGACTCATGAGACCTACCGATGCATCAAAGAGCTATAGAGGGAATCACCCGTCACTTATTAAGTACACTGCATTTCTTATATGAGAAGGTTTAAACATATCATAAACAATTCCCAAGAACCATAACATTATCGTATCACATAAAACATGCATAAAGGAAACAAAACATTTCCACATTTCAATCACAATATATCAGTACATCACATTAATATAATCAAAACATTATCAAAACCATTTTCAATACCAAAATAAATGAAAAGTAAAACATGGTATTTATTTTTCATTTAGAAAAAAGTTATGGCTTATTGAGGAAGCCGAAACTCAAATAATGGTCACCGTGGCAGAGAAGTTGTTGTCACCGCATACATAGGACAAAACATTCCTTATTTCATTTAGTAAAAACGATTCATATAAAAAGATTCCTTTTGAATAAAAGTAAAATTAAAAGGGGTTTATACACTGGATAAAATAAATCTATGTATAAAACAAAATATGCCTCAATGAAATAGGATTGAGACGAAGTCCCTTACCTCGTGTCCGACTTGACTCGATCATTCTTTAATATCTTGAATAATAAACTATAGTAAATTTAAATTTTCTTACGAACCTATTTCAAGTTCATTTCTCATTTTAAATCACTTATTACCATGTTATGAACATTATGTAATCATTTAATTTAATAACGGTCATTTTGTCGATCCTTGGTACTTGAGTATAAAATAAAATTCTTATAATTACAAGTTGTTCATGTGGTAAAATATCCACTATATCCAGAATTATATTCATGATTTATATATGATATATATCATATATATCCAGTATATACATGCATTTATAATATTAAATAACATATAGAGGTAAGAAATTAAATGCACAGTTCATGGAGATGGTAAGTCGTACGTACGCATGAACACTACATTCATTTCTATTTAATATTTAATGGAATGAAATTATAATTATATAAAGGTATTATATAATTCCAGTATAATATCATATATAATATCATTTACTCCATCCTTTATACATCCCACATATGGCATTAACGGTTCATATCACATTGAGTGGGCGGTAGTCCGCACTTCTTAAAATAAAAATATAGTGTTTACCCATAATGGAAATCCTAAAGTTATACCATAAATGAAAAATACAAGAGCATAAAGAATACATAAACATTTTATATATCATATATGGAAATAGTTTCTTTATAATGGCCACCATGAGATGTGTTAAAAGAAGATTGAACAATCATCGTTTCGTGAGTCAGTAATTCACCACCAACAGAAACAGTATGTGTTAACATCCCAAGTAAGTAATGAATAATAGATATTTTTATCTATGTCTATTAATGATTAAGATAGTGTTATAGAGGCTTAAAATGAAAATAAATACAATCTTATGCATGGAATACACTAATATTCTTAAAAGATTGTTTTACTGCCTTTTGATGGCAAACCATTTTTGAATCTATATTTTGACAATTTTATGAACTATTTTTGTCAAAATAAACTTATCCTTTATGATTGGGACATGAAAATTTACCTTGTGTGAATTTTTGGTATTTTTCTGACAATGTTCATTTTTTAATGAATAGTGAAACATACTGCATTTTACATCAAAACTGCTTTTTAATCTAATTTATTTATATGATTAAATTATGTTTTGAATTGGTTTTGAAGTGAAATTAGAATATATTTTTACCATTTTATCCAATGGTGGTCATTGGAATCAATTTCACTTTGAAATTAGACTTAAACTGGTGTCAATCTTTTGATATTTATTGTTTTGTAAAAACACGCAATTTGCTCTGGCAGCGGGAATTAATTATTAAATTAATTAATGTGACTTATATGATTTGAATTTTGTAAAATAGACTTCATTTTTGAATTCGGAATATCAAATATAGCTTTGGGTGAATTTTTGGTAATTTTCTGAAAAACATCAATTTTTGATGAATAGTGAAACCACTAAGTGGTAATCAAGCAAACTGATTTTTCAGTTAAATGAAAGTTTACCACTAATTTGTATTGAATTTTGAAAATCTGACATACATGGTTTTCATTAAGAAGAAAAATGTGGTTCAATGAGATTAAAATAATTTTTTGGTGAATAGTAACTTATTAAGTTTTTAATCGCGATTAGTGGTAATTAGTGTAGTTTAAGGTATAAATAATGCTTTAATAATATGAAATGACCTAGACACATGTCACAACCTTATTGGTGGTGTCATGGCCGACCAATACAATCCATGGGTCAACTTGGGGACCCCATGGGGACATTTGGGTTGGGAAATGACATAAATAACTTTTTATTTAATGTAAAGGTAAAAATGACACAAACATAATACGTTTTACGAAAACAATTTTTACATGGGGTTATAAAGATCAGATATTTGATTATAAATAGTAATTGGAAAGATAAAAAGATTTCCTACATCATAGTATTTTTTTATGATTTTTAGACATTAAAAAAATTAAATTATTTATGACATAATAATGATGCAGCGATGACATCATTATTTGACGATTTAAATAAAATGGCAAGATAATGTAAACTCTATGCACTACACATGGGAAAAACCAATTGGATGAGTGGATTTCGAACCCTTATAACCTTATCCACGAATTATATCAATGTGGGACCTTTTGAAACCGAAACACATTTTCAAATAAAGTAATATTTCTTTACTTTCCAAAAGTCCCCCTCCTCTCCTCTTATAAAAGGCCCCCACCACTACCTCATTTCACACACTACTCAAGCCTTTGGCTCGGCCAACCCCTGCCAATTTAATCTCTCCACATCCCTCTCCTCATCCTAGAGGATTCCCTTTGGGCATAATCCTTTCAAAAAAACCCTTTAGGCTTAAATCAACAGGAGTTACACTTTTAAAGGTAATTCATTCTCTCATGTTCATTTGTTTTATTTTGCTTCTCCAACCCCCTAAACTCTTTTTATTTACTTATTTTGTAACAAAACTAGTATCTTCAATATACAAGGATGTTGTTATAATATTTATTTGAGCTACACTCTCACACAACTACATCAAATGGTTAAAGAACATACGGTTTCCGTGGATGGCGAAATTCTGCCTCCCGAAACGATGATTGTTCAATACTCATTTAACACCTTCAAAGGTGGCCATTATGATGTCAATATTTTTGTATATGATATATGATATGTTTATGTTTTCCTTAAGCTTCTGTTTTTTTCATTTTGGGCATACCTTTATGGTTTCCATTATGGGTAAACACGATATCTTCATTTTAGGAAGTGCGGACTACCGCCCCCTTAAAGTGATTTGATTCGTTAATACCATATGTGGGATGTGTAAAGGATAAATTTAATGATATTATATATGTTATTATACTGGAATTATAATATACTCTTATATAATTATGATTCCATTCCAAAAAAAATACGAAATAGAAATGGATGTAGCGTTCATGCGTACGTACGGCTTACCGTCTCCATGAACGGTGCATTTCATTTCTTACCTCTAAATGTGATGTAATAATATAAAAAATGTATATGCTGAATATATATGATTTATATGTTATCCAAATCATTAATATCATTCTGGATATAACGAACCTTTGACCAAATTAATAACATGTAAGTGTAAGAAGTCTATTTTTTACATAAGAACCAAATACCGACAAAACGAACATTATTAACTTAACTGATTACATGATGTTCATAACATGGTATAAAATGAATAATTAACTTTAAAAAGATTCATAAGCAAGTAGAGATTAAATCAAGTTTATTATTCAAGAGATTAAAGAACGGTCGGGTCAAGTAAGATACGAGGTATGGGACTTCGTCTCAATCTCCTTTCATTGAGGCATATTTTATTTTATACACAACTTTATTTTATACGGTATATAAACCCCTTTGACTTTTACGTTTATTCAAAAGGAATCTTTTTATACGAAGCGTTTACTAAATGACAAAAGGGAATGTTTTTGTCGTATGTTTGCGGCGACAACGACTTCTCCGCCGTCGTGACCTTTATTTGAGTTTCTGCTTCCTCTACAAGCCATACCTTCATTTTAAAAGAAAAATAAATACCATGTTTTACTTTTCTTTTAATTTGGTATTGAAAATGGTTTTCATAATGTTTCTATAATATCAATGTGTTGTATTGATATCTCATGATTGAAATGTGGAAATTTTATGTTTCCATTATGCATGTTTTATGTGATATGATTATGTTATGGTTCTTGGGCATTATTATGAAGACGGGTGGTTCCATGATAAACTAAGGGCGGGTGAGCCCGTTATAGCTCTCCAATGCATTGGGTAACGTGAAGGAGTGAAACGTTAAGGTTTCTCTGAAGAGATTTTAGGGAATATACTGTGATGGGTATTCCAAACGTAACCAAGAGGGTTACTCCCTACGTAAGAATGTTATGAATGCCTCAAGTTACCTTTATCTTCTATGATTTCTATGATTTATTCATGATTTTATGAGGTATGTTAAAGTGCCTATGTTTTATGGGTAAAGTATGATTTCATTCTTATGTATATATGTACCCATGTTTCCTTTCCATGTTTTTATAACCCATACTGAGCTTTTTATGCTCATCCCAAGTTTTTTTTTGAAATGTTTTTCACAGGTCAAGGGAAAGGTACATGATTTGATGATAGAGTCATGGATGTGTCAAGAAATAATCCATGTTTTTTTTAAATGTGTTTCCATTGATGGGAATGAATGAATACTATCTTTATGTAACCACTTTGTTTATATGTGGAATGTAATGCAAGTTTTATGATCTAATTCTCTAAAACTCTAAACCCGAAAAGATCCTCAATGTGTAATCTTGTAATAACTCAAGATTAAGTAAGGTTTAAGGCTGGGGCCTTATAGTTGGTATCAAAGGTCGGTTTAGATAACTTTAGGAGTTAGAATTCTATTAAATTATTATCCAAAAATATGTTTTTTTGAAATGATATAGCATTTAAAGATTACCATGTTGCTTTATCTAAGACATGTTTGTTCAGAATGGTTTTCCATAGAGGAAACAGGGAAGCAGTGCTAGGAAGGCATACAGAAGGAAATAACCTTCCGAATCAGCATCCAGAAATGGTCGGAATTGGAACTGAACAGTTTGTTGCAGTAATGGCGCAGTTGACTCAAGCGATAAATGGCGGTGGTATCCATACACGAGATCAGCCAGACCAACCGCAGAGGAACATGTCAGTGGTGGAACATTTCATGAGGCAACATGCACCATCATTCAGAGGATCATCTGACCCTGTGCTAGATGAAGGGTGGATTAAGGAACTGGAGAAGATTTTTGATGTCATGGGGTGTTCAGGCAATCAATAGGTTAGTCTTTCTATTTACCGTTTGGAGGGTGAAGCAGATTAGTGGTGGTCTATGGTTAAAAATATCAGGGACGCCGATGAGATTGATGCTCTTGACTGGGATGAATTCAAAGGTATGTTTCTTGAGAAGTATTTTCCTAAGGCTGTTTGACTTAGGATGGAAAAGAAATTCTTGGAATTGAGGAAAGAGGAAGACTCAGTGGCTACCTATGAAGAAAGGTTCACTCGATTGGCATGGTATTCTCCAAACTTTATTCGAGACCTTGATAGTAAAATCAATCGTTTTTACTCAGGATTAAAGCCAAAATATCAAAGGGCATTAGCTTCTCGTGAGTTTAAAAGTTATGAAATGCTTGTTCGATGTGCTGAGAAGGTGGAAATGGAGTTTGCCGATGACCAAGTTTTCTATAACAACCAGCAGAAGAAGAGACCGAGGTGGCAGGAGAAAGGTAAGAATTCTTCAAAAAAGTTTGATGGTAAGAGAACTAAGTTTCCAGTTTGTGATAAATGTGGAAAAAGGCATGCTGGGGAATGTCTTCTGAATCCTAGGAAAAGCTACTGATGTGGTAAGATGGGACATAAGGCCCATGATTTCACTGAAAAGGATCAAGGTGAAGGTAAGAACAAATTTGATTTACAGTTAGTGAAATGTTATAAGTGCAATGAGATGGGTAACTATGCAAACGAGTGTCTGACAAGGAGCTTGAGTGATGGGAAGCAGTTAGACTACAAGCAGAAAGGGGTGGTGAAATCCTTTGCAACTACTTCAGCAGATGTCGGGCCATCAAATTAAGTTGTATCAGGTACTTTGTTTGTTTTTTCAGATTATGACAGTGTGTTGTTTGATTCGGGGTCTACACATTCTTTCATCTCTGAAACCTTTTCTAGTAAAATGGGAATACCATCTCAAGAAATGACTCCTAAACTTTTGGTAAAAGCACCTGGGGGAAATGTTGAGGCAAAAAGAATTTATAAGAATATTCTTATCCTTATCTATGGAAAGAACCTACTTCCAAACCTTATTGTTCTACCTCTAGTAGAGTTTGATGTTATCCTGGGTATGGATTGGCTCTCTATTTACCAAGCTAAGATTGACTGTAGAGCTAAAGAAGTTTCTTTTCAGAAATACTTTCAGTTTGTTTACAGGAATGAACCCTTACTTTTGATAACATATCAAGAGGATGAAAAACATGTAAAAGATGGAAATGAATGTTACCTTGCACACGTCGTTGAAAATAAAGGAACTATTCAGATTAATGATGTGCCAGTGGTAAATGAGTATCCTGATGTTTTTCCTAATGAGTTGCCTGGAATAATACCAGATCGGGAAGTTGAGTTTACTGTTGACTTAGTTCCTGATGCTAAGCCAATTTCAAAACCCCCTTATCGAATGGCACAAATTGAACTTTTAGAGTTAAAGGAGCAATTGAAAGATTTATTAGAGAAAGGTTTCATTAGACCTAGCACATCACCATGGGGTGCTCCTGTTTTGTTTGTTAAGAAAAAAGATGGTTCTATGAGACTTTGCATTGATTATAGAGCCTTGAATAATATCACTGTTAAGAAAAAATATCATTTTCCTCATATCGATGATTTGTTTGATCAGCTCCAGAGAGCTCAGTTTTTTTCAAAGATTGACCTGAGATCGGGGTACCATCAGCTGAAGGTAAAGGATGCAGATATTCCGAAGACCGCGTTCCGTACGAGATATGGCCATTATGAATTTGTAGTATTGTCTTTTGGGCTAACCAATTCACCTGTTGTATTCATGTATTTAATGAATAGAATTTTCCATGAGTTCTTGGATAAGTTTGTGGTGGATTTCATTGATGATATTTTGGTGTTTTCTAAAAGTAAAGACGAGCATAAAAAACATTTAAGGGTTATCTTTCAAACCTTAAAAGAAAAGAAACTGTATGGGAAATTCAGCAAGTGTGAGTTTTGGTTGCAACAAATTTCTTTCCTTGGTCACATTGTTTTTAAAGATGGAATAACTGTTGATCCTTCAAAAACAAAAGTTGTAGAAGAATGGCCAAGACCCACAAATGTAACCGATATTTGTAGCTTCCTTGGTTTGGCAGGCAATTACCGAAGGTTTGTTAGAAATTTTTCACGGTTATCTAGTCCAATGACTAAGCTAACTCGGAAGGGTGTTAAGTTTATCTGGACAAAAGAATGTGATGATTGTTTTCAGGAATTGAAAAGAAGATTGGTGAATGCTCTAGTTTTGGCACTACCTTCCAGGAATGGTGAGTTTGTTATATATAGTGACGCTTCATTGAAAGGACTTGGTTGCGTCCTAATGCAGAATGATCAGGTAATTGCTTATGCTTCACGACAGTTGAATACTCATGAGGTAAATTACCCTACACATGATTTGGAACTAGCTGCTGTTGTTTTTTCTTTAAAAATTTGAAGGCATCATTTGTATGGAGTAAAGTGTGAAATATATACTGATCACAAATGTTTAAAGTATATATTTACTCAGAAAGAGTTAAACATGAGACAAAGGAGATGGCTGGAATTAATCAATGATTATGATTGTACAATTCATTACCATCCGGGAAAAGAAAATAAAGTGGCTGATGCTTTGAGTCGAAAAAGTAATGCTTCATTAACAATGTTGCGTTTGGAACGTGATCCTTTGGTTCATGATTTGATGAACTTTGGCATAGAAGTCGTTGGTGCAAGAAGTCCTTCTGTTTTGTTTCAGGTATCAGTGAGATCTTCTCTATCAGATAGAATCAAGCAAGCACAGAAGAAAGACAGTGAGTTGTAGTAAAAGGTAGAGATGGTTCAAAAAGGTAAGTTGCCTGAATTCAACATTGATAATGATTGCGTTTTGAGATTTTGGAAGAGATTGTGTGTGCCTTGTGATTCACATTTGAAAGAGAGTTGTTATGTGAAGCTCATAGTTCTCCGTTTTCAGTTCATCCGGGCAGTACTAAGATGTATAGAGATCTGCGGGAGTATTACTGGTGGGATGGAATGAAAAGAGATATTGCTGATTTTACTGTGAAGTGTTTGACTTGTCAGCAGGTTAAAGCAGAGCGGCTGTTACCGAAAGGGATGCTTCAGCCTTTACCAGTGCCAGAGTGGAAATGGGAGAATATATCCATGGACTTTGTTGTTGGATTACAGAAGACATCTCGAGGTAATAATCCAATCTGGGTTATTGTTGATCGCTTGACCAAATCTGCTCATTTTCTTGCTATACGAGATACTTTCTCTCTTGATCAACTTTCCCATTTGTATCTTAAAGAGATAGTTAGGTTACATTGAGTTCCTCTCTCCATTGTATCAGATCGTGATCCCAGGTTTACTTCTAACTTTTGGAAAGGCCTTCAGAAGTCGTTGGGTACTGAATTAAATTTTAGTACAGCTTTTCATCCTCAATCAGATGGGCAGTCAGAACGAACAATTCTTACATTGGAGGATATGCTACGAGCTTGTTCTATGGATTATCAGGGAAGTTGGGACCAACATCTTTCTTTGGTTGAGTTTTCTTATAATAACAGTTTTCATTCCAGTATACAGATGGCACCATTTCTGGCATTATATGGGAAGCGGTGTCGAACTCCAGCTTTCTGGGATGAAGTGGGTGAAAGGAAGTTGATGGGACCAGAATTGGTAGAAGAGATGGCAGAAAAAGTTCAGCTGATTCAGAAGCACACGAGAACAGCTCAGAGCAGGCAGAAGAGTTATGCAGATAACCGGAGGAAGGATCTATCTTTCGAGGTAGGTGATCATGTTTTTCTCAAGGTTTCTCCTTGGAAAAGTGTGATGAGATTTGGTAAGAAATGAAAGTTGAGTCCAAGGTTCATTAGACCATATGAAATTCTGGAGAGAGTTGGATCAGTTGCATACCGAGTGGCTTTACCTCTGAGTTTATCTCAGGTACACAATGTTTTTCACATTTCGATGTTGAGAATGTATATGCCAGATCCATCTCATGTTTTGAGTCCAGAGGTAGTTCAGCTGGAAGAGAACCTATCTTATGAGGAACAGCCGGTCCAGATTCTTGACCACAGGGAGCAAGTGTTATGGAATAAGGTGATTCACCAGGTAAAGGTTTTGTGGAAAAACCACATGATTGAAGAGGCAACATGGGAATCTAAAAATGCAATGAGGGATAAGTACCTACATTTATTTGATAAGTAAATAAATTGCGGGGACACAATTTTCTAAAGGGGGGAAGGATGTAACATCCCAAGTAAGTAATGAATAATAGATATTTTTATCTATGTCTATTAATGATTAAGATAGTGTTATAGAGGCTTAAAATGAAAATAAATACAATCTTATGCATGGAATACACTAATATCTTAAAAGATTGTTTTACTGACATTTGATGGCAAACCATTTTTGAATCTATATTTTGACATTTTTATGAACTATTTTTGTCAAAATAAACATATCCTTTATGATTGGGACATCAAAATTTACCTTGTGTGAGTTTTTGGTATTTTTCTGAGAATGTTCATTTTTTTAATGAATAATGAAACATACTGCATTTTACATCAAAACTGCTTTTTAATCTAATTTATTTATATTATTAGATTATGTTTTGAATTGGTTTTGAAGTTAAATTAGAATATATTTTTACCATTTTATCCAATGGTGGTCATTGTAATCAATTTCACTTTGAAATTAGACTTAAACTGGTGTCAATCTTTTGATACTTATTGTTTTGTAAAAACACGCTATTTGCTCTGGCAGTGGGAATTAATTATTAAATTAATTAATGTGACTTATATGATTTGAATTTTGTAAAATAGACTTCATTTTTGAATTCGGAATATCAAATATAGCTTTGGGTGAATTTTTGGTAATTTTCTGAAAAACATCAATTTTTGATGAATAGTGAAACCACTAAGTGGTAATCAAGCAAACTGATTTTTCAGTTAAATGAAAGTTTACCACTAATGTGTATTGAATTTTGAAAATCTGACATACATGGTTGTCATTAAGAAGAAAAATGTGGTTCAATGAGATTAAAATAATTTTTTGGTGAATAGTAACTTATTAAGTTTTTAATCGCGATTAGTGGTAATTAGTGTAGTTTAAGGTATAAATAATGCTTTAATAATATGAAATGACCTAGACACGTGTCCCAAACTTATTGGTGGTGTCATGGACGACCAATAAAAGCCATGGGTCAACTTGGGGACCCCATGGGGACATTTTGGTTGGGAAATGACATAAATAACTTTTTATTTAATGTAAAGGTAAAAATGACACAAACATAATACGTTTTACGAAAACAATTTTTACATGGGGTTATAAAGATCAGATATTTGATTATAAATAGTCATTGGAAATCTAAAAAGATTTACTACATCATAGTATTTGTTTTATGATTTTTAGACATTAAACAAATTAAATTATTTATGACATAATAATGATGCAGCGATGACATCATTATTTGACGATTTAAATAAAATGGAAAGATAATGTAAAATCTATGAACTACACATGGCCAAAACCAATTGTATGAGTGGATTTAGATCCCTTATAACCTTATCCACGAATTATATCAATGTGGGACCTTTTGAAACCGAAACACATTTTCAAATAATGTAATATTTCTTTACTTTCCAAAAGTGCCCCTCCTCTCCTCTTATAAAAGGCCCCCACCTCTACCTCATTTCACACACTACTCAAGCCTTTGGCTCGGCCAAACCCTGCCCATTTACTCTCTCCACATCCCTCTCCTAATCCTAGAGGATTCCCTTTGGGAATAATCTTTTCAAAGGAAGCCTTTAGGCTCAAATCAAAAAGAGTTACACTTTTAAAGGTAATTCATTCTCTCATGTTCATTTGTTTTATTTTTCTTCTCCAACCCCCTAAACTCTTTTTATTTACATATTTTGTAACAACACCAGTAGCTTAAATATACAAGGATGTTTTTATAATATTTATTTGAGCTACACTCTCACACAAATACATCAAATGCTTAAAGAACATACGGTTTCCGTGGATGGCGAAATTCTGCCTCCCGAAACGATGATTGTTCAATACTCATTTAACACCTTCAAAGGTGGCCATTATGATGTCACTATTTTTGTATATGATATATGATATGTTTATGTTTTCTTTAAGATTCTCTTTTTTTCATTTTGTGCATACCTTTATGGTTTCCATTATGGGTAAACACGATATCTTCATTTTAGGAAGTGCGGACTACCGCCCCCTGAATGTGATTTGATTCGTTAATACCATATGTGGGATGTGTAAAGGATAAAGTTAATGATATTATATATGTTATTTTACTGGAATTATAATATACTCTTATATAATTATGATTCCATTCCAAAAAAAAAATACGAAATAGAAATGGAAGTAGCGTTCATGCGTACGTACGGCTTACCGTCTCTATGAACGGTGCATTTCATTTCTTACCTCTAAATGTGATGTAATATTATAAATACATGTATATGCTGAATATATATGATGTATATGTTATCCAAATCATTAATATCATTCTGGATATAACGAACCTTTGACCAAATTAAGAACATGTAAGTGTAAGAAGTCTATTTTTGACTTAAGAACCAAATACCGACAAAATGAACATTATTAACTTAACTGATTACATGATGTTCATAACATGGTATAAAAGGAATAATGAACTTGAAAAAGATTCATAAGAAAGTAGAGATTAACTCAAGTTTATTATTCAGGAGATTAAAGAACGGTCGGGTCAAGTCGGATACGAGGTATGAGACTTCGTCTCAATATCCTTTCATTGAGGCATATTTTATTTTATACACAACTTTCTTTTATACGGTGTATAAACCCCGTGGACTTTTATGTTTATTCAAAAAGAATCATTTTATATGAAGCGTTTACTAAACGAAAAAAGGGAATGTTTTTGTCGTACGTATGCGGCGACAACGACTTCTCCGTAGTAATGACCGTTATTTGAGTTTCGGCTTCCGCTACAAGCCATACCTTCTTTTTAAAAGAAAAATAAATACCATGTTTTACTTTTCTTTTACTTTGGTATTGAAAATTGTTTTCATAATGTTTTTATTATATCAATGTGTTGTATTGATATCTCATGATTGAAATGTGGAAATTTTATGTTTCCTTTATGCATGTTTTATGTGATATGATTATGTTATGGTTCTTGGGCATTATTATGAAGATGGGTGGTTCCGTGATAAACTAAGGGCAGGTGAGCACGTTATAGTTCTCCAATGCATTGGGTAACGCGAAGGAGTGAAATGTTAAGGTTTCTCCGAAGAGATTATAGGGAATATACTATGATGGGTATTCCAAACGTATCCAAGAGGGTTACTTTCTACGTAAGAATGTTATGAATGCCTCAAGTTACCTTTATGTACTATGATTTCTATGATTTATTCATGATTTTATGAGGTATGTTAAAGTGCCTATGTTTTATGGGTGAAGTATGATTTAATTCTTATGTATATATGTACCCATGTTTCCTTTCCATGTTTTTATAACCCATACTAAGATTTTTATGCTCATCCCATGTTTTTTTTGAAATGTTTTTCACAGGTCAAGGGAAAGGTACATGAGAAGATGATAGAGTCAAGGATGTGTCAAGAAATAATCCATGTTTTATTTTAAATTTGTTTCCATTGATGGGAATGAAGAATACTATCTTTATGTAACCACTTTGTTTATATGTGGAATGTAATGCAAGTTTTATGATCTAATTCTCTAAAACTCTAAACCCGAAAAGATCCTCAATGTGTAATCTTGTAATAACTCAAGATTAAGTAAGGTTTAAGGCTGGGGCCTTATAGTATGTTCTTTAACAATTAGATGAAGGTGTGTGTAAGTGTAAATAAAATCCTTATAATAAAAAAATCCTAGTATATTTATGATACTGGTGTTGTTACAAATGAAAGGAATATAAAGAGTTTAAGGGGTAGGAGATGCAAAATAAAACAAAAGAACATAATAGAAGACATTACCTTAAAATCAGGCAACTCTTCATGATTTGAGCCAAAGGCTTCCTTGGGAAGACTTATGCCCAGAGTGAGTCTTATAGGATTAATATAAGTATGTTTAGAGAGTATTTGGGTAGATTTTTGCCATGCCAAATGGCTCTGAAGGTGTGAATAAGGGGGTATAGGAGGGGGCCTTTTATAAGAGGAGAGGAGGGGATCTTTTGAAAATATTGAAATGCTACATTATTATGAAATTATTTTAGGATTTTAAAGGTCCCACAATGATATATTTCTAGTATAAGGGTTCTAAATAAACACATCAAATAGGATTTAGACAAGTGTAAGTCTTATATTTTACCTTATCTTTTCATTTTATTAAATCATTCATTATGAAGGTAATCGCTGCATCATCATGGTGTCATAAATAAATTTATTTATTTAATGTCTAATGATTATAAAAAAATACCAAAATATAGGAAATATTTTCATCTTTACAATGAAAATTCATAGTGTAAGATATAATTTATGTAGAAAAAATTAAATTTTTTTTACTTCGGTGATTCATACTTTTGTTATATTTTCATTTCTTTAAAAATAAAATGATAAAATGTCATTATCAGACAAAAGTGATTCCATGGGGTCCCAAATTTTGTCAAAGGCATACCATGGTTGGACATGACACAACCTGTGGCATTAGGACACATGTTGGGGTCATTTTATATTATTATTATATTATTTTATTAACCATAACTTCCAGATTACTAATTAATCATGATAAATAATGATAATTGTCGTCCTTACTATTCATAATGTCCAAAAACAAAAGAGTCTTAATTACATAATTTGGACCACCTGATTACAAATATAGAATCCATTTTAACAAATTATAACCACATAAATTGCAGTAGTTAATTTAAAAATTATTTCCGCTGTCAAAACAAATAGCGTGTTTTTAAGAAACAATATCTATCAAAATATTAAAAATTGTTTATGTCCAATTTCAAAGTAAAATTAATTATAATGAACTCCATTGGATAAAATGGTAAAATGTTATTCTAATTATTCTTTTAAATCACTCAATAGTATAATTTATCACTATAAATTATTTTTAATAAAAAAGGTGTTTTTTAGTATTTTTCACTATTCATCGAAAATTGGAAGTTCTCAAAAAAATACCCAAAATTAAACATAGGATAATTTCAATATTATAAATCCAAAAATAAAGTCCATTTTGAAATATAAAATTTATATAATTTAAAAAAGTGGGTATTACTATTCATAACGGCTACTTTGATTGGTCGCGGTGTGTTAGAACTCGAGTTTGTGTACAACACACACTGCTCTATTAATCAAAGGGAAGTGTACCATGGAAGCATGGGGTGTTACATTCTCCCATCCTTCAAATAATTTCATCCTCAAAATTTCTAGAATATTACTACTTAAAAAGACTTTGGTGGTTCTTCATCATAAGTTCCTTGGGTTCCCACGCTGCCTATTCCATCTTATGGTTCCTCCATAGAACTTTTACCAGACGAGTCATCCGGTTTCTCAGAACTTGTTCTCTTGTATCAAGAATCCTAGCAGGAACTTTGCAATACGATACATCGGGTTCCAGTTCGAATTACTCATAGGTGAGTACATGCATTGGGTCAGGCATGTATTTTCTCAACAGTGACATGTGGAACACATCATGAACTTTATATAGACTTGGTTGCATTGCAAAATGGTAAGCTACAACCCCAATTATTTTTAGAATTTTGAATGGTCCGATATACCAGAGACATAATTTTTACTTATTACAGAATCGTATAACTCCCTTCCATAAAGATACCTTCATGAAAACATGATCTCTTACATGAAATTCCAAATCCTTCCCTCAGTTATCGGCATAGCTCTTCTGCCTAATTTGAGGTGTTTTGATGTGGTTTTGGATTACCTTCAACTTTTCCATATGAGTAAAGTTATTATTTATAACCCAAGTGAGTTGTCCCAGTATGGTGATAAGATGATCATCACCAATTTTATCACTAGCACCACTATAATTATCTTGAGTAGGAGGGAAATCCGTACATAGAGTGTGTGTATTTATATAGTTTCCATTCCTCCAACTAGGTGCCATTTCTAAACAATGTCATAAACAAGATTATTTTATGAATCGAAATACATAATTCCATATTTGAAAAACATTTAACATAAATTGAACTATTTATGGATATAATCCATAATCATAAAAAAATGTTTTCTTTGAGGAAGTATATACTTATAATCCCTTTATAATGGTTTGTAAATAAAATGAGAATTATCCTAAGCATATCCCCCGGGAGTGTCGTAACCAAGAGTGCAGCAAGGCCCGTTGTTGTGAACCAGTTCTTGTTCGAGTCTAGATCAAAGTAGTGTTTTCAAGTTTTACCCTTAGATACATTTGTGCCAGAGCCACCTCTACCTGCTCATATCCAGACAGGGATGTATTTCTTCGAAAACTCACAAAATCTCTATAATACCAAAATTCTAGGATGTTCTTATATACTAATCTTTAAATTCTTTCGTAGGGCTATGTGCTCTAATAAAAGTTTATCTAAATCTAGCTTCCAAGTTTAGTATTAAACTACCATTGATACCAACTGTAATCCCCCGACCCTAGTTACCCAAAGTCGGTGAATTATTACGAAACATTGGAATGATCACCAAAGATCAAGTCTCGAAAGACCGATTATTTTAGTAGCCTTGGAAACACCAGAAACATTTATAAATGTTATATTACATCATAAAGATAAAAATAAAAATAACATATTCTCTATTGTCCACACTCATATCCCCTTTAGACTATCCCTGTAGGTCATTCATAAAATACTTCTTCAGATCTTAGTAAAATTAAAACATTGAAAGGGGTGAGCTAAGATGCTCAGTAAAGATAACAATAAAGTGGAAACTTTCACAAATAAACATAAACATTTAAGGAAATGTATATTTGATAAAAAACCTTTTAAACTTGAACTTAATCATAATATGGAAAAATAAAATGAAATAATTCCATTTACTTATTCACATAGATATTTTACTGGTCAAATAATCACATGAAATATCAATAACCAATTTAATAATGATGTAATGCATAATTCCAGACTATCATAACCACATAGTCAAGGCCTTGTGCCAAGACTACAAATAAAATTTCTTCAAGGCCTTGTGCCAAGACACGAGTTTGTCTCATGAGACCTACCGATGCATCGAGGAGCTATAGCAGGCTCCACCCATCACTTATTAAGTCCAATGAATTACTTATATGTAATGGTTTAAACATATCATAAACAATTCCCAAGAACCATAACATAATCATATCACATAAAACATGCATAAAAGAATCATAACATTTCCACATTTTAATCACAAGATATCAATACAGCACATTAATATAATCTAAACATTATAAAAACCATTTTACATACCAAAATAAATGAAAATTAAAACATGGTAATTATTTTTCATTTAAAAAAAGTTATGGATTGTAGAGGAAGCCCATACTCAAATGATGGTCATAACGGTGGAGATGTAGTTGTCTCCACATACATAAGAAAAAACATTCCTTTTGTTGTTTAGTAAAAATGCTTCGTATAAAAAGATTAATTTTGAATAAAATTAAAATTTAAATGGGTATATACACCGTATAAAATAATTATCTGTATATAAAAATGTGCCTCAATGAAAGGAGATTGAGATGATGTCCCTTACCTCGTGTCTGACTTGACTAGATCGTTAATTAATCTCCTGAATAATAAGCTATAGTTAATTTCTATTTTCATAAGAACAATTTTTAGGTTCATTATTTCTTTTAAATCACTTATTACCATGTTATGAACATTATGTAATCATTTAATTTAATAACGGTCATTTTTTCGATCATTGTTACTTGAGTTAAAAATTAACTTCTTATAATTAAAAGTTGTTCATGTTGTAAAATATAAATTATACCCAGAATTATATTAATGATGTAGATATTATATATATCATATATATCTAGTATATACAAGCATTTATAATATTACATAACATTTAGAGGTAAGAAATGAAATGCACCGTTCATGGAGATGGTAAGCCATACGTACACATGAACTCTACTTTCATTTCAATTTTGTAATTAATGTAATGAAATTATAATGATATAAAGGTATATTATAATTACAGTATAATATCATATATAATATCATTTGCTCCATACTTTATATTTCCCACATATGGCATTAACAATTCAAATCACTTTGAGGGGGCGGTAGTCCACACTTCCTAAAAAGAAATTATCACATTTCCCCATAATGGAAATCATAAAGATATGGCATAAATAAAAAATACAAGAGCATAAGGAAAACATAAACATAATATATATCATATATGGAAATAGTATAATCAAAATGTCCACCATGATAGGTGTTAAAAGATTATTGAACAATCATCGTTTTGTGAGGCAGTAATTCACCACCCACAGAAACAGTGTGTTCATTAACCATTAGACGAAGGTGTGTGTAAGTGAAAATCAAATCATTATCATAAAAAAAATCCTAGTATATTTAATATACTAGTTTTGTTACAAAAGAAATGAATAAAAATACTTTAAGGGGTTGGAGATGCAAAATAAAACAAAAGAACATAAGAGAAGACATTACCTTAAAATCGAGTAACTCTTTTTGATTTGAGCCAAATGCCACCTTGGGAAGTCTTCTGCCCAAATTGTGGATTATAGGAGTAAGAGAGGGATGACGAGAGAGTATTTGGGAAGAGGTTGCCCGAGCCAAATGGCATTGATGATGTGAATAAGGTGGTAGAGGTTGGGGACTTTTATAAGAGGAGAGGAGGGGCTCTTTTGGAACGATTGAAATATTACTTTATTATGAAATGATTTTCGGATTTTAAGGGTCCCACAGTGATATATTTCTAGTATAAGGTGATAAGGGTTATAAATAAACCCATCCAATAAGATTTAGACAAGTGTAATTATTATATTTTATCTTATCTTTTCATTTTATGTAATTCATTAATTAATGAGGTAATCACTGCATCATCATGGTGTCATAAATAAATTTATTTATTTAATCTGTTAAAATTATAATAAAAATACCATGATGTATGATCTATTTATTATCTTTACAATGACTATTTATAGTCTAACAGATCATTTATGTAGACAAAATTAAATTTTTTTACTTGGGTGAAACATACTTTTGTTATATTTTCCTTTCTTTAAAAATAAAAAGATAAAATGTCACTATCACACAAAAGTGATTCCATGGGGTCCCAATGTTTGGAAAAAGGCATTCCATGGTCGGCCATGACAAAACTAGTAGAATTAGGACACATTTTGGGGTTATTGTATATTATTATGATATTATTTTATTACCCTTAACTACCCAATTACTAATTATTCATGATAATTAAAGATAATTGTCGTCGTTACTATTCATAAGGTCCAAAAACAAAAAAGTATTAATTACATAATTTAGACCTTCTAATTCCAAATATGGAATAGATTTTACCAAATTAGAACCACAGAAGTTACAGTAATTAATTTAAAAATTATTCTTGCTGTCAAAATAAATAGCGTGTTTTAAGAAACAATATCTATCAAAAGATTGACAATTGTTTATGTCAAATTTCAAAGTGAAATTAATTATAATGACCACCATTGGATAAAATGGTAAATGTATATTATAATTATACTTTAAAACCACTCAATAGTATAATTTATCACTATAAAATTTTTTTTAAAAAAAAATTGTTTTTAGGTAATTTTCACTATTCATCGAAAATTGGAATTTCTTAGAAAAATATAAAAACATCAACTTAGGCTAATTTTAATATTCTGAATCCAAAAATAGAGGCCATTTTGAAATATAAAATTTATATAATTTTAAAAAGTGGGTATTACTATTCATAACAACTACTTTGATTGGACGATGTGTGTCAGAACTCGAGGTTGTGTACAACACACACAGCTCTATTATTCAAAGAGAAGCGTACCATGGAATCTTGGGGTGTTACATATATTATCTTAATTAAACAAATTTCAAATACTTCCTCAACCTAATGTTTTATTGGGTTCAATCTTTACCTATTTTCTATCCATCTTAGTAGATATTAATATACTAGTTGTTTAGAGTTTTAGTAATTTTGATGTTGTTGGGAAGTATGGTTACTAAGTGGAGTTTCATACCATTTATCTGGATTATTAGTTTATGAAATGAGAAATATAGTGATATCAGATAGATTATAGTAAAATTATTTTTCTGAAATTAGGAAACTATAAATTTGAAAATGAACTATGGGGACTCACCTTTTAAAAAAATTATCATTTTGGGTATCTAACTCAAATGTCCATCCTATAAGTCCTTTCATCATAGTGTAAAATGGGAAAATGGGATAACATAGTGAACATTTGAGACACTAGAAACTGGGTATTTGTGTCATCAATCTATACATAACAATAAGTTAATTCTCACAGTTTTTTTCACACAATCATGGCTTAGAAAAATTCAAAAAATAAATAAATAAAATTGATTTTATTATAATAAAAAATGAGTCATTAAGGTGAGGGTATTATTGAACCCAAATGAAGAATAGGAATATTACTTAATTGATGATAAATTTGGCTATATCAAAAAATTTATTCAAAAAAATTGAACACTTATTTTGGGAACCTTGGAGAATGTTAAAATTGAAGGTGCCTTTTGTGATGGTTTTAATTCAACTTTATATAAAATGTGAGAAATCTTTAAATTGTAATTTGAAATATAAATGAAGTAGGGATGTAAGTGAATTCATATAAGAGGAATGAAATCTTTTAATGTGAATGAATATGTGTTTTCCTTGTTTTTTAGTGTCTATGTTAATATAGATAGAACCATCGTTGAAAGCATTCATTGAAAATCCTAATCCACCTTTGGTTTTATTCATTTTTTTTAAATATAGACATGATCAATTTAAAATTACTATTAAGAAAAATTTATTCTATTATATAATGTCAAAATCTAGAATTTGTTTGAGGAAAACATGTATTTATTTATGGGAGAGTTTGACGCGGCCTCTTGTTAATGTAGTTTACACATTAGTTTTCACATTATAGGGTCTCCTTATTATTAAAATAATGTTTTTAGTTCAATAATAACCAATTTTTTTAATTCTAAATTTAATTTTTAAATGAATGATTGTTTTTGAATAAATATTATTTTATTATTTTCAGTCATTTTGGATTTATTTAAAATTAATTTACTTAATCAATTTTTACTTACAAATTTTTATTATTTTCTTTTTTTAATTTATCATTTTTACACTAATTCTATTAATTCATTCATTATTATTCTAATTAATATTTTTTTTCTTCTATGTTCATTATTTTTTTTACTAATTCATTAATTAATTTTTTTTTCTGAATTTTAATTTTCTAATAAATAGATTTCTATTTTTTGACACTTTAAATAATTAAATTAATATTAACAATTTAATATTTTTGTAAAATTTTTCATAACTAATTATAATTTATTTTTATATTACACAGTGAAATTATTAAATCTAATAGTTAACTAATTAAAAATTTTATTTATTATTTTCTAAATGTTTACTATTATAACAAATTATTAATTAAGAATATAATTTATTTGAATGATAATTATTAAGTGAAATTTTTTAATCTGTATTAATATTTTTGATAAATATTTTTCACTGAGTTAATTTTATGGTTAACAACATAAATTATCACGTAGAGTATTAATTTTATTATTAATTTTGTTAAATAATTACTTTATATTTAATTAAAATAAATTAATATTTATCATATTTTTACTATTATAGTCAGTTTTAAAGCACAACTATTGAAATTCCATTAACCCACTTCCATCCTCCTACACAATCCATTGGGTTATTCTAACGATTTCTTATTCTACCACCACTAGAGGACCCAATGATGTGTCCAAACCAACCATTCACACTTTTGAAACAACGACTCCCCTAATTCACTTTTTCTCCATCCCATCCCCTCTAACAGTGACTTGCACGGTCACTACTAGTGGCTTCTATAGGCACTAGTAAATGGTGTCCCGCATAATAAAAAATTACATCCTTCACCCATGGAAATAGAATCCATCAAATATATTTCTCGAATATGAAAAGAGAAAATATAGAAACCAAAAAATCAACACCACTAAAATAAAACACGTAACCCAATCCAAATATAGTTGTAGCTAAAACCATTCCATAAGAAGAAGAAGAAGCTAAAAATAAACAACTAAAATACTGTATAATCAAAGATCAAAAAACAATATCTAACCCACTAATAGAAAAAAAATAAAAACAAATAATAATAACCTATATCAACAATGACCACATCACTATTGTTGATGAGAAACCATGGATGAAGACACTATCATTTATCATTTGAAGAATCCACCACCGCCTGTGGAAGAGCAACATGTGAGGAGATACTATTGTCATCCCTAACATCAATGATCTTCAGTTGGTGCCTCCAAAGCCCTCTCCCTCACCCAAATTATCTTTTATCTCATAGAGCATACATAGACTAGCTGATGGTTGGGGATCCCTTCTGCCTTCTCATCACTTTAGTAAACCTACCGGACCCCCTATTCTTCATTTCAAATATGACCCCCTATTTCTACTATTTTATTTTTTGATATATAATTATAATATATAAGTACAATAAAAAAATCATAATAACAAATATATAATTAATATGAAATTTAATATATTTAATAATATATATATAGATATATATATATTAAAATACTAATTACTATTTATTTATATCCACAATATATTGAATACTGACAATAATAATAATTTTTTACATATTTTAAAATACATTCTTCCATATATATGTTAAATAATTATATAAATAATTTATTATAATTATTTTTAAACATTAATAAATACTATATAATAATATTAATATCAATAAGTGGTATATATAATTAATAATATATATTGTTAATATTATTATATTATTATATATTTATATAATTATAAATTATAATTTTTGTTCTTATAATCTTTTTTTTGTTTATAGATTAAATAAATAAATACATATACATATTTATGTTTGTATTTTGTTATTAGGTTATATATATTAAATTTAATTGTATTGTATTTTTTCTATTTTATGTGGTAGAATAATAGAAGTTAGAGACCCATCAAGAGGGGGTTCAGGTCCATAAAGTATTTTAATATTTTATTTTCAATTATGATTTTCATTTAATATCCATTGGGGGGAAGATTATAGCTTATTAAAATGATATTTCTATCATGAATTTATCTTTTATTTGATGGCTATATCCATCTATCTAAATAATAAATCTTTAAAAAAATCTATCATTGAAAAATGATAATTATGGGATTTAAATTATTTTTTTTCAATTTGAGTGTTTCAATAGAAAGTGAAGCACACTCAAGAGATAGATCCATAATGGGTTCAATTGATAAATTTACCTATTTGATTACTAATATTTTCTTATTCGGATATTGAGAGATCTCTGTAGTTCATGAATTATAGGGTTCATTTAGTCATAATATGACTAGATGAAAAAATTTCTAGACACATTTAATTAGATCCAGATGCTTAAATTCTAATTCATAAGAATGGTAAAATCAATATTGAAACATTACATTCAATTTCCCACTTCCCCTCAATCATTATGTGAAATGGTTTTTCGATTTCTCATATCTTTATACCTATTTTCACTCAAACATAATTTTAAATTCACACAATATTTTTGATATACATCACAATTTCTTTACCTTACTCCTCTATTTATTATTTTTTGTCTTGTTTTGATTTTGTTTTTATCTTTTTTTCATCACTTAAAAAAAAATCAGCCATTATAGGTGGTTCTAAACCCTTCGTACTACTATAGTAGTATTAATATTATTTTATAAATTTTATCTTTTAACCCATTATATTAATAATATATTGTTTTGATTTTATCACTTTTATAAAGAATTAATAGAAAATTCTAAATATTTTTAGCATGGATTTCATTACAACCGATCCTATAAAATTAGGCTTCCAATTTGAGCCTTTGTCCAAAGTTGGACAATGTTGGTGAATGATTGAACTAGGTATAAAACATACTAGATCAAATCTTAAATATTCCATAGTTTCACTTCATTGGTAAGCTCTATGAGAGTAAATTTTCATATTTTAATTCAATATTTCAATAGTATCCATAGTTTTAATCATAAACTGGTTCAGTATTCACTCAAAGATGATAAGTCTTATTTTTACACTAGTGGATCTTGGTATGTCATCCATTAATATAGGTTCATTGATATTAGGACTTATTTTCATCAGGAATTTTGTATTATATTTGGAAGGTGTTAAGGATATATTATAGGTTATTTTATTGAAATGTAGTTAGGTGGTAGAGCGTGCAACTTTTTTAGGAATTAAATCTAGTAATCAATGTATGATGTAATTAAAATCAATAATGTATGGATTAAGGATGGTATCAAGGCCTCCTCTATCAATATATATCTATAATGAAAAAATTACATGATGAACCTAATTTTATAGCATCATCATCATTTGAGAACCCGTGAATCTACTTTAATCATTAGTCATATTAGAGCTCAAACACATTGGGGTTTAGACTTCTTCAATTAATCAAATAGCTTGATTTACTACTAAAATTTCGTCATCGATAAAGTGTCACTATATTTTCCCAATGGTGAAAAAAAATTTATATGAAATTGTTCTAGTTAATGATCCTCATTCACGAAAATGTTGACTCATTCTACTCTTCTGTGATAATCAAATTAAAAACCCAAATTCGGTGTTCTGCTAAGGTGAAGGGTTCAACTTCTCTACACATAATAGGGTTATTCATCAAAATACTTCAGTATTACAATTTGATTGTATGGAGAGGAGTGGTGATTATTGTGTGACTAGTCCCATTTGGACACCTTAAAACAAGATGAACTGCTATAAACTGAAATTATTTGGGTGAACAGTTTGGTACTTTTTTTTCTTATTGAGAGTAATTTTGAGGCGATGCGATGGAATAATATAAGACAATTGAAAAAATATTACAGTGTCTGGGCAGATTTTTTTAAGAACATGAATATTAGTTGATGTTAATTTATGGGATTTAGTTCAGATACTATCTAGTGAGGTTGGTTGTATGGCCGCTTTTGTCCTTTTTCACACATGGGGGAAAGAAGACCACTGGTTGTGCAGTCGATTGAAAATTTCCTATTTCAAATCTTTAAATTTTTGTAAAATATTTCCTATTCCTCATTTTAGTATCATTTCATTGTTGTTTTATGACCTGGACACAATTTAATGAATCTGGGTTCGGTCAATTATAAATTGTTTGTTCATATGTTTCATGCCTTAGGAATATATCTTCCTCCAAAAAAAACTGAAAAATATGTTTTTAAAGTGTTGAGGTTTTATAATTAATTTAAAAAAAATTATAAAATGAAAATATTTTTAAAATGAACCTTCATCACATTAATTATAATAAAAAAAGTAATGTTTGACTACATTTAATTAAAAACATAAAAAACCATTAATTTTCAAAATTACATCCAATTTAGAATTTCATTATATATCTTATTTGTAGAATTAAAATTACAAATAATCAATGATATCATAAAATTCATAAAAAAAATTTATTCTTTCCATTAAATAAAAATAAATAAAATAATTTAAAATTAAAATTAAATCATTTATTATTTTATTTTTCAAATTAACTTCAAATTTGAATAAAAATAAGTATGTTTCAAAATTAAATTATTATATATGAATTCAATAAGTAAATAAATTTAATAATCCCCTGAATTTAACATTTAATGTTAAATATAAATAAAGCCCAAATTTTAAAAAATATATCAAAATAACAAATTTACACAATAATTAAATTAATAAACGAATTCTTATCATTGAAATACATTTTTTTAAATATTTTCACACATTACTCTTCCACACATGAAATATTTCCCTCCCAATAAATATATAGAATTCAATTTACTAAAAATAAAAACAAAAATATGGTCCTACCAATCATAATACCCAAACTAGAGATAATGAAAATCAAAGATCCAATTATTATTTAAAATATAATGTGTCAGTTTTGATTTCAGTTCAATGACTTATTTTATTTTTCACTCATGTTTATTTTTTTATTTTGAAATGGAATGGTTCCTTGTGGTGTCATGATTTTAGCAAGATGTATGGTTCAAAATATTTCTCCTTAAATATACCATTACCTCATCGATTGTTACAATTATTTGATCCTCCTTAAATGAAATTAAGATATATCATATTCCCATTCTTCAAAAATGATCGAAAATACCCAAACCTATTCAACACTTTTCCAATTGTCACTTATTGATTTTTCATCAACTTATTTTTACAAATAATTATGCAATGACACTTATTGAATGAATCTAGCTAAACCTGAGACTAAAATCTCTAAAGATAATAGGTATCCCCAAAGACTAATTATAATATTGAAGGCATATAACAAATGATTGTGGTTATGACTCTCATGTTTCACTAACTCTTATTCCATTTCTACCAAACACACACATGAACATGTGAATATATTGAATTAGGAATCTTTCCATATCATATCACATATTCTTTTTTCCACAAATTTAAATCAATTTTAATTTTAAAAGAGCTATATATAGTGACTCTAAATTAATATTTTTAGGTTAATTAGGTATTACTTCCCCAGTATAGTTTCCTCGAGCTATGATTTTTTTTATAGTGTTAATTTTTATTTGTGACTCATTTCTCTATTCAGAAGAAAATATTCCATCATTTCAATAGTGTTTTACTCAATAATCATCTAAGCCACAAAATTATAGAATCAAAGAAATTCCCCTACTACATTACAATATTTTATTTATTTATAAATACTTATGGATTAATTAATAATTAAAAAATCATAACAATATACCATAAAAAAGAGTTATGTTCAATATTTACAAGAAATATAGTTTTTATATTTGTTTTTTGTTTGTTTTAATTTATTTTTTGTTTTTCATAATTATAATATTTCAAGGAAGATATAAGAAAACTAAAAAGTTATTTATATACTAAGGTAAATTCCTCTCCCACAGATACTATATTCAGAAACACTTCACTTTACATCCAATATGCATTTGTCAAGGAACACTGATATAAAAATTATGAAGCATCTAAAATATTATGAAGGAAATATAAAATCTAGAAATTACTTAATCAATGTTATTAGAGAAGATTTGGACTTCAAAATTATCTCTTCTAAAAAAAATTCATGCTAATGAACCACTCTTTTCCTATTTACACTAATGGGGTTTTGTAATTCAGTTCCACTGATCACAACTACATTAAATAAAATAATGTTAGTCACTATTTATTTTCAAGTCCAATTAGAATAAAATTTAGCTATAAGAAGTTTCTTCCTATGATAAGATAATAGAAATTTATTTATAATTTTAAAATAACATTTATAGAAGATTATGTAAATGATATATTTGGTTTTATCCGTATAAATTTGTCAATTTTCTTATTACCCTATTTCAAGCTCTGAAAATTCCATTATATTCATGTTATTATTTTGATCATATTTTTAAAAAATCTATGTTTACGATCTTAGTAACATAGTAGGATTGGTGATTCAACTCAAAATTAATATGACAGTTATTTACATTAAAAAATCAATAATGGGACATGCCTATGGAAATTTTTAGGTAATCATGTACACCCAAAGCGTATCGTCAATCTTATTAAAATATTTTTTATGGTTGGGTTTCATTGAATTATCTATAATCTATTTTGTCTTAGTGTTGGACACATTAAATGTCCCATTATTTTATAGGTCATTGGATGGGGAAGTTTTATAAGGAAATCCTTCTTTTCATCGAGGATTCCATATATTTTTATAAATGGAGTTCTTTAGCCACTAATTATTTCTTGAGGAACTCCAAAACTACAAAAAATACTTCAAATTTAAATTCAAATCATAGTTTTCGAAACATCATTTTTTTGGATCATACTTTTTTCATCTTATAAACATAATACCCTAAAAATGTAGAAAAACCAAAATTACTCATGATATGGGCCAATGAAATCTTGACCACATTAATTGAGTATTTATTTAAAATAATTTTTTTCTCTTGTATTTAATAAATAACAAAACAAACTAAATTTTATGAAATTATTAGGAACATTTATGTGATTGTTATGAAATTGAGGTCCAAAATAATCCAAATCATAAAATTTTTATGGATATTCAGTAAAGTCCAAAATATACACCATCTAAATGTGTATTGAAAAGTGTAGAATAAAACTAACCACTTGTTCAGGGTTAAACATCCTTGTTACTTGAAAAAAAAACATTTTTTCATAAATTGGGAAATACATAATACATATAAGTTATATTTATATTTCAATTTATATCATTTTTATTTCTAAAAGAAATTAGGCACCATATATATTATTAAGAAATTCAATAAATCAACTTGCTTGAGTAATTGAGTGGATTATTAAAGATTATCACCAGGAAAGTAATCATTAATAAATTCATAAATAGGTTGGTCGTCCTCCATAGTGTGTTACATTCTTCACCAATATTATACAACCTGATTCACACAACCCTTCTTATATTTTTTTTTAATTTTCTAATTATTGTAATTGAAACATCTATCTCACAAGTCTCCCATTTGAACATATTTTTTTATCAAATACTATAGTTATTCACAAATAGAGAAAATACTAACTTCACTTCATAAAAAATAATATCAAAATATTTCAAAAGAAAAAATATCATTCTATATTATTTTATAATGAATTTGAGCTGTGTCCACTACGGGAAAAAAGTGCATTTGCGACGGGTTATTTGCGATGGGATTAAATCCGGTCGAAAATAGTCCCGTGAAAAACTTATTTGCGACGGGGTTATTTGCCCGTCGCAAATAAGTAGCCTTTTGCGACGGGACAACTTTCCCCGTCGCAAAAGGACTGGCGCGGTTTGCGCGCCAAATCGCGGGAAACTTATTTGCGACGGGTGAATATTCCCGTCGCAAATAACCGGTGGCGGTAAAAGGTATTCGCGACGGGAATATTCCCCCGTCGAAAATAGTATGTCGGCAGGCGGTTATTTGCGACGAGACCCGTCGCAAATAACTATTTACCCGTTGACCGTAATAAATGTTGGCTAAGGTATTTGCGACGGGTACCGTCGCAAATAACACTATTTGCGATGGGAATCCCTTCGCAAATGGACCCGTCGCAAATAATCTAACCTATAAATACCCCCATCTGTTTTTTTCATTTCATTCTCATTCTTTATCTTCTCCTTCTCTCAAAATTATATTTCTACAGTTCAGTTTTTCTCCAGTTTAATTTTTTTCTACGGAGCTGATATTAAAGTTTTGAAGAACGATCAGAGCAGATCAATTTTCAAGGTATTTATGTTCATTTTAATTTTTTATTTATTTTTAATTTTTTATTAGTTTCAATTATTCTTAATTAGTTGTAATTTAATTATGTTTACATTGTGTTATTACTTAATAAATTTAAATTATTAGTATTGTTCATAGTTAATGGTAATTAGGAATAATTAGTAATAATTAGTAATAATTAAGAATAAATATTAATAATTAGTAATAAATACCAACAATTAGGAATAATAACATTATTACATTATTAGTCTATTTTATTATTAATATTAAAATAATATAATTTTATATATATATACAATTCTCTTTTCATCTGTGTGTTTGCTGTCTTCACATGTATTATTTGTATGTGGAGATAGAAAACGCACAGATAAAAGGAGAATTGTATATAAATTAGAAAATTATAGTATTTTAATATTAATAATAAAATATATTAATAATGTTATTATTTGTAATTATTGGTAATTATTTCTAATTATTGATAATTATTCATTTAATTAATAATAATCAGGAACAATTATCAATAATTATCAATAATTAAGAATAATTAGTAATAATTAGTAATAATTACCAATAATTAGTAATAAATAGTAATAATTATCAATAATTAGTAATAATTAACAATAATTAGTAATAATTACCAATAAGTAGTAATAATTACCAATAATTAGTAATAATTACCAATAATTTGGAATAATTACCAATAATTAACAATAATTAGTAATAATTAGTAATAATTACCAATAATTACCAATAATTAGTAATAATTACCAATAATTACATATAATTAACAATAATTACCAATAATTAGTAATAATTAGGAATAATTAGTAATAATTAGGAATAATTAGTAATAATTAGTAATAATTAGTAATAATTAGTAATAATTAGTAATAATTAGAAATAATTAGGAATAATTAGGAATAATTAGGAATAATTAGTAATAATTAGGAATAATTAGTAATAATTAGGAATAATTAGGAATAATTAGGAATAATTAGTAATAATTAGGAATAATTAGGAATAATTAGGAATAATTAGGAATAATTAGGAATAATTATCAATAATTAAGAATAATTAGGAATAATTATCAATAATTACCAATAATTACCAATAATTACCAATAATTACCAATAATAACCAATAATTACCAATAATTACCAATAATTACCAATAATTGCCAATAATTACCAATAATTACCAATAATTAGTAATAAATACCAAAAATTGGGAAAAATTAGGAAAAATTAGGAAAAATTAGGAAAATTAGGAAAAAATAGGAAAAATTAGGAAAAGTTACCAATAATTAGTAATAATTAGAATAATTAGTATTAATTACCAATAATTAGTATTAATTACCAATAATTAGTAATAATTACCTATAATTAGTATTAATTACCAATAATTAGTATTAATTACCAATAATTAGAAATAATTAGTAATAATTAGTAATAATTACCAATAATTAGTAATAATTAGTAATAATTAACAATAATTAGTAATAATTACCAATAATTACCAATAATTACCAATAATTGCCAATAATTACCAATAATTAGTAATAATTGCCAATAATTAGTAATAATTGCCAATAATTACCAATAATTGGTAATAATTACTAATAATTCCCAATAATTAGTAATAATTAATAATAAATATTAATAATTACCAATAATTAGTAATAATTATTAATAATTAGTAATAATTACTCATAATTAGTAATAATAACTCATAATTAGTAATAATTACTCATAATTAGTAATAATTACTAATAATTAGTAATAATTACTAATAATTATCAATAATTAGTAATAAATATCAATAATTAACAATAGTTAGTAATAATTACTAATAATTAGTAATAATTAGTAATAATTAGTAATAATTAGTAATAATTAACAATAATTACTAATAATTAGTAATAATTAGTAATAATTAGTAATAATTAGGAATAATTAGTATTAATTACCAATAATTAGTATTAATTAACAATAATTAGTAATAATTACCAATAATTAGTAATAATTACCAATAATTAGTAATAATTATTATTAATTACCTATAATTAGTATTAATTAGCAATAATAAGTATTAATTACCAATAATTAGTATTAATTACCAATAATTAGTAATAATTACCAATAATTAGTAACAATTACCAATAATTAGTAATAATTAACAATATTTACCAATTATTACCAATAATTACCAATAATTGGAAATAATTACTAATAATTCCCAATAATTAGTAATAATTAATAATAAATATTAATAATTACCAATAATTAGTAATAATTATTAATAATTAGTAATAATTACTCATAATTAGTAATAATTACTCATAATTAGTAATAATTACTAATAATTAGTAATAATTACTAATAATTAGTAATAATTACTAAAAATTTTCAATAATTAGTAATAAATATCAATAATTAAAAATAATTAGTAATAATTACTAATAATTAGTAATAATTAGTAATAATTAGCAATAATGAGTAATAATTAACAATAATTACTAATAATTAGTAATAATTAGGATTAATTAGTATTAATTAGGAATAACTACTATTAATTACCAATAATTAGTATTAATTAACAATAATTAGTAATAATTACCAATAATTAGTAATAATTACCAATAATTATTAATAATTATTATTAATTAACAATAATTAGTATTAATTACCAATAATTAGTATTAATTACCAATAATTAGTATTAATTACCAATAATTAGTAATAATTACTAATAATTAGTAATAATTACCATTAATTAGTAATAATTAACAATATTTACCAATAATTACCAATAATTACCAATAATTACCAATAATTAGTAATAATTACCAATAATTACCAATAATTGGAATTAATTACCAATAATTGGTAATAATTACCAATAATTGGAAATAATTACCAATAATTGGTAATAATTACTAATAATTAGTAATAATTACCAATAATTAGTAATAATTACCAATAATTAGTAATAATTACCAATAATTAGTAATAATTACCAATAATTAGTAATAATTACCATTAATTAGTAATAATTACCAATAATTAGTATTAATTACCAATAATTAGTATTAATTACCAATACTTAGTAATAATTACCAATAATTAGTATTAATTACCAATAATTAGTATTAATTACCAATAATTAGTAATAATTAGTAATAATTACCAATAATTAGTAATAATTAGTAATAATTACCAATAATTAACAATACTTACCAATAATTACCAATAATTACCAATAATTCGTAATAATTACCAATAGTTACCAATATTTACCAATAGTTACCAATATTTACCAATAATTACCAATATTTACCAATAATTACCAATATTTACCAATATTTACCAATATTTACCAATATTTACTAATATTTACCAATAATTAGAAATAATTACCAATAATTATAAATAATTACCAATAATTAGAAATAATTACCAATAATTTGGAATAATTACCAATATTTACGAATAATAACATTAGTACATTATTTTTATATTTTATTATTAATATTAAAATAATATAATTTTCTATATTATATACAATTCTCTTTTCATCTATGTGTTTTCTGTCTCCACATGTAATATTCGCATTCTTTTTCAAAATTATTAACCTACTCGCCAATGGAGAGGTGAAAGTGAATGCAAATATTACATGTAGAGACAGAATGTTAAACACACAGATGAAAGGAGAATTGTATATAATATAAAAAATTATGTTATTTTAATATTAATAATAAAATATACTAATAATGTAATAATGTTATTATTTTATAATTAATGTTTATGAAAAAATTATATTAGTATTATTAAAATAATAAAAAATCAATATAATATTAAAATTATCAATATTTGTAACATGTTTTTCTTTATTCTCAATATATTCAATCTTTACTTGAGTGTTTTTTTCTAACAAATTATTCAAAACCAGTAATGCTCTTATATTTTATAGAGAAATATGGAACAACGAGGTCGTCAACAATCATTATTAGGTGACCGCATATGGATAAATCAACGTAGAAATCCAAACGGTTCTGGTTTAAATCCTGTATATGTTGAGGGTGTGGAGAATTTTTTATCATTTGCGGCATCAAATTCAGAATTTGTTTCAGAAGGAAAAATAAAATTCCCTTGCAGAAAATGTGCATTGAGAACGTTTGACACGTTTGACAAAGTGGGAGAACATCTCTTGCGTTTTGGTTTTCAACCAGATTATGTTTTTTGGTATCAACACGGTGAACGCAGTTCCAGAGCAGGTGATACCAACTTGATTCCAGATCCATCCCGGTTTCAAGATTTAGTACATGATGTTGCAGGTTCATCTGTTCAACATACAGAAACTTCGGCTGATATAGCTTCAAATCCTGAGTTGGCACCGTCTGAATTTTATGAGTTGTTGAAATCTGGTGAGGATGCATTATATCCTGGCAGCAAGATGAGCAAATTAGAAGTACTTGCAAAATATATGGCTATCAAATCAGATAACAGAATGTCAAACACCTGTTTTGACCAGATATTTTCTTTGCTGAAAACATTGTTACCCGAAGGAAATGTTTTACCTGTAAATTACTATGAGAGTAAGAGGCTGGTTCAAATTTTGGGAATTACTTGTCAGAAGATTCATGCATGTTCAAATGACTGCATTTTATATTCGGGGGAAAATGAGTCATTGGATAGTTGTCCTACATGTGGGCAACTGAGATATAAAGAAGGACAACACAGGAAGTCTGGTTTGATTCCTGTAAAACAGTTGAGATATTTTCCACTTACATCCAGACTTCAGCGTTTATTCATGTCTAAGAATACAGCGACAATGATGTCATGACATAAAGAGAATATTTCAACCGATAAAAGCTTGAATCATCCATCCGATGGTGATTCATGGAAACATTTTGATAGAGTGCATCCATCCTTTGCTTTAGAAGCTAGAAATGTTCGACTGGGCCTTTCCACTGATGGTTTCTGTCCGTTTGGATCTTATGGTAGTCAATATTCATGTTGGCCTGTTTTTTTAACTCTGTACAATTTACCTCCATGGATGTTGATGAAGGATACATATATCTTTTTGACTTTACTAATTACAGGACATCCGAAGAAAAATATTGATGTTTATTTGAAGCCATTGATTGATGAATTAAATTTATTGTGGAGTACTGGTGTCAGTACATATGATGTTGCAACGAAACAGAATTTCATACTGAGAGTAGCATTGATGTGGACAATAAGTGACTTCCCGGCTTATGGGATGTTATCTGGCTAGAGTACACATGGTCAGAAATCTTGTCCTTACTGTATGGGAGAGAACAAAGCATTTATGCTCATTCATGGAAAGAAACCTTGTTATTTTGACTATCATCACAGATTTCTTCCAGCTGATCATCCTTTTTGCAGAAACAGATCTAATTTCAGAAAAGGAACAGTTGAAAGGGATGAACCTCCAAAAATGTTATCAGGTTCGGTGTTAAAATCAGTTGAATTTTCATTACCGCCCATCACTTTTGGTCCCACAATCAATCAACAGAAAATTTCTGGTATTGGGAAAGAACACAATTGGATTAAACGTAGCATATTTTGGGATTTGCCATATTGGTCTGATCTGTTGGTCCGACACATGTTAGATGTCATGCATATTGAGAAGAACTGTTTTGATAATTTGTTTCATACAGTTTTGGATACGCCAGGAAAGAGCAAAGACAATGTAAATGCACGTTTAGATCTTACCCAAATTTCCAGGCGTCCAGAATTGGAACTATTTGAGAATGTCAGAACAGAAAGGTTACTGAAACCAAAAGCAGCTTATACACTCTCTAATGAAAACCGTTTATTATTTTGTAAATGGATTGAAGATTTGAGACTTCCAGATGGTTGTGCTTCTAATTTGGGTAGATGTGTAAAGAATGGTCATATTACTGGATTAAAAAGTCATGATTGTCATGTTATAATGGAGAGACTTCTACCCATTGGATTAAGAGGTCTGTTGAATTCTGTGATTTGGGATTCCATAACAGACATGTCTCATTTTTTTTGGGAAATTTGTGCGGCTATGGCAGATTATGATGCTCTAGGAAAACATGAAAAAGATGTTGTTGTAATTATATGTAAACTGGAAAAAATATTTCCGCCGTCTTTCTTCGACTCAATAGAACATTTGATGTTACATTTGCCATATGAAGCCAAATGTTGAGGTCCGGTACAATTTCAATGGATGTACCCATTTGAAAGATGCTTGCAAAAATTGAAAAGAAAAGTACGTAACAAAGCATATGTTGAAGGATCTATTGCAGAAGCTTATTTGCAAGAGGAAATATCTTTTTTCTGCTCCCATTATTTTGAATCTGAGTATCCTTCAAAACACAACCGAATGGGATGGAACGAGAGGAATATTGATGAAATCGACAATCAATTATCTATTTTCAACCAGTCAGAGCTTGGTTTTGGTGGAGTTTATGAACGCTGGCTTTCAGATGATGAACATCAGAGAGCTCATACGTATGTTCTGCTCAACTGTGAAGAGATGACATCAGTTGTACTGTAAGTGTTTATATCACTTATTATATCATTTATGTTACAGTAAATAACTTTGGTTTTTATAGGTTGTATGATAATCATATCAAGAAACAAATTCCAAAAATTACAGCAGTTGCTCTCGAAGAACGTCGACTGAAAAATTTCTCTCAGTGGTTTCAAAAACTGGTAACATAAATTCTTTATCATTTAGCAACTCATTCAATGTATATTTTACTATATTGATAATTATTTCACAAATTTTCAGGTTTCTCCACATGCTGATAAAATTGACAAACGACTGTGTGTATTGAGTAACCCACCTTCCAAACTTGTTAAAACTTATAATGCATATGTGGTGAATGGATTTCGATTCCACACACATGCATATGGGGAATCGAAAAAAACAATGAACAGTGGAGTTAGCTTGAGAGGATCTCATCATCGAGAAAATGAAGTTGACTTTTATGGTATACTTGATGAAATCATTGAACTCTGTTATCTTGGACAACATTACATAACCATGTTCAAATGTCGGTGGTTGGATACAGAGAGAGGCGTGCGTGTTCATCCGACTCATGGAATCATCGATATTAAATGTAAAAGTGTTCTCGCAGTAAATGAAACATTCTTATTGGCTCAACAGGCATATCAAGTTTATTATGCAAAGTACTGTGCAACATCAAGAGACTTGACTGATTGGTGGAGTATAATATGAATCAAAATTCGAGACAATCAGTTTAGTCAAAGTGAATGTGCTTTCACTGATGTGCAAAGAATTTAAGTTTTTCAAGAGAGTACTCAAAATCAATCTTTTTTACAAAGAGACATGAGTATCGATGACGACACCCCACATTTAAGAGTCGGTGATGATGATGATGTTAATGATGTCACATATGAATTTGAAATGGTAAGAGATGAAGCAACTGTAACTCGAATGGATATCGATGATGTTGAGGAGGAATATGAAGATGACATTGACATATATGAAGATGATGATGAAGATGAACACTGATAGCATTCCATGATATTTATATACAATCATAATATGTATATATGTATATATGTATATATAATAGTAATTATCAATTATTTTCTAACATTAACATTTTCTGTTTCAGATGGACGAGGCCACATTTCATGAGTTGGCGGATGCTGACCTGACTTTCGAAGCGGATGCGTTGCTGACAGATGACCCTCAGCCTGCAGGAGCTCCAGGGAGTACGCGGAGGGGGCGCGGTCTTGCACGATTGATGATTCCTGACCCCGTCCCCGAGCGACGTCCACGTCTTGGGTTTGATCCACGCACACGGAGGTGTGATAACATGTGTGATAACATGTGGATTTGACTAAGATTTCATTAATCTATTCACATAATAAATGTTAATTATTTTTTCAGTTTTCCGCATATAGCAGTCGGACAGGGCAACGCTATTTTGCGCAACTATTTCTCTCAGTCGTGGACCACATGGGAGCATATTCCCATTGATGTGCAGCAGGCCATGTTCGGCCATTGGTTGGTACGTACGTAAATAAATAATTTTTATTTTGAAAATTATTTCATTTCTAACTTGATATTTTGATTTTTTTTGTAGGTTTTATGGTATCCGATAGAGGATACCATGCGTGACGCCATCCATGAGGCATGGGAGGTGGCCATGCGTGATCGCCTTCGTCAGTTTTTGCACAATTTAAGAAAAGCTGCGATGAAGAAAGCAGGAGTGTCAGATTTTGAAGAGTCATGTAGAGCACATCGACCAGAGTATATTTCATCCCATGTATGGGATGGATTATGTGCGCACTGGTTGAGTGGTTCCTTTCAGAGGAGATCATCGGTGGGGAGGCAGAATCAGGGGAGACAGGAGGTGACTCATCGGGCTGGGAGTCGTTCTTTCAGTACTCATAGACAGCATCTGGTACGTATATTATTTATAAATATTTTATATAACTATAAATATTACCAGTTTATTTTTTATTCTTATAGGCTGTCGAGCACCCCGATATTACAGAGTACGACGTATATCAGAGGATGTATAGTGATCCTGCTACTGGGGAGCTCAGAGGTGATCGTCAGCATCACATCGTGGTCATTATTATTTGTTTTCAAGTTTAAAAATTAACTGCATATAATATATTCACAATTTTAATTTTAAATTTCAACTATAGGAGTCATATGAGGCCGCAACGTCACAGGCCCGACCTGAGAGTCAGGCCGAGTCATCAGATCAGACCACTGCCCGTCAGTTTGATGAGGCGGCATGGATGCAAGCCACCCAGTATGCCTTCGAGAAGGGCCGGGTAGTTGGTATCGGCTCTTGACTGACTCCCGGAGATTATTATGGCAGTGCTGCGATGTCGGCGTCCAGCTCGAGAGGAGATCGTGCATCTTCTTCTACTACACAGTATGAGGATCAGTTGCGATCTCAGACTGCACAGATAGAGAGTCTCCGACAGGAGCAGGAGCAGATGCGTCAGCAACATGAGGAGGAGCGTCGACGCCAGCAGCATTTGTACGAGGAGCAGACGAGTCGGTGGCAGCAGCAACATCAGAGGCAGATGGAGTACATGCGCCGAATCACTCATGCTTTAGTGATGGAGTTTCCTCCACCACCATCTGCAAATCCCCCACCTCCCCCTCCCCCCCTCATTCAGATTAGTGTTTGTATTTATGTTATAAAATTTGGGAAATCAAAATATTTTTTTTTCTATTCTTAGTTTTGTCTCATTATAAAATATTAATAATATTATATTTTTAAATAACAATATTAATATGAATAATAATATTATTTATATTTTATAATATTAAAAAATATATATATATATTAAAAATTTATAATATTATAATTTAACTATGTTTTTTGTAATACTTGAATTATTTTAATATTTGAATGTAAAATAATTCTATTATTTTTATATTAATTAAAATAACTTATTAATATTTTTTTTATTTATGAATTATAATTCTAATATTATTATATTAATTAAATCATTTATTAATATTCCATTATTTTTTATTTTTGAATTATAATTCTATTATTATTATATTAATTAAAATAAATTATTAATAATTTTTTTTTATTTTGTTATAGTATTTGTGACGGGATACTATGCCCGTCGCAAATACTAGTATTATTAATAGTTTTTTATTTTTTTTTGAAAATAGTTTTTGCGACAGGACCCATCGCAAAAACTATTTATAGTATTTGCGATGGGATACTATGCCCGTCCCAAATACTAGTATTATTAATAGTTTTTAATTTTTTTTAAAAAATATTTTTTGCGACGGGACCCGTCGCAAATAACTATTGCGACGGTCCTGTCGCAAAAAAAGGCTTTAGCGACGGGCCCGTCGCAAATAAGTGTTGTTGCAACGCCGTTTTCAGCAACAGGCTATTTACGATGGGCCCTCGTCGCAAAAAACCATTTGCGACGGGATCCCGTCGCAAATGCCCCGTCGCAAATACCTGTTTATCTAGTAGTGGTCGAGGGACTACAATGTTTAGGCTATCCCTTGTCACTCTTTATCAATATTAGGGGAATGTAGAACTCTTATATCTCTATTTAAAAAGTCACGCATTTTCTCAACTAATTATCATAATCTTGTGGAATTATTGGGGGGGGGGAATGGTCATGATTTCTTTTAACTTATCAAAATAAAACATAAATAAATCATCGAACACAAACATACTATCTTTATGGAGTTGGTTTTTCATGTTGAAATATTTTCCTCTACAGAACATAGTAATCCTTATATAAAATATATCTTTTCCTAAAATTTCATAATGGGTCTCCCAATGATGGGGAAGTTATGTGTATAGATAACATTAATTTTGGAATTATCAGTATCAATTCTATATTTAATGATTATGTATATAAATATTATGCCTTCTTTTTCACTAAAATAATTTTTTGTTCAAAATTTATTAGCATATTTTCTAATTAAATTTATCTTAAAAATATTATATATTTTTTAAAAACATTGAAAAAGGCATCATTCACAATAATTTCGATATGAAATACCCCAAACCAACTCTCAAATTTGGTTTGAGAAGATACATACCATTCCATTTTGAAAGGTACCTAGGGTATTATGAGTAACAAATGGAATAAATTGGTAATAAAATATACTAAAGGTACATGTGAAAGTGGATTATTCTTGGTCCTTTGGGGAAATTATATCGTATATGTTCCCAAAAAATTTCTTATGGATTCAAGGACCTAAAATTATAGACATAGTAAAATTGATGCCCCATTCCAAAAATTACATTACACACTACACCAATGGTAAACTAACAAAAATATATTATAATATTATTATAAATAAATCTAGAATAGACACTATGATTTTAATCTTTTAGAATCTACAAAAATTAGCAGACACATAATTAAAATGAGTTTATATTAAAAAATGATGTTTTCAAAAAAAGTGATTTAATATATATTTGTAATTTTTTTCTAATATAAAATTTCAATTTTTTGTATATTGATTTGATAAAATAAAATTCATTTTTTTCATTCCACAAAAAAAAAATTCTTGTTTTATTACTTTTTTATTTTTTCTAAAATGATTTTTTTGAGTTGAAAGTAAAAGTTTCTAAATTATATATTTTTTAATTTTTTTCACTACAAAAGAATATCATATATGGTTTAATAATCTTTTATGTAATAATATATGTATTTATTGAATAATTATTTTCATTTTAATATATTCTCCATGCCAAAAGGTTCTTTGTACAAGATGTTTAGAAAAATATTAAAATGATTGGTTAATAAAATTGGTTTCAAATATTTTCATTGTATTACAAATGTTCAAGGTGAGATTTATTTGTAACATGAATCAAATGACTGATATATTATATTTTTTTTACAATATATCACTTTACATCTTTAAAATAAATAACGGTTATAATTATTTGTCATATAAAAATTTAAATTTAAAATATAATATTTATTTAAAAAAAATTATTTGGTTTAGTGTGTTTACATGAAAATCATTTTTCCAAAAAAGTAGAAGTTTTATTTTATTAAGTAATTAAAAAATTTATTATATTTAAGTTTATTTTTTGTAAATGTGTCAATATTAATTTTTATCATTATAAATAATTACTAATTTCATAATTTTATTACCAATTTAATATTTAATTATATTAAAAGATAAAAAGTTAATTGAAAATTCCCAAAAAACTTCACGTTATATTAAAATATTACTGGTTATTTTGGGTTTCATCCCAAAATAACTTTCCAATCATATTTTTTCCATTTTTGGGAATTTTCCATTCAATAGTAACTTCACATTATTGAAAATGTAACAGTTACTTCTAAAACTACAAATCTCTTCATTTATAGAAAGATTAAAATTCAACCACTTCAAGACACACATTAAAAATGAAATTCAACCTAAAAATAACCAAAATTCCTCATCAAAAAACCCACACCCACTTAAATAATCCTTTTATAACTATTACTAATCATACATCTTTCATTTCAAAGTGTATTTCCTTATGAAAATTAAAGTCCTCAATGTGTGAATCGACTAATTTTTAGCATTTCTTTCTAATTTATATTATCCAAAAAATATATAAATTTTTTGATAAAATTAACATGATTTATTAGAATAATAATATTTAATAATGTTAATTTTACAAAAATTAATCAGTCATTTATATCCAATAAGAAAACAAAATAACTTACATCATGGATATGGGCAGATTACCACCACCATGAAGTGATGTTGTCATTTTTTAATGCATTACTGTCAAATATGGTAACATGGATAAATTTTATGACCAAATATGATTTCAATTTAATAATAAAAATTATGAAGTTATCATTTTTCATCGTCTATAAATCTATTAAATAATTCAGAAATGAGACTGTTAATCGTGTGTATGATATACTACTACCTCCAGAAACAATAAATTCAGTTTGTATTGACTATTCATCATTAATGGATAAATAATATATTTTAAGGTTAAATTATAATAATTACATATTTATGATTCTCAACATGTCATATTGTCTTTTTATAAAGTCATTCCATTACTCATGAAAACATTATAACATGTTACTATTTGGGTCAGTTTTACCACCTATGTAAATGATGATATAATAATTTTGTCATAAATTCTTATGGGATTTTAGTATAATTTTGATGTCATATAATTATTATATATTTAATTTTTTAAATTTTTTTAATGTTTTTCCAATAAATTAACTAGATATTAATCTTTAAATTTTTTACTCTAAAACACATTGAAAACTAGCTCATCATGATTTCAATATTAGCAATCCATATTCATATCTTCCACCTAATTAAAATGATAAATAATAAATTTTAGAAAAATTAATATACAATATATCTTCATTTCTTAATGATTATCATACATCACCTTTGTGAGAATTTATCACATATTTTTGATGTATATTTGAAAAAAGAGACCTTATTTTCCAACACTCGATAATGATTAAAATTGGAATCTTTTAATATAATGTCAAAATATTCTTATAAAATAATTATAAAAAAAGTAATATTTTTATATTAATGTTATTAGAATTTATATTAATATAGTTACGTTCATAATAGATGAATTTAGATCATGTTTGAGTAATGAAGAATACAATAAAATGGTTTTTCATCTCAATTAATCTTCATTGAGGAATGTTTTAATTTTATGAACACATTTATTATTTCAATGGTGTGTATAATTCCTTGGAATGTTTTTTTCAATGGTAAATTATTTAATTTATGTTATTTATATAACTATATTTTTTTCATTCTTCAATTTACTTTTGATTAAAAATTTACTAATTCCATAAAGGGGTTTTCACCAAAACAAACACTCTTTTATACATGTTTGGTAATATACACATAATTTATTTTAAGTGGTTTATATAATGATTAATTTAGATTCTATATCATGAAAGATAGAAAATTATTTTTAATTTAAGTTCAATTTAAATAAATCTCTCATTAAATATGTTTTTATTTAAATTCTACCCAAGTTTTAATCGATAGTGTAAATCAGTAAATTTTTCTATTGAGATATATGTTTATTATTGATTTTCATTCCCCTATGTTCAAAATATTTTCCATTTTAAAATAATGCCTCACTTTATTTTTCGGGAAATGGTTTTTTATAAAAAAAAATTAATAGAAATGTTTTTATTTATTTTTTTAAAAGGATAATTTTGGGTAAGAAACCTAAAATTATGAATTTTAAAACTCTAAAGAAAATAATTTCAATAATACCCATTAATGATTTGGTTTTTATTATAATTAAAATATATATATGCAATAGAGATTTGATTATTTTTTCAAACAATATTTTATTTTATTATATCATTATTTTAGAGATTACTTTTTTAGTATAAAAAGTTTTATTTTGGGATGATATTTTATACCATTTAAATTTTTTATGAATCCTATTTTATTTATGTGGAATATTTATAAAAGTAGATTATTACGATTTGTATGAATAAGAAACCCATTTTTTTATGGTAACATTACAATATGAATATGAATTGCTGTATATAGAAAAAATATATTATAGATAATTAAGGGTGGGGTCATATATCACACTTTAATAAATTGATTATGTTTTTATCACATGAGATAGTCAGGCAATGAAAAAATAGGGCTTTTCACATAGGTATGGGCACGATTAGATATATCACATGTTTATGACTGAGTATACTGAGTTTATTATCATATTTTTTCCCATAATAGAGTTTCTCATAATATATTTCTTACGAAAATTGTTTTACCACATTTAATAGTTCTTATGAAGTTATTCTTAACTTTCAATATGCATTTAATTTCAACAAAATGCCTTATTTTCACAAGTACACCTAATTTTAAAGTATTTTAAAGTTTTATGACTTGCTCATATGATTTAAGATTATGTATATTTGTTTGGATCTGTTTGATATCTTTTATGATTACTTAATGAAATTTTAATGATATAATATTTCAATAATATAATTATTGACTATATTATAAGGTATTTTCAAATTTTCTTATCATATTTAGTTATCCCCCAGGTTTCAATTAATTTTATGATATTTTATTATGATATTGTTTTTTACATTACATATGGAATGATAATATACTAATGGGATACTCATGAAAATAAGGGCATAAAATATCATGATTATTAATAAACCATTTCATTTATTGTAAAATAATATATTTTTATTGCTAATATTTAAAATACTAAAAATTTATATCTTGGGGTTGTGATACTATTTGTCAGATGAATTACTAGAAACATGATATTATTGTAATATTTATGTAATGTTAATACTGGACTACATGAAAGTAAACAATAGTGACCATTCCTATCTAGTCTTTCTAGAAATTAGTGTACTAAGGTTATGGAAAGGTAGTCCTTGTTAACCATAGGGTTCAATTTATTTTGTTCAATACAAACTCTCTATCTATTATGAATTCTTATAGGTAATAATTCATTTATTTTTCTAATTTTTACAATTGTGTATCTATTATTCCTTGGGAAAATTTGAAACGGACTCACCCATTGATAGTGTTAGATGGGGTATGTTATTCTAGATCCTAATAGTATTTCTAACTCTATACATCCATCAGAAGGTAAAACTTTGTCCTTATTTAGATATTTCTAATCAGTTTTCATGGATTTTCCTAAAAAATACTATTCAAGTAGGTGTTAAGACTAATCCATGGAGGATATCCTAGTATACATCCTATTTCATAAAAATTTGGTTTCATAATTTTTAAAAGATGACAATATTGATTAGATTTTTATTATTTTATCTGATTGTTGATATTTTTTCCTCTTATCTTAAATATGAATATATATAATTTTATGGAATCCATTTTAGTTAGAATACATTGAGTATTTATAATGATATTTCTAGGAGAATATTATATATGATGGAAACATGTACATGTACACTAGAAGTGTCAATGGTGGTTTTTATAAAATAATTAATTTAACATTCATCAATTCCTTCTATGAATAAAAAAAATATACCATTTCCAAATTTAACACATATTAAAAAACATTTAATAGAAAAATGTTGTGTTTTAAAATCTTTCTATCATCATATTTTGTCATCAAACATTTAAATTTATTTCACGAAACAATTTTCCAATTCAAATTTATCTATTTTTTATATTGATTACTCTTCATGGGTGAACTTTATCATATCTAAAATGTTAAAATTCATATATTTCCTAAAATTTTGCTGATTTTTATCTTTCATTTTATTGATAATTGTTTTTTTATCATTGAGAAACCACCATCCAATAATGATGGTGGTAACTGATTCTTACCTCTTCCTTCCTCAATATTCAAATTGTTGATGTCAATAGGGAATATAAATCCATGTACATATTCAAGGACATATTATAGAACCCAACAAGTTTGGAAATGGCTTTGTTGGAATGTTTAACTAATACTCAAGTGGATTCACATTCTTCTATTTATATAGATTAATATACTAAAAAAAGTCCATTAATTGATTCTCAAAAATCACAAAATGCTTTTGAGAAATTAATCCATCCAATATCACAATTCATAAAAAAAGTACATAGATCTTGGAATCTATTGGGTATTTGTGGGGTTACATGTAATGAATTTTTTTACCTTGATTTGCAAGGTCATTAGCTAAAAATATTCTTCTCCTTCTTGACATTTCTTTAATAAATTTCATATGACTTAGTTTTTTTGGATAACTTTTAGCTAAGGGAAACTGATATAGTCCTTATAAAATATCGCCAAAATCTTTAGTTTCAATGTGTCTTCACTGGGATACTTGAGAGTTTTTATGTACTTGGAAAGGGAGGTTAAGGGAAATTCTTGTCTTCCAACATATCATTACCTTTATAATTTTATTTTCATGATACTATGAGAAAAATTTAATATTTTGTTCCTAAGTATATTTATTAGGTAAAGCAGGTCATCCACTACCAACCCCAGCTTGATATTGATATTTTCACTAATTACTAGCTCATTAGTACTCTTTAAATAGATAGTATTGACCTTGATCTTGGAGTTATGAATTTATTAAGTAGAAACATTTCCTAATATATGATTCTTTACTTCATTAATTGGTGTGATAATTTGGTTTTACAATTCATGTAGCTCTAGCTGTTCCATTAATGTTAAGGGTAATTTTGAGTGGTGGGAGATTAAAATAGTTGTTCGAATAGTCTATTTATTGTGTGTTATTTGTTATGTAATTATTATATTTTTTTAGTTGGTTGAGAGATTCCTCTTTGGTAGGGTGTAGTTTGGAATTATTTTTAAAAACTATTATATAATGGTTTCATTTAATAATTTTGATTCCTAACTAAAAAAAATATTGGGATAATCACTATATCATTTATTGTTTGTTGTTTTTATATTAAATAACTTCAATATATGGAATCACATTTTTCAATCCCTTGTACTTTAGGTTATCCATCTATGTAGTGGTGTTGAATGTATTAAAGCCAACACACTATTGGTAGTGTGGGAAGTGATGTTTCATATACCTTTTTTCAAAGATAAACTTATCATAATAGAGTTTATTTCTTCAATATTATTTTCATCTAAATAGGAGTAAGAAAATTTACCTCATTCACATCTCTTTTTTTCAATTTTCTTCCAATCATATAAGAATGCTATTATATATTCTTAATTATATTTCTCACTATTTTAGGGGATATTTAAATAAATCATTATGATGATGAATTATCTAAAAAAATCATAGATTTTCCATTGATTCATGGTAGAAGAGTAATAAAAAACAATTATCATTTAAATAACTATATTGGAATGACGTTTTCAATCTCTTAAATCTATTCTATATAACATATATTGTTAAAAAATCTATTTCTAGACACAATATATTTCATTATTTTTCTAAATTATCATTGTGGAAGGGAAGTACTTGTTAGGGTATTTCTTCTACAACCAATTCCATGAATTAATTTCCCTACACTAAAGGATGTGGCACACTTCCATGGATACTACATAAATAGATAATGGGAAGACCCTCATGTTAACATAGTCTACTGATACTCTACTAGGATATACCTTTTCTATAACATTATAAATTCATTTATAATATAGTGATGTTATTCTATTTCCAGTCCATGAAACTTTCTTAGGAGTTAGATCACCTCAATTCTCAGTTCAAGGTCTTATTTTTTTAGGTTGTTGATGAAAATTATAAATATTGAAATTGGTTCCATTACATTCCCTAAATGTTATGTTAAAGTACTAAATGCTTTTTCTTTTTTTATTCTCCCAAAATTCACTCAAGTGGGAGAAGATGTTAATGATGTGTAACATTTCAATGGAATTGTGAAAGATTCCCTCTGATATAATTTTAGTTATTTTGATGGTTATATATCTTTAAAAAAATCTAACATCCAAATAACATCCAATGAGATAAGACAAATGGTGTTTGGTAATTTTTGATATCGTAAAAAAAATTAAAACAAAAATATTAGACATACTTTTATTAAATCCATATTTGAATAGCCTATTACCACGAGACCCTTAGTAATTAAAATTTTAATCGGAATTAATACAGTAATAGTGTACTTGGGTTTTCTCAGAATGAAGAAGATTTTAAAGGTATGTTTCAATTTGGTTTGGTGGGTTTGATTTATGAAAATATTGAATTAGATCAATTCTCTTTTTTTAATTAAGATGGTGTTAAAAAATATTTACCGATAGTGACCTAGACCTAGATAAACCCTTTCATTCATGTAAAACAATAATTCTAATTGAAAAACCTTGTTACCTCTAAAAAGAAAGTAATCAACATTGATCACCCTCACATAGTTGTTTCATATTAATTAATGTGTTCAAATAATCACTACAATATATAGCCTCACCTAAAAAGTCAAAAATAATCTCTAGAAAATCATATATAAACCCATTATTTATCATTAAAAGAAGAGGATATATTCTATTTTCCTTGGGCATGAAATTCAATGAAAAATGGTTGATAAATTCAAAATGCATAAAATTATTTGAATCTCCAAATATACAATCAATGAAAATGATTGCAATTATATAATCATTGGAGCGATTTGGTTTAAAAACCCACAATAGTTGGGCATCAAAATTTGGGCTTCCATTTTGTGCCTAGTCTTGATTGGATAAATCTTGTTTAGGGATAAAATGGTTTTTAAACATGGTATCACAAGTTACATGTAGTCCATAAGATATCTTCATTAGTAAGATCAATGATCATTTTTTGATTATTTAAAAATCATGTAAAAATTATCATGGATTGTGGTTTTGACTTGTTTGGAGGTATCTTCTAGAAAAAATTCTCATTCATGAACTAGTTTCATATTTTGGAATTCATTGCCTCGATTGGGATGATATTTGGTCTTGTTTTTGGATGTTATTCAAGATCATGTGCTTAAGGTTCCACAGTCCCATGAAAGGTGTTGGGATTGGAATTTTTCTACGAGATGGAGTATATGAATTTTTTTAAGAATTTAATTGAGTTGATGGTGTAATGTGTTCTCCAGATCTCTGACCGATGGATTGGAGAAGGCATATAGGGATCCCCTATATTCATTTATATAAAATAAACAAAATGTACACAAGTAATAAAATTATATTTCTTTAAAATTGTTCATGAATTTATAAATCCACTTAATTCAATCATAATTCATGGTATATCACATGATAATATGGGTTTACTCTTATTTATCCCACCAATACCCCAGATTTACTATTTAAATTCCATCACTGATTAATATTTGATCAATTTTATCAGTAATGTTTATATATTCACTACAAAATACTTAGTTCTACTATCCATGTTTATGAGTAGGTACACTAAGATTGATATTCTCATATTAATGGATTAAAACCCCTAATTAAAAATTTTAAGAAGCATAGGGGTTCATCTTATCTGGTCATAACAGGGTGGAATGACTCAATATTTCAACAACAAAGGGTTGATCACCTTGGAAGGTTTTGCGATCCTCATTCCTCATATCACAACACCTTGATATTATGATGTCTATATATTTAATGACAATAAACATAATTTACGAAAGTGAAATCATTTCAAATTCATTCATGGTTATGTGGCAGTTTGAGATGATTTGATTAGTTGGTAGAAGAAACTCTCAGACACATGAGGCTGACCCAAGAGATTGCAGTTGGCCACATGAAGATCAGTAGTGGTTAATTGAGGTGATGTGGGTCAACCACTATTAATTGAGGTTAATTATGTGGTCACTTTAGGAAATTGACCCATGAGGGAGGAGAGATAACCAATGGTTGAATGGTCGATTGAAATGTTCCAATACAGTTCATTTGAGTTTCTTCCAAATATTTCTTAGTGTTCTTGGTAGGTGTGTACCTTTACTATTGTACGAAAATTAATTGGGAAAATTAACCAGGGTGAATTAGATTTTAAATCCATCTTATTATAATTTCAATCATTTGAAATATTTTATCATCCACAGTAAATATAAAAATTATTTTTTAAAATGTTTTTTATTATTAATTTCAAAAATAATAAAAAAATATTAAATTAGTGTTAACATTTTCATTCTACGAATAAATTTAATTCCAAAAAGAATGTTATTTTCAATTTATTTAAAATTTCTATCAATAAATAAAATTAAACAATTAACATCATTATAAAATTTAATTCTAGATATGATTATGTAAATTAAAATAAAAATTAAAAAATATACATCATGGATTTTTAAAAAAATAATATTAGCGATTTAATTTAATTCAAAATTATGAAAATACTTAGAAACATAAATTAGAACCATCTAACAATTTAATATCTACATTATCTTCAAAATTGAATTAAATAATTATGTTTCAAAATTTAAAATTTATATATGAATTGATTATTTTAATTCGAAAAATTATATAATATAGTAAAAATTGTAATTAAATAATTTTGTTAAAAAATCACGGATTTCAAAAAATCTATTAAAATAAAAAAATTATTCCAGGATATAATTTATTAATAAGAACATAAAAATAAAATATAGAAAAATTTTCTTTGAATATTTCAGCTCACATCATAATTCTTATGTGTCCTACAGACGTAAACATAGTATCTAGTGGGCTGATCACACTCCAAAAGGGACAAAATGTAACATAATACAAGTGGAATATATAAAAATGGAATAAAATCCTCACTTAGATATACCTCTCAAATTTATCCTAGAATCTTATGCCCCACCCATCTCCATACATGAAACACTTTTCCATAAATGGATCTGAAATGATAGGTAATATTCTTGGGTTGACAAAAAATTTACCACTCAGAACAAGAGGTGAAAACAGTGAATCAATTCCCAGGTCAAAACTAGCGGGAATATTTTCTCATCAAAACCTGATAAAAAACAAGCATAACCCAATAATTCTAATGTCTCAGAAATTCCATGTAATTATTTTTGTTTTCATTGGGATTTTTAATATAAGGGAATTTTACGAGTCTGTAAAGATTAAAGGCGCATGATTCTGAGGCCCGGTGTGCCAGAATGAATTTCTGAACTTTTTTTTAGGTATGTTTCGTAAATGTACCTGTTGGATTTTATAAAATTTCACCCATTGCTCGGAATTAAAATCTGAAGGAATCATTGATCACGCATCGTTGGTTTTTTCTTAAATGGACCTCCACCTCAACCGTAGTAGGTTGAGGGTGCAAGTTAGTTTTTTTTTCACTTTTTGCGGGAAAAATAAAAATAAAAATAAAATCATTTTATTTTTATTTTTGAAACCCCTGAACATGGGTTATGGAGGTTGGGACCACCGAGCACAAACCCTCCCAATTTTAAGTTTATGGTGGGGATAACCTGAACCCTCTAAAATCATTCATTAATATGAAGAGCACACTTGAACTCCCCTTTAATGGGAGATAACCTTTGGTATCCTCCCACATTAAAGGTGCCAACCACATCATAATTAATGAAGACAGTTTAATTTTATGCCAATAATTAAATTGATGAAACACAACATATTGGATAATTTTATTTTTTGGTGGAATTGAGAGAAAGTATTGGAAGAGGAGAACATTGGAGGAATTCTTTTCTCCAATGAAGAACGCTTCTCCAATGAAGAACGTCGACATTCTCCAACGTATTCGACTTATTCCTCCAGACATCCACCTATGTGGGACGTCTTCAATTGACGACCATCATTCTATTCTAATCGACGACAAAAAACAGACGAGGTAGTGGTGTGTTTTAAATTGATCAGTGTTAATTTTTCCCCTCACATTGAATCATTCCCCTTGAGTTGCTTGTTACCGATCTAACACGGAGGGTGCAGGCCAAACAAACATTTCCTGACCCCTCTGTCGTTTTTCCTGAATAGTGTGTTCTTCGCGATGGAAGAAGGTGGCATTATTCTATGGCGAGGATCCAAGAACGGCTAGCCGAACCGGCCACCAACGAAGGCGCGGAGTGTGCCCGCGCCGGGTGGAGAAAATGGAGGCACGGTGGACCACCGCACCTCGGCCGACCCACTGCACCATGACCGATCGCCGTACTATGGCTACCTTGCCGCACCACAGTTGTTACGCCAGACCGTGGCCTCCCCGCTCCCGTGCGCCGCTCTGCGTTCGCCGCGGCCTTCACCACTCCACACCCCTGCGGTATCCGCCGTTTCGCGGCCCCTCCGACCTCTGCCACTCTACAGCCCCCGCCACCTCCCCCACTCTCCGGGACCCACGACCTCTGCTGCCCCCGACATCCACCGCCCCGCTGCCTCACGCCGTCCACGGCCCCCGTAGCCTCCGCCGCTCCATGACCCCTGCGACCTCTTCCGCCACGCGACCTCTTTCCCACCGTGGACTCCGTGGCCCCCTACAGCCTCCACTAATCCATGGCCCCCGTGGCCTCTGCTGCTCTGTGGCCACTGTGGCCCCGCACTGCTTGCGGCCCTAGTGGCCTCCGCTGCCCCACGATATCCATGGCCCCGTGGCCTCAGCGGCTACCCACCTACCCCACGGGACGCTGCCTAGCCCAGGCCGCCCAGCGCGGGCTAGGCCGAACTTTGTGGTTCGGGGTAGGTCAACCCAAAGCGGGTCGGTTGGACCGGAACATGACTAGTTTTGACCCTATACTCTCTGTTGGCCATAACATTGGCACCGGGCATCCGTTTAACGAACTATTAGTGGATCTGGAAACCTCGGAGCGATACAGTCCATTTGGTATACATCACATGAGATTTGGATAAAGTTGGTATATGGTCAAGATGGATTGAGGAAGAATCTAACCGGCCCCTCAAGACTAAATGGTTAATAACTTATAGAACAGGCGTCCGATTGACGCATCGTCTATTGTGTTGATACCCCTAGGAAATGGTAGAACATTGGGATACTTCTTCGTTGGACATAGTGGTAGCTAGAGTATCGACTAGTGGATTAAGGAGTGGAATCTCCAAGAGACAAGCAATCTTAGTTTGGGAACCTAGTAGATTGTTGTGGAGATGTACTGGGATCTTGTGTGGGTCGGACGATGTATCTGAGATTTAATTGGATTCTGTATGGGTCTGATGACATACTAGAGATTTAGTAGGATCGTGTGTGGGTCTGACGACGTACCAAAAATGTACTAGGATCATGTTTCGGTCTGAAGATATACTGAAGATATACATGGATCCTATGTGTGTCTAATTACACACTGGAGATGTACTAGGATCCTGTGTGGGTCTGATGATGTACATGAGATGTACTAGGATTCTGTGTGGGTCCAAGGACGTACCAGAGATATATAATTATCTTATGTGGGTCTGACGACTGACCAGAGATGTACTAGGATCATGTGTGGGTCTGGCAATGTACAGAAAATGTACTAGGATCCTCTGTGGATATGGCGATGTACTGGTGATATACTAGGATCCTGTGCGGGTCTGACGACAAAACGAAGTTTTATTAGGATTATATTTGGGTCTGACGACGTACTGGTGATGTAATAGGATCCTGTGGGGGTCTGACGACGTACTAGAGATTTACTAGGATCCTGTGTGGGTCTGACAATGTACAGGAGATGTACGAGTATCATGTATGGGTCTGACAACGTACCAGAGATGTACTAGGATCTTATGTGGGTCTGATGACATACTAGATATGTACTAGGATCCTGTGTGGGTCTGATTATGTACTGAAGATGTACTAAAATCTTGTCTGTGTCTGACTATGTTCTACAATCCTTAGGGTTTCTGCTTCGTAACCGAGTAAGATGAATTATTAGTTACATCTAATCATCTCTACTACTATACTTAAGTTATTCTTGGTGTGAGAAGAGTCTGTACCTTGTGGTAGTTTCTTTTGTTATAATACCATGGTGGTATTTTCTGTGTGGCATACCTATGTGCTACTAACCATTGTGGTATCCCATCCTTTGTGGAATAGTTGAGCATTGGGCTTTGTGTTAGAATTTGTGTTTTCTTCATGATTGAGATTGGTATAATTGATAACATATGAATATGTATGGGAATATACCTATGTAGGTTTGTCAGTTGGTTTAATGTCTTGTGGTTTATCATTTGGGGATTATCTGAGACCTTGAGGGTCTCAGGGTCCCTACTAAGAATCGCTATAATCAACCCTACATGGGCTATGCCTGCACCTTATTGCGTTTGGTGTAGATGACAGACAGCGCTGATCGAGGTTGAGGGTACCAGGTATAGACGGTTCCCAGAGGTGGACCATATGGTGTGTTAGTACGTAGAGGATATGGGCGGACGTGGAGTACTGAGGATCCAATCTGTACCTACCATTTAGGTAGGATCCTCAGAAAATGGCTCATTAGCTGTCTTTCTATTTCATCAGTTGTATTTTATTTTAGTTGTACCAGTATCTTTACTGTTGGGCATGTATTTCCGCCCCTATTACTTTCTAGACTCTTTTTGTGATATAGTATAATTGTGTTCATATCTTTCTGTGTGATAGGTTTAATGGGATTATAGTGTATATAGGTAACGTCTTCATCATTTTAGTGAATACAACATTCGGTGCTTGTTTCCATCCCCTGACCTAGGGAAGCCGGGCTTGGGGTAGTCACGGTATGGTCCCTGCGGAACATGTCCTGGAAAACTAGTATCAGAGGAGTCGGTTCAACCGTATAATATATGACTCTTAAATTTCTTTTAGCGTCAATTGTGTTAAGCATAGTGAGTGTGGTTATCAGTTTGGGGAAACCTGTGTTGGTTTGGCGGTCGACGTATCCATACACCAGGACTCTGACTTTTGATTTCTGACTCAATGCCTGAAAAAACATAATGTATGTGTGTTTTCAAGAATTTTCGTTGTGATATCTTTGAGTCAACTCACCAGGTGTAACATATTGACTGTGTTGCACCTTTTTATTTTCAGAATGCCTCTACATAGACAACCAGCTAGGGTTCCAGATATAGTACGCACTGATTGCCCACCGAGCGATGAGTCCTTGGTGTAGGGCCCTCTTCCATTAGAGGCACCAACGGAGGAACCAGCAGTACCATTACCAGTTGGTCTACTGATTCCACCAGCCCCAACAGTAGAGGGTAAACACTACTTGATTACATTGCATGAGTTCCAGTGCCAGAGGCCACCCAGGTTCAGGGGAGAGATAGACCCAGAGAGTTTAGGATTTGCTGGAGGCTGTAGTGAGAGTCTTCTGGATGGTGGGGACACTAGATGAACTCATGGTGATCCTTACCAACATCCTTCTACAGGAATCAGCATGAAAACGGAGGAGATTGAATCTCTAGGATCATGATGTGGTGACTCTTATCTGGGTAGACACCGAGAGCCTAATTTGGGAAGAGTTTGTTCCATCGAATCTTCGCGCAATGCGCGTACCAGAGCTTCTACATGTGCAGTAGGGAAGGATGACTGTGGCCCAGTACTCATAGAGGTTCACTGAACTCTAACACTACTCCACTTATATGGTGCATGACCCATTCACCAAGGCCCAAACCATTGAGCAGGAACTTATGAGAGAGAACAGGGGTTCGAGGATTTCTCGCAGAAACTCGACGCAAGCGGGGGTGTTAGGTCGAGCCCTCTTAGTAGAGAGTTTTCTTGCCGAGCAGTCACGAACAGTGAGACCCACCACCAGTCATCACATAGCGGAGTCTTCTATAGATGGAAGAATATTGATATCATAGAGGTCCAAGAGGACCAGACCTATAGGTGGACGACTACATGATTCAGGGTGGGTTGTGCTGGGCACCTGAGAAAAATCCAGTCATGCCAGGTGTGGGAATTGTTATGCATGCGAAGGGTAGGGTCACATGGCTCGTGAATGTCCAACGCAACATACGTATGATCAGTTGAAAGTTTAGGGACCACCCAGGCAAGGAGAGAGGTTCAAATGAGGAGGTCCACAGGGAGCATACATACATGGGAGAGGAGTTGGTCGTGCAGCTGGCAGTGGTCGACGATTCGAGATGTTACTGCCACCACCACTATGTGGTCCACCCTGACCACAAGGAGTAAGAGGGTAGGGGTGATATCAGCTCCAGGAAACTAAGACCTACGATCACGATTCCCCAGAGTTGATACGAGGTACAACTTGCATCCAATCCACCTTAGCTGCTGTAATTATAGACCCAGGTGTCAGTCATTCTTTTATTACCACTACCATCCTTTGGAGCATGGAGATTCTGAAGGACATGTTAGACTGATCCTTACATCTAGTGAATTCTATGAGAGATGATTCAATGATTACGCACTGATTTTGGTAGTGTGATCTTACTCTAGGAGGAGATATAATTAACTGGGATCTCTTAGTAGCGGCGTCGAGGCCTTACCACATCATCTTGGGTATATACTCATTATTTATAGTCCATGCTATGATTGACTATATTAGGAACAGAGTGCGGTGTGTCCGCATGGATGTGACTAGTATAACCTTAACCGACAAGAAGGGATCCTTTTCATTATAGTGTGGACTTACCCAGATGAGAGTGCAACCGATCACATATCAGTTCTCTAGACTTACCCTCAGAGTGGTTGATGTTGGGAGTCCGAGCTACCGTATAGTGGTGGAACAGTACACTGATGTCATCCCTAATGATGTTTGGGGTTTACCTCCTCATAGAGAGGTGGACATTTACACTGACTTGTACCCTAGAACGACACCAATATCTAAAAAAACTTATCAGATAGATCCTGCAGAGCTTCGTGAGCTTTAGGTACATTAAGAGGACTTACAGGGGAAGGGGTTCATTCGGCCCAATGTTTCTCCTTGGGCAGTCCTGATTTTCTTCTCCATGAAGGTGACTGGGATCATGAGACTTTTTGTTGAATATCAGTGCCTGAACTAGGTGACTGTGAAGAACAAGTACCCACTTCCAAGGATTGATGACCTATTTGATCAGATGAAGGGAGCAGTATGGTTCTTGAATATAGACCTCAGACCACTCTATCACCATCTTAGAGTGGGAGACAAGAATGTGTAGAAGACGACTTTCAAATGTCAGTACGACCATCACGAGTTTTGGGTTAAGACATTTGGCATAACTAATGCCCCAGTAGTGTTTTATGGGACTCATGAACATGATCTTTCAGCAAAACCTTGATCACTATGTGGTGGTCTGCTTTTATGAAATTCATATATACTCAGCTATATAGGAGGATAATTACTATCATTTGAAGGTAGTTCTATACACACTCCAAGAGAACTAGCTTTATGGTAAGCTCTCTATGTTCTAGTTATGGATCTGAGTGGTTCACTTTCTGGGACATGTAATCTCAGAGGGTGGAGATGCAGTGGATCCAGTGAAGATTGAGCTAGTACATGCTTGGGAGCCACCCAGAAGTGTGAAAAAGGTATGAAGTTTCATGGTTTTGGCTGAATAATACCATAGATTTGTTCTAGATTTCCCCAGAGTTGTAGCACCACTATCATCATTGACGAAGAAGGATCCACCCATTGTGTGCTCGGAGAGATGCCCACCGATTTTTCAAGAGTGGAGGCAGAGGATGACAAGTGCTCACATCTTGAGGCTTCTGTAGAAGGGAATAGGGTACACAATCTACTACGACACATCAAAGACTAGGCTCGGATGTGTCCTGAGTCATGAGTGAGAAGTGATCACATATGGTTCTCTATAGCTGAGACAACATGAGAATAACTATGCTACCCATGACCTGGAGATATCAGTAGTGGTATTCTCCTGGAATATGTGTTGACATTACTTGATTGGAGAACATTTTACATTGTACTCTGACCACAAGAGTCTCAAGTATATCTTCTCTCAAAAGGGCCTGAGCTTGAGACAACGACGTTGGAATGAGTTCTTCCAGGACTATGACTTTGAGATAGTCTATTTTCCTGGGTAGGAGAACATTGTAGCAGATGCACTCACCAGAAGATATAGTATATAGATACTTAGTGAGGCGACGTAGCAGCTGGCCTTTTTACAGATATCCTTTGTGAATCGGGATGGAGAATCTTTATTTCAGGCTCTTACAGTCACTATCTCACTTCTTCAGAGAGTCAGGGAGGTGCAGTGTGGGGACATTGACTCAGAGGTTCTACGTGCATATATATCCAGTTTACATGAAATTGATGTATTTTTTGATGGTGGGGAGCACGTCATCCTCTTTAAAATATGTACCATGGTACCAGTATCAATTTAGGAGGAAGTACTGAGGGAGTTCCACACCTCCCCTCTAGCAGTTCATCCATGAGTGGCAAAGGTGTACCAGGATCTCTAACGACAACACTGGTGGCTGGGAATGAAGAGAGCTATAGCAGAGTTTGTCTTTCGTTGCATCACTTGTCAGCAAGTGAAGGTGGATCATCAGGTACCAACAGGCTTGGTTCACCCTTTGAGGTTCCAGAGTAGAAGTGGGAAGAGATTTCCATGTACTTAGTTACAAACCATCCACATATATTCAATGTTCATGACTCTATCTAGATGATCATCGACCAACTCACCAAGTAGGCCCACTTCCTACCGATTACAGAGCAGGGTTCAGTAGAGAGCTTGTGACTCCTATACGTGCTCAAGATTATGCAGCTACAAGGAGTACCCTTGAACATTGTTTCTGATCATGATACACATTTCAATTCCTGTATATGGAAGGGGTTTCAGGAGGATTTCAAGTGGAAGCATCATTTGAGCACTGCCTTCCATCATCAGATGGATAGCCAGACTGAGTAGACCATTTAGGCTCTGGAAGACATGTTGTGTGCTTGTGTCCATGACTTCATTCGTAGCTGGGAGGTTCACTTTCCTTTGGTGGAGTTTGTATACAACAACAGTTATCTCTCCACCATTGGGATGGATCCTTTTGAGGAATTGTATGGGAGACTTTTCAGATCACCTTTGTGCTAGACTGTCCTATGGGTGTGAGCACTAGTAGGACAAGAGATGTACATGCTACCACAGAGAAGGGGAAGATCATCCAGGAGCCGATGAAGACTGCACAGAGTAGGAATATTTCTTATGCCGATAAGAGACAAAGACCACTAGATTTCAAGGGTGGTAACCATATCTTTCTACGAGCCTCACCTTGAAGAGGTTTGTAGAGATTTGGCCAAGGCGGAAAGTTATCTTCGAGGATCATTAGACCCTTCTAGGTCCTTTGTAGAGTTGTAATGGTGGATTACCACCTAGATGTTTTCCCTCAGTTGCATCGGGTTCATGACGTCTTCCACGTATCTCATCTGAAGAGATACATGCATGACTCTTCTCACATCATCGACCATGGAGAGCTGGACTTCGATGATTGGGTGACGTTTATGGAGGTTCCAATAGAGATCATGGATCGACAGAAGTGAATCCTACTTGGGTGGTCGATACATCAAGTGCGTGTTCGCTAGCAGCACGGGAACCTCTGGGAGAGCACATGAGAGTGAGAGGCTCAGATTCATGCACAGTACTCGCACTTGTTTTCTTAATTTTGGGATGGGACGTTTATGGATTCGAATCCTTGATGTGGAGAGATTGTACAGACATAAAAAGTACATTTAATTTTTTTTGTTTTCATTGGGTTCTTTAATATATGGGAATTTTACAAGTCTGTTAAAATTAACACCGCATGATTCTGTGGTCTGGTGTGCCCGGAATGAATCTATGAACTTTTTTTCGGGTACGTTCAGTAAACATATGAGTGGGATTTTCTAAATTTTGAACCGGTATTCAGAATTGAAATCTAAGGGCACCATTTAACTTGTAGTACCAGTTTTCACTTAAGGATACCTTCAACACAACATCAGTAGGATGGGGGTGAAAGTTTGTTTTTTTCACTTTTCTTAGGAAAAATAAGAAAAATTATTTTATCAATTTATTTTTATTCTTGAAACCCCTCAAAATGAGTTATGGAGGATGGGACAAAGGATCCCAAAACAACCCAATTTTAATTTATGGGTGGGGACCACCCGTACCCCCTAAACTCCTTCTATAGTATGGAAATAACTCTTGAACTCCCCTTTAATGGGAGATAACCAGCGATATCCTTCAACATTAACGGTACCAACAACATCATAATTAATTATGTCAATTTTATTTTGTACTAACAATTAAATTGATGAATCAAAACATATTGGATACTTTTCTTTTTTGGGTGGAATTAGGAGAATGGATTGGAAGTGTTGAACCTTGGAGGAATTCTTTTTCTCTAACGAAGAATGCTTATCCATTGAAGAATACTGACATTCTACAACGTCTTAGACTTCATTCATGGAACATCGTCCAACGTGGGACATCTTTAATCGACGATTGATATTCCATCCTCATCGACAACAATAAATTAACGTGGTCGGGGTGTGTTTTAAATTGATCAATGTTAATTTTCCCCTAACATTGAATCATTCCCCTTGAGCTGCTTGCTACTGCTCTAACATGGATAGTGCAGGCCAAACACACATGGCCTAAACCCCCCACCATTATTCTTGAATAGTGTGTTCTTCACGATGGAAGAAGGAGTCTTTGTGCCACGATGAAGAATGTAGAGGGGTTGGCCAAACCGGCCTCTGATTAAGGCGTGGAGCGTGACCGCACCGCCCTGAGAGGACAGAGCCACGGAGGACCGCTGCACCGTATGGCGGCCGCCCCGCTGGATCACGGCCTCCGCACCTCCTCGCGCCGCCCAGTGGCCCTCGCGACCTCGGCCGCATCATGACCCCTGTGGCCTCCGCCGCCCCGAGGCCTCGCACTACCCGAGGCCTCCGCGACCCCCATGGCTTTCATGGCCCCCGTGGACTCAACCTCTCTACGACCCCCAAGTCCTCTTCCGCCCTACGGCCTTGCGCCGCCCGTGGCCTACGTAGCCCCCACGGGATCTATGGCGCCATGAATCCTGCGACCTCCACCGCCCCATATCCTCCATGGCCCCACACCACCTGTGACCACCCCACCACTCTGCAGGCTGCCCAGCAGGCCTGGGCCACCTTCCCCGGGTCGGACGAGGCCTGATTGGGTCGGTTTGGTCTGACCCGTTTAGACCAGACTCCGATCAGTTTCGTCCCTATACTCTTATTTGGCCATGAAATTTTCACTGGGCATCCGTTTGACGAACCGTCAGCGGCGACAGAATTCTTGGAGTGACACAGTCCCTTTGGTATACCCCATATGAGATTTGTATAAAGTTCAGATATAGTTAGGTAGGACCGAGCACAAATCTAACCTGTCCCACAAAACTAAAAGGTTAATTAATTACACATCGGGTGTCCGATTGACGCACTGTCTATTGCGTTAATATCCCTATGATGTGGCTAAACATTGGGATACTACTTTCCAGACTTCGTTAAAGTTGGAGTATCGACCATTTTCTTGAGGAGTGGACCCTCCCAGAGAAAACCAAGATTAGTGCGGGAACCCTGTAGCTAGCTATGGTAATGTACTAGCATCCTTTGTTGGTCTTAAGATGTACCAGAGATGTAATAGGATCTTGTGTGTGTCTAACAATATACTAGAGATGTACAAGGATCCTGTCTAGGTCTAACGACATACTAGACATGTACTAGGATCTTGAGTGGGTCTAACGACGTACTGAAAAATGTCTTAGGATCCTGTGTGGGTCTGACGACGTACTACGATCATTCGTGGGTCTGCCTCTTAACAGATTAAGATGAATTAGTAGTTACATAAAATCATCTCTACTATTGTACTTAAGATATAACTCGTGTGAGATGAGTCTGTACCTTGTGGTACATTGCTTCACGAAAAACCTTGGTTGTATTCTTCTATGTGGCTTACCTGTGTGGTACATACCTTCGTGGTATCCCTTACATTGTGGAAATGTTGATCATTGGGATTTGAATTTGAATCTGTGTTTTCCTTATGATTAAGATGGGTATTCATAATAAATTAGGTATATGTATGTGCATATACATAAGTTGGGTGTTCTGTTGATTTCATGCCTTGTGGTTTATCATTTGTTGATTATGTAAGACTTTGAGGGTCTCGGGGTCCCTAATGTTTACCGTTATACTCACACCTTCACGGATTATGCCCACACCATGTTGTGTTTGGTGCAGAAGATGGATAACACATATCGAGGTTGAAGGTACTAGGTTTGGACAGTGCTCGGAGGTGGCCCATTCGGCATGTTAGTACAAAGAGGAGACGAGCATATGTGGAGTACTGAGGAGCCTATATGTACCTACCCATTAGGTAGGACCTCGGAGGATGACCCAATAGCTGTCTTTCCCTTTCTACAGTTGTATAGTATTTTAGTTGTACTTGTACCTTTACTGTTGTGCTTGTATTCCAACCCCTCTTACTTTCAGGACTATTTTTTCTATACAGTTTACTTGTGTTCGTATCCTGCTGTGTGATTGGTTGCGTGTGTTTATAGGGTATAATGGCAATTCCTTCTCTGTTTTAGAGAATACACATTTCAGTGCTAGTCGCTAGGTCCAGGACTATGGAAGGCGGGCTTGGGGTAGTCATGGTATTGGCCGTGGTGGATGGGTCGTGACAATAATAATGTAACATCAAGGGGAATAATTACAGTGTGAAAAAGTAAATAAATTTATATAAAATCTAAGAGTATCCGCACAGAAACATGAATAGAATTCTACAAAAAACATTACTAGTGGGAATAACATCCCTTTCTATGTGATTTATCATTAAACGTAAAATAATCCCTAGCCTAGCAATGTAATACATGATTTGGAATTATATCTAATATCATTGGTAACAATGGATTTATGTCTTTCCCATCCTCTTCCACGTAAGATTAACATAATGTATGTGTGTCCTTACTCTATTGGTAATTCCAAATATATATATGTATAAAATGCCTCATCAGCATAATATTGGGTAACATAGAATATTTTACCATACCACATTAATAATATAGCATTAATGTCATTAAATTCCATAATATTAACTAATATGTAGTGGCACATCACAAGTTTCAATAAGAAATATCGGGGTGAATGGGAATTCTATCCCAGACTAGATCATACAAATTAAACATGTGGAATCTCACAGAACTCATAAAAACAAAACACAATAGGGCATGAAATCCCGTAAACATAAGAAATATCACATCATAATATAATACAAAACCTAGATAAAATAATGAAAATAAGTTATATACAATTTTTCATACCATCCAACTCACTTTTAAGTCTATCCAAGGACACTCCTCACATTTTAATCTTATTTAGTGTGGGAGGAATACTAACCACACACACTAATCAAACATGTTAATAGGATCAAATAAAACTGAATGGTTTTATCATACTCATTCCTTATGCCAAAAAATCATAGTTACCCACACCCCCTATGTAATAAATTAAAACTAAGCTATGAATGATCCAAAACCATTATCAAATACATAATATGAAAATTTCTATATTCTATTTTCCCATGAAATTGAGTAACTACTAGACATGGAAGACAACAATATATAATATGCCAACTCATATATTCATTATTCCCTAAAATAGACTAAAAAGTTTGAATGAATACTATACATTTCATTCATTCTGGTAGTTTAACAAATCATGTGTCAATCAACTAAGAATTACCATGAATTATAGTATTATATTTAAAACATTGTCTTATATTCATTTTCTTCATTAAAAAGATAAAAAATTTCATGTTGTTTGAGCTCTATAGAAGGGAATGATTAAAAAAATACCCAACTGTCCTATGATTATCCATGCTACAGTTCTTGGACATGAAAGGTATCAATATCTAGATTCTATCATTCAAGGTATCTAACTGACTTTGCATATTTGTGGTTCATAATAAAATTCCACCCTTTGTATATCAAGGAACATATTTCAGTCCATGTTATAAAATTTAGCAGGTCGATCTGAATAATAAATATAAAATTATTATTCATGAGTAGATTTTTTGAATTACATGTAATTATTTTCATATAGTAATATATTCTATTCATACTATTCTCAACATACCCTCAAAACTCATAATAATTAATGACTATCATTGATTAGGGACTACAAAAAGTCTTTTGTTGAGCGGATATTATCATATGAATTTTAAATTAATATTCAAAAAATAAAAATTAATTGATGATAAATGTTGGTTTCCTTAATTGTAAAACCACGATATATTTTACAACAATTACATCTATTATGTCATGAATATTATAACAAGAGACTCAATATTAACATCCATAATTCAATTCACTTAAATTTTCTTCAGAAAATTTTCTATTTTTTTCAGTACCAACCAAATTGTCCTTTACATCACCTCTCTCAATAGTCTCTCTAATGATATTGTATTTCTAAAGGATGTCTTTGATAATTTAATAATACAAGTGTTATTTGAACTACAAAATAGATCCATTTTTAACAAATTAAATATCAACAAATCCATAAATTCTATGAACTACAACAAGTTTTGTGATTACAATTTTTATCTAAAAAACAACTTTCAAAAAATTTGATATAGTTATTTACTATTCATTGGTTTTCAAATCCTCTAATCCTTATTTTTTATGCCTCTTCAAATGGATAGGTCCACAATTTATGAAAAAAAGTAATCTAGGTAGAGATTTCATATTATTCATATAGAATTAGACTATGACACTAGTGTAGCCTCTTATAATGGTCTTATCCTCATTTCCAAAGACCTTGAATATATAATTAATTATTTTTATGTTATTTAGTATATTATTAATTGAAATGTAGTGACTTTAAATATGATTTTATTTTTATATACTTTTTCTTAATGTATAATAGAGTGATGGTCAAGTACATTAAATGGAATCGATAATAGATCATGTAGATTGCACATAAAAAATGATCTCTATTTTTAAAATAATTAGATATAATATGATTATTCATATGATTAATTCCATTAGGAATCCATTTTGAGTTATCTATACTAAGATACTTTGACCCATTGACAATATAAATGTTTATAATTCACCTACGAAATATATTATAAATATTTCTTGATATTTATACCAAGTACACATGCTAATTTCACCATGTATTTCTTCTAAAGATCCTTCCCAAACACACATGTATAGTTTTTAAATTTAGTTTATCATTTCCCATAATGATTATTTCACCCGCATAAAAGATTTAAATTAATATAATGGATAGATTTATTATCTTTTATAATATAGAATCATATTCAATTTCATGAAACTAAACTATTTAATTGTATCATCAAATTGGATGTTCAAACATTGTGATTCATTTGTGAGTCCATAAATGGGCTATTAATACATAAAAACATTTCAAAATCATTTGGATATGTAAAACATAAGATTTTACCACATAAAAGTGTTTCTGAAATATATATCATATATCTCATAATCATAATATGTTGATATATCTGTAATATTTTATTGGAATTAATCATCCCAACATGGATAACATTTTATTCATTCTTAATACATGGATTTTTTTACAACCCTTAACCACCAGGAAATATTTATCCCTATAAAAACCCACTAAGACGCTATGAGTGTCACCTTTTAAGGTGCATCGAAGATGTTACAAACATGGTTAGTGAAAATGAATCCCATATTATAATTCATGGAATTTATCCATTTTGTAGAATTAAAACACTCAATAACCACTCAACATGTAGTAGATTCATTCTCTATGAATATTACTTCATCATAATTTAAAAAATTAAATACATATTACTCAATATATAGATGAAATATTCTATATATACTAGGTTCTTTTGTAAATCTATATTCTTCTTATTCAACAGCTATTTACTGAAAAATATCAACTACCATTTCAAGGACACTTCCAAATTCAAATTCATGATCTTCTCCAAGATCAATAATCCTCTCATCGACATCTTGAATAATATATTTATTCCTAACACATATACCAATTTATACAATAAACATATTTTTCTTAGTAAGATCATAGAACTCATATCCCAATGTTTCTTTGGGATAAGAAAAAAGCATCTATTTTATTTTGAGTTATGTTTACTAGGAAATATACATCCCACATATGATTATCAACCTAGATCCATATAAAATTAAATTTGGGATATATCATAGTCAATTTATTATATATTTTTTGAAGAATACATAATTTAGAATACCGTTAAGATGATGTAAAATATTTTCTAGTGAATACACATAGAAATATCAAGGAAGGTCACATTGAATCATTGTTGATAAAACCATTCCAAGAAGGGTATGATTTTTCTTATTAGATACGATATTCCACTATGGTATACTCAGAGGAGTGAGTTGTAATGTAATTACACCATACCTGATATATCTAGTCAAATGCATGATTAAATATTCACCACATAGATCAGATCATAGAATTTTAAAAAAAATACTATATTTATTTTATTTCTTCATTTCAAAACTCATTGAACTTATAAAAAATGTATAACTTTTAACTCATCAAAATCACAAATCATTATAGGCTAAAATGAACAACAGATATTACCAAGTACCTATTACAAACACATTCTTCAATACTCTGTGGTCCATATGAATCATTATCTATTATATCCAATAGTTTATTTAAACATTAATCGTTAACACTAAAAGGATCGTTGTTTATTTTATTCTAATGAATAATATTTCCACATATCAAATGATTCAAAATTGAATGATTCCATCATTCCATTTACACAATTATTTTTAATGGATTTATCAATCATATTTATAAGGAGACAATGAAATACATAAGTGTGATTTTAATCAACCTTCGCTGTATTATTTTAAATGATATGTATAATGTTATTCATAACAAAACTATTTAATAAATTTTACATATATTTCAAATTCCATAAAAACATTCATTCAAAGGCACAGACACATAAATAGAATAAAAAATATCCTTAATAATGAATTAAACTCATATTTTATAGACAATGTGTCAAAATAATATTTTTATTTGATTGGAAAATAATTATATATTTTCAATTATATATTTTACCCACTAGTTGGATTTAATTAAATGTGTCGACCTGTATTTTAGAATGTCTTTCCCCATTCCTAGCCTGAAAATAAAAATCACATTTCTTCAATAATAATATATTTTTATTCTTATTCTTATCAATAAAAAATGTGTGATTCACACCCAGTAACTAATACCCATGAGATAGAGTTGGAGGAAATGATTTATATAATATTCAAATCAATGTTATTATAATTCTTAGAATTGAGAATATTTCTCATCCTTAGAGAGTAAAATATAATTATTTCATAGTCCATATATATAAGAGACATAAAAATAATGTCCATGATTCATTACAAAATATTTATCATTTAAAAATCAATAGATGATTATCATATTGTATATCCTTATATTCAACTATTCAAGTTCTCCATCATCCCATCATATCACATATGATTCTTAGATTGTTTTCCGTATAACCCTTAAACCAAATCCATTAAATGGTATCAATCAAATATATTATTATGGTTTTATAATCTATTTATGGTTTCCCTACTATTTTTCACCTAAGGCTCCTAGTTTAATATGTGCATATAATATTATTAATGTCTTTTATAATCAATACACCATATATTAAATAATAAATGAGCACCCAACATTTGAATTAACTAACATATTGGATGGTTGAGGTCATGAAATTTTCTTAAAGTTGGTGGAATATCAAATTTATTATATAAGGGGTTTTATTAGTCTCACATATCTTATATATATTTCATTTATATTAAATTCAGAAATATTTAATCACATCCAATATGTATTATCTCATGTATTAGTCCTTTATGTATTCACGATTATATTTTTTTTGTAATCAATAATCTACACAGAAAATAATTTTTTTTTGAACTAGTTTATTAATTTAAAATTTATTAGAGAGGAAATAAAGTTGATAAGAGTAGTTCATTTGTGAAGTATAAAATTTCATGCAACTCAGGGTTATGTGACCCCATAAATAGATGTACTATTAAAGAACTAACTTGTTTTAGAATGATAAAATTTCAAAATACATCCATTATTACAAGATATAGATACATTAATACCACTCAATTAATCAATTTTATGATTTGGCCATTAGGATTCATAATTTAAGAGATTTTGAGGCTTTCATCTTGCATTAGCCCCACATATGTTCTTTTTGAAACCTGAAAAATATTGCATGGATTATTATAGACAAGGTATTGTGAAGATTATATCATGAAGGTCCTTCAATGAATTTTTTTATCTATTTTTTTCATAAATCTATCTAATAAGGAACACACTTCGCCTAAATAGTGATTTTTCATGAAAATAGATGTTTCACCCAACCCAAAACCTACATGAAACACACTGTATGGATAGGAAATGGAGGCCCAACTGTCTCAGAACCCATATCCATTTATTTTATGTAATTTGGGACCAAGAAAAAGATGAATTGAGATTACTATTTTAGATGCCACATGTATTAATGTTATCAAGGATTTTCATGAATGAACCCATTTCATTTAGAGTTGACAGAAAAAAAATTTAATATATGTTTCATCCCAATATATTCCTAGTGGTTTTGTAATTATATTCACCAACCCCAAAAAGAAGAGACATGCATAAATCCTAAAAAAATACATTATAAATTAGAGTTTCACCACATCCCTCCTTCTATGCGTAAGCCCCAGACATGTTATAGTTGACAATCCATACACTGTTTCATTCAATGATCCTTGTCTATACTAGAAATAAAATTAATAATACCCAACTAATACCTTGATGTTTCCCATCAACAACCCATATATATTTACATCAGGATATTAAACAACATGCACTGGTCTTATGAGATGAAATTAAGCAAGGAATATAGAACTAAACATGTTTTATTATTATTAAAGCAATACATGTAGGCCTACTCTTTGATATTCAATCTAGATATCCTCACTATCCCATATCTCTCATTAGAGATGGTACCACTAGAGTCTGATCAACATCATCAAGTGTTCCAACCTACCAAACTTCATCTCTAAATAATAATTTTTTTACAAAATAACCCGAGGAGTATAAATAGATTCTTCCCCACTAGACTCTATACATTGAGGTTAATAAATATTAGTATCCCTATAGGACAGTAAAAAAGGATTTTTCTTATAGGGAATTAAACCATGGGTGTCCTTATAAGACTCTAGACCATAATCATACCGAAAATACTCTAAACCATGAGAACATTCCTCTTACTCTAAACTATGACCATCCCCATAGGACTATAAAATATGATCATCGAGAGAAGAATTTAAGTCAATAGAATCATTTTATGACATAAAACTGTGGGTTTTCATCATAAAGTTTAATTAATTAGTGTCCACAAGGGTTAATAAGCATTGAACACCCCCACATACAACAAGCTATGTTCCTTGGAGAAATGTCAAAAATTTATTCTATGATGAGTATATGTTTTCTAATGTTATGATCATGGGATTACATAATAAATGATCCTTGTATGAATTTGTGTTAAGAATAGTTTTCTTTATGTGATGATCACAAGCTGCCTCATCTTTCAGAAATAATTGCCATTGTTTGATAATATTTAGATACCCTACATTCATGTCATGAAGAAGATAAAATAGATTCTCATGATGCCCGAAATACATTATGGAATGATCTTATCCAACTAATTTGTCCAACATGATAATTATTTTAATGTATTAATTAATAGTAACACTCTAATATTTTTTTGAAATATATTTTTTCAATTAATTTAGACATTCTGATATTTTTTTATTTCACAAAACACTTAATATATATTTTTATACGAAAGAACAATGGTTGGATTTCATTATAAACACCAAAAAGATAATCTTATGCTACATGAAACTCTTATATTTTTTTTGGTACATGAAAAACTATTTTTGGCTTGTATTACACAGAATTAATTTTTTTTTCATAACTTGTGTTACATGAAAGATGGAGTTTTACCAAAATAAAATATAATATTGTTATTATAGATACCACCTATCTGTTGGAATATAAATTACAGAAAATATTAACTAAATTATGAAAAGAATATCTAAACATGTCTATAAAATGAATCCTTTGGTTCTTAATTTTATTGAGATGACTGTAAGAATTATTTGAAAAGAATTATTCTAATTTTATAATAAAATTATTTTTCTATGTGAAAACACCATTTTTTACTAATAAATAAAATAAACAACTACTGAAAAATGTTATCAAAATATTTCCATATATGAAATATTCGGTAAAAAAATTTGGATTCCCCTCCAATATATTTTTTATTCTTAATGTGATAATAAATAAATTTGTATAAATAAAATGATGAATTTTTTAAAAGTGTAATTTTAAATCATTTTAATGGAAAACCAATATTCATCTTATTTTTGTCACATTTAAAAATTATTTTTAAAAAATAGATTTTTTAATTTAATTTAGTATATAAAAATTGAATTTTGGTGAATTTTTTGTATTTTTCTGAAAAGTATCTTATTTTGATGAATAGTGAAAAATACTAAATTTTAATTAAAAAAGTTTTTTTTTCTAAATAATTTATAGTGTTTAATTGTAATATTGATAATTTTTAAATAATAATAGATAAACTTCATACCATTTAATCCAATTTAGGGTGCTTGAATCAATTAATTATTTAATTTGGATAAAACATATTTCAATATTTAGTATGCTTTCACTTTGAAAACTACTTTTCTAACTCCATCCAAGAGATTAATTTTTAATAATTTTTATCACATTTTTTTACATTAAAAAATGGATTCTATTATCGGAATATTATGGGAAAAAATTCTTAAATATATCCCTTCTATTTTTAGTCAAATTGAATAGTAAATTTAGTAATTTTTATTAACATAGATAAGGGAAAATCCAGTAATTATGGGTTAAAATAATACTATAAATATTATAAAACTATAACAAAAAAATCCCAAATATTATTTGATGGTGTTAACTCAACCCGTATTACATAGGAATTGAGATATAATTATTTAATGGATACATTTCCATGAAAATGGATTAAATATTATTAAAATCAATGAGAGTGACAAAATTTCAAACTCTTACTTATAATAAGTTAATTATTTTTAATATGGGGATAAATAGAATATAATGATGATTATATAATTTTATGAATTTTAAAAGCATTATCTAAATGGTGGTGTTTTATTTTTAAATTTTATTTCAGAATTAAATTTAATAAATATTTAAATCATCCTGATACATTTATTATACAATTGTTGAAGTAATCAATTATTTAATATTGTATATATTAAAAGAAATATAATTTTACTTAATTATGGAGATTCATGAATTTTATATGTTTATATGACATGTTATGTGTGTAGTAATTATATTTTTTGAATTTATATTGTTTTAATTATTTTCTTAAGGTCAATGTTATAAATAGTGTCAAAATTGACTATAATGTTATTTATTTCAAAAAATATTGTATTAAATTATTTAAATTTTATAAAAATACTAAAAAAATTTGGATAAATCATGTTCTAAAATTTAATAAATTTTCCATTTATGGTTCAGTTAACATCTTATAAATAAAACACTCAAATTTTTAATATAAGAATTTTTTCCCTTTTTAATTTTAAAATAGGTTAACTAGGTGTTAATAAAAAGATAAGGATAATACATACACCAAAACTAGTATAAAATCTATTGGTTTTTGGTATTGACACGCAATAAATCTTTATATTTTAAAATAATTAAAATTTTATTTATTTGGATTGAGATATAATTTATTACACTTTAATCTTTTGAGAAACTCAAAAAAGTGACCCTCCACTCTTAAAATAGGGAGCATATTATTATATTTCAAAAAAATCCAGAACATATTTTTTTTTATAAAAAACATAAAAAATATACTCTCAAATTCCTTTTCATCATCCTACAATTCTTTAAATGGTATATAAATCAAACTAAATAAATCCCTTTGTGTAAATCAAAAGGGGAACCCTAAAGAAATGGTTACATTCATCAACAAACATTTTTGTTTTATTTCATCCACAAACCACATCTTTTTTTATTATATATTAAAAAAATATCCTTAAAATACTTATATTTTTTTATATAATGGGTACAATATATATTACACACACTTACATCAAATGGGATACACAATCATTGTTCATTAGTATGGCAAACAATCGCTGTGTAAACCAATGTCATCTGTTATTCCATTTATAGCTTTCAAGGATCGGAATAATGATAAAATACATGTTTTTTATGATATATAAAAAATTAGGAATTATAAAAATTTATGTAATTATTTTATAACACATAAATTAATTATTTACATTTTTGTGAATATTATAACTTTGTTTGTGGTCGTGTGTACTACCACCTCCTCAAAGTGATGAGATTCATTCACAGGTTTCCTTAAATTTACAAAGGTAGATTTTAATGAACATATATTATTTACATGAATTAATAATCGAATAATAATAATATTATATATATTCCATTTACCTTCTATATTTCAAGATGAGAAGAAAATGTAAATAAAATATTCATGCATATGTATGACCTACTATCTTTAAGAACATTGTATTTTAATTTCTAATTATATATTTTATATATTTTTATAAATATATATATAATGAATATAAATTATATTTTTATACTTTTTATCTTTCTTGATATATTTAAATAATTATGTATTTAACATAAAAAAAATAACAATTCAAAACACCTGTAAAAACCAAGCATATATTACCCAAAGCATAATATTAACATGGAATTATTAATAAACAGGTTATATAATGTCCTAATAATATCATATAGGGAATTAAATATAATAATATGGTCTATAGATATATTTATAATAAACTTATATTGATTATACATGATTTTTTATATGAGTACAACGATAATGGATACATGAGGTGAAAAATTTTTCTCTCACTTTTATTTTTTCAATGACATGACTTATAAACTACTTGATGGTTCCATGTGGGGTATATAATGACCATGAGTTTCATTTATGAGTATTATTATGAATATTATGTTATTTGAATATAAATATTTATTTTCCATTGCTCGTGTTATTCTACTTATTATAATGTCGTAAGGGTTAATTTCAATATCATATTTTTATTTTTGGATTGTTTATATGTAAGTATATGCAAGGGAATATTTACCTTTTTTGTCCATGATTCTAATAAAATTCTGAAACATATTTAAATTTATTAAAAAAAATTAAATTCATTTTTACCCATGTGTGATGTTTTACTAATTTTTTTGAAGGAAATATTTTATTCATTAACCAAATGATGCACCAAGTTACTTTTTCAGTAAAAGTATGAGAGAAATTTTACATTTTTAACTTATATAGAATGAAATTATTTTTTAACACTCATAATTGAATAATGATTTTATGATTTTTTTAAAATCTTATACGGGTTGTTTTAAATTAAATGTTTTACTTTTAAAATTATGTGGTATTTTATGAAAAGAAATAATTGTCAAAGAAGGAAATATATTTTCACCAAGAAATATTTTCAAAGGATTTAGCAATGATATTTTACGTATATTATAATGTTCTCTATTATATCATATTATTAAATGGCGATATTAATCAAGGATATTATCCATATAATTCCAATGGTTTGTTTTTTTATGATGGAATGTTATTTACGAAACCCATTACATTTCCACGGGTTTTGTTATTATTGAATGAGGTTTATATAAATCATTTCATTACCTGGGTCCTAATAAAATAAATAAATTTATTTTTTCTTCCACATATACGTATGATATTTATTATGTGATGTGGTAGTCCAATATCTTTTTCTAATCAATTGGTAAAGATATATAAATATATTATGAGATAATGATGGGAAATAATTCAATGGGATTGATCCACTATGAGAAAAAGGGGATATCCTACACCTTATATGGAAAGGATTATGAATGATATTGGTGGTGTGTACTGCCTTGTAGGTTCATCCCCCAAATATTGCCTTGATATATTTTTAAAATGCACCTTGACCTATAATTAATGATATTACATGTTTATGTTTCTTTAATAATTCCATGTTTTTTCTATGATATGATTTCATGGTTTTTTTTATTTTCTCATTTATGATTCATTGATTATGAACTGGTGATCATTAATTCCAAGATTCATGATTTTGGTGTATGTATAAAAAATTAAAATAATTTCCTGTTAGGAAAAAGTACTAGGAACCTAAGACTGGTCCATCCAACGATGTAAGTGATTGTCTACTTCTAATCACAACTATGGTTCATATTGTTATTATGATCATTGTAAAAATCATGAACATGATGTTGATGATGTTTCATGTGAACGGTATGTGATATAATAGAAAAACCATTAATAATTACACCTTCATATAGGTTTCCACAATGATCAGTTGTATCATACCACATTCCTCATAAATCATCCAGGGATAACACTCTCTAACACCCCCCAGAGCCTTGATAATGGTAAAGGAATTGTTGAATCATTCATTGTGACCAAATGTGATGAGATAACTAAGGTTGATCATAGGATAATCAAATTTAATTTAAGAGGTTAAATTTAGTCAAAATATCACTTCCAAGCTCCTCTAGTGACAACATCATAATATAGGATATATATGATCTAGCCTCTCTTGTCACAGAACACTGTCATGTAATTATCATATTCTAATATAAAAAGGTCAAGGTGTAAGATTCCAATCACTTGATTCATATTCTAGTATTAAATATACTCCACTCTCTAATGAATCAACAATATTTACCACAACCAAATGATGGCTTCTAAGCTTCATGAGTAAATCGACAAGCGAAGGGGATGAAATATGGTGGATCCCCACATATACACATTATCGGTGCTCCATCTACTATCACGAGATCCGTGAATATGGAATGAGACACTATATAGCCTTAAATTAATCCATACTTAGTGTAGGGGGACTATGTATCCCCATAACAAATTTTAACAAACTGAACTTCACCTCTATCAGTGGTATAGTAGACCAAGTGAAACACCTTTCCCATTTGACCTCACAGTGTGTTGTGATGCATGGAATCCCATAGAATGTGGATGTAAGCATGGTTAGATTATTTTTTAAGATGATAAAATTATATTATTTAATCGGATATAAAATTATAGTTCCATGATTTATCAACACCATAGTGGATCTCCAATGATAATTCCTCTACTAGGTTTCTCTACTATGCGTGGGATGAGTGTCTATAGGAACACGCTCATGAAATAATATCCAAATTAAATAGAAGAAAATAACATTATTATTTTTATCTTTCATGGGAAAAGATTTGGGGGATGCCTTTGGAGAAATCATAGGATGAGAAAGTCTGAACCCTTATCTCTTTAGAGTATTTAGAAAGATTATAGTAATTCACTTGGAGATATAAACACGTAACGGTGGGATGAATTATACCAAGGAAATTTTCCTTTGACTCCTCCCATAGATATGTGAAAATACAGAAAACGATAAGCTACTTTTATGATGTAGTCATTGGACCCTCATATTATTCGTCCCTATATGCCCTCATATAAAAAGCCTCATCAAGTTTAAAATATTATTGAGAATATTTATGAGGTCCCGATCCAAAAAAACCAAAATATTCATATATAGGAATCTTATGGTTCACTTAATATGGGATGGGAAATCCCCTTTGTATCGCCCCGACCCCAGTTACCCAGAGTCGGTGCATTATTACATAACATTTCCATGATCACAAAAGATCAAGTCTCAAAAGACCGATTAGTTTAGTAGACTTGGAATCACTAGATACATTCATTAAGTTTACATTACATCATAAAATGAAATCATTAACAACATAGTCACCATAGTCCACAATCATATCCCCTCACACTATCCCTGCAGGTCATTCATAAAATACTTTTTCACATCTTGGAAAAAATAAAACATAGAAAGGTGTGTGCTCAAATTCCCAGTAAGGATAACATTATAGCGGAAACATTCATAAATAAGCATAAACATTTAAGGCAATGTATAACTAAAACAAAATCATTTTAAACTTTAACATCCGCATAATATGGTAGAAATAAAATGAAATAATTCCATTTACTTATTCACAAGGATATTATACTAGTCGAATAATCACATGAAATATCAATAACCACTTTTATAATGATGGAATGCATAATGCAAGACTATCATAACCACATAGTCAAGCCCTTATGCCAAGAATAAAAATAAGATTTTGTCAAGGCCTTGTGCCAAGACACTAGTTTATCTCATGAGACCTATTGATGCATCGTGGAGCTATAGCGGTCTCCACCCGTAACTTATTAAGTCCAATGCTTTCCTCATATGAACAGGTTTAAACATAACATAAACATTCGTATTTAAATGAGAAAACAAAAATTTCAATACATTCTCCATAAACCACTAATGGTATAAGAAAACACATCTATAGTCAAAAATATCACAAAACCTTCAATACTATATGGAAGTTTTGTATCATAATAAATTAACTTCAAATAAGATTAAAATCCATCAAAGGATGTTGACATTGATGAAATCAAAACTATTTGAGAGAAATATCTCTTTTTTTAAATCATTTAAAAGTAACATAATTTTAAAATAACACATTTAAATTGAAAATATTCTTATAAGATTTTAATGGAAGCTTCTATGATTTTATAATGATGGAAAATTGCCGCACCCGTCGTATTAGTTAAAAAAACATTCTTACCATATTTCTGTCGAAAAGGATAAAAAGGGCCTTGTTTGCAAAATGACAGAAAGATTCCTTTATAAACTTCTTATAAAAAGTAAACAAAGGTATAAATGAAATTATCCCATCATCTTTAAAATATTAATAATTATTTGAAATATGTTTTCAAGATACATGGATGTGGATGATAAAGATGTCCCAGTAGAAAATTACGTATAAAAAACCTCAGATAATGAAGATATTGTGAAATAAACCCTTACCTTGTAATTATACTTAGTATACAGTATTTTAAACTCCTCTATAATAGTTAAAACATTGTTATTAAGTTATACAAGAACCATATACATAATTATGATATCATATATGATCTTATATTAAGGCTTTGTTAATAATATTTTAGTATTATCGTCATTTCGGGTGTTAACTTACTCGTTTTATTTTATATGTTTTGTTACATAAGGCATGTTTGTTATGGATAGGTTTTATATTATTCATATCCAGAATGATATAATGTTCTTAAAAATTAATTTTATTAATCAAATTAGAATTATTCTTGAATGGATACGATGGGGAATGAATCTCATCGTGTTCGTGGAGACGGTAGTCCGTACGTACGCACGAGCGACAATATCATTTTTTTGATATTAAAATAATATAAAATTGGATAGTATAGCATATATACAGAATCATTATCATGTTATATTTATTATTTACATGAATTATACATCATTATTATACCCATCCAAATAATAATGTTTTGAATAACAATTACACCACGACGTGGAGACGGTAAGTCGTACGTACACACATATGGTGACATGTCATTGAAAGGATGGATAGAATACTGAATATGGTTGTACCATATTTATAATAACATTATATTATGTAGAATACTCTGGTGTTAATATTTTATAATATAAATAACAAAAAAATAAGATTTCATGAAGAAAGGAACTTGAAAGATGGTGGTGAAAACATTACCTCTTCTTCGGGTTCTTCATTTTGATTTGGTCAAAAGGGATCCTTATGTTGGCTTTTTGATCAAAATAAGGCCTCTATGTTGAATTTTAGGAAGTAGAGAGAGTATTTGGGTAGAGATTGGCTAAGACAAAAGGCTTTGAATGTGTGAATTAGTGAGAACGGGGAGTGCCATTTTATAAGAGGGGTGAGGGGTACCTTTGGAAAAGTTAGAAATATTATTTTATAATAAATCAATATTCTTTTTATAATGGCCCAAAAGTGTATTAGTTAAAGGTTTAGGTGGGTATAGGTCAGAAACCATTCATCAAATAGGTTATACATAGGTTTGGTTCACTTTATTAACTTTATCTTTTAGCTATAACTCTTAGTTAATTAGTTTGACATTTACCATGTCTCTTTTTATTTTTATATTATATAGTCAATTAATATACCATAAACATCAAAGAGACCCCCCAAGTGGTTCATTAATGTCGAAAATATCATTATTTAAGTCTCTTGGATAAACTTTATATTTTTAGTAATAGAATATAAATTAATAATATAATATTTGTTTTAAAAACTCTTTTATGTCAATTTTGACTGTATTTGGTTTTTTATTTTTGTGAAAATTATAACAGCATGATTACTTCGAAAAAACATAATTAAATCAATTATAACATGTCATATTGACCTATAAAATTAGTTTAAATCATAAAAAGTCTCAAATTACATTTATTTGGATATTTATAATATCACCTATTTTAATATTTCATTAAATAGGTAATTACGGTCTCACCATTGTGTCATAAATAAATTAAATTATTTAATGTGTAAATATTATAACTAAAATACCATTATGTAGGAAGTCTTTTTATCTTTATAATTAATATTTAAAAATGAATTTATCTTTTGTATAACCCTATATTAAAATTTTTTTAGTAATTAAACCTTGATTTTAACTATTTTAACTCTCTTTTAATTAAATAATAATAAATGTCCTATTCTAATCCAAGTGGACCTAAATGATAATATTTTATTCCTAAGGTTTTTTATGATCGAGATACATTTGTCCAATATAATTAGGACATTTTTTTGGGTAATATTAATATCATTTTTACCCTTAATTACCCTATTTACAGTTAACCATGGTAAATAAAAGTAAAAAGTTACTATTCAACAAAAAAAATATTTTTTCCAACTGAACCACATTTTACTCCTTGATATTAACTTTATTTCTCGGATTTTCGAAATTCCACTCACAGAAGTGGTAAAATTAAATTTTATGTGAATTTGTAAATTCTCTTAGGAGGTGGGTAAAAGACGGTGAAAATTTCAATAAAAATTTTATATATCTAAAATTATTCTAAACTAAATCCAATTAATTACATTGAACTTCTATAGGTATTATATATCTATTTTTATCTTAATTAAATTTAAATAAAATAAGTAATTATTTAAATAAAAAGCCATTTAACCAATAATTCACTATTTTCACTATTCATCAAAAATTGAATGTTTTCAGAAAAATACCAAAAATTCACTCTAAGCTAATTTCTATATTCCGAATCCAAAAATTAAGTCAATTTTGATAGATAAAATTTATAAAATTTCAAAATGTGGGTATTACTATTCACTACGGCTAGTTTTATTGGTTGTGGTGTGTGTTAGAACTCGAAGTTGCGTACAACACACACTACTATATTATTCATAGAGTAGCATACCGTGGAAGCTTGGGGTGTTACATTCTACCCTCTTTAAAAAAATTTCGTCCTCGAAATTTCTAGAATACTACCCCTTGAAAAGACTAGGGTGGTTCTTCTTCATGAGTTTTTCGGGATCCGTCGTTGCCTCTTATATCTTATGGTTTCTCCATAGAACTGTTACCAGACGAGTCGTCCGGTTTATCAGCACTTGTTCTCTCATATCAAGAATCCTGATAGGCTCTTCGCAATAAAACAGATTGGGTTCTAGTTCTAATTACTCGTAGGTGAGTACATGCATTGGGTCAGGAATATATTTCCTCAACAGTGATACGTGGAACACATCATGAACTTTGGAGAGACATGTTGTCATTGCCAAACGGTAAGCTACAACACTAATTCGTTCTAGAATTTCCAAAGTTCTGATGTACCTGGGACTCAATTTAACCATCTTACCAAAACTTATAACTCTCTTCCATGGAGATACCTTCATGAAAACATGATCTCCTACCAGAAATTCCAAATCCTTCCTCCAGTTATCAACATAGATCTTCTACCTACTTTGAGCTGCATTGATGTGGTTTTTTATTACCTTCACATTTTATATCGTTTCCTCCACCAGTTCGGGGCCTACGAGTTTTCTTTCACCCACGTCATCCCAACAGGTTGGTGTGCGACATCTCTTTCTGTACAATGCTTCTTATTGTGCCATCTGAATACTTGAATGGAAGCTATTGTTATATGAAAATTCCACCAGAGGTAAATATTGATACCACATACCTTGAAAGTCATGTGAGCATGATCTTCACATGTCTTCTAAGGTTTGAATAGTTCATTATGATTGTCCATCAGTTTGGGAATGGTTGGCAGTGCGCAAATGAAGTTCAATATCCAGGGATTTCTGAAGACTTTTTTCATAATCTTGAAGTAAAACGGGGATCACAATCAGAAACAATCGATAGGGGTACTCCATGAAGCCTCGCAACTTCATAAATATATAGTTTTGTTAGACATTCCAGTGGTAGATCTTATCTTATAGCAATAAAATGTGTTGACTTGGTAAGACGATCAATAATAACCCATATTTCATCGTTCCTTCTAAGAGTCTTTGGTAGTCCCATGATAAAGTCCATCGTGATATTATCCCATTTCCACTCAGGTATGGGAAGAGGTTTCATGACTCTTCTAGGATGTTGCACTTCAGCATTCAGTTGTTAAAAAACCAAACATCCGGACACAAAATCAGCAATCTCCCTCTTCGTGTTGTCCCACCAAAAGTGTTCCTTCAAATCTCTATACATTTTGGTGCTCCTAAGGTGTATAGATAAATTGGAGCTATGAACATCATCTAACAATTCCCTTTTCAGATCAGGTATACCGAGAACAAAAACTCCCTTCCCAAATTTTAAAATTCCTTCCTCATACCCAAAGTCTCTCAATCTCCCATCATTCACATATTTAATCTTCTATTGAAATTCTTCATCATCGGTTTGAGAACTCTTAATCCTTTCTAGTAATGATGGTTTGGAAACCATTTGAAAAAGAATTGATGTTTCACCTTCCATGGTTATTCCAATGTCCATCATCACTAGATCCATGAAAATTGGATTCCTTTCAATTCTCATATTGTTCAAAACTCCATGATCTTTTCCACACAAATTATATGCCACCTTATTTTCCTTCCCCAGGTGGTAGTGTATCATGAAATCATAATCCTTGAGTAATTAAAGCCATCTCCATTGCCTCATGTTGAGTTCTTTTTGTGAAAAATATACTTCAAACTCTTGGGATCAGTATAAATCTCACATTTTTTACCATAGAGGTAGTTTCTCCATATCTTCAAAACAAAGATCACAGCTGCTAACTCGAGATCATTAGTATGATAGTTTTGCACATTAATTTTCGATTGTTGTGATGTGTAGTCAATAACCCTATCATTCTGCATAAGGACACAACCATGTCCTTTCATCGATGCATCACTATAAATAACGAACCCATCATTCCCCGATGGTAGAGTCAAAATAGGAGAATAGACTAGTATTCTCTTCAGTTCTTTGAAAAATTCTTCACACTCTTTTTTCCAAACAAATTTAACCACTTTACGTGTGAGCTTTGTTAATGGGTTAGACAACCGGGAAAAATTCTGGATGAAACGTTGATAATAACCACCTAAACCAATAAAACTGTGTACCTCAGTTATACTCGTCAGTGCAGGACATTCTTGGATTGCCTTGGTCTTAGAAGGGTCAAAAAATATTCCATATTTAGAGACAACATGGACAAGAAAAGAAAACTCCTGAAGCCAGAATTCACACTTGCTTAAATTCCCATATAATTCATGTCATCTAAGAGACATTAGGATAATGCGCAAGTGATTATCATGATCTTTGTAGCTTTTGGAGTATACCAAGACATCATCAATAAAAATCACTACAAAATCATCGAGGTATTCCTTGAAAACATTGTTCATTAGATCCATGAATACAAATGGTGCATTAGTCAACCCAAAATGCATTACTGTAAACTCTTAATGCCCGTACCTAGTTTGAAATGATGTATTCAGAATTTATTGCTTCTTCAAACACAATTGATGGTATCCAGTTCGAAGGTCAATCAATGAAAAGTATTGATCTCCATACAGTTGGTTAAATAAATCATAAATGCGAGGTAGGGGTTACTTGTTCTTTATTGATATAGCATTGATCTCCATGTAGTCGATACATAACCTCATAGATCCATCGTTCTTTTTAACAAAAATAATAGGGGCTCCCCATGGAGAAACACTAGGGAGATTAAATCCCTTATTACTCAATTCATCTATTTGTTTATTCAGTTCCACTAATTCTACAGTGGCCATTCTATAAGGGGTCTTTGATATAGGCCTTGATCCAGGAATTTAATCAATGGAAAAATCAACTTCTCGTTCTGGAGGATGTCCAGGTAAATCTTCCGGAACCACATCTACATATTATTTCATAATAGGTACATCCTCTATTTGAACATTCCTTTCCTCACCCACAGTCATTTCATTCTCTTCCTCTGTAATAATTGAATTTAGTTGAGCTATTGGGTCTAGATAGGAATTATGTGGTGATGATTCTTCTCTAAAGATAAGGTGTTCCTTATCATCATCATCAAAAATAATAACCTCCTTCTTCTTATAATAAATCTTCACATCATAGTCGAAAAGCTAATCCACACCAAGGACTATATCAAACTCAATCATAGGTATGACGATGAGATCAGCAGATAAAGAACATTTATAATCTATAATGGAGACTGATTCACAAAACATTATTCCAATGATACTTCACTTAAGAGTTTTAACTGACAACTCCCTTGTAATATTAAATTGTAAATATCTAATTTTCATAGAAAACTGGGATGATATGAAACAATGTGATGATCCAGAATCAAATAATGCATTTGATAAACTTGAGGAAACCATTAAACTACCTGCCACCATGTCTTTCGGAGCTTCTACCTCAGCAGTAGTGATGGCATAAGCTTGTCGTTGATCCCTTGGCCTTTTCTATGGTATGTTCCACTGACTCTTTGGAAATTCATTTTCATAATGTCCCATCTCCCTGCAGTTGTATCATTGAACATTAGTAGCTTCTTTCTTCCCCTTGCAATCACGAGCTTGGTGGCCTTTTTCACCATAGTTGTAATAGACTCCCATTCACTTCAAGTAAGTACCATGGTGTTTCTTCCCACATTTACTATAGGATGGATATTCATCTTTTCCCTTATTCCCCATATTTACATTCCTAGATTGATCAGCAGATCTCTGCTTCTCTTGATTTTCTTTAAAGTTATAAGACTTAGAGAATTCCTTTTTTGTCTTGATATCACATGAGACAATGTATTCGTACGACGAGAAGTATTCTGAGACTAATGCTCGTTGGAAAAATGGTTTTAAGCCATAAAATAAATGATCAATATTACATATTGGTTTAGGTATATAATCTCAAGCATACCTTGCTAACCATTTAATGTTAGGGTCATACTTTGTGACATTCTCATCCACCTTTTTTCTCAGACTCCGAAATTACCTTTATATATTTTCTCGATGGCCATGAGAAGAGTATTTTTATAAGAAAAGTTCTTTGAAATCACTTAATTATATATTTGATACTTCCTCATCATCCTTTGTGTTTTGAATCAAGGACCTCCATTGATCAGCATCTCCAGTGAGGCGGTAAACTTCCATGATAACTTTTTCCATTTCACTGCTCCCCAAAGCCTGAAATATTTTATCTAGGGAATTTATCCACTACTCAGCTACTAAGGGGTCTTTACTCCCATTGATGATTTATTTTTTTTGCCTCATGAATCGATCTAACATTGATCCTCCATGATGCAGATCAAGGTGCTCCATACGGGTAAGGTTATTATTTATAACCTGAGTGAGTTTTCCCAGTATGGTGATTAGATGAACTGCACCAGTCTCATCACCAGCTCCACTATAATTATCTTGAGCAGGAGGGAAATCCCTACATGGAGTGCATGCATTGATAAGGTTTCCATTTCTTTCACTAGGCTCCATTTCTAAACAATGGTATAAACTAGATCAGTTTATGAATCAAAATACATAATTCCATACTTGTAAAACACATAACATAAATTGAACTATTCATGGATATAATCCATAATCATAAAAATGTTTTCTTTGAGGAGGTATATACTCATAAACCCATCATAATGGTTTGTAATGAAATTGAGAATTATCCTAAGCATATCCCCTGGGAGTGTCGTAACCAAGAGTGCAGCAATGACCATTGTCATGCACCAGTTCTCATTTGAGTCTTGCTGAAAGTGGTTTTTTGGATTTTACCCCTAGGTACATCTGTTCCAGAGCTGCCTCTACCTGCTCGTATCCAGAATGGGATTTATTGCTCAGAAAACTCAAAAAATATCTACAATACCAAAATTCTAGAATGTTATTCTATACAAATCCTCAAATTCTATCTTAGGATATGTGCTCTAATAAGAGTTTATCTAAATCTAGCTTCCAAGGTTTGTACTAAACTTTCTCTGATACCAACTATAATTCCCCAACCCTAGTTACCCCGAGTCGGTGCATTATTACATAACATTGGTATGATCACAAAAGATCATATCTCAAAAGACTGATTAGTTTAGTAGCCTTGGAATCAGTAGATACATTCATAAAGTTTACATTACACCATAAAATGAAAAATTCAACAACATATTCTCCATAGTCCACACTCATATCCCCTCATACTATCCCTGTAGGTCATTCATAAAATACTTCTTCTCATCCTAGGAAAAATAAAACATAGAAAGGGGTGAGCTCAAATTCCTAGTAAGGATTAAAATATAGCGGAAACTTTCATAAATAAGAATAAACATTAAAAGAAATGTATAAATAAAACAAAAGCCATTTAAACATGAACATCAGTATAATATGGAAGAAATAAAATGAAATAATTCCATTTACATATTCACATTGATATTCTACTATTCTAATATTCACATGCAATATCAATAATAACTTTCATAATGATGGAATGCATAATGCCAGACTATCATAACCACATAGTCAAGGCCTTATGCCAAGACGGCAAATAAGATTTTGTCAAGGCCTTGTGCCAAGACACTAGTTTGTCTCATGAGACGTACCGATGCATTGGGGAGCTATATCGGGCTCCACCTGTTACTTATTAAGTTCAATGAATTCCTCATATGAACAGGTTTAAACATAACATAAACATTCGTATTACAGCTAGATTACAAAAATGTAAATACTTTCACCATAAACCATGAATGGTATAAAAATAACACATCCACAGTCTAAAACTACACAAAACCTTCAATACTATATGGATGTTTTGTATAAAAATAAATCAACTTCAAATAATCTTAAAATCTATCAAAGGATGTTGACACCGATTAAATCAAAACTATTTGTGAGCAATATCTCTTTTTTTTAAATAATTTAAAAGGCACATAATTATAAAATAAAACATTTACTTTGAAAATATTTTTATATTCTTTTAAGGTAAGATTTTAAGATTTTATAACTGGGGAAAATATCCGCACTCGCCGTATAATATTATCAATCATTCTTACCTTAATTCTATCGCAAAGGTTAAAAAGGACCTTGTTTGGAAAATGACAGAAAGATTCCTTTATAAACATCTTATAAAAAGTCAACAAGTGTATAAATTACATTATCCCATAGTCTTTAGAATATTAATAATGATTTTAAATACATTTTTAAGAAACATGGATGTGGATGATAAAGAGGCCCCAGTAGATAATTACATATAAGCAACCTCGGATAATGAAGTGATTGTGAAATAAACCCCTACCATCCACTTTTCCTTAGTCTATGGTATGTTAACCTCTAATATAATTGTGAAAACATTGTATTAAGTTATAAAAGAACCATATACAAAATTATTATATCATATATGATCTTTTATTAATGCTTTGTTAATAATATTTTAGTACTACCGTCGTTTCAGGTGTTAACTTACTCGTATTCTTTTATATGTTTTGTTACATAAGGCATGTTTCTTATGGATAGGTTGTATCTTATTCATATTCAGAAAGATATATAGTTCTTAAAAATTACTTTTAATCATCAAATTAGAATTATTTTTGAATGGATACGATGGGGAATGAATCCCATCACGTTCGTGGAGACGGTAGTCCATATGTACGCACGGCCGACAATATCATTATTTTGATATTAAAATAATATATAATTGGATATTATAGAATATATATACAATAATTATCATATTATATTTATTATTTACATGAATTACACATCATTATTATAACTATCCATATAATTTTTTTTTGAATAACAATTACACCACGACGTGGATACGGTGAGCCATAAATACACTCCTGTAGTGACATATCATTCAAACGATGGATAGAATACTGAATATGGTTGTACCATATTTATAATAACATCACAGTATATAGAAAATAAAAGAGTTATTATTTTAGAATGTAAATAACAATGAAAAAGGAAGTTGAAGAAGAAAGGAACTTGAAAGAGGGTGGTGAAAATATTACCTCTTCTTCAAGTTCTTCCTTTTGATTTGGTCAAAAGGGATCCATAAGTTGGCTTTCAGATCAAAATAAGGCCACTTGGATGAATTTAGGGATGTTCAGAGAGTATTTGGGAATGGTTTGTCCGAGCCAAAAGGCTTTGAAAATGTGAATTATTGAGAAGGGGGAGTGCCCTTTTATAAGAGGGGTGAAGGGAACCTTTGGAAAGGGTAGAAGTATTATTCTATAATTAATTAATATTCGGTTTCTAATGCCTCCACCATTTATTATTTAAAGGTTAAGGTGGGGATTGGTCGAAAACCACTCAACCAATAGGTTTTAGAGACATTTGGGTAACCTTATTTACCTTATCTTTTAGTTTAAACTCATAGTTAATCAGTTTGACACTTACCATGTCTCTTTGTATTTTTATATTATATAGTCAATAATCTTACTATAAACTTCCAATAGACCCCCAGGTGGTCCATTAATGATACAAATATCATTATTTAAGTCTCATGGCCGAACCATATATTTTTAGGAATAGAATATAAATTAATAATATAATATTTGTTTTAAAAACTCTTTTATGTCAATTTTGACAGTATTTGGAATTTTAATTTTTTGAAATCCATAACAGCATTATTAATTCTAACAAACATAATTAAATCAATACTAACATTTCATATTAACCTATAAAACTATTGTAATTCATAAAAAGTATCAAAATATATTTATTTTTATATTTATATATCAAATATTTTAATATTTCATTAATTATGTAATTACTGCATCACCATTGTGTCAAAAATAAATTAAATTATTTAATGTTTAAAAATAATAAATAACAAACAATTATGTTGTAAATCTTTTTATCTTTCTACTGAATTTTTACAATCGAATTTTTCTTATGTATAACCCTATATTAAAAATTTTATAGTAATTAAACATTGATTTTAACTCTCTTAACTCTTCTTTGAATTAAAAAATAATAAGTGCCCTAATCTAATCCAAGTGGGCCTAAATGATAATATATTACTTCTAAGGTTGTTTTTGGTCGAGATACAGTTTTCCAATAGAATTAGGACATGGGTTAGGGTAATGTTAATATCATTTTTACCCTAAATTACCCTATTAACTTTTAACCGTTGTAAATAAAAGTAAATAGTTTCTATTCACCAAAAATTATTTTTATCTTATTGAACCACATTTTACTCCTTGATATTAACCGTGTCTCTCATATTTTCAATATTCCAGTCATAGAAGCGGTAAAATTATGTTTTATGTGAATTTGTAAATTCTCCTAGGAGGTGGGTAAAAGACGAGGAAAAGTTCAATAAAAATTTTATATATCTAACATTATTCTAAAATAACTCTAATTAATTACATTGAACTTATATAGGTATTATATATCTATTTTGAACATAATTAAATCTAAATCAAATAAATAATTATTTAAATAAAAAGTTGATTTTAACCAATAATTCAGTGTTTTTCACTATTCTTCAAAAATGAATGTTTTCAGAAAAAATACCAAAAATTCACCCTAGGCTAATTTCGATATTCCGAATCCAAAAAATGAAGTCCATTTTGAAAGATAAATTTTCAAAAAGTGGGTATTAATATTCATAACGGCTAGTTTGATTGGTTGTGGTGTGTTTTAGAACTCGAGGTTGCGTACAACACACGCTATTGTATTATTCAAAGAGAAGTGTACCATGGATGCTTGGAGTGTTACACCTTTCTTATTTATTTGGGATATTTACATGAAAGTTATCATAATTCATGAATTTAATATGTTTTAAGAGGATATGTTGATGAACTATTAAAACTATTTACTATATCATTGTTTCCTTAATCAAACCATTCATGAGTGATAAATTTTTTAGCACAGGATCTGTGCAATTATACATTGTAACATATTGGAGAAGTGTGATCAATCAGTTCATTTCATATGAATCTTCTCCACCCATGATGATGATCATGATTATAAATAAAAAAAAGGGAATCTATAACCAAGGATTATTTAAATTTTATGATTTTTTATGTCACAAAATTAATCAGTTGAACACATGGGATCATTTTTGTATGTCTACATTAATGAGTGAACTCTTTGTCTAGTTATAACTCTAGAGTGATACAATTTTTTTCCATTTCCAATAAGAATCAAAAGAACTGATGTTGACACTATAAGGATGATAATGAGTATTATTTAGTGTCATATCTGAGGTTTACCCCCTTGGATTTCAAGATCCGCATTGAGAAAAAATGACACAACACCTTTGCCCCTGAAATATTCCTCTTATGAAGAGCTAGGGTTGTCCCCCAACAATTTCATCATATTAGTAGATGAATACACTAAGCCTAGAGATAAATAACACTATGTATATCCAATTTAACTTCATTGATGTTCTTGATTTATTTGAAAATCCCAAACAAAAATCCCAATGCTATGTTAATTATATTCTAATAATTTTTCCATGATTCTGAGACTAGAAGATTAGTGTTTCTTGGAGCTCATAAAAAATACTCCATGAAAAAATCCTCAAATTTAACTATGTGGTCCATATAATTTTGTTATCATATTATTTAACCAAATTAATCAAATACTAAGAAACAACAACCCAATCAATATAAGAAATATAATTATTCAATCCTAGAACCATCATTTCAGCCACTGGCTCCCTACCCGATTCTAGACAAAGAGTGACCCAACGGGAGAAAAACATACCACTAGCTCAATAGTACGATATTATTATGCACTATAATAATATTTATTATACCTATCAATCCTTAAAATATTTTTATATCAATGGATATTTATAGGACCCTCTATTAGTCCCTAGAGAGTTATCTAGAGCCTGATATTGAAGTAGATTCAGTTGAATCCTAACGATAAAAGGAAGTTGAGTACATGAATTATCAGGCCATCATATCCATTTATATAAATTATTTGGGAGGAATAATTCATATACAAATAATACATCTCGATATATTGTTCAAGATTGAAGAAATTGATGTCTTCTCTATCATGGTTGCCACGTGTACTATGATTAATCTCATCCTAACCAAGATACTCTATAAGCAAGGTTATAAGGAGACCAATGTATTCTAGAGAAAAGAAGAAATTTATGGTGATGATAAGATGGAATATATTATAATTATTATAATATAATATATGTCCTTGTTTGGATATTTTATTTTTATTAAAAAATTCATAGATGTATTGTATTATAACAATTTTAACAAATTTTTGAAAGTTATATGGGTCTAATTGTATACAATTATTGATTTTTCACCTCACCAATTATGTAGGTACTCCCTAAATAGTCAATTAGGTGTTTTTAAGAGTAATTTAATTCCATTTTACAAATGTGTAACCCACTATCATCTATTGGGGAATAATAAATTATTATGTCATGACATTCTGTGTTGAAGGAACCGAGTGCGTCCACGCACTTAATGACCCAAAATATTCTTCAACGGATTCATAGGATGATTCAATGAGAAATTTTTCCTGACTCTATACTATTTATAAAAAATAACCTTGATCCTTAAGAACTATTTTATTATTACCAATAAAATGCAGTGCACTCAAATCACTTACTACTCTTATAAAGGATTAGTGTATCTAAAGCTTATGAATCCCTCTCACCTAACAACACAAAAAGTTCTACTTATTTGTAAAAAAAATTACAAAATGATTACCATAGAGAAATATTGTACCATTACTGTTTTGCTGATATAGGTTGTCTTTACATGGTATGTGATCCACACGAGGGAAAATGGCATATAATCTGATACACAAACCAAATTAATATCACTTCTATGGATATTTGTGGAATGAAATATGATTTAACGATATTTACAAATATAAAATTTTGATTCCACCTCACAACTACTTATACCATTGGAGCCATATCCTTTATTTATCCATACTATGTTTTATGAAGAAGACATTAATGAAGATCCTAATTTTCAAGAAGATTAAATTTTCACCACCATTGATGAATAGATACAGGTGAAACTCACTATGAAGGAAGCACGTATTCTGACATTGATTAGTTCCACGAAGCACCCTGATAAATAAATTATCACATTTCATTCATTTAGAAGCATTGTGACATGTTTGAAATGATATAAATGTATATTCCATGGCTCAATTCCCAGTCCGCCCTCCATAGAAATTTCCTTATGTTTTTTACCATGGAAATAAATACCTTCCTAAGAGAATGTATCCCCCATATGGTGTATTCGTAAAGTCTCAAGATGATTAGTTTACCATATCAAACGTTAGTGAAGTTATATACCCAATTTTTTTGAGGGGGATGAAAATTAAAATCTGATACTTTATCAACTTATAGTGCATCAAACACCACTAACCAATGACAAGTTCTTAATCCCAGTCATAGAGATACTAATAGATCAAACCATGGGATCCAATGTCATTCATTTAATGGATTGATACTCAGGATATAGTAAAATCTATATAAACCATAAATATGAATATTCCACTATATTTAGGAATCCAAATTAAATATAATTCTATATGTTGATCCCCTTTAGCTTGATAAATATCAAAGTAAAGTACTTATAGGATATACATTACATCCTTAATCACTTCTTTATAATGAAGGTGGAGTTCAATGTGGATGATTAGGTGGTCGAATAACATTAGTGGTTGCACCATTTCAGAATATAGAAATTTTTTTTGGCATGATCTGCACACATAACCTGATGTTTATCCAATTTAATTATATACTATAAATCACCAATATGAAATTCCCTGGCTACTTCATTTATATAGATGGATCATGATCGACTCATAGAATATCATGTACATCATAAGTACCCCCTCCAAAAAATATTTGTGGTATACAAGGATTTTAGGGTCTTATAGATTAGATATAGTATTTTGTCACTTCTTTTTAAGAAAAATATAATTCTCTTTCGAATATGATGAATAATGTAACCACATGTCTTTAGGATATAAATACAATAACATATTCAACAATATAAATATGTATATTATCAGTCTCATATTATTTAGGATTCATATCTAGGGGAATCCCTTTATCACCTACGTGACCACCATGGATTTCTCCCTCAATGGAGTCCTATATAAATATAAAAATTACAGAAAATAGAATAGTCTATACTACATCAATTGACTTGTGAGAAACAGAGGCCATAAATCATCCCATAAATAAAAAATAAAATCCCTTAGTCTTTAAATTTATGAAGTTTCTAGACTACCTATAACATCATGAGGTACAACCTATAGTGACCCTATATTATTTATTACATGATTATTACATCATTTTAAATATAAACAACATTATAGAGTAATAAAGAGAGGACCCAGAATTTTAGTTTCTTGGGAAGATTAAGACCATACATAACTTGTACATAATTAAACATAAATAATTACTTAAGCGAATATTCTTTATCCTTCTAAAGTCTGTGTTATCCTAGGTATATTTAGTCACCTTTTTATATACATAAATGAAAAGGGTTGAGTTAAAATCCTTATAATATGATGAATAAGGACACAAATCAATAGAACATAATCATCATCATAATAACATAAACATTTGAAAATTATCATAATCGTGGTAGGAATAACCAGATAAAGGCCTGAAAAGTGTAAATGCATAAAAATTGGACATCAAGACGTAGTGTTTAAAATATGACCCATTATTTTTAACAAAGATAAATTCATGTTCATGCATAACATATGCGCACAAACATTACATCCACATTGAGAAAAAAATAGATTCATGATCAATCATAGTTCACATTATCTCATGATATGTATCACATTGATGACTACTTTTGAGGGTTAAATAATTCAATGCTCCCACCACATCATAACAATTATATAATCATAAATACCATAGAGAACTTATAAAAATAATAGTAACAAAATAACCAAGTTAAATTAATGGTTTTCCAAAAATGATCATAAAACATAGATTCATGAATAATCAATGGGGTTCCCAAATTAAAATGGTAAAAAATACATGGTATAAGAATCATCATTATTTATTAATGAAGAAACAATCTCATGAGGATTAATTATGTGTTTTGGATAGAAGAGATATCTTGGAAGATCAATTTATCTCTCATAAAAATATCTTGGAAACTTGTATATCCTCAAAAATTAGAGGGAAGGATAGTAAAGTTATATTTAAGGAACATTAATGGAATATATATACTAAAATTTGGATAGAAAGATGTATAGAACAAAGAAAGGGATTTCGGTTCAATAATCCCCTTATGTTATGATTGGATTGTTTCTCCACTTGCTCTTAATATCCTCGATAATCAAATTAGTTTCATTAATTAATCAATCCAGAACAACTTCTTCAAGTATTTTTTATATTATTATTATATTACTTATATTTATTACCATTTTCGTGAGTAATTGAGTTCAATTTCTTCATTCTAAGAGTGTTAATTTTCTTGGTTCTCGTGATCTTTTCAATTGTTTACAAGTATGTATGTTCATATAAAATGAGAATAATTTTATAGAATTTAAATAATATTATATTAATGAACTTCTATATTTTTAAAAGGTGTAATATATCATTTTGTTTTTTATATGAGTATGATTGATTACATAAAACGATAATGATGAATTAAGTTTATTTTGGTGGGTTTTCCATCCATCATGAAATAATTTTATTTTATTATATAATATGTTTTAAAATTAGTTATAGAACATTTTAAATGTTATAAGAGTCAAATTAGGATCATTTTAAACCATAATAATTATTTTATGACCAACAATGATGGCTTTATGGAAAATGAAAACTCATCGTCCATGAAGGTGGTGAATCGATACATTATGTAAAACAGTTTCCTTTTTAAAATAAATTAATGGAATATGAGTTTTGATGATGGATATAACACTAACATAATATAATTATATTATATATAAGATAATGGAGTTATCATTCCCCTTTGGATAGGGTAGGTGAGGAGAGAATATGAAAATAAAATAAATAAAAATAGAATGATGGAGGATTTTACATATTCAATATCATCCCATTGAGAAAAACCTTAAGAAACAATGATTTTGTATTTTTTGGAGACCATAGGATCTTGTACATGAGGATGATTTTGGGTAGAATTATGACAACATACAATGATTGGAAGATGTTAGGAGAAGAGTCAGAGGGGATTCTATTTAGAGGGGAGGGGATGGGAATTTATTAGTATTATATTCATTAGTTTATTATTTTCACTCAATAAAATTAATAATATCAGTATTTATAACTAATTATATTAAATAATTTTTTATAATTTGATATTACAGTTCATTCATTAGCTATACGACATCCTTGAATCAAATATTCATTTATTTACCCAATACCATAAATTACTGTATTTTATTAATGGTGAAAAATTAATTTATATTAGAAAAACCAAAAAATTAAAACTAACCATTTATCAAAATTTAAATTTATAAATTATACTCCATTTTAGGAAAATATGTTTATAAATATGAGAAATTCAAATTTTATATAAAATCGTCATTTATTTAAAAAAATTTGATTTTAATATTATAATCATATTTTTACCCTTTGAAAAATTATCCTAGGACTCATACAATTATATTATATTTATAATAATAGATAATATTCCATTATTAATCTATTTTATGTATAAAAATAATTATATTAATTATAAAATAATAAATATAATGTTATTTTTTATAAAATTACCAACAGACAATTTATAATTTTTAAAACATTTATTTACATATACCATGATATAAATATATCATATCATAATTTATAAAATAAATATATTTTATTAATACCTTCATATGTGAAGTTACTATTATATTGGATAAATTACTCATCATAGTGGTCCTGTTACAATTCTGAATTTTAGGTTACTATACCATCTGTATAGATTCCTTATTTTCTATAAATATAAGTTATTTCAATCTTCACATATGAGAATAATGTTTTTATTGGGTTGTCTGATCTATTTATGTGTTTTATAACATATAACATCATTTTTATAGGGTAAATTTCATTTATAATATTCTATCTCATTACATTCATCCCCATTTTTAAATTTCACACTTGAAATTTTTCATTACAAACTAAGGTGAAAACATGGTAGGCTATTTCTCCTTCACCACTAACTTTGGTTACCATGTCACACATGCATAATTATGGATCCTCCATATCACATTAAAAATGTAATTCTCCTTATTACATTGGAGTTTTTTGTGCTACAAGATCCTCACTGGTTTATGCTCATATGAGAGGTTGTCCTCATGTTATACCACCAGCAGATTCAATATATGTATGGGGTCTTGTATGTAATTCCATAGGAAAGATAAATGGAACACATTGTGAACAATATCTATATTTTGTTTAATTTACAGCTAGTAGTCCACTAATCTTATTGGATCAATTATCTATAAGGGAACTATGTACCTTGGGGTAAGCTTATATAACTTTTTAAAACTAATGACTCTCTTCAATGCTGATATTTGAAGGAATACCTGTTCTCCAATATTGAACTCCTAGTCATTTCGATTTTTGTTATCAAAGATATTCTTCCTAATATGACTAGAATTGATATGTTTTTTGTTGTATTGGACCTTCTATATCATCTCTTGTATAAGATCAGGTCCATATATAATTTATTCACCAGTATCATCCTAGTATGTTGGATTTCTACATAGATTCCTATATAAATATTCATATGCTGCTATATAAATACATGATTGGAAGCTATTGTCATGTGATAACTCAACCAGGGGAAGACGATGATCCCATCCACTTTGAAATCCATTTAGTAGAATCACAACATTTACTCTAGCATTTAAATAGTTCTTTCATATTAGCCATTTGTTTGGGTTTGATAGACCATTCTGAAATTATATTACATACTCGAATCACATTGAATATTTATCTAGTATTTTGATGTGTACCTTGGATAATGATCACATATGATCTAATGTGGAACCCCATTCATCCTCACTACATCCATCACATATATCAAGGATTTATTTCAAGGGAGAAATCATCAAATATAGAAATCATGTGGGATGTCTTGGTGAGTCGATCCACCAAATCACATATTACATTTTTTCCATTGGATGTTTTTAGGAGACCGATGAAATGCCCTTAGTTATATTCTCCTATTTCAATATAGATATAGGTAGTGGATGAAATTACCAATTGTATTTTATCATGCGACATTAACATAATTTCATTCCAAACAGCATGAGATATTCTTTGTAATATCCTTCTTCATTTTGTCCCACTATAAGTCTTCTTAATGAACATAACATATCTTGGTACTTAAAAAATGGATAGATAAATATTAGTTATATTATTTATCTGAGAGATCCATTTTATCGACGATAAGGAATCACACAAATACATGTTCCTAACTTAATCACATAATAATCATCCATATGGAACTCTTATAGATTCCATTACATTATGAATTTTTCATTCTTTTATAGCATTAGATAACCAATTTATGCCTCCATGATCTTCTTCTTGGATAGATGGTTGGGAAATAAAATGTTCAAGCAAGTTAATATTCCATACTGTTATGATTTCCAAATCCATTTATTTCATATCTGTGAATGTGGGGTCTTTCTAAATCTGCATCATGGATTGAGTAACATGTTATTTTATACTAATAGAATTAGCTACCTTGTTCTCATTCCATGCATGATAAAGAATGGGTAAATCATAGTACACGATTAGCTCAAAAAATATTCATTTATGAATTTTGATCTCTTTTTTGTGTATATTTTTTTTAGACTCGTGTGATTAGTATATATGTCACCCTTCTCACTATAGATATAGAATTTCCAAATATTCATAGAAAAGAGCACAACTCTTAGATCATGCATCGAGAAGTTTTTCTCATAGATCTACAACTTCCGTGAGGTGTAGCCAATAACATTATCATTCTTCATGAGTACACCACATAATCATTTCTTTGATTCATTACTATATATCATAAAACCATATCGTTATATTTGAATTGTGTGGACATGAACATTGATTAGCCTTTTATTGAGTTCCCTAAATCCTTCCATGCATTATTCTATCCATTATTAAATTTCCACTAAACAATTTAAGTTAGCTATCATGTGATAAAATCATGGAAAATTCATCACAAAATATCTGTAGTACCTAGATATTCCATGAAAAATATGAATTTCCTTGAAACTAGTGGTTCTTGGCCATTACTCAGTTCCCTTTATTGAAGGGTCCATAAAAATTCCCTCACTTATGATCATATTTCTTTTGAACATGACTACCCACATCCATAAGTCATATTTATTGAACATGGAATACAATATATCCTTCTTAAACATCAAAACCACAATCCTTAGTTATTCTTTAGGATCTTCCTTACACATGGAGTATGTGAGAATATCATCAATAAACACTACCAAAAATTTGTCAAGGAAGTCTCTAAGGACACTAATCATCAAATATATAATTTTGAAGGGGAATTATTGTGTCCAAAGGGAATCATAGGAACTCATAATACCAATACCTTGTACTAGAAACTGTCTTATGAATATATTCCTTCTTCACCTTCAATTAATGACGTCTAGAATGAAGATCCACATGTGAGAAGTACATATATCTATATAGTTTATTGACCATGTCAAAAATCCTTGGAATATGATACTTGTTCTTTATGGTGATCCTATCGATCTCCCATAAATTTATACACAACTTCATTGATCTATACATTTTATTCACAATGATGACTGATACACACTTAAGTGATGGACTAGGACATACGATCCCTTTATCCAAATTCAATTATAGCTACTTGTTTATCTCTTCCAATTATATATGTGTCATACTCTATAGAAATGTTGAGATTGTATTCATTCTTAGAATGAGTTATATTGATAACTCAACCTTATGATCTAGGGGATGTTTGAGAAATTATTCAGGAATAACATCAGTATATTCACTCACAATTGGAATTTCCTCTGGGTTTATACATTCATTTAGCTAAACCATTTGTGTGATATATAATTCACTACATGGAATCAAAACCAAAACCATTTGGGAATCATCCAATAAAATTTTGAATCATCCAATCATTTTTATAGGAGGGTTAGATGGTTCATAATATAAAAATATATTTCCTTTTCTAGATTGTTAATGTGTTCTCTATATAATGATATCTAATAAATGCATTGTTTTGAAGGGTATTCCACCAATGAGGGTATTAAAAATTACCTATATAATATTAACCAATACACCAATAAAATTAGAGACTAACAGTTGGGTTGAAATGATCACACCACTAAGTGTTTTTAAGGATATCTATAATTACAGGTATTGAGGTTTTCATTCAATGGTTATAAAAAACATGTAGGATATAAAGGAACTCATAACACCAAAATAAAATAAAACATTTTCCATTATTGAGTGAATATGATGTGTACCTCATATGACATCTTTTTTTTGATCCACATTAGTAGCAGTGATTTTATACGATTTCACTTTCTAATTTGGATTTTGTGGCTGGTGAACCTTCTATCCCTCAATGAAATCAGGTTTAGTTTATTATCATGCATTGATCCATTGATCCCAATTATTAATCCATTTAACTATGGGTAATTCTCTCATTTACATCATCACACTATCCAGATTCATATTTTCTCTTCATAATTCGTGAGATTAGTGGTCTTCTCACCCACATTAATATCATGTTTATATACCTTTGATGCTTCTTCCATTACATTTTTCAATTTTTGGGGATGAGCTATCCTTAGACATTTTTCATTATATCATCCTGCATGAAACTCCATGTTCATATTCTAATCTTTTTTTCCATGGTACAATTCAATACACTTTATATCCACTATGATAGAACATAGAAAAAAAATTCTTTTTATCCCCTAAAGTATAAAATATGTAGAGACATTCAATGGTGTTGTGTTAAACCACCAAATAATCTATCTATTTTAATATCATTACTAATAACATAACCTAAGGAATACGAATCAAACCATTTTAAATTTTCATCATAAGATGTGAAAAAATCACCGTCCTTTTGCATTAACTTTATGAATTCTATCACTATATTTTGATGAATAGTTTGAGGGAAAAACTTTTTAAGAAATTTTTATTAAAATTATTTCCACTATATATATTATATTTCACCATTTTCTTGGTGTTATTAAAAAACTCACACCATTGATTGTCCTCTCCATCTAAATGTTATACTATTAGAGTCACCTTCTCATTATCATAATTTTGATGCATATTCATGATCTACTACATTGAGTTGAACAACTATTTCGTGACTAGTGGATCAGAATATCCAGTAAAAGATGGACGTCACTACTATTAAAAGGACTCAATTGAACATGAGTCATTCCTATGTGAAGATGGAAATTCTTCATGGTTCATGTAATTATTCATAGCATGAGACAACTTTGTAAGTATTTCAAAGATGTTTTGAACCCCACCTCAAAAGGAATTGGAAATTTCATTCGGTCATTCTATGCATTACCATTCACATTTGTTATTGACCGTCTTTCTCATTGTTACCACCATTTTATAAAATAGAAAATGGTTGAGAAAAATTCATATCAATAAATATAGAATTAATAATTTATTATTTTTTGAAATTAAATCAAATGAAATATCTTATGGGAGCCCTATGTTAATAATTAAAAAAAAGATTATTGGATGTTTAGATACACTTAGTATTATCTTAAGGGTTTTCACAAACATTCACAAATCCTAATCCCCATATTAACTAAATTCGTATCTTATACTATATATAAAAATCCTAGTTTTTTCTTACATGTTAATTAAATAATTGAGAGATAAACATACTTTAAAGTTAATAATAAATGATCGATTGGTTGAGTGTCTTGGAAAAATGTGGACCATACATAACTTGTACATAATATAAAATAAATAATTATTTATAGAAGTCTGTTGAGGATAAACATCAATAAATGGGGTGGGCTAAAATCCCAGTAATATGATGAATAACTAATTGAATCAACAGAGCATAATATTAATCATTATAGCATTATAATAGGATAATTATCATAATCATGGGATTAAACATCAAATATTGGCATGAAAAGGGGAAATTCATAAAAATTAAACATCATGTCTTGGTGGTCAAAATACCACAAAAAATTGTGAACAAAGCTACAATATTTTTAAAATATAACATATTTGTACAACCATAAATTAATTATTATGAAAATATATTGCATAATTTTCTATTATATTTTACATTATATCATTATTAAATCTCATTACCCAATGATAGGAAGGAAAAATAATTTCAGGCCCACATATCACATCATTATATTTAAACATTCATGCATTGCACATAAAACACAAAAGAATCACATTCATAAAATAACCCATTAAAGGGAATGGATTTTATTAGAATTTCATAAAGAATTAATACATTAATAGAAACTTGGGTTCATAGATAAAAAAGAGAAAATACTTCTCGGTATAAAAATCACCAATAATGAGTAAAGAAGTAGCTATTTGAAGAGGAGTCGACATGTGTTTTGGAAAGAAGTGTTATTTTAGAAAAACTATAAAATTTTAATAAAAATAGGTTACAAATATTGATATCCTTTAGAATAATAGAAAAAAACAATGAAATTAAATTATATAAGTATTAATGGAATATCTATACTAAAATTTGGCACAAAAGAGGTATAGCCCAATGACATGGATTTCGGTTTGATAATTACCTTACCTTATGTCAGAAAATTTTCATTACATTCTGTTAATATAATAGATAATATAATTAGAATCTTTAATTACGATAAAAATATTCTCCATAAATTTGATTTATTATAATTTCATTATTTATATATGTCCATTTTTAGTAGTTATGGAGTTCAATTTCATCATTCTGAGATTGTTCATTTTCTTGGTTTTCATGATCAGTTCACTTTTATAAACATATATAAGTTCTTTTAAAATGTGAATAATTATTCAGAATTCAATTTATAAGTTATTAATTAACATACATAAGAATAAATTATCTTATAAATAATTTTTATCTGGATAATTCATTAGGTAAAATTTTATTGATAAATTTATGTTTATTTTGGAGGGTATTAATTTAATCATGAAATAATATTATTTTATAAAAATATATATTTATATTTATGTTCCATAAAATTAATAAAGTTATTGCATTCATATTTAATACTATTATAACCATTATAATAGATTTATTACAATCCTTGAAAATGGTAATGGAAAATTAAATCTCATCATCCACGAAGGGGGTGAATTGACACATCACGAAAAATGTTTTGATTTTTGGAATAAAAAGAGATCAGAATAGGATTGATGATTTATATTACATTAATAGAATGAAATTACAATATATATGTTACTATATTTATCATGCGCCATTTGATAGGTAAGGTGAGAAGATAATAAGAAAAGACAATATATTAAAAGAGAATTAAAGAGGATTTTACCTCTTGAATATCATTTCTTTGGGATAATTTTTATTGCACATGGTTTTTCTAATTTATAGATAAAAAAATATATTGAATGTATGTTATAGGATTGGGAATTTAATTCAGATGAATTTATACATGATAAAATTCTTGGTCAGTGCGAGGAGAAGAGGTTGTGAGGGGTGAAATTTAAAGGGGGGGAAGAACGATATTTTTTATTATTATATTAATTAGATTATTATTTTCAATCAAAACTATAAATAGAGGAAAAAATTATTAATAAATATTTTAAATTGTAAATGAGGGTGTGAGATTATGTTTCTTACATTATATATTCATCATTTATGACTCAAAAATTCATGTGATTAGCTTATACAGTAAATTACCGTATATGACTGTAGGAAAACAATTAAACTATTATACAAAAATATAAAAAGTTAAACCTAACCAGTTTCCAATGTGTTGATTTCAGAAATTTACACCATTTTATGAAAAAAAAATTTATGTATGAGATATTTAATTTCTATATAAAATACCCACTTATATGAAAAATTACAATAATAATATTATAATCAAAAATTTTATTCTTTGAAAAATTATGTTAGGTATCATAAATTATAATATAATTAAAATATAGAATAATACTTATTTATGAATATATTTTATTAAAATAAATAATTATATTAATTATAATATTAAAAAAAATCTTTTATAAAATTACCAATGATTAATTTATCTTTGCTAAAACATTAATTTAATTATTCCGTGATGTAAACATGCCATATTTTCATTTATAAAATTCAAAAAATTTATGTCTAATTTAATAAGTGAAGTTGCTATAATGTTATCCAAATTATTACTCATAATGGTCATGTTACAATTCCAGTGGTCTAGTTATTATTCAATTCATATCGGTACCTTATTTTTTTTATAAACACAACTTTTTTCATTGTTAAATTTTCAGAATAAGGTTTTTTTGGATCCTTATGCTATGTATGTGTATTATAGAATATTAAATAATTAGTATAAGGAAAATTTAATTTATAAATTTCTTGTTCATCACACAACTAATCCACATCATTTATAGATTATTTTATATCCTCAATCCTTTTATATTGATCAAATGATTGGTTAGATGGGTGGGGATATATCAGTTCTTCGACATATGGGTTTCCCCCAAAAAATACATAATAGAATAAGAAAGGAATATTTCATTATCTTAAACACATCCCTTGAATAAATTTTAGTGAATACCATGTTTCATGAGGAATACATTCCTTATGTTGATGAATCTTGTCATTCCTGGGTGATATAATTTAATGGTTCCTTCTAGAACTAAATTGGTAGAAGGATGAAAAACAGTCATATTAAATAGGCCATCCATTGTTTTTCATTATAACACCATAAATAATACTCATTGCATACTCAATAATACATTTATAGAGATACATCAATAATGAGGTTAAATATTAATATCGATATTGAATCATACTTGGAGATCCAGGTTCCCCGATTTCACATCAAGGATAACTCTAAAATGGTAATCATGATTTTAAATGGTTATTATATATCTATGGAATAAGAGATCATGTAATTTATTTAGAACACATGATTTTTGGTGAGTCAATTTATCTTCATAGGAAATGTTTTTTCATGTCCCATGATCCTAGAATGATTGATCATATTCCATGAAAAATGTATCAACAACCCATAATGCTAACAATTTGGATAAAAAAAATCATCCATATGGTATAATCAAAATTGATTACAAAAATCACTCTTGATGATGAGAGTTGAGAATCGTATTATATCATTATCAACCCTTCCCTTGTATTTAGCCAAAATACCTATATAGTAGAAATAATGTCTAATTCAAGAAACCCCCTTGATTGAGAACATTTAATATAGACAATGTCATCATGTCAAGCCAATATTGAATAATTACACCATCATGCACTGAATATCATTTTAGTGACGTCCCCAACTCAGATTAAGTCTCCAAAATGATATTCAATGAAGGAATCATATTCACTAATATTCTTGGAAATGGAATTCCTTAGGTATAGTCAGAGGTTAATTTTGATCCATACAGGTCTCATCAAACAATATGAAAGATATTTCACTATATATAATTATTGGTATACTTTATTCATAGTATGGATTGTAATTATGTATAAATAACCAATAATTTTTATGCATTCCAAGTTCAAAAAAAAACTACATCACCCTCTAGGGATTTTCCAAACTGCCAAGTGCTCATGGACCTTAAACCTATGAATTAAGGTGGTCATGGTCCCCTAACCTCCAATAGTATCTTGATAGTTCAGGTTCAATATTACTACCAATAACTAATTTTAGAAGTGTCTTAAAGCCATTCATAATAAGGGGGGATTAAATCTGAAATAGTTTTTGTGAAATACCACAAAATTCATCACTTTAGGCCCCCTTAAACCATTAACATGAATAATGGTACTATCTTTTGAGCCTCTGAGATAAAACAATTATGATAAGTTCAAAATATGGTCCAACCAATCATCCCCTATCTAGGATCCGCAAATTATAGATCGAGGATCAGCTACAACCTCTAATGAAATACATCTATAATAAATTTATATATGACAAATAATGTCATCTATATTTATAAAATTAGAATCATATGATTTACATAGGCTCTAGGCACTACTGATTCTCAAAGTAGACCAAAATAGAGTGGCTGGAGAATTGAAAAAAGGTCCCTCATCACTGCTTCCTCATATATGACATGGGGATAGAATATTGAATTAAATTGATACTTTGAATAAAATTACCAATTTTAGAGCCCAAATGTTGTGTCACTATATTAATTTATAATGCATATGAAAATTTTATGTACTCTTGGACTACTATGGATGGGGATGACATCATGCCTCCTACCGACATACATTTCCTCAAGAATTACTATTTTATATTCACATTAGGCCCCATATTTTTCCCAACTACATGAATTTATACTATTTATAATTCCATATTATCTGTATGATGTTAAAATACAAATAATTTTTTCTCAATTATTCATGAATTTCAAATAAATAGCGTGGTTTACGTTCCACATTTCATTTATCTACTTGGAAAAGGTCCTAACCATTTGACCTGAAATAACATGGAATATATGTCTAGTAATCTTGAACATAACACTCATACCACATCATCATAACAATATGATGTTAATATGTATTGAAAATATTCCTATTTCATGATATTAAAATATAATAGTCCAATTCCTAGTATCCTGAACACTCATAACTAACATCTTTTTATATGCATCTCTAATTATAAAACAATGTTGGAGTCCACACATTAGTAGATATATCTCACACTATGATGTTTTTCACCTATCAAACCATCTTCTATAACGATGTGTGGTTAGATTCCTACCTCATATGAAATGCAATGTATCTCGTGCTCCCCTCTTGTGCTCATCCATTTTAATTTTTTCCATTACCCTGTTTCACTAGGAGATAAGACTTTAACTAATCCTTATTAGGTTTTAGTATTCATTTTCCCACTTGAACACTCATCCCTTTCTTGAACCTATTATGTACATGAGTCATATATATATTCTGTTCCTTTCACATATTTACATGTGTCTCAATTCCTACTCCTTAGAATACATTATGTCACCCAAATCATTTATCACATGGTGGGAAATGTCTCTATCTACCTCCTATATTATTTTGTTATTTATTCCCCTTTAATGGGTTCCCATACCCCAAGAAAATTGATGCAGTGTCACAATCACGAGAAGATGGTCTCAAAAGTTGATGGTAAATGTTCTATAACATTAAAATCAATCCTTTTAATCCAACCATGAAGACCATAAACTATGTGAATATGACCAGGGATGGTTCTTAATTAAACATGGGAGACAAAAAAACTATTTTTTTATTTGTACCTATAAATTATTTAGTTCATTTCTCCCACTAGTATTTGTTTAAAGACATTAAAAATTCTAGTTATATAGTCTGATATCCCATGGTTCAAGCTATATTACCTTAACATATGTATAATTATGGACCAAAATATTCCCCCAAGGTGTGGTGGAGCCCATACTAATTTTTTAGTAGGGTTGACAGTCCATTAATCCTACTGTACGTCATCAATATGCCCGATTCATGATTTTGAATCCCAAGAAATATTGGGCTCCTTGAGAACATTAATTTAATAAATCTCAACAATTTGGGTCTCAATAATGTTACACATCTCATCAACATTTTATTTTTATATGGAAACCCTTATTAGGACAACATAATACACCATGGACTTCCTTCTATATAGGGTACACATTTTAACGAAATATCTCATGATAAAATCATAATGGAACCATTGTTTCAAATATAGTTAGTGGTCAAAGATATTTTATTTTCACTTTCCAAGATGATATGGAAGTTGAATCCACATTTTAATCATTTTTTTGTGATTATTAATATCTTATATTTCACTACCTTAGTGATTAAAATTTTAATATCATGTTTAACTGTATTCCACCCTTTTCACTCTAGTGGAATATTAAAATAATGGGTTTTAACAACTCAAGAATATTTATTCAATGTAGGGGTGAAAAAATATTGTATATTACACACAACTCTTTCCCCAAATATTTGAGTCACTATTTATTGATATGTTATATATTCTGAACTTGGCATAACTATCCTTTTCTAACACACTCAAGTGATATGTTAAATCATAAATTTCACATTATTTCTCGCATTGATCATTAATCACCTGGAATTAGATAACTAGGATATTCATTTTCTTAATAAGATCATTATGAGTCAACATTAATGGTTGGGAACCCTCTTCTTCATTCTTCACATTTGATGTTAAACTATGTGATAATTGTTCACTCTACATGAAATTGAAACAAATTATAATATATATATATATATATCAAATTAAATAACAATACATGAATCATTGGTTCTCATCTGAGGTGAAAACCACTTCTAGTGAGGGTCACCTACCGTGCCACTCCCCTTGAACCATGAGTGTATTAATTACCACACATTGTGATACATGGTGATGTCGAAACATACTATATTTTTGACAATAACATAATCCACCCAACTTCTTCCTAGAATGAAGGTTACCCCTTGGACTCACAATGATTACATTTTCTCACCCATTATTAAGACGATTCTCTTTCCCCTTTTAAGAGTTGTATCTACATAGAGGTCTCTTGAGACCTATGTGGGGCTTGATAACTGCCACCACGACAAACATAGTGATGCCTAGATATCATATCTTAGGCCCATATAAAACAACAATATCCATATATTGTTAGGATTTGGTGATGATTCAATGTTTAATTATGATTAAATGTACATATTTCATTCCCACTAGAGAATCAATACAATTCACCCTTCGTCTCTTGTACATGAGCCAGATATTTACAGAGAGATTTCTCAATGCAGAACCATGCATCCCTTTATTCCCATGCCATGTGATATATAGTGATGGTTGAATGTCTTTTCAAGGAACAAAAAATAAATATCGTGCAACGCACATTTCATCCCATTGCTTGTCTCCCACATCGGGTTACCTATTTTAACTTGACACTGAGACAATGATACTCATAAAGTGGATGTTCCTTGTTTTATTACCATAAATTTGAAATTTTAGTAAAAGTATCATAATTTAAATCACATGAACTCATATTTATTATTGTATGTACTAGAATTGGTCCCTAATCCATGCTAGTTTTTTCTTTCACACATATCACTATTAACATCACCTCATTCTACATCAACTGATATTAAGAAGCACAGAAACAGTCCTGGACAAAAGAACATTAAATGAATATAAATTCTCCTTAAATTGGGTCCTTAAAATATGTATGTTCCAAACTATTTTCATTAAAACTAGAATTGTATTTTTGTTACACTCCAAATATAGGTTGTCTCCTCCTCTGGTTAATGTATTACAAAAAAAAACTCTTTCACCCAATGGTCTAAGTTATAAGACTGTAAAAAATGATTCTTTAGAGATTATACCATCCCCTTGAGGTGTGATAACATTATATTATAAAAATATTCCTTAGATTTGGTTAATGTTTCAAGAATTAATTCATGTTGGACTGCATTCCACTACAATATATTCGAAAATCCCTACCAATAATAGATGTATAATGATGTAACCCCCAATGTATCTGAACACCACTGGACCATCACCCTTACTTTCTCAATCCAGCATTTGGATTTTTGTGATTAATTCCCCATAAATCATCAATGTATAAAATTAATACTATAATATAATGTCATGAACCATGTCGACTCAATATTTTATAGACCAGAGTTTCACATGGCCTCATGTATGACTCCTCGTAAGAAAGAGGCTACCAACTAGTGGTGAAGATCTATGCGGGAATGTTGGATGACTATGGTATAAATAGAATAATTCTAAATCATTGTATACCATGTTAATGGGGAAATAAGAGTAAAATATAGAAATAAATGTGTAATAAAAAATAATAATATCACAACACACTATTACAGATGCTATAAAAAACACGATACATATGTCTATGAAGATATCTACTAGAAACCTATCTATACCTACTAAATGAAGAAATATATATATATATATATATATATATATATATATATATAAAATCTCAACTGATATCAATGACTACCCAAACATTACATTTTCTAACCTGGACCTCTTATACAAATGCCCTAAATTAGTCCCAAACCCTCATTTAATGTCTATGATTATATAGATATTCTGTCACCTTAAAGCATCCCCAAAGACTCTAAGGAGGAGACATACACATCAGACCATCCCAAAAAACTTATATGGATTCTATATAATTTCTATTATATCCCCAAAAGTTTTGAAGATTCAAATATAATCTGATAACATGAAACAACAACAACAACATAGAACCATACCCTGTTCTAACATCTCAATCACAGTGACCATCTTCCTCAAGACAAGGCCCAAATATTTCACCCATGGTCATCCCCATGTCACAATGAATGTTGTGGATTGTTGTTAATGGAAACACATATAATATCAATGACCCAACACCAACATGAAAAACAACCCCAAGATATTATGTGAAAACAACACCAAATCCACTACCCCACTAACGAATGTAATACAATAATTTCTTGATTCCAAACAAAACATTCTAACCCATGAGCGCTTAGTTGATTGTCCTACCATTATCCTGATTCCATGGATTTGGATAATTGATTCCAATGAACATATGTAAGGAGATTCAAACCTAAATACATAATAATCTTAAACCAACTACCCATTGAAACTAAATTTAGTGTTATCAGAAGGCTATTCATACAGACACATGAAAATCAGTTCATAACATTTTGTAAAAAACCAAAAAAATAGTAAATAATTTTCACCTCAAGTTTGATATACCTAAAAAACCATGAATCACATCCCAATTCCAGTCAGAAAATAATGTTCAATAAATAATACAAAACATATAGATATTATAGTTTTACCGAGGGATAACCAAAAGTACAAATAAATGAATAGATCCAGGGCACATATGGTGTTAAATTTACAAGGAGGAGCTCATGATGATAATCATTATTTTAATTTGTTACGAAATGATTACATTAAAGGTAAAATACACTATTTCACCATGAAGTAATATTTGATATTGATGGAGGATTAAAAAAGGCTCTCTGAAGTGAAAAAATATTTTAAAATTTATAAAACACTACTTTTGGTCCATTTAAGCTGTGAAGGAAGCATTCACTCTATGAAATTAAAATCCAATACCATTGAAACCATATCATAGTTTGTAAATTTATTTTATTGTGTGTCACATCAAGAATGAATACCTATGGCTTCAAAAAATTAGGTCTACCCTTGATCCTATTGAGAACAATCTAAAAGATTCTTTGCACATTCTAAAAACCAAATAATTTTGGGATACATCCATCCATGATGAAAAACAAACCCATAACACAACATGAAATTATAAGGGAATTATAAAATCCCAACTAACAATTTCCCATATCTTGGATGTCTCTATATGAGTGTCCTTTGAAAAAAATTTACCTCTAAGACAAACATCTAATTCTAGACAAAAAATCCATCTCTAAACTCTCCTGCAACGTCTAGAGATTTCCATGAAAACATAATGATTTTGAAAGAGCTGTTAATTTCCATCATTCCCATTCCTGATCTCAATCATAATGTATATATACCAACCTAAAACCAAGTATATACTCTAATGAACCATGAATCTAGACTCAATCACATCCATAGGCTATAATTTAAAATTTAATTCTTCCAAAAGAATAAACATCCCAAAATAATAGATTATCACATTTAGTCACATGATTTACCACATGAACCTTGTGAAATAATTGTCTCACCCCGTAATATAAGGGAAAAAAATTTATTAATCACATAGAACATGTCAAAATACACGGTTCACCGCATGAATGTTTTCATGTAACAATGGTCACAACTAGAAATCACATTATTACTTCAGTAGGTTTTACTAGGGGTCAACCAGATAGACCAATTATATTTCCATTGGTTAATGCCACTAGATTACACACCAAACACAAATTCATGATACCCATATGTGTGTATATTGAATTTATTTATACTAAATTAATTCTTACATGAATTTAATAATAGAACATCCCATTACCCATTTGTTTGGTTAAACTACATGCCACTTCTGATATTCACTAAGGATCATTCAATCATACATATTAATATGGACAGAACCACATCGTGTATATAGAAAACTAAAACCCATGAGCACCATTGATTTTATTATTATGTTTACCCTTCAAAAATCCCAATGGATTCAATATAATTACAAATCCTTAGATTAAAAAAACAATGAAGAGAGACCTCAATATTAAATCTTAAAAAAACCCATAAACTATTATAGTCACCAACTTATTCAACATATGTAACCAAAATAATCATCAATTTATTAAACCTAGAACAATACAAAAAGAAAATTCCTTTCATCCACCACAAAAATCAGACATCCAAATTTTTATTCCTTCTCATCTTATAAAATAGTTACCTTGCTTCTAATATAAAACTCCAGTGTAAAAATCTAGATACAGTGACCTTCCACCTAAAAATCCAATTTTATTCTCAAACCACATCAACCATAATAATAATAGCATTATTGATATGATGTAAACCATACCACATTCATATATATACAAACACCCCTATAATGTCTATTACTAGACAACTTATTAATAAGGAACTCTACATCTCCCACCAATATTAAATCATCTCTTAGACCTGATTCTTTAATTGACGAGTCATTCTGAAAATGACGAGTTCTAAAAGAAAATTAAAATCTTAGGTATTGGTTTAACTCCATGATAAAATCCTTGATATAACAATTTGACAACCATTAACCCCTCATAAACACTAACCCATCTCTAATCTAACACATCCTAAAAACACAATATTGTAATCCTCTATCCGAACACATGATGACAAGTTCTAGACATTCAAGATAGGATTTCTCCTAGGGATGTTAATTAAGTCAATACCTATTAAATTCATTTAAACCACTAATAGATATATAGAAGAAACTACCCAAAAAATTGGCCACCATCTATAAACTTATCTGAATAAACTTCTCTAATTACCTATTAAAAAAATAGATCATAACCAAACCATAAAACCATGATCCTCAATGGATATTTTGTACACATATCTCATTACATAACCTCTTATACCTACTAAATAAAATCAATTATTTGGTGATTTATGAAACTACAGGTTACAAACAATACCCTCGTCTCATTATAAAGACCAATTTATTTTACATGTAGAAATGATAACTCAAAACATTCACCTTACCCAATACGACACTCTAGAAAGGTTCTTAATTTGTGGTCATTTTTGGTCTAAACACATTGTTCATGTTTTGAAGTAGTGTCGGTTGTATTATTGTAACATATAAAATCCATCTTTCTAAATCACACTTCCATGATTTTTACAAGACTTGAGAAACCCATAAAAAACCCATATACACTGTTCCAAATTGATTGTGAAATCCAAAATTATTACTATACAATCTACTAAATATATTACCATAAACCTATCTCCTCAAACATCCCACTAAATTTCCACAAAATGAAACAAGAGAAACTCACTTTCATTCCTCTCTACTCCATTAATATCAATCTTCCCATAACCCAAAACATATCAAATGAATGGGGAAAGAAATGAAACCCCACTAGCCTATCTAACTCACATGACAACACAAAAAATTTCCCTCCACTACCTCAACAACTAGGAAAATAAAATCTAAATCAAGGATCACTCAAACGGATTCTATCCAAATACCAACCCCACTCATCCAAGAGAAATCTAAAAAATAGTCACAAGGTATATCATAAGGCATCCCAACACTTCTTTGGTTATATAATTATCAATCAAAATCAATCCTAGATTAAAGAAAAACCTCTAAACCCTTCACTAAAAGGATTATATTCTCCCAACCACACATTCAATACATGTTATGCCTCCATGAAATACTCTACTTCAAAAAATTCAACAATAGTCACCAATGAGGCTCATAAACATAATTTAAAAACAATTCATAAAACGTCCAAATGGGATTCAAAAAAATTTCACCTTAATGAGACAAACCATTTTCACAATTTTAAAATACTATTTCTAACCACATTTAAGGCCAAATGTTTTGGAAAACGTTTCCAAAACCATTAAAATCAAATATTGTTTTTCATTTAATTTCACTCGGGAAAAACTGGCTTGTTTTCCCAATAAAATACACTTAATAAAAATGAAGAGCTCTTATCCATTTTCTTGAAGAAAACAACAATAAAAAACCATTTAAAAACCCAATTCCATATAATAATATCTATGTTTTTTTAGAAACACATGGCATTTCAAAAACACATTCCAAAAAACAATTATTTTATAAACCAATTTGAAATAAAAATCCATTGAAATCCATTTAACACCATTTTGTTTTAAAAAATCATCTAGATCATTATAATGAAAAAAAACAAAAATAATTACCCATATACTCAAGGAATGAGTCCATGCCATAAATACCAGTATGTTAATCTCAATAAAAGATCCTAAAATATGAAATTTTCAGTCAAAATTGATAATATTTGACCAATAATAATGTTGTAAATTTTTTATATATTATTTCAGTTTTTTTTATTTTAAACTTCTATAAAACACACAAATTCAAGAACATTCCATTTGAATCTACAATCTTATCCATGATACATGAAATCACATACTATTATAAATTGTACCAAGAGTCAAAATACCATAAATCACAAATATCAAAACAATTTTCATAACCCGTGGTGAAATATGTCAATAATAATACTCAAAACCTAGATAGAAATCCCACCCATTATATTATTGACATCCATAATACATGGGGTATAAACTACTATGATTTAGTTTTATTACATGTTACATAAATTACATATTTATCTCTACAATTACCTTGATTTTATAAAAAAATAAAACATCAGATACCATTTTTTAACACCATGAAAATGTGACAGTCACCATTTCATGAATCAGAGTTTTTGAAATCCACATTCAGATATCCCTATGTACTAAAGAATAATGATAAGAAGCAATGGCATATGTTTGAACATTGGGAGACTATGAATTCATTAATAAATTACCAAACTTGAGTATATAATATCAGAAAAATTAATCTAAGTATTAAATGAAAATAAATGTCGATGTAATAATATTAATATCAACCAGTTCTATAATAGATTCCATACAAATCCTAATAAAATTTTCAAGGAGATCCCCACTTGTCTTATATATATAAACAATTAAAAAATAAATAAATAAACTAATAAGGAATCTTCTAAACTGATATAATGTTCAATCTTGACATCCCCACATGAAACTTACTCATCATGAATGACAGCTCGAAGTAGGGATCATGCACTCATCTGTAGGCGCAAAAAAGAAATATTGGACACATGAACTTTTTTCTCATACATGTTGTGTGTATGGGCTAATTAAGATGAAAAGAATGACACCATAGTATAAATTCAGTAAAATTAATATTTTTTTCAATGATTTAATTTAAATACATAAATAAAGATAGAATCTAATTGACGGATCATGCAGTAACAAAGATCCTATGAAATATATCCCTAGCTGCTTTGAATCATTAATGGAAGTAATAATCAATCACAACCTAAATAATGGTTATCCTATGGTCCATGCCTTTCCCAAATGTCACAAACTTTTTAATCACCCAACCCATCTTGCAAACTTGAATGTCCATCATCTCACTTTGGATGACTACACTCATTATTGCACTTTCTTATATCATTAATTAAATAGGTCCATCCCCGTAGACACTAAGGAGGTTATCACTCACCACAGACCATACCCATAGACTCTATATGGCCCCCAAACACATCGGACCATCCCCAAAAGTTATAGTGACACCACAATCATGATAGGCCATCCTCACTTGTTCTAGGGAGGCTAACAACATGAAATTAAAAGAATTATCAAAATTGAAAAATTATAACCTTATAAGAATAATTACTCATTATATCTATCATTTTCACATTTATTCCCTACCCTCTAACTCATGGTCTTCCCCTTGTCACATTTCATTCTAGGCCATTTGACTCATGAAAAGACCATAAAATCATAGACGGGAAACAGAAAATCTCATCAATACATCATGATACCAAGGTAAACCACCATAAAAGTCTGAAAAAATTTACATAAGTAATGATATCCATTATTGAATAAAAAAATTTCTTTTTAAGATAATACCCCACAATTGCTAGTCTTATTTTTATTTACTGTACAAAGATCCTACTCATACATTCCATAGAACAAATTTATGGGGATTCATTACCTGAATCCCCAAGTAACATAACCCAACTATATTTTCTTCAAACAAGACTAAAAAATAAGTCCAATCCAATTTACCTTTGACTGAAATCTTATGTGCATTCTCGACATGTATCTTTCTATCATCAATTTCAAGGCACCCATGTTTCACTCCCCCTCTAAGTATAAATATACTATAATACAAACCCCACCCACACACTTTGATAAAAAAAATATTAAGTTTCATAGTGATATACTTTAAAAAAATTCATATAAAGGAAATAAAATGAATAAAAATGATGTAAAGTGGTAATGAATTTCTATTTCAATCCCAGAAGAGAAAAAATAACAAGATCCATCACTAGATTCAAGTCCAACACAAAAATTCTAAAAAATAAGCTCTAAATATCAAATATTAGGGTATTACATGGGAAAACAAAAATATTTAGATTAGAAGAAATTTAGGGCCATCATAGGGTTAGAAATATAAATATGAGTAAACCTTGATAAATGAAACATCTATCTAAGAAGAAATGATTCTGTAGGATCCAAAATTCACCATGTCCTCTAGAAATCCCAAGAGAATCCAAGGGAAGATGAGATAAGGGAATCCCATGTGAGATTCAAATTGTAATACAAAAATCACACTATTTGGGGACTATTATCTTTGTGCAAGAATCTTTTAAGACACGATACATTTCTGTGAAATCACCAAACACCATGTCAATATTTTTCATGGTTTGACACATTTTTTCATGCCACAAACATCTACTGGTTTCTCCCAAATGATATATGTCTATCATTGGGTTTGCAGAGTTCACTCCCAATTATTCTCACACCTTAAATAGCCTAAAAAATACCATGATACATGTTACAAGGAAAAAATAACTCATAATATTCCCTAAAATTCGAGGGGTATTAAAAATATGGTGATGACCCAATACCCCATTTCATACCTAACATCTAGGAGATATATCCTAAATTACTCATGTAAATAATTCTTAATGGAAATAATAATTCAAATTATCTTGGAAAACATCTTTTACTTTTCCCCTTTTACATTACTATTTTTGTAGAACATGCACTTTATAGAAATTTTCAAAAATTATTGAATCGAAAAATATAAGTCTCCTCCTGATTTCAGTTGAGTGGTCTAAATTTACCACACCCCTAACTCTCTTGTATAAAACTAAATTTTAATATACTTGATGTTACACCCATGAGAATATATTCATTTTAGTTGAGTGAATTAATTTTTTGGTTTCCCAGGAAAATGTTTTTAGCATATTTATATGTTTCCTTGGTGTCCAATGCATTAATTACACACCAAATCATAATTAGTTTTATGTTATATTACACAATATGTTCAATCGTATGTTACACATTTTTTACAAAACTGTTCATGATACAAATGGTCTAATAGGATTCGATGGGTCATGTTTCGGCACATTTGAGGTGCATCGTAGTAAGAACCCCCCTTCAATCCTAGATACACGAATTTTAGCTATACAAACCATTATATCCTAGTAGGATGTCATTAAAATGAACATTCCCAATAAAAATCTTCATATAATATAAAAATTCATTATCTTGGTCTTGGTTAAGATTCCCAAAAAGGCTCACCCCACATTTCCTAATTGTCATACCTTAAAAAAACCCTGTTAGACTATATTAAAAATTTATACATGAAATAACCCACTTGTAGTATTTATAATAACATAAAATTCATGAATTATTGTTACTTATTAAACAAACATTAAAGGAATTCCCCAATGGTCCTTGTTTCATGACATTAAATTGAAAGACCCATCTGTCCTAGTCACATGACTATTAACTCCAAAAAAATAAACATCAGAAAATTCAAAAAGAGATAGTCATGAATATTTTTATTAGTTTCCCCAAAATGAAAAATAAGAATTGGGTGAAGAAGATCATGTGGATCTTGTAAACCATATGAGACATGAGATAAAATATATAGTTGAAGACCATGCACGACACATAGCCATCAGAAGATCTTGTGGTTTCTATCAGACAAAGTCATTCTGCTCTTTGAATGATACCTTAGATGATCCCAAATCACACAATTTTAGCCATTTAAGATTTTCCCGAATAGAAGGATTGCAGGCTAGTGGACACATAGTGAAAAATTCAAATATACTAAGAATATGGATAGAAAATTTCCTGAAAGTGAGAGCCAGTTGTAGTTGTAAAGATCAAATAACACATCTCTAATGAGTAGAATATTTTTCCTTGACAACATTAATACAACCTCATAATACCCCCCTTGAATTTTTAAAATAAACAAATTATATAAAATGTGTGAAGGATGGAGATATATTTTTTAATAAAAATCACTTAAGGTTCCTCAGGTTATACACAATGCATCACTAGAATCTAATGATAAGTCCAAAAAATCTAACGAGATCCCACTATCATGTCATCCTCATCACTTGAAGGGCCTCAGACATGTCTAGGAGACCTCTCACTTCCCCTTGGAATTTATAAATAATGAAATATTGAATTTCCATAAAATGAATTCACACTCCACCAAATCCATTGTTGTTTAGAAAACATATCACCAAGAGGAGTTATAATTATCCTCTACAAAATTCTTACAACCCTCCGAGACACTAACCTCTGAAAAATAAACAAAGGAAATAAAAAAGGGATTGATTGGACCCTCCCACTACAATAAAACTAATATGATTCCCCATGATGTCCAAAACATTGTCTCACAAGTCACATTGAAAATCCTACCTGATTACATGAAGACCCCCTGAAAATCTATCATTATCTCTTGAAATGTCCCAGACATGTATCATGAGATCACACGATTCCATGTCGATAGGAACTCTAATCCTGAAGAGGCCCTGGGACATGTTTATATGACAATATAAAAGTCCATAAACATTTTATCAGGATTAAAAAAATATCCCTTACATGGATAAAATACAATAATGGATTCATTAACAGAATGATATTGTGGTCACTGAAAATCTTGTCATTCCCTAGAATGAATTACAGTGGGAATCCTACCAAACACATGGTGTATAAGCCCTTGACTAAGTAAATCATATATTTACACGATGCATGCCTCACAATGTGGAAATTAACTTGTGTCAATAGGCCTATAAATTACCAACCCCATAATGAAAAACACATTCTACTTATTCTAAGAATAGACAATGATTTAATTGGAACATGTCACAGGAACACCCAATCACCAGAGCATATTTTTATGTGTGGATAATCTCATGACTAGAATAGATTACCACAAGATATGAACAAAGGAAAAACCATATGAATCATGTAATATACATAAATCTCATTGCATTATTATCCATAGATCATTAAATGTACTTCTAGTAGGACACATAAAGAACATCCCGCATATCTGCTACATCGTGAAAGACTTAAAACAAGCTAATAATGAATAAATCCAGAAGATTTTCAATAAATGGATTAATGAAAAAATATGGAATACTTATATGATGAAAACATATTTTGATCCTCATGTGCTTCAGGTGAACCACCCAGGTCCTGGGAGAGTATTTGGAAATGCCCCACAAGTCATACAATAATCTTTTGGTATACTCTTTGGATCATGCGTAGTCCATTGGACATGTCAAATAAAGTCTCATGGAGAACAATAATCATTCTACCTAAATCTAGTTAATCCCTAGGTGATCACCATCCAGAACATGTGTTCCCTTCATACATGTTTCCTGACTCATATAAGGTCACCATCACATATTAGTTATGTCTTATGATAGCAACTGGGTATGACAAATTGTGGTCATAAAACCCTCCATGTACTATAGATATATCTAATGATGAACTCCTGAAACATAATTTGTATCATGGTTTACCCTCTATGAGTTTCTCATTGACTCTCACAAAAACCATTATGTGTTTCTGTGAGCTTTCATAATGACACCATGGATTTTCAGTCAGATCATACAATACCCAATAATGATGTTAGCCAGGATCATGTGATGGCTTCTAGATTCAGCAATGTTGTTCTTGAAATTTATTTATGAAATTTCATATGTGATCACATGAACACCCACCAAAATTTCATTTAGGATATGAAACATCCCTCTACTAAGCCAACTAGATCATGTGGTTTCCTTTGGACATGTCTCTAATTTTACAAGACATGTCCAAACATCCTCCAACATTTTAAATAAACAATCAAGTCCTATCAAGAAGTAAGTTAAGTATATATTGATGGATGTAGGATAGGTCACATTGGAAATATAGGGATTGATTACTTTTTCCACCCATAGTGTTTTAGCCATGATCAAAAGGGAAATAGTAGTATGTATTCCAAAATCAATCAAAAATTGATGAATCTAATTCTAGCCACAATACCAATATAGAGGATTTATATTTGAGGCCTGAGATCTTTATTAACTATCCTAATGGAAGTCCTAGTGAAAAACCCCCACATTCCAATTTGTGAGACTAATTAGATTCCATAACTATTTTGTCACACCAAGGATAACTCATGTTGTATTATGGAGTAAAAAAAGATCACATCATTCAAGACACTATCAATATAAGAGAAACATATTTCTGCAATGCTATACTAATGGAACTATTCAGAATCTAATTCATGCAATAACTAGGATATACAGGATGCCTCCCAAAAGCTCAATCATGAAATCAAACGGGAAACCACCATAGTGTCAGTCCCTCCATATATCTGACATTTTCATAATCGATACCCAACCATTCCCTTGGGATGATCACTCTACCTCATCCCTCAGTGGATGAAGAAATAAACTAAAATATAATGACTCTAATTCTATTCATAACCAAGATATATAGGATAACTTCATTAGTATTAATCACTATATTAAACATCCCAATAGATATTTTAGTGTGCACTTCTTGACCAATTGAACTACAAGGACTCTGATTCCATCTTTAACTAGGATATAGAGGACACCATCATAATGATGAATATAACGACCCACACTTTACATACATTGTTAATACTTCAAAATTGAAGCACACTTATTACAACATATGACAAAACCACAAAGGACCGTATAGGTATAGTGTCTTTAGAAACTGGGAAACATAAACAACTGGTTCATAAATCTTCTACAGTGTCTCCCATTTATTTCATCATATCTGGGGTCCCTTTTAGCATATTCTACTTAATATCCATCTTCCTGACCTGGGGAAAAGAAAACATAAAAGGGTGAGCTCAAATGCTCAGCAAGGGAAAATAAAGGAAATAAAAATCATATCATATCTTTATGAAGATCAAAACCTGCAAAAGAGATCATAATATCTTAACATGGAATAAATCATAGAAGTGAAAATGAGATCCCCATAATCATAAAACTTGAAACTTTGTGGCATGCACACATAATCATGGAAAATAATTTCTTGTTAGTCATGACTCATTGCCAAGACTATCTTAGTGGACAAAGTCCCTTTCTGAACCGAGTTCACTCCTCGTTTCAGTCCTGTATCACTGAACCGAAATAACCTTCCGTTCCAGCCATGTCTATCTCATGAGATATAAAATCTTTACCCAATGCATTGGAGGGAGATATAGGTCCCACCCATCTTATAATGAATCCTTTCTTATGTGTGCCACATAATCATAAAACATACATCATCGCATAACACATGTAACAAAAATGGGATTCTTGAAACATCATGACATCATAAAACATTTCATATAAGATAAAGGAATTCATAAAAATATTTCCATCACAACATAATCAAATCCATGTAATAATAGGGATAAAAACAGAACCCTTTTATTATCTTAGATGGAAAATAATTTTGAAAATCACTTGAACTCCATTCTTGAGGAAAATATCCTTTCTTCTTCAAAAACACTTTTCCTTTCTTAACATGTCATAAAATTTTAAACTAAAAGAAGTTGATTAAAAATAAACTTCAATAATTGTAAAGGAATCTTCTTGGAAATAATGTTTTAGAAATCCATTCATGCCGTATAAGTTAAAAAAAAACATTCTTCGTACTTTTGTCGGAAAAGTCAAAAAGTACCTCGTACGAAAAAAAACGACAAAAGATTCCTTTCATATTCTTTACTAAAAACTCACCGAAGGGTAAAATTGGATTTAAACTAGTGTAATTGGATGGAAACAATATTACATATTGAGGGAACATGGATGTGGATGATAAAATACACCCCAATAAATACTTACGAATAAACAATCTCGGATAAAAATGAGATTGTGATATTTCCCTTACCTTAAGTCCAATTTTCTTTGTACATGTCCGAAGCTCCTGTATAATGGTTTAAATAATGTTATTGAATTATTACAGAATCATACATATTGATATGATATCATATATGTTCATATTCTTAGCTTCTTGATAGTAATATTTCATGGTTACTTGTTACTCGGGTCTTTATTGCCTTTTGTTCTTATGCGTGTTTTGCCGAATACATTCTTATTCTTCTTTTAAGGTTATAGATTACTTATATCCAGAATGGTATTAGTGTAACATATATCATATTTATTCATTCAATTCATTTATATATTCATTATGAAATGAAGATCATGTAGAACGAGTCGCATCACATCGTGGAGACGGTATTCCGTACGTACGCACGAGTGATGATATCGTTCCTATGACCGTGGAATTGTATTGGAGTATATATATATATTATTTCAGTATCAATATTACTTCATAATAATCATATATAGTTACTCATTACACCATTATACCCATCCTTGTAAGGTGATGGTGGAAAAATAGATTACACCACGGCGTGGAGACGGTATTCCGTACGTACGCACGCGCGGTGATTTCATTTTTCCGTAGGATGGATAGAAGGTGAATTAGGGTTGTTTCATATTTATAATAACATATCAGTATGTAAGTAATACTGATGTTATTACTTTATCATGAAATAACTAAAGAAGAAGAAGTTGAAGAAGAAAGAAATCGAAAAGATCGGTAATGGATATTACCTCTTCTTTGGAACGCCTCTTTGAATCCTCCACTTAAAGAACTAAGATTGGTATTTGGAGAAGACCAGGACCTCAAGGATTATTCTAGGGAAGTGGAGAGGAGAAAATGGCATGGGTTGGCCGAGCTTGAGTGCTCAAATTTGTGTGAGGAGGAGGGGGAGGAGGTTCCCTTTTATAAGGGAGGAGAGGGGCACCTTAGGAATATCTCAAAATATTATTTTATATTAAAGTAAAAATCGGTTTATAATGGTTCCAAAGGGACTTATTTCGAAGATAAAGTGGGGATGGGTCGAAATACTATCAACAAATAATATTTAGACAAGTTTAGGGTATTATTTTAACCTTATCAATTAGATTTAACTCTAAGTTAATTAATTTAACTTTTACCGTGTCTTTTTGTTTTCTTTCACAATATGGTTAATACACTTACTATAACATGCCAAAAGAACCCCAAATTGTTTATTATTAATATATATATCCTTATCTAAGTCATTTGGCCGAACCTTAGATTTTTAGGAATAAAATAACAATTAATAATATAATATTTGATTTAAAAACTATTTTGTGTCAATTTTGACACTATTTGATATATGATTTTTGTGAAAGTCATAACAGAATTATATGTTCGAACCAAGTTGATTAAATCAATACTAATATATCATAGTAACCTAGAAAATTAGTGTAATTCATAAAAAGTCTCAAATTACATTTAATTTGGTATTTATATTATCAATTTTGTCAATATTTCATTAATAAGATAATTACTGCATCATCTTTGTGTCATAAATAAATTAAATTATTTGATGTCTAAAAATTACAAATAAAATACCATCATGTAGGAAAGCTTTTTATCTTTCTAATGAATATTTACAATCGAATTTATCTTATGTATAACCCTATATTAAAATTGATTTACTTATTAAACTTTGATTTTAACTATTTTAACCCTTCTTTAAATAAATTAATAATAAATGTCCTAATCTAATCCAAGTGGGCCAAAATGGTCATATTTTATTCCTAAGTTTGTTTTTGGTCGAATTACACTTGTCCAATAGAATTATGACATGTGTTAGGGTAATATTAATATCATATTTACCCTTAGTTACCCTATTTACTATTAACCGCGGTAAAAAATAGTAAAAAGTTACTATTCACCAAAAAATTATTTTCATCTCATTGAACCACATTTTAGTCCTTGATATTAACCGTGTCTCTCGGATTTTTGAAATTCCATTCACAGAAGTGGTAAAATTAAGATTTATGCAAAATTCAGTTTTTAACCTACCACTTAGTGGTTTCACTATTCATCAAAAATTGAAAGTTTTCAGAAAAATACCAAAATTTCACCCTAGGCTAATTTCGATATTCTGAGTCCAAAAATGAAGTCCATTTTGAAAAATAAAATTTATAAAATTTCAAAAAGTGGTTATTACTATTCATAACGGCTAGTTTTAATAGCATATTGTTGTTTAGTGAAACTCGGTATTGCGTACGACGCAAGCTATCGAGGAAGGTCGCGATTGCATGCAAAGCAAGCCAAGCAAGTGTTGTGTAGAAAAAGATTCCTTTGATAATTTATATAACATAAAAGTCTCGGGTGTTACATTCTACCCCCCTTAAAAAGAATTTCGCCCTCGAAATTCGTCACTTTGTAACAAACAAATGAGGATACTTCTCCCTCATCATATCCTCAAGCTCCCATGTAGCTTCTTCAAGTTGGTGGTTCCTCCATAAAACTTTCACCAAGCGAGTGGTCTTGTTTCGTAGGACTTTTTCGCTACGATCCAGAATCTCTATCGGCTGTTCTTCATAAGAAACATCTTGCTCCAGCGGTACAACTTCTGAGCTGAGTACATGTGAAGGATCTGGTATGTACTTTCTCAGGAGAGATACGTGGAACACATCGTGAACTTGAGAGAGTTTCGGTGGAAGTGCCAATCGGTAAGCTACCTTCCCAACACGATCCAGTATTTCAAAAGGACCGATATATCTAGGGCTCAACTTCCCCTTCTTTCCAAATCTCCTAACCCTCTTCCAGGGAGATATTCGTAAGAACACTTTATCGCCCACTTCAAACTCTAGGTCTTTTCTTCGGTTGTCGGCATAACTTTTCTGTCGACTCTGAGCTGCTCCTATGTGTTGTTGAATAGATCTGACCTTTTCTGCCATTTCATCAACGAGATCAGGTCCTAATAGCTTTCTTTCCCCAACTTCATCCCAGCAAGTTGGAGTCCTGCATTTCTTTCCATAGAGAGCTTCATAAGGAGCCATTTGAATACTGGAGTGAAAGCTATTATTATAAGAAAATTCCACCAAAGGTAGGTGTTGATCCCAACCTCCTTTGAAATCCATAGAGCAAGCTCTCAACATATCTTCTAGGGTTTGAATTGTTCTCTCAGACTGACCGTCTGTCTGGGGATGATAAGCAGTGCTGAAACTCAACTCTGTATCCAGAGTATGCTGAAGACTTCGCCAGAACTTCGAGGTAAATCTCGGATCCTGATCAGATATAATAGAAAGTGGTACTCCATGAAATCTTACCACTTCCTTTACATATATCCTGGCAAGCTGATCTAGAGAGAAATCCTCTCTAATAGCAATGAAGTGTGCAGACTTTGTAAGACGATCAACTATGACCCAGATAGCATTATTGCCTTTGGATGTTTTAGGAAGTCCTGTGACAAAGTCCATAGTTATGTTTTCCCATTTCCATTCGGGTATGGGTAATGGTTGTAACATCCCCTTAGACTTTTGTCTCTCAGCTTTAACTTGTTGACAAACCAAGCATCGAGAGACATATTCAGCAACATCTCTTTTCATGCCATCCCACCAGAAGTACTCTTTCAGGTCCCTATACATCTTCGTGCTTCCAGGATGAATAGAGAATGAAGAACTATGAGCCTCATCCAGCAGCTCCTTCTTTAATTCGGGGATGGGAGGAACACAAACCCGATTCCTGAACTTTATTATCCCATCACAATCAAGGTTGAATTCAGGAACATTTCTCACCTTCTTTTGTAACTCAGCATCTTCTTTCTGTGCCTCTTTAATCTTCACATGTATAGATGGTTGAACATTCATTTGAGAAAGATAAGATTTTTCCCCTTCCATTATAATTCCAAGATCCATCCTTTGTAAATCCATAAATATTGGATCTTTTGTGATCCTCATCATGGATAAACTAGCATGGTCTTGTCGACTTAATGCATCTTCTACCTTGTTTGCTTTCCCAGGGTGGTAATGGATTGAGCAGTCATAATCCTTAATCAGCTCCAACCATCTTCTTTGACGCATATTCAACTCCTTTTGTGTGAAAATATACTTTAAACTTTTATGATCATTATAAATATCACACCTTTCACCATAAAGGTAATGCCTCCAAATCTTTAATGCAAAGATTACCACAGCCAACTCCAAATCATGTGTTGGGTAATTTTGCTCATGGATTTTCAACTGTCGTGAGGCATAAGCTATCACCATATCATTTTGCATAAGAACACACCCCAATCCCTTCTTGGATGCATCACTGTAGATCACAAACCTTTCTCCACTACAAGGTAGTGTGAGCACAGGTGCACTGGATAACCTTCTTTTCAACTCCTTGAAATTCTCTTCACATTCCTCTGTCCAGACAAACTTAACTCCCTTCCGAGTCAACTTGGTGATTGGATTAGGTAATCGTGAAAAATCTTTTACAAAACGTCGATAATATCCAGCCAAACCAAGAAAACTTCGGATCTCAGTTACTGTTGTTGGTCTTGACCATCTTTCGATAACCTCTGTTTTTGCTGGATCCACAGATATCCCCTCTTTTGAGATTATATGACCCAAAAATGCAACTTTTTGAAGCCAAAATTCACACTTGGTAAATTTGGCATAAAGCTTCTCCTTTCTCAGGGTATTCAATATAATTCTCAAGTGATCTTCATGCCCTTCCTTTCTCTTTGAATAGACAAGAATATCGTCAATAAAGACTACCACAAATTGATCAAGATAGTCTCTAAAGACTCTATTCATTAGATCCATGAAGATAGCAGGGGCATTTGTAAGACCAAATGGCATCACTATAAATTCATAGTGTCCATACCTTGTACGGAAAGCCGTCTTTGGTATATCCTCCCTTTTGACTCTTAATTGATGATACCCTGAACGAAGATCAATCTTGGAAAAGTATTGAGCTCCGCGTAGTTGGTCAAATAAGTCATCAATGCGTGGGAGAGGATATTTGTTCTTGATAGTGATCTTGTTAAGTTCTCGATAATCAATGCAGAGTCTCATTGATCCATCTTTCTTCTTAACAAATAGAGCAGGTGCTCCCCAAGGTGACACACTAGGGCGTATGAATCCCTTATCAAGATTCTCTTGGAGTTGCTTCTTCAATTCCTGCAACTCAATTGGGGCCATTCTATAAGGTGTCTTTGAAATTGGCAAAGCGCCCGGTACGAGTTCTATTGAAAACTCAACTTCACGATTTGGTGGAAGACCCGGTAATTCCTCCGGAAAGACATCATCAAACTCCCGTACGATAGGCATATTCTTAATCGTGAGTTTCTCACCAACCATTTGAGATAAATAACCTTCATTTAGTGGAATCAATACCCATAAGATGGAAGAAATTTCCACTGGAAGATTATGTTCATCCTTGCATTGATAGACGATCGTAGATTGATCTGGAATATGAAATGTGACTTCCCTTCTTTGGAAATCGATATGAGCTCCATGTAGAGAAAGCCAATCCATGCCAAGAATCACATCAAATTCCACTAAAGGAAGGATCACAAGATTTGCAGGAAGCACTTTCCCACAAACTTCGATCGGAGAAGAATTATAAACTTTTGATGCGATTGATGTGCCATTAGGTGTTGTCACAGCTAACTCAACATCTAATTGTTGAGGTAATACGGTGATACCCTTAGAAAAGTCTTCAGAAATAAAAGAGTGGGTGGATCCAGAATCAAATAAAACATTTTCTACTTTAGAGTGGATGGTAAGTGTACCTTTCACCACATCGTTATCGTACTCCACATCGCTGATAGAAATTGCATGTGACTTTCCTTTGTCTTTAGCCTTAGGATTTTGTTGACGTCGACCATCATCATCAACCCTTGGATTTGGGCATTGATTGGCATAATGCCCCATATCCTTACACTTGAAACATTTAAGTGTAGTAGGTTCATTCTGTGTATCCCTTCCTTTGTTTGCATCATTAGACATCTTCTTCCCATTATCGCGGCATTCAAATGCCCGATGACCTTCCTTTCCACATTTAAAACATTTACTTGTCCCTTTAAGACAACTCCCTCCATGTTTCTTTCCACACTTTGAGCATAAGGAAAAGCTCATCTTCTTTTCCGTGTGCTCTTTAGATTTTTCTTTGAATTCCATCTTCCTCTTCTTATCAAACCCATGTGACTGATGGGTTACTCCAATCTCCATCTCGACTTTGAGAGCACATCGAACGATTTCCTCGTAGCTATTGAAGTCCCTTATGGCTAACGCCCTTCGAAGACTTGGTTTTAAGCCACTAAAGAATCGATCGATCTTACTCTCAGGTTGGATAATAATACCAGAAGCGTACCTTGCAGGTCTTGTAAAATTTGCTTCATAGGTACCAACAGATTCATCATCCCTTTGCTTCAGTTCAAGAAACTCTTTCTCCATCTTTGTTCGGAGAATACGAGGGAAGTAGTTATTGAAAAATAAGTTCTTGAACTAGTCCCATTCCATAGACTCAATTTCATCCCTTTGCCTCGTATTCTTAACAAGATTCCACCATTGATCCACATCTCCTTCCAAACGATACACTGCTTGGATGACTTTATCATGCTCAGAACATTGAAGAACTGAAAATATCTTTTCAGTAGTACTAATCCATTGTTCAGCAACTAATGGATCAGTAGACCCGCTGAAAGATGGTGGACGCTGCCTCATGAAGGATTCAACAGAATGTTGCTCCCTCCTTTGTTCGTTTGGAAATCCTGCATGATTCATAGCTTGAGAAAGTTGTGTGAGCATGGCTAAAAGATTTTGCATTCCAGCTCCCATGTCGTTTGGTTGCTCAGGGGGACAATCATTGCATTTCCCATCGCATTCCGCATTAACACGGTTCCTTCGGGTTCCAGCCATTGACTAAAACCAAGAAGAATAGTGTGAGCAACACTAATTATAATAGGAAACTACATAATTCAAGAATAAAATTTTCATGCTTAAGGTCTTATCCTAGGTTATTCAAGGCCATTTCTAAAACACTAAGATTGTGTTCTATGCTTAGACTTATCCTTAGGGTTCTTACTAAGGCTTTCACGTCCTAGTTTCCAAAGGTTGACTATACCTTTCCTCTGATACCAACTATAACGACCCACACTTTACATACATTGTTAATACTTCAAAATTGAAGCACACTTATTACAACATATGACAAAACCACAAAGGACCGTATAGGTATAGTGTCTTTAGAAACTGGGAAACATAAACAACTGGTTCATAAATCTTCTGCAGTGTCTCCCATTTATTTCATCATATCTAGGGTCCCTTTTAGCATATTCTACTTAATATCCATCTTCCTGACCTGGGGAAAAGAAAACATAAAAGGGTGAGCTCAAATGCTCAGCAAGGGAAAATAAAGGAAATAAAAATCATATCATATCTTTATGAAGATCAAAACCTGCAAAAGAGATCATAATATCTTAACATGGAATAAATCATAGAAGTGAAAATGAGATCCCCATAATCATAAAACTTGAAACTTTGTGGCATGCACACATAATCATGGAAAATCATTTCTTGTTAGTCATGACTCATTGCCAAGACTATCTTAGTGGACAAAGTCCCTTTCTGAACCGAGTTCACTCCTCGTTTCAGTCCTGTATCACTGAACCGAAATAACCTTCCGTTCCAGCCATGTCTATCTCATGAGATATAAAATCTTTACCCAATGCATTGGAGGGAGATATAGGTCCCACCCATCTTATAATGAATCCTTTCTTATGTGTGCCACATAATCATAAAACATACATCATCGCATAACACATGTAACAAAAATGGGATTCTTGAAACATCATGACATCATAAAACATTTCATATAAGATAAAGGAATTCATAAAAATATTTCCATCACAACATAATCAAATCCATGTAATAATAGGGATAAAAACAGAACCCTTTTATTATCTTAGATGGAAAATAATTTTGAAAATCACTTGAACTCCATTCTTGAGGAAAATATCCTTTCTTCTTCAAAAACACTTTTCCTTTCTTAACATGTCATAAAATTTTAAACTAAAAGAAGATGATTAAAAATAAACTTCAATAATTGTAAAGGAATCTTCTTGGAAATAATGTTTTAGAAATCCATTCATGCCGTATAAGTTAAAAAAAACATTCTTCGTACTTTTGTCGGAAAAGTCAAAAAGTACCTCGTACGAAAAAAAACGACAAAAGATTCCTTTCATATTCTTTACTAAAAACTCACCGAAGGGTAAAATTGGATTTAAACTAGTGTAATTGGATGGAAACAATATTACATATTGAGGGAACATGGATGTGGATGATAAAATACACCCCAATAAATACTTACGAATAAACAATCTCAGATAAAAATGAGATTGTGATATTTCCCTTACCTTAAGTCCAATTTGCTTTGTACGTGTCCGAAGCTCCTGTATAATGGTTTAAATAATGTTATTGACTTATTACAGAATCATACATATTGATATGATATCATATATGTTCATATTCTTAGCTTCTTGATAGTAATATTTCATGGTTACTTGTTACTCGGGTCTTTATTGCCTTTTGTTCTTATGCGTGTTTTGCCGAATACATTCTTATTCTTCTTTTAAGGTTATAGATTCCTTATATCCAGAATGGTATTAGTGTAACATATATCATATTTATTCATTCAATTCATTTATATAATCATTATGAAATGAAGATCATGTAGAACGAGTTGCATCACATCGTGGAGACGGTATTCCGTACGTACGCACGAGTGATGATATCGTTCCTATGACCGTGGAATTGTATTGGAGTATATATATATATATTATTTCAGTATCAATATTACTTCATAATAATCATATATAGTTACTCATTACACCATTATACCCATCCTTGTAAGGTGATGGTGGAAAAATAGATTACACCACGGCGTGGAGACGGTATTCCGTACGTACGCACGCGCGGTGATTTCATTTTTCCGTAGGATGGATAGAAGGTGAATTAGGGTTGTTTCATATTTATAATAACATATCAGTATGTAAGTAATACTGATGTTATTACTTTATCATGAAACAACTAAAGAAGAAGAATTTGAAGAAGAAAGAAATTGAAAAGATCGGTAATGGATATTACCTCTTCTTTGGAACGCCTCTTTGAATCCTCCACTTAAGGAACTAAGATTGGTCTTTGGAGAAGACCAGGACCTCTAGGATTATTCTAGGGAATTGGAGAGGAGAAAATGGCATGGGTTGGCCGATCTTGAGTGCTCAAATTGGTGTGAGGAGGAGGGGGAGGAGGTTCCCTTTTATAAGGGAGGAGAGGGGCACCTTAGGAATATCTCAAAATATTATTTTATATTAAAGTAAAAATCGGTTTATAATGGTTCCAAAGGGTCTTATTTCGAAGATAAAGTGGGGATGGGTCGAAATACTATCAACCAATAAGATTTAGACAAGTTTAGGGTATTATTTTAACCTTATCAATTAGATTTAACTCTAAGTTAATTAATTTAACTTTTACCGTGTCTTTTTGTTTTCTTTCACTATATGGTTAATACACTTACTATAACATGCCAAACGAACCCCAAATTGTTTATTATTAATATATATATCCTTATCTAAGTCATTTGGCCGATCCTTAGATTTTTAGGAATAAAATAACAATTAATAATATAATATTTGATTTAAAAACTATTTTGTGTCAATTTTGACACTATTTGATATATGATTTTTGTGAAAGTCATAACAGAATTATATGTTCGAACCAAGTTGATTAAATCAATACTAATATATCATAGTAACCTAGAAAATTAGTGGAATTCATAAAAAGTCTCAAATTACATTTAATTTGGTATTTATATTATCAATTTGGTCAATATTTCATTAATAAGATAATTACTGCATCATCTTTGTGTCATAAATAAATTAAATTATTTGATGTCTAAAAATTACAAATAAAATACCATCATGTAGGAAATCTTTTTAGCTATCTAATTAATATTTACAATCGAATTTATCTTATGTATAACCCTATATTAAAAATTATTTACTTATTAAACTTTGATTTTAACTATTTTAACCCTTCTTTAAATAAATTAATAATAAATGTCCTAATCTAATCCAAGTGGGCCTAAATGGTCATATTTTATTCCTAAGTTTGTTTTTGGTCGAATTACACTTGTCCAATAGAATTAGGACATGTGTTAGGGTAATATTAATATCATATTTACCCTTAGTTACCCTATTTACTATTAACCGCGGTAAAAAATAGTAAAAAGTTACTATTCACCAAAAAATTATTTTCATCTCATTGAACCACATTTTAGTCCTTGATATTAACCGTGTCTCTCGGATTTTTGAAATTCCATTCACAGAAGTGGTAAAATTAAGTTTTATGCAAAATTCAGTTTTTAACCTACCACTTAGTGGTTTCACTATTCATCAAAAATTGAAAGTTTTCAGAAAAATACCAAAATTTCACCCTAGGCTAATTTCGATATTCTGAGTCCAAAAATGAAGTCCATTTTGAAAAATAAAATTTATAAAATTTCAAAAAGTGGTTATTACTATTCATAACGGCTAGTTTTAATAGCATATTGTTGTTTAGTGAAACTCGGTATTGCGTACGACGCAAGCTATCGAGGAAGGTCGCGATTGCGTGCAAAGCAAGCCAAGCAAGTGTTGTGTAGAAAAAGATTCCTTTGATGATTTATATAACATAAAAGTCTCGGGTGTTACAATGAATCCTTAAAACAAATTTTAATCCACCTCAATGTTTGTCCCTCCAGGTCTCTGAATTTCTAACCATAATGACATAAAATTACCCATATGTTTATCCATCTACCCTATACCTTGATAGTCTAAATATAAAAAATAACTATGATGACTATGATTCCTTCTAGAATATGGATAATAAGGAAATCTCCCCGAGGATTGAGTTTTATACTAAATACCCTATGTTCCATCCTAGCACATGATTCCTACATTTATATGAAATGAGGCTAATCACCTATAATCTCATGTTTTTAAAATAGATAATATATCACATGGGTTTTGGGAACCACAAGGAATACATAATTTGAATATTGAATCTCTACTAGACAGGTAATTCTCAGCACATATTCCAAGATTACAGTCACGATAAAAATATCCATCATATAGGGGAATCTACCATGGGGCCATTCATAAGAGAATGATAAAAATAGGATAACACTGTTTCCTGCTATAAAAAGGATATATAGGTTTTCCCCTTGAGTATTGAGCTCAAATATATGGTTCCTTAGTGCCCACACATATTTCATTTCCCCATGATGTTAAACTAAACCGTTTTAGAGAACAATATGATTTTTTATTTCTATAATAAAAAAATTTGTAGGATTATTCGAATTTCCTTAATATACCCCTCTAAATATTAACCAACATCCGGTATGGTGGAATATTTTAATGTATTCTGTTATAAGGATTTCACATTTAAAAATAAATTCATAATTGAGAAATAGATGAAGAACTCTAGATAAAAACAAATGGATTCAATAATGAGATGTCCCTTTTCATTGGTATATAAAAAATGATTAAACCATAGTCTCTCTATTTGGGTAAGCATTCCAATACTAGGATTAGTAAAAGAGTTTTCAATATATCTTAAATCTATAAGAGCCGTGGAGTTGGAAAAAATTCCCCAAAAGGGTGTAAGGATCCCGACCTCCCATACTTTGGAGCAGTGCGAGTCCCTAAGAATCATTTGGTCTAAAACCGCAATTGACCACATTCCATTTTAAGGAAGTTCAATACCCAGTTATGGATGAGGTAACCCTTGGGAAATTGTGTTATGAATTAAAATGGGGACCCAATATTAATGATTTTTTAATCAATGATGCTACAACAATCAACCATTAGGTGGAACTCAGTCCACCTCAATGAGGGTTCCTGGTCATCCCTTCTCTATCATAATAAAGATGGTGATCCTGATGGGAATATATAAAATAACCAAATGTTAGGATTATTATCCATCATTCTATTTTTTCACACCATTTTCAATCAAAAATTTTGAACCTGACATGAATTTCTTGAATAAATAAAATTAATGGGTTGTTAACCATCATACAAATTTTTTTGTGCACTTTGGACAGAAATTGGTGAACCCATTGTGAATCTTTAAAATAACAAAATAATTGATTTGTTATCTATAAGGACATTAAATTTTAAAAATAAATGGAAAAATTGGTGAACCCGACATGAATCTCTCTAATAGAATAATGATCGATTATTCAAGAATCAGACAACTTTGTTGGAGTATAAAAAAAGATGATATGCATTATATGAATATTGTATCTTGTTCTATGAATCAATGAACTTAATGAATCAAGTTAATTCCCATTTTTACAATCCCACATAAATATTATTTACTGATTAGGATGAAAAGGAAAATATATTTAACCATGCATATCTAATTGAGCATATCATCCCTATGATATTTCATGAATGAATGAATTTTTTATTTTATGTTCATGACTGTGGATACCACTCTCACCAACCACATTCCTATCTAAGATAACACCAACATCGAATGACCGTTTTAGTATATTAGTTGTAGGTAAAATACCCACAGGTCTTCATATTGTCTCACCTACCCGATAGATACAATAGTAGGTGGTGAACACAATCATCTTGGAGTAATGTAGAAATGATAAAACCTATCCATTTAAGATACCCATAGGAGACTCCAATTACTAAATCCAAAAAATCCACCTCATACAAGGAATGACGGAGCTATGCCAGTGGACCTCATTTCCACACCCAACTACATTGAGAGATTACATAGGAGGGAGAAAAACACCACCTTTATTATATAATGATGATTCACCATGGAGTCAAATATGGATCCCTACCTATTGACTATCCACAAAAGAGGCCCCCTATCAGCCGTTGTTGCCTGTACCATCGCACCGGTAACCACCAATAGCCTGCTGAAGGTACCAAAAGAAACACTACCACCACTAAGGCCCATGAATGAGTAAAAAATATAACACATCAGGTAAGTAAAAAAATGGATATCAAAGAGATCGATCATATCCCCCATCTACTATTGATTTCTTCCATCGTATTCAGATTGTTATTGATGTGCTGGATTATATCCCTACTCATTCAGAACAAATCTCTAGGTCTATTCATGCTGCATGAATAGGGAAGGCTCATATACCTACCCCCATGCATGAAGTCCGTAAGTATATTCTTTGTGAACAAGGAGGATATATGTGGGATCATATCCTATCTTCAGTTGATGATATATTTCAATACATAGTAGAGGTGATAAATGTTCATTCTTATATCCCCACACACAATCGGCCAAATTTCCAATACATATTATCAACATCTTAAGAACTCTATCAACATATTCTAGCACATGTATAGATAGAAGGACATGTGGATATTCTTAAAACTATATAAATAGAAGATCAATACTCAGATCATTATGAACAAGGGGTTTATCGAAAGCAAGTATGCATTATTTCCATATTCCATGAGGTATATCAGCATATTTTTGTAATGGAAGATGTGTTAGAGCGGTCTCATATTCCCATTCCAATTGGGAAACAAAATATTAACATAGAATAAGCCTTGATATAGGGGAACATCACTTTCAAAAATATTCAGTGGCATATTCCAAAGGCCCTGGATTAGGCCCATATCAATATCTTGGATGGGGATCTCCAAGTGAGAGGGTAAAATTTCTCGGGACACGATAATATTCCCATTGTATATGTATATAAGAATTTAAAAAAAGGCCATTATTAGGATCATATCGCTATTATTTATAGTTATAAAAAGGAGAGAATGGAATATGAACTGAGATAGGCACGTATTACTATTAGTGAATCTCCCTGCATATTCTAATAGATCGTGGAATCCATGTGTATATCCCTACTTCTGCTGATGAATGACTACACCAGCTACATTCCATGGAAATACAATAGGATTCTCATATCCATTATCCAATTATAGTGTTACATCAAGAATTTTTTTGGGGGAATACATATTCATAAAAGGCTCATATTATTATTCCTAATGTGGATTAATATGTGAGAGGGGGCATGCCTTGGGGAAGCACATACCCCTTCCAAGAAATACAAGTTTCCTATTATAGAGACTCAAAACTAGGCTAATATTCCCATCCAGATCAAGGATCAGTATGAGAGAGAGAATTATGTTTTATGATAGGCTTATATTTATGTCATTAATAAGGGAGATAATTGTATTATTCTATTACATTCTCAATAGATGTCTCATAGACACATATAACATGATTTTTGAAAATAAGTCCCAACAACAGTTTATATATAAGGCTCATATCCCTACACAATTCTAAATGGAAGGTCAGCATATTCCATAGCCGACTCAAAATGAGACCCATATTTCTCGTATGCTTAATGTCAGTGACCTTTTGGTTGTTCAAGGAAGATTCTCAAAACTAAAAAAGTTTATCAACTCTTTAAAATTAGTAGAATATTATTATTATCATGAAATTTATTCTCATATTAGTTTAGATACCAATCAATGGTACTCTACCCCTAACATAAATTGTGGTCAACCTCCCCCAAAAAATATCTCCAACATACATGGTAATACACCCATTTCTTATAGACCGTCATATAGAGAGCCATTCAAAAATCGGATTCCTTTGTATAGAGAGGTGTTCCAAAAATATGGATTTACCACATATTCTTTCCCATTAGTATCCAAATGTACTCCACTTGGGTTAGAATGTGACCCCCAGAACCATCCTTTATGGGATGATCAGATAGAGGAATTTATGTATGATAAATTGGAGGATGAAATTGAAATATGTGAGAGTTAACTGGAAGAAACCTCCCCATGATGTTCTTCCCCCCTTGAATTCTAACTACGAGGTCCCAGATGAGCTAAAAAGAGTGTTCATGCCTTATCTATGCCAAAAAATGCGGGTTAATCATCATAAGAATAAGGTTAGACATCATATCAATCTAGGATATACTTATCACTTTAATATCATAAATACATTTCATTGTAAGTAGGATATGGATACATTTTTCAAAGCTCGAAACCTAGGAATGGAGGAGCATGATAAATGACATTACAATTATTGTCCCCAAATTGTGATTACACTCCACAGACTGATTTCAAATGTATCGACAGATGTGTGTATCTGAGGAAGGGAGAAATACGTATTATTATGCTTCTTTATGTTCCCAGAACAACAGTTCCCATTAGATATAGTTTCCTATAATGCCGTATACTTTGAAAAATTCAAATTCCCATGTAATTATTGAGATAATTTGTCACTAAGATATAATTACCCATCAAAAATTCCTTGAAATCATGAAAAGAGGAATATAATAGCGGTTTTTCCTTTAAATAGGGTCCCTCAAATAAATGGGAATTCATATCACACAAGATTGTCAATATTATGATCAACCGGATAACTTCTCATGAAGAATGACTCACATCATGGGATACCATCACACACAACTCCTATGTGAGAATATCTACGCTACATCAAACATTCCATAGTATCAACTTCTATAGAAGCAATCTATATGTAAACCCAACTCATTGGGTTGGGGGAATATTTACCACTACCTCCACCTCTTGTATATTCAATTACCGAGAGTATTCTGGACTTATTTGGAGAAGATGAAAATTATCCCCAAAACATTAGGCTATGAAATTTATATCTCTACCACAATCACCAGGTTCATAATCCTTTGACTAGGTCCTATGGAATAAACAATCATTATATATATAACCAATATACTAGGTGGGGGAAATTTATATCTCAATGTCCACCCTAGGAGTTGTCAAAGCCCTGATAGGAATCATTGGATCCATAACAATTGGATCAATCAATTTAAATTGGGACCCTGAATAGCCCCCAACTCTCAAGTCTTGGGTAATTTTAATCATAATCATCCAATTTTTTTTTAATCTTATCCATTTTTGGATGTAAATATCAATAGTCGACATACCATTTGTTCCTCCTACAACAAGACAAAACATTGTTATTTAGGTTATGTTAAGCATACATGACCAAAAACTTCTTCAATGTCACGATTGATATACCAATATAGGAGGAACATATGAGGGAGGTAATCATACCCCACTGGGGTCACAAGATAAAGTTTCATAAAATGGTTCGGGGTTCGAATAATCAATATGATGAAGGTAGTATAGAATAATCCTTTTTTGTTGAAATTAATGGGACAAACACCATTTCCAGATATGAATCTTTGAATACCATCCCCATTAAAAAATAGGTATGGTGGATGAAGACATCAATTCATAGGTCTATAAAGTAGAAAATTCACCCTAAGGGGAGGGTGATTTGGATGCATCTTCTGATGCTACACACACCTAAACCAAATAAGGATACAAAATATGGATCCTTCAAATATCGAGTTGCAACCTATCTACTAGAATACATCCAAAGAAAATGGGAAAGGTGTGTCTATAACCATATCTCCATGTAGAATATATGAGATTCCATCCATGGTGGAAAATTGCCATAATATCTTGGTGACATATAGACTACAAGACAACTCAATGAAGACTCAGCTATGGAAACTAGTCCTACTGGGTATCACCTTCAAGATGAGGAGAATATTTATCCCCCTATAAGAGATGATCTTTGAGAAAGAGTGTCATTTGAGCATCTGACTAACTATGGATCTAGGTATCTATTCTATATAAATGAGGAAGTCGAAAATGATCATGACATATATCTATTGTGGAGAAAATCTATCCCTCATTTGGGTTGTCATTTAGTTGAAGGATTGTTGAATAATCATTAGGAGATAAAGGAGGGGCCACCACATAGAGCCCCAACCAGTACCTATAGATTTGAGGTGGCTCAAACTATAGGACCCTCATAGTTTCATAACATCATGGAGTCCATGGATAATTGAATGCAAGATATGGAAGGGTGTAACACACCTATGAAGCCGAAGAGAATGATATATCTTGAGTGGGTTGATTACACGTTTCCCCACCCACATTTTCCAATCCTACCTTCTATACCCTTGATGATGTGGGTGACCCCAATCATTTTATCACACACATCATGTCCCAAAGTGGGATGATTGTGGTCCCATGAGATCCAAAAGAGTATTATAGGATTATCCATTTTTTATAAAATGTGATAGGCCCATCCTTTGATATATACAATTGTATTTTAGTAGGATCCATTCCAGGATGGGATGATCTTCATCATCAATTCCTTTATTATTTCATCTCTATGAAGAGAAAAATAATAATCATTGACCTAAAGAACTACAAAAAACAAGAAAATAAATAGTTTTCTGACTTCAAAGACAGATTGAAGGTTTTATCTTATTCACTCATAATCCCTCTCTCATAGGAGAAACAACTTTAACTCATTACTAAATATTTCCGAGATGAGTTGCTGACACCACTAAAACCAATGAAGTATCTAGGTGGGTTACATGATTTTGCAGAAATAGAGAAAAAATATTGATTACTCCATTTATAAAACCAAATATAAATTTTACATGAATCCATCAGTATAAGGAAAAATTAAAGGTAAATCAGAAGAAATAAATTTCACTCTTAAGCTAGCAACAGTGTCCATCCAACCACCCTGCTAGGTCCTGAACCACTAATCACCTCCTTTCAAGAGAAAACAAACCAAGAATCTCCCTATGCTAGAACTCCAGAAAAACAAAGGTCATATGATAGTCTAGGAATTGATTAATAAAGAATAATCCTTCCAAAATAAATAGGTATATAATTATTTATTCACATATATAGAAAATTACATGCTCAAGCTACCAAAACCAATGAAGACCTATGAGGCCAACCACACCAATCATCTTGATTAATTCACTTTCTTTATAATTCTAGGTCATAATGTCATGGAATCCATCGTCATAAAAAGTTTCCAACAATGAATGGTCTATTTATAATAGAAGGAGTTAGATAAATCTTCATATAATTTTTCTTTAATATTCATTTCTTAGTCATAAGATAATGGTGATTGAAAGAATGTTCTGGCCTAACATGAGTTGATGTTCAGAAACTGGATGATTCAAAGAATAATAGATTGAGATCATGCACCCCAGGATCATAGATGTGCACACATTCAATAGATCCAAAAAAAATGGTGACATTGGATATGTATACTAAAAGTGTCCATAACCACCAGAAATAGGGATTAACGGAAGAATAAGAGTTATATTCTTCTCGAACAAAATTTCTAGCTCTTTTAGATTTCATCACCACAACATCTAAATCATGGGAACCACCCCACCAAATAGAACCCTCATCAGATAAATAGGTCATATTTTGTTCTATAAATGTGATACACATGAAATACCATTTCTCTAATGATGAATATTTATCATAATACTAGTTTCCCACACATAATCATGGAAGGGGAGACCCCATGCAGAGGAACTAATGATATGGGGGATATCACAAGCATGTAAAGATCAAATAATTTTCTCACTTCCACTAGATATTATATATATATAGCTGAGACTCATGGTAATGTTTTCCATCTTTCTCAAAAAAGGTATCAGGGTTTCCCAAAACCCTCATAGAGTCATCTTCACATAGTTTTCATGCATGAAATTCTAGAGGGGATTCAATTATCTAATCAAACCCATGCCACAAGGGATGTTGGAACAACCTGTTCCACTAGATGACAATTCTCCATCAACCACTGAACAAGAACTAGTCCCATCCACCTTGAATTCAATGTATCGTGGTCCACATGTTAAGGAGAAGCCCCGCATTAGGAATCACTAACCTCTGGAAAAACAATTTTGAAATTCTAAAATAGCTAGTAGTATTCACATCCAAGCTCTAAATCCTAGATGTTCTTTGAATTTCAAAAAAGATCCATGAGGCACTCATTGAATCCCTCCAGAGCCCATAAGTGTTATAGAAAGAAGTTTATATGGGTGATGATTATAAAGTAGATAATGTGTGATCAGAATTCCACGTCACCATCTCATTCCCTGACCAGGATCAAGAAGAGGTCATCTAAGTCCACATCAGGCATTAATATGCTTCAACAAACTACAATAATGTTGATGTTTAAAGGGAAATTATTTATAATGGATCCAGGATTAACCCCATCCTGATTGATACACTTCATTATTTTGGATATATTTTTAAGAACCTAGAATATCATTTTAGGTACATATATTGATTTTGGGTTGTTTTTTAGGAAAAAGAAATAAAATGGAATTTCTTATGTACACACCATTTACTTCTAAGTACATTACATGTTATTATCTTGTTGTGTATAGCTATTTTATGGCCATGTAACAACTGAATACACTGCCTTGTGGTGACATGGAAGAATGCTTAAGTCAAAAGCCAGTTGGGCCTAATACAGAGAATGTACTGTTAATGAAAATGCCGTGAAATTTTCATTTTAATTGATAAATTTGATCATGGTGGAATCTCATATTCAGAAACATCTTCGTCTCCCCTTAGTTCTTACATGAGAGTGATATAAGTGCTGATGAACATCAAACATTCCGATTATCCATCTAATTTCTGATTGAGATGTCGTCGAGTATATTGGAATTCTACTAGGGATTTCACAAAACCCCAATAGGTTTTCCTAATTCTTCATATCCATATTATGTTATTCAAGTTTGTTCATTTTTCACCTTTTTTAGATATAAAACAATATAGTTTGATTCAAGGTCCAATGTTCATGTATATCGATCGTACGACATCGAGGATAGATGTTTGTTCCTTTATTCTTTATTCATTCGATTATACATGCTTAATGTCTTGCATACCCATGTTTGGGGTATTACTTGTTATGAAATTTAACAATATTCATTAACTTATATGTTTTGGTTTATTTTAAGGGTTTTTTATTACAAATAATGTTAGATACTTTGTTTTGGGACACCCCATGTGTGAAGTTTCCATTGATTCACAGTTTATGGCCATTTGGTCTTGAATGTTTGTGTGGTGTACCATATTTTCAATGCCTTGGTAGATTAGGAAAGAGTTGATTGATTATTTTAAATGCATGTGGTATGATTAGTGAATGTTTTTCTATATTGTAATTATATATTACATTTGCTAATTTTATAAGATATGTGTTCTAAGATTCCAATGAACTGAATGAGACATAGACCAGAAAAATAGTGTGGGTTTCCATGTTTAGTTTTTCAACAGACCATTAGATCCTTAGACCAAGAAAACTACGGGGACTTCCATGTTAATTTTTTCAATGGACCATGAGAGACTTGGACTAGGAAAACTATGGGGATTTCCATGTTTATTTATATAGGATTGAGTGATACATGGGGTAGATATTGAACTTGGGGTATTGACCGTGATAGCTTCCCAAGTGGTCGTTTGTAAATGATTACTTCCCTGTTAAACCAAAGGGGTTAGAACGATAGAGCATTCCGAGGGGGCTGTTTATTAATGATTAAATGATTTTGATGATTATACCAAGCCAATGCACAAGCTTGGACTCAATTTTACTTGTTTGTTTAGATGGTATTCTAAGACAACAATTTTGTTACTATACATAGAGGGATATAGAGAATAGGAAAGATCCTGATATTACATGATTCAACAGATTGAAATATAAATGTTAACGAATGTAATATAAACTATAGGATTGTTTAATTTTGGGTACTTCCTTGTTTATGGTTTCATTTTAAATACCACCTACTATATATATATATATATTAAATGATTTTTAGAAACATATCAGTTTGTTTTTTCACATGGGATTTGTCTCACACCCTTTTTGGGTCATGCTTTTGGACCCAAATAGATTATATGGTTGTAGGTACAGATAAGGTAAAGCCTACTACTTCATCATGTACTTGATTACTATTGGTGTTTCAGACCCTGGGACCATGTTGAGGCTAGCGATTCTGTTGACCTGAACTTGTTTTCTATACATTAGTTTCTATATTTTATTTCCAGCATTGTGACTTGTTTGGATTATTTCCTTTACAAATGTGACATGAATCATGTATATAAATTCTTCAGTTATTTTATTACTACCAATCTTCCACTATTTACTTCTATTGTATTGTATTACTACTTCTGCTACTATTTACTATTTCTTTTCGACACTATATAATCTACCAATGAGGACCTAGTTTCCCCATTACCACACCATTTCCCTCACTACTATTCAACATAATCATTCATTTGGTAAAATACAGTTGCAGTTATGTGTCCAACTGTGTTTGGGGCTTGATTTGGGCGGAACCTAGATCTTGGATGATTCAAAGTGGTATCAGAACCTTTCTTTGTAAATTGCATTACTATTTAAATCCAATAAACTAAAAATCCTCAAATTATATATTTTTTATTTTCAAATAAGCCTCATTATGGTTAGCAGTAACAACCTGAAATCTGTGGGATACAGGTTCAAAATAGTAGAAAAGAAGTTCAAAATTCAAAAATAAATGCACATCGTCCAAAGATACCTTGAGTCATGTGTACCAAAAACAAGAAAATTTACATTGTTTTGGTAGCCAATATCATCATAAGTCTCGCTATCATCACTATCCGACACAATTTTATGGAGAATCTCACATCCTGAAATTCAAAAACAGCATTGACGGCCACCATAAACATCCAGAATCCATTTTAGATGACATTGAGAACCATCATTATATTATAATTGACACAAAAATTAATGAAAAGACAATGAACAAATAAACCTTTCAACCTTCACAATTCAATCATGAGTCGAACCTTTCCATAAACATCAATAGATATGTCGAAAAAATTAAACCACATGTAGAGTTCATGCAGAAATATATTGACCACTCGAACAACACCTCCCAAATATCTATCTCAACCAATAGAAAAGGAAAACAAGGACAATATAATTGGATTTGGAATCCATGGAAGAGTTTAGAGGAAGGTTATAATAGAGAGAAACATTTTTTATGGATACCGAACCCAAAATAAAAACATCACATTCAAATAATACTAGTAGCATAAAAATCATCACCAGTTGAAGCTATCGACATCAAGGATGAAAAGAATTGAAATATAATGAACATACTGAAATAGAATGAAAGAACCAAATAATAAGGATGCCTCAGTATAAAACCATGATTGAAATCCCCAACATTTTTAAAACCACTATGAGGAACACTGAGAAAGACCAAATAGAGTTCTACATGTCTGATACAGTTGGTTGAGTAGCTGTGATTCATAGTAGAGTACGTGTGTCTGAACTCTAGATCGATGAAGATAAAGAAAATCCCAAAGATGAACTGAAAGGGATAAGAAGTATTAGAATAATGAAATGGAGTCTAAAAGACATCTCCATCGTTAGGGAGAGTGAAACCCTTGAGTAAGGAAAATAGCACGTGAGGGAGATCATCGGGCGAGAACAGAGCCATCCATGATATGATGATCCAATAGACTAAGATAAGAGGGAATAAGTAGTTGGTAATAAGTTTTTCTCAAGACTATCTAACCCCTGCACATGGAATATCAATGTTACCTCAAATATTGTAATTTTTTTTATATTTTTACAATTTAATTATTTGATTTTACTTCACCATTAGGTGATACACATGTATTCTGCTATTATGATTGATAACATTTTCGTTATTCATCAGTTGCAACCATTTGAGATGAAGGTACTACATCTAATAAATCATATAGGCATTTTCTAGAGATCACTTGTCATGCATTCTTGCCATGCCATTTAGTGTACATTACCGATTTTATGATGTAGTGATTGATGTTGTGCTAGATGTGCATTTTTTTGTGAGAGATTCCATGAATGAATACATGGTATTTTTATAGGGATATGGTAAAGTAATGTTTTATTTGGGGGATCCCAAAACATTGGTCCCTAATGTGTTATGGTCTCTCTTGGATCAGAATTTGGTAGATCATGTTTGAACTATAATTGAATTATGTCATGTTATGATGTGAAAAAGGATTCCATGCATTGATTCGTGGTGAGTATGGGCTCTCAGAAGTTGGAATTTTACATGGATTTGAAAAAAATATTTTTTAAGGGTTTATGACATGTTTCAAGGGCTTAATATCTGAAATCCCAAACAACACGATGTGTGATGTTTTTAACACAGACATTGTTTTTTTCTATTCTGAAAAAAAATTACCTTTCGGAAGTATAAGCCATATACCTTATCTATAATACTTGTAGTTCTTGAACATGTGAATAACTGTGTGAGAAGATATACAAGGTTTGTAAACATTGGCTAGAACACACTGTGTACAGGGTGTACACTCTTTGCAATAGTCGTTCATGTATCCAGCCATGTGACTAACGACATGGGTCGATAGAACTTTTGTCAGTTACTCCGTGTCTGGGGTGACCACACTGTGTAGTGTAACACCAGGAGTAAAATGTAGTTATATCCATGTATTAGTACTTGTGAATAAGGGATTATTCATATACATTCCACATCAGAAGAGGAACGTGCCATGTGAATGTGTGTTACATGACCTGGTTGGTAGAGGTACATGCCCGTGTTAAGGCTTAATGGAACACATTGTGTAGTAGTTATACATGCCATGTATCCCCCTCAATTAAAAAATTAATGTTTTTTTACTTCTACTATTCAATTATAGAAATTCTATGTTACAGTCCCTGATAATATTTTACTAAGGTGTTCCCTTGAAATTGTAGAGTCATGACACCAAGACATCCTCTAGTTGAATGTTAGGCACATGGGGATAATCAATCAACATAAATGGTAGATTAGAGACTACAAATAGATCTTCCCACCATTCCCATCTATGAACATGACTTTTTCTAGAGGCAAGAGCTGATGCATAGTTTTCGGAATGATTTATGAAGATGATGCAGAGCTTTCAGGGAGCACTACATCCTACCCTGAATGTGGGAGATTTGACACAGCTATTATATCAATATCATCCTCACACTTTCTTAAGGGATTTTGGACCACATGATGTAGAGTCATGGTTGGAGGCCATGATTTTTATCATTGAGCATCTGAAGATGACTCTGGAGAGGATGGTGAAGCTCGCGATGTACATGCTATGTGTTTCCACCAAGAGATGGTGGAATGATATCTCAAAGGTGGGATGTCATCGGGATATGAATTAGGATGTTTTAGAAGAAATTAAATGACTACTTCTTACATGATATTTTGAGGGTTGACTAAGCCTAGGAGTTTATACATTTAGAGTAGGTAACTCTTTCAGTGATGGATTACTCTTCCTTCTTTACAGAGCTTTAGCGATTCACATCCATTTTAGGAGGTGACCTATTATCACCAGCTAGGGGTTTTGAGTATGGTCTCATGTATGTCATATGATCATAATTGAATGTTTTCAGGTTAAATTTGGTGATTCAATTAGTAAATTAGGTGTTAATTACCGAGAAAAATATGAAGGAGATAGGAGCTGTGATCCAGGGCAGTTCAACATCCAGGAATGGTATTCCTTTGACCAATAGCAGGAAGTTCCATAGAGAGTTTACACACAATGGTTCTTGTTGTATAAAAGATTTTTCTATAGGTATCCAAGTGGTGTTATACTAGTGTGGGAAAAATTGGAATATGAACCCACAATTCTTGAGAGACCTAGTTGAGTTCCGATCTTACGGCAAGATGGGTCATTTTTGGAATTTTTGCTGGTTTTTATCACCAACAACTTGTTAGAGTGGATCTGTTATGACTCCATGTACAAGATCAGGACTAATAGTCTCTCATAAGTTAGGGAAATTGAGTTCTTCAAGCTATTCAGGATGAGAATGTGCTCATGTCCATGGAATCTAGGTGACATGTTTCAAGTAACAACGGGGTGGATTGGCTTCAGGTATCTAGGATGAGATGCAGGGCTATGATACATTCCAGACATTCACGATCGAATAGAGCCAGTTTTACCAAGATACCAAACCCTCTAAAATTAGAGGTACGATTCTAGTTACCTCATATTTATATTTTTCACTATTTGATACTTGGGATTCTTATAGTTTTATATTTTTTCCTGATGTGGAGAGCCTTGGGATCTGTCTCAATACATTAGATGATTTTATGATACATAAACCACTATTATGAATTAAGATTGGTAGTTTAAAATATTTTATGGAGTTCCCTAAAAGGTTGTTGAGTTTCACTTATTATGGGAACTCAAAGTATTAGATATTATGGGAATTGATTTCATTATCGTAATGGACTGGTTTGCCACCTTTCATTGCATTGTAGACTGTTATCGCCACAGGAAGAGTTTCACGTCACTAGAGGGAATGCCTTTTCTATAGAAGGGTGAATGAGATGTCCTGGAGAGTATGGAAGGAACCGAACATAACGGGTTTGGAGGAATCATAGTCCAAATTTAAATTTTATAATGGGATGACCAGGGGACTTCATAGTTGTACTTTCCTCCAGTGGTGGATCATTTCATGGATGTATTTCTAGATGAATTTTCAGTTTTACCTCCAAATATAGGGTTTTTTCCTATATATTTCATTCATGGAGTTGCACTGGTGTCCATTACTCTATAAAGGATGGATACCCCAATGTTACACGAGCTCAAGAAGAAGTTAAGGGTGTTGCAAGAAAAGAGTTTCAGCTGACCCAACACTTATCCATTGGGTTCACAGGTCCTTTTTGGGAAGAATTTTAATGGTACACTCATAAATTGTTTGGATTATTAGAATCTGAACAAATTACCAGTTAAAAACCGAAATCCCTTACTAAGGATTGATGATCTATTCGATCATCTTCAAGGAGCCTAGGTGTTCTCAAAGACTGACTGGAAATCCAGTTATCATCAGTTGTGCGCTAGACCATCAGATATACCTCTTAAAAACTTCTAGATTAGGTATGGTCTATATGAGTATTTGGTTTTTCCATTCGGTCTCACAAACATGCCATCAGTTTTCATGGGACCAATGAACTAAGTGTGCCATCCTTACATGGATTATTTTTTGCTAGTCCTCGGAGATGATATATTGGAGGATTCCCACACTTGACATGATCATTTCATCTACCTTGTGATCATATTGACTGTAGTAAGAGATCATTTTTAATATGATAAGAACTCAAAATTACACTTTTTGATGGACCAAAATCATTTATTGGGTCATGTAATCTTAGAGATAGGAGTTTTAGTAGACCCAGAGAAAGTGAGGGCGGTAGTTTTCTAGGAGAATCCGATAAACTTATTTTAGGTACGAATATTTGGGGCTACCTGGTTACTACTGATGCTTTATACAAGGATTTTCCTTGTTAGTAGTGCCTCCGACGGGCCTAACTATTAAGGTTGAGAATTACATGATGATAAATTCCTATGATTCATCCATTTCGGAGCTGAATGTGAGATTGAATTAATCATTGATCTTGATTTTTCTAGACTTGGGATAGAGTTTCCCTATTTACTATGATGTATCATGTATCAATCTGTGAGCAGTGCTTATACAGGGGGAAGGAGTTGTTGGGTACGGGTCTTGGTAGTTGAGGCCAAATGAGGGGAATTACCCTATAGATGATATCGAGTTAGATACAATTCTACATGATTTCCTCTGTTAGAGACATTATCATTTTGGAGATAATTTTGTGGTATACACTAACCAAAAAAATAATCAAGTATATAATTACTATATGTGTTCTGAATTTAAGACCATGTAGGTTAGTTGAGTACCTTCAGTTTTTTACATTATTCTTGCCTACAAGCATGGGGAAGGAAACATAGTGGCCGATGAATTGAGTATGAGAACTTAGATACATGAAGTTCAAGAGGCCAACAGTGAGTGGAAGCTTATGAATCATTACATTGAGATGCATTTCGAGGTGTAGGTCAAACATGGGAACATGTTTTTTTCTTTTAAATTTCTTAACTCTACTCTAATGGATCGAGTATGAATGCGGAAACTGTCCAATATTGAAGTCATTATCCTATGAGAGAGTGTGTCAAGAGAGAAACCTACATGTGGGTGGACCATTATAATGGATGAGTTTTCTTTTGTTTTTATGGATGCTTATGGGTGTCAGCAAACATACATGAGGAGTTGTTGCAAGATTTTCATTCCTCTGTATTGGTATTTCATTATAGAGTCACTAAGACGTATTTAAGATCTAAATCATCTGTATTGGAGGCTAGACATGAAGAAGGATGTAACTGGTATCATTTTGAGATGTTCCACCTTTTAACAGGTGAATTTGGAGCATTTGTGACAAGAAGAGATTTTACAGTAGTTACTCATTGCCAATTGGAAATGGAATGATGTAACTATGGATTTCATGACAGATATACCAAGGTTACCTCGAGGAAATGATTTTTTGTGGGATGTTGTTGAAAGAATCATGAAGATATAATGTTTTTCCTGATTAAGTAAACCGTTATTATTGATGATCTTGGATGTTTGTAAATCCTACAGATTGTACGTTTGAAAGGGGTTAAACACTCTATCGTTTCAGACAGGGACGCCCGACATACTTCTCTTGTGGGGAAGGGACTATATAAGGATTTGGGTACACATGTACTTCTCAGTATAGCTTTCTTTTTCTGAGACATATGGTTAGTATGAGTTTGCAATTAAGGTTGTATAGGATATTCTTTGATCACACATTTGAGATTTTGGGGGGTCTTGGGAAAGACACCTACCCATGGTGGAGTTTTCGTACAATAACTATTTTTAGGCAATGATTCTGATGGAACCTTGTGAGGCTTTGTACAGTAGCCCATGATGATCACCCCAGTGTTGGCTAAGGGTAGGAGAGGTAACTATGATGTGACCACCTCTTATTCAAGAGACCAAAGAGCAGGTGGAGTTGATTTGGAAAAGGATGGCTACTGCACAGTATCTACAGAAAACTTATACTAATCGATGAAGATTTCCTTTAGATTACAATGTAGCTACAGAGCTAGATAGTGAGGAATAAAGACCACACATTTTAAATATTTTGAGGGCACATAATTTCATGGAAAGGAATCCAATGGGCTTGATCACCATTTCTCTTCTTAAGGGTTTGATGTTTTCTCAAGGGTAATTGATCACAATAAAGTCAGTTTTTTCATGGGAACTAATCCATGGTCTCTGGGTTGTTTTATTTCTTATTTCCTTTTTTCAATATTGATATCTCTTAATGTGTGACTCTCTTGTTTCGAATAATTATTATTTGAGGGTGTTACATGATTTTCTACTGTTAGAGCTATTGTTGGTTATAGAAAATCAATAAAGAAAAATCTAGGTAGAAACCAACTGCAACTTTTGGGTAAAATCTCATTCACTCAATAATTGGTTAATTTTTTCATGAATTCAAAATTATTAATAATAATCCCAATTTTCATTACCATGTATAATATTAATAAGACCAACAAGAGAACTTGAGGAGGAAAATTTTAAAAATCATTAATGGTCACTTCTCCCACATCAAGGAAACTAAAATTTGGTTTCTACATCATTATTTTTTATCATGTTTCTCTATATTATTTTTATTACTAGGTATGCAGGAGTCCCTTATCAAATTTTAGAAGTGGTGATTAATTTTTTTCTTGGGTGTTATCTTATTGAACTCTAGTGAGTATCAAATTTTTAAAAACCTCATTATAAAATCTACTTTGACCCATTGTATTCACTTTGAGTGACCAATTTCTATAAAATATTGGACATAAGGATATTTTGGGAAATAAATTGAAAAATATTTTCTATTCCCTAAAAAATATAATATCATGATATTTTTTTTAAATATATATATTTTTACTTATTTTTCAGTGGTGGATTGTGTGGTTTCTCTTATATAGGTTTTTTGGGTTTTCCTTTTTATTTTTAGTGTGGATAATAACTTTCGTGTCTTCCCTATTACCCATAAAAACTATTATTTACTGTGTTTCATTTAAAAATATATATCAAATTTTTTTTCTCCCTCTATAAGAATCAATTATGTGGAAATTTTTAAAATTTAGGTATGGTGGTGAGGGGAATTTCGATGCTAATATGTTATTTAAATTCTAGACACATTAGTTGACCACCTTTTTTCAATTAAATGGTAAAAATTTGTCAAATTAATTAGAAAAATTTAAAATGATTCCTCAAACTATGGTTCTATTGGTTTCAATTTTTCTCTTACTTATATCGAGAATAACAGATACTGAAATTCTAGTTGTTGACAGTATATGTAATGTTGACGTCGTTGGGATGTATGGTTACTAAGTGAAGTTTCTTAATTTTTATGTGTATTTTTTGTTTAGGAAATGTGAAAGATAGTGATATATGATACGTTATAGGGGAATTCTATTCATGAAATTAGGAAACTGTAAATTTGATCTTGAACTAAGGGGATATATGGGTTTATTATCATTAAATGATATATAACCAATAGAGTTATAATAATTTATTTACAGAATATTTTCTTTAATTATAAAATTATTTTTGGGAATAATGTTTCAGTGTCAAAATGTTTTATTCTAAATGATATTTTATACAATTTATAATTTATTTAAACCCATTTTATTTATTTGGAATATTTATGAAAATTAGTATATTATGATTTGGATGATTAATAAACACATGAATTTTTATGGTTCCGTTATGAGATGAATATGATTTTTTGTATATGGTGCATATATATTATGAATAATAATGGTTGGGGTCCTATATCAACCTATAATTAATTTTTTAAGTTTACATCTCATGAGATGGTCATGCATGAACAAAATGAGTTTTTTCACGTAGTTGTGGGAAATATTGGTTTTCCCACATGGTTACGTGTGGGATTACAGAGTATTTTCTCATGTGTGTGGATATAATAGGGTTTCTCATAATATTTTTTCCAATGAAAATTGTTGTACCAAATTTAATAGTACTTATCAAGTTATTATTACCTTTTAATGTAAATTTAATTACCAAAAATTTATTGGTTTTTACAAGTACATCAAAAATTTTACGTATTTTAAACTTTTATGACATTCTCATATGATTTAGGATTATGCATATTTTTTTGTATCTATTATATATATTTTATGATTAATAAAGGACATTTTAATGATATTATATTTCACTAATATATTTTTTGATTATATTTTAATGACTTTTTAAATTTCATTATGATATTAGGTTTTCCATAATGTTTCCATTCCTATTATGATATTTTTTATGATATTTTTTTATTTACCTATGTATTGAAACCATAATAATATGGTACTCATGAAAATAAGGGTGTATAGTATAATTATTATGAATAAATGTTATCATTTTTTGTAAAATAAGTTATTTTTATATATAATATTAATGAGACTAAACATTTAGATCCCTAGGTTGTTCTACTATTTGGGAGATGAATTACATAAATCAATAGATTACTGTATTATTTTTGTTATAATAAAATTGGACTTCTTTAATGTAAAAACTAGTTACCTTTACCTACTAGTCATTATAAAATTCAATTTATAGTGGTTATGGGCATGTTTTCCTTGTTGGTCACATGGTTCAATTTCTTTTGTTCAATAAAAAATCTATAACTATTCTGAATTCCTATAGGTAATGAATCATTTTTTTTATTTTTTTTAAATTATATATACATTTTATTCGGGGCAATTTGAATGTGAATAACCCATTGATAGTGTGATATGGGATATGTTATTCTAGTTCCTAATGATATATCTATTTCCTTACATCCTTTAGAAGGTAGAGATTGGTCATTTTTTTGGGATGTATAATCAGTTTGAAAGAATTTTCATGAAAAATATAATTCATGTAGGTGGTAAGTCTAATCCATGGAATATAGACTGGTTTATATCATAATACCTAAACATTTTGTTTCAAAATATATAAAAGCTTAAAATATTATTAAGATTTTACCTATTTTATATGATTCTTTATAGTTTTTCCTCTAATAAAAACTAGGAATATTTTTAATTTGATGGAAACCATTTTAGTTCATATATATGGAAAAATTATAATGGTGTTTCGAGAAAAATATTCTATATGTTGGAAACATTTATATGTAAACTAGAAGTGTCAATGTTGGTTTTGATAAAATTAGTAATGTAACATTCAACAATTCTTTCTAAGCATCAAAAAGAAGTTACCATTTCCTAATTTAACACATATTATAAAAATATTTAGCAGAAAAATTGTGTTTTTTCGAAGAATCCTCCAATCAGATTATGTCATCAAACATTTAAATTTCATCCAAGATACAATATTCCAATTAATATTTATTAATTTTTTAAAATTAATAATCTTTATATGTGTATTTTTCCATATCTAAAATGTTAAAATTCACAGTTTGTTCCTTAAATATCATTTAAATAGTTCATTCATTTCAGTGATAACTGATTTGGTAGTATTGAGAAATGACCATCCTATAATGATGGGGTTAACTGAGTCTTTCCTATTTCTTCCTCTATATTTAAAATCTTGATGTTAATAGGTAATATAAATCCATGTACACATACTAGTACATAATATAGAACCAAACTAGGTAGGAAATTTCTTGATTGGAATGATTCGCCAATACTCAGGTGGATTCTTGTTCATTTATCTATACATATGAGTATACTGAAAATATAATTCCATTAATTCATTCTCCAAAATCAAAATTTTATTTGGAAAAATTAATCTATGCAAGATTACAAGGAATAAAGAAAGTACCTATATCTTGGAATTTCATGGGTATTTGTGGGGATACTTCTAATGAAATTTTTTACCTAGACATGCATAATCATTAGCTGAAATTTTTTTCCTCATAGATCACTTACCTTTAATGAAATTCATATACCTCAGGATGTTTTAGATGACTTCTAGAAAAGGGATAATTATATCATCCTTATTAAATATCTATAGAATATCTTATTTCAATGTGTCTTTAATGGATTTCTTGGGGGGTTTTCTCTAGATTGGAAGTGTGGTTGGGGCTAATAGTAGTCTTCCATCATATCCTTCTGTTTATAATTTTTCATTGTGGGTGTTTTGGGAGAAATTTAAAATTTTTTCCTATGTTTATTTATTAGGTAAAGAAGGTCCCCCAATGCCAACCCCTATTTGATATGTAGATTTTCACAACATACTAGCTCCTTGGTATACCTTAATGAGATAGCATTGACATATATCATGGTATTAGTTATTGATTGAGTAGGAAAATTTCCTAAGCCACGATTCATTACTTCATTGACTATTGTGATAATTTGGTTTTACAATTCATGGATATCTTGCAAATACATGACTGTTAAGCGTAGTTTTTAGGGGTGTGAGATTTTAATAGTTTTTCCAATTGTTTATTTATGTTGGGTTCTTTGTTATGTGCCTATTGGATGCTTGTATTTGGATAAGATTCGACTTGTTGGTAGGGTATAGTTTGGATGTATGGTTACAAACAATACCTAAATAGTTATATTTAATATTTATGATTCCTAACTCCAAAAAAATATTGGAATAACCCATTTTTCCTTTAATTTTTAATATTACCTACCTTTTGTACATGGAATGTCATTTTTCAATCCCTTGAACTTTATGTTATCCATCTATGTAGTGGTATTAAAAGTATTAATGCCAATAAACACTTGGAAGTGTGGGAAGTGATGTTTCATATAACTTTTTTCAAAATAAACATCTCATAATAGAGGTTATGTATTTAATATTTTTTCATCGAATGGGAGTTAGACAAATTTACCACATTCACTCCTCTTTTTTTCTTTTTTCTTCAAAATTTATTTGAATTTTATGATATAATATAAATTATATTCCATGCTATTAGAGGGGATATTTTTATAATTCATTATAAAGTTTAAATATCAAAAAAAATTCATATATTTTCAATCAATTCACAGTAGAAGAGTGATACGAAACAATTATAGTTAAATTAATTATATAGGAAGGAGTTTTTCAAACTCTTTAATCTATCCCATATATTATAGATTATTTAGGAACTATATTTCTAGACCTAATATATTTCATTATTTATCTAAATTATCATTGAGGAAGTGAAGTACTTCTTTTAGTATTCCTTCTACAACTCATTCTATGAAATAATTTCCCAATGCTATAGGATGTAGCGCCAATCCATTAATACTCCATCAAGAGATAAAAGGAAGGACTTCTATTAAAATTATTCTCCTGATAATACTCCATGATATAAATTACTTAAAACATTAAAAACATATCCTAGAATATAGTTTTGGGTCCCCTATTATCAATCAAGGAAACTTTTTTATTAGTAATATTGACCTAGATCTCAGGTCACAGTCTTATTTATTACTAGGTAGTTGAAGAAAATTGTCATTTTCTAAATTGGTTCAACAACATTCTTGAAATTTTATGTTCAACTATTCAATGTTCTTTCGTTGTTTTGAATCCATAAATAAAATCAATTGGAATAAGTTGTTAATGTTGTGTAACATTTAAATGGAATCACTAAATATTCCCTCTAAAATTTTTTATTAATTTCATTGGATATATTTCTTTTCAAAAAAAAACTATTTAAAATCCAATTAATATCCAATGAGTTGAGGCTAATGGGATCCAGTAATTTCGTGATATCATGTGAATAATTTAAAACAAAAACATAGAAATCATAGTATTTAATCCATTTTTAATTATCTTACCATGGGACTGTAACACCCCGAGCTTCCATGATACGCTTCTCATTCAATAATGCAATAGCTTGCATTGAACGCAACTTCGAGTTCTAAAACACCGCGACTAATCAAAGTAGCCGTTATGAATAGTAATAACCACTTTTTAAAATTATAGAAATTTTATAGTTCAAAATGGACTTCATTTTTGGATTCGGAATATCGAAATTAGCCTATGTTTAATTTTTGGTATTTTTCTGAGAACTTCTATTTTTTTTTTGAATAGTGAAAATCACTTAAAACAACTTTTTTAATCAAAATAATTTATTATGATAAATTATACTATTTGGTGGTTTTAAGGTATAATTAGAATATATTTTTACCATTTTATCCAATGGTGGTCATTAGAATTAATTTAACATTGAAATTGGACATAAACAATTGCCAATCTTTTGATATAAATTGTTTCTTAAAAACACGCTATTTGTCGTAACAGCGGGAATTAATTATAAAATTAATTAATGCAACTTATATGTTTGGAATTTTTTAAAATAGACATCATTTTTGAATTCGGAATATCAATTATAGCTTAGGGTGAAATTTTGGCCTTGTTCTGAAAAACTTCAATTTTTGATGAATAGTGAAACCACTAAGTGGTAGTTAAATAACTGATTTTTCGTTTAAATGAAATATTACCACTTCTGTGATTTGATTTTCAAAAATACGACATACATGGTTGTCATTAAGAAGTAAAATGTGGTTCAATGAGATTAAAATAATTTTTTGGTGAATAGTAACTTTTAAGTTCTTAATCGCGATTAGAGGTAATTAGTGTAGTTTAAGGTACAAATAATGTTTTAATAATATGAGATGAGCATGACACTTGTCCTACTCCTATTGGATGAGTCATGGCAGACCAAGACAACCCATGGGTCAGCTTGGGGACCCCATGGAGCCACTTTAGTTGGAAAATGACATAAATATATATTTATTTAATGTTAAAATTAAATTGACACAAAAATGAGTTATTTTACTAAAACAGTTTTTAAGTGGGGTTACACAAGTCCAAATTTTGACTATAAATATTAATTAGAAGGATAAAAAGATTTCCTACATCATAGTATTTTTTTTATAATTTTTAGACATTAAATAAATTAAATTATTTATGACATCATTATGATGCAGCGATGACCTCATTATTTAACGATTTAAATAAAATGAGAAGATAATGCAAAATCCAAGGCTTACACTTGTACAAAGCCTATTGTATGAGGAGATTTCGAAACCATATCACCTTATCCTCGAATTATATAACTGTGGGACCTTTAGAATCCGAAAAGCATTGTGAAATAATATAACATTTCAATCGTTCCAAATGTGCCCCTCCTCTCCACTTATAAAAGGCCCCCACCTCTCCCACCTTATTCACACCTTCAAGCCATTTGTCTCGGCCAAACTCTGCCCAAATACTCTCCCAACATCCCTATCTTACTCCTAGAAGCCTCACTTTGGGCAGAACTCTTCCCAAGGAAGCCTTTGGCTCAAATCCAAAAGAGTTACCCGATTTTGAGGTAATGTCTTCTCTAATGTTGTTTTGTTTTATTTTTCTTCTCCAACCCCCTAAACTATTTTTATTCATTTCATTTGTAACAACACCAGTATCCTCAATATACTAGGATGTTGTTATAATACGGATTCGAGCTACACTTACACACACCTACATCTAATGGTTAAAGAACATACAGTTTCTGTGGATGGCGAATTTCTGCCTCACGAAACGATGATTGTTCAACACTCATATAACACCTTCAAAGGTGGCCATTAAGAGGTCACTATTTTTATATATGATATATAATATGTTTATGTTTTACTTATGCTTCTGTATTTCTCATTTATGGCATACTTTATGATTTCCATTATGGGTAAAACGCGTTAATTTCATTTTAGGAAGTGCGGACTACCGCCCCCTCAAAGTGATTTGAATCGTTAATGCCATATGTGGGATGTATAAAGGATGGAGTAAATGGTATTATACAATATTTTATACTGGAATTATATTATACATTTATATCATTATGATTTAGTTCCATTAAATATGAAATTGAAATGAAAGTAGTGTTCATGCGTACGTACGGCTTACCGTCTCCATGAACGGTGCATTTCATTTCTTACCTCTAAATGTTACGTAATATTATTAATGAATGTATATACTGTATATATATCATATATATGATATCTACATCATGAACATAATTCTGGATATAATGGATATTTCACCACATGAACAACTTGAAATTATAGGAAGATTATTTTTGACTCAAGTACCAAAGATCGACAAAACGACCATTATTAACTTAAATAATTACATAATGTTCATAACATGGTTATAAGGGATATAAAAGGAATAATGAACATGAAAAAGATTCTTAAATAAATATAAATTAACTCTAGTTTAATATTCATGAGGTTAAAGAACGGTCGAGTCAGGACATGACGCAAGGTAAGGGAACTTCTTAACCCAATTTTCATTCTTTGGGTTAATCTCCTACTTTCAAATTATGTCATTATATTATTATGTCATATCTTTTATTTGTACATTATTTATGTGTACTTATAGTGAATAAACATAATATATCTATTTCATTTTAAAAATTATCTTTGTAAGGGACTTCGTCTCAATCTCCTTTCATTAAGGCAAATTTCGTTTTATACACAACTCTATTTTATACGGTGTATAAACCCCTTTGACTTTTACGTTTATTCAAAAGGAATCTTTTTTATACGAAGCGTTTTTCTAAATGAAAAAAGGGAATGTTTTTCTTTCCGTACTTATGCGGCGACAACGAATTCTCCGCCGCCGTGACCGTTATTTGAGTTTCGGCTTCCTCTACAAGCCATCATTTTTTTAATGAAAAGTAAATACAAAGTTTTAACTTTCTTTTATTTTGGTATTGAAAATGGTTTTGAAAGCGTTTTTATTATATCAATGTGTTGTATTGATATCTTGTGATTGAAATGTGGAAATGTTATGTTTACTTTATGCATGTTTTATGTGATACGATTATGTTATGGTTTATGATATGTTTAAACCTGTTCACATGAGGAATGTATTGGACTTAATAAGTGACGGGTGGAGCCCGCTATAGCTCCTCGATGCATCGGTAGGTCTCATGAGACAACTAGACGTGGAATTGGCCGAGGCCCTTTCCCAATTTGATTTATGGTTTTGGCCGAGGCCTTAATCATTTTAGACATCTTGGCCGAGGCCTTGACAAAATGTTTCAGAATGTCTGGCATTATACATTCCCTCATTATGAAAGTGGTTATTGATATTGCATGTGATCATTCGACCAGTAGAATATCCATGTGAAGAAGTGAATGAAATTATCTCATTTTACTTGTTCCATATTATGTTGATGTTCAAGTTTAAAAGGCTTTTGTTTTAGTTATACATTGCCTTAAATGTTAATGTTTATTTATGAAAGCTTCCGCTATACTGTTAACCTTACTGAGCATCCGAGCTCACCCCTTTCAATGTTTTAATATTTTTCAGGATGTGAAGAAGTATTTTATGAATGACCTGCAGGGATAGTCCAAAGAGGATAGAAGTGTGGACTATGGAGACTATGTTATTATAGTTTTTCACTTTGTGATGTAATGTAACATTTATGAATGTATCTAGTGTTTCCAAGGCTACTAAACTAATCGGTCTTTCGAGACATGATCTTTTGTGATCATCCAATGTTACGAACTAATGCACCGGCTCTGGGTAGCTGGGGTCGGGGCGTTACAGTTGGTATCAGAGACAGTTTAGTACTAACCTTAGAAGCTAGATTTAGATAAACTCTGATTAGAGCACATAGCCCAAAGATAGACTTTGAGGATTAGTAAAGAAGAACTTCCTAGAATTTTGTTATTGTAGAGATTTTGTGAGTTTTTCGAGCAATACATCCCTGTCTGGATACGAGCAGGTAGAGGCGGCTCTGGCACAGATGTACCTAGGGGTAAAACCTGAAAACACCGCTTTGAGCTAGACTCGAACGGGAACTGGTGCACGACAACGGGCCTTGCTGCACTCTTGGTTACGACACTCCCGGGGGATATGCTTAGGATAATTCTCATTTTCTTTACAAACCACTATGAATGGTTATGAGTATATACTTCCTCAAATAAAAACTTTTTATGATTATGGATTATATCCATAAATAGTTCAACTTATGTTAAGTATTTTACAAGTATGGAATTATGTATTTTGATTCATAAACTAATCTAGTTTATGCCATTGTTTAGAAATGGCGCCTAGTGGAAGGAATGGAAACCGTATCAATGCACACACTCCGTGTAGGGATTTCCCTCCTGCTCAAGATAATTATGGTGGAGCTAGTGATACAACTATTGCTGATCAGCTTCTCACCGTACTGGGACAACTCATGCAGGTTATGAATAACAACCTTACTCGTATGGAGCACCCTGATCCGCAACTTGGAGGATCAATTCTAGACCGTTTCATGAGGCAACAACCACCAACCTTCAATGGGGGTATAAATCCTATTGTAGCTGTGCAATGGATAAATGCCTTAGAGAAAATATTCCATGCCTTGGGGAGTAGTGAAAGGGAGAAAGTTGTCATGGCAGTTTACCGCCTCACTGGAGATGCCGATCAATGGTGGTAACTAATTCAAAACACAAAGGAAGATGATGAATTAACAAACATGGAATGGCAGGAGTTCAAAGATATTTTCTTAGAAAAATACTTTCCTCGTGACCATAGAGCAGATATGGAAAGGAAATTTCTGAGTCTGAGACAAAAGGAGGATGAGAATGTCGCAAAGTATGAGGCCAAATTTATAAGGTTAGCAAGGTATGCTGCAGATTATATACGTAACCCAAGAGGTAAGATTGATCGTTTCTTTGATGGGTTAAAACCATTTCTCCGTCGAGCTTTAGTATCACAATCTTTCTCAACATACGAAGATATTGTCTCATGTGCTATCAAGACAGAAAATGAATTCTCTAAGTCTTATGACAACAAAGTAAAGCAAGATAAGAAGAGAACAGTGGAACAAGAGATAGATAAAGGGAAAAAGGGAAAGAAGGATTTTCCATTATGTGATAATTGTGGGAAGAATCACCCTGGTACTTGCCTAAAAGGAATGGGAGTTTGTTAAAAATGTGGAGAAAAAGGTCACCAGGCTCGTGATTGTAAGGGAAAGAAAGAGGCTATCAATGTTGAATGCTACAATTGTAGAGAAATGGGTCATTGTGCAAATGAATGTCCTAAGAGTTAGGTAAACTTACCTCAGAAAAGGCCAAGGGATCAAGGCCAATCTTATGCTGTGACTAAAGTTGAAGCGGAATAATTAATGTATTGGTGCTTTTGGACTCAAGGATTATATTCTGGTTATAAGAATAATGTGATATATATATATATATATGGATTGTACTGCAGTACATGTCGATTTCAGTAAGGTTTCAATATGATTAAGGTAATCATATTTTTAGTATGTGACGATAAGAGAAACTTTTCTTTGTTTGGGGAATCTGATGTTACAATTGATTTTGGAATTTAGAGACCTTTTAGAGAAAGTCTGGATGGAGGTATTTTGGATAACTATTAAGGTTGGAATGGATTAAGTTGAACCATGGATAGTATTGTTTAAGGTTAAAGAATTTCTGAAGATTATTTTTGGAATATTATAATACTATAGTTTTAGGAAAAGGACAACCTGCAGGGTGGGGCATAACCCGTCGCATCGGACAAAGCTGCAGGAATCGAACCCACAACCATAGCGCGACAAGCCTTTATTTCCTACCACTAGCGTACAGGAAGTCCCTGGTTATTACAAAATAGATTTACTAATATAAATGGTATGTGTTAACATTTTGAACCTTATACAATTAGGATAAATAGAATATTTTTGAGTTCCGTTACCATTTGGAGTAAAAGTTGGGTTTGTGGTAAAAATTTATTAACGAATGAAAGTATACATAACAAGTATGTATATTCCCTTACGTTCTTAGTAAATCTCCTAAATAAATTCCTCAACATTATAAAAGGTAACTTAAAACAAAAATGTTGTCGGTTAACTTTTCCAACTGGGGATTCAATGACCGTTTAACCAATCACAAGTTTGTGATTTTCTTGTGGTTAAACTTTCTCCTAATCCTGTTTTCTATATCTATCCATCAGACCTTGATGGTTTGTTTCTCCTCCATATCCATATTTTCATATAATCCTAGAATGGGCTATATCGGGTGACCTTTGTACTTATCCTGCTTTCTTTTAATGTTATATATTTATTAACCTTATTTCCGATGGGGGTTTTCCTCAAAGGTATTTTCTCTTTTCAACCTTTTATTTTCAAATAAAAATTTCAAATAGCGAGGACGCAATTTATTGAAGGAGGGGAGAATGTAACACCCCGAGCTTCCATGATACGCTTCTCATTCAATAATGCAATAGCTTGCATTGAACGCAACTTCGAGTTCTAAAACACCGCGACTAATCAAAGTAGCCGTTATGAATAGTAATAACCACTTTTTAAAATTATAGAAATTTATATTTCAAAATGGACTTCATTTTTGGATTCGGAATATCGAAATTAGCCTATGTTGAATTTTTGGTATTTTTCTGAGAACTTCTAATTTTTTATGAATAGTGAAAATCACTTAAAACAACTTTTTTAATAAAAATAATTTATTGTAATAAATTATACTATTTAGTGGTTTTAAGGTATAATTATAATATATTTTTACCATTTTATCCAATGGTGGTCATTAGAATTAATTTAACACTGAAATTAGACATAAACAATTGCCAATCTTTTGATATAAATTGTTTCTTAAAAACACGCTATTTGTCATAACAACGGGAATTAGTTATAAAATTAATTAATGCAACTTATATGTTTGGAATTTTTTAAAATAGACATCATTTTTGAATTCGGAATATCAATTATAGCTTAGGGTGAAATTTTGGCCTTGTTCTGAAAAACTTCAATTTTTGATGAATAGTGAAACCACTAAGTGGTAGTTAAATAACTGATTTTTCGTTTAAATGAAATATTACCACTTCTGTGATTTGATTTTCAAAATTCCGACATACATGGTTGTCATTAAGAAGTAAAATGTGGTCCAATGAGATTAAAATAATTTTTTGGTGAATAGTAACTTTTAAGTTCTTAATCGTGATTAGAGGTAATTAGTGTAGTTTAAGGTACAAATAATGTTTTAATAATATCAGATGAGCATGACACTTGTCCTACTCCTATTGGATGAGTCATGGCCGACCAAGACAACCCATGGGTCAACTTGGGGACCCCATGGAGCCACTTTAGTTGGAAAATGACATTAATATATATTTATTTAATGTTAAAATTAAATTGCCACAAACATGAGTTATTTTACTAAAACAGTTTTTAAGTGGGGTTACACAAGTCCAAATTTTGACTATAAATATTCATTATAAAGCTAAAGAGATTTTCTACATCATAGTATTTTTTTATAATTTTTAGACATTAAATAAATTAAATTATTTATGACATCATTATGATGCAGCGATGACCTCATTATTTAACGATTTAAATAAAATGAGAAGATAATGCAAAATCCAAGGCTTACACTTGTCCAAATCCTATTGGATGAGGAGATTTCGAAACCTTATCACCTTATCCTCGAATTATATAAGTGTGGGACCTTTAGAATCCGAAAAGTATTGTGAAATAATATAACATTTCAATCTTTCCAAAAGTGCCCCTCCTCTCCACTTATAAAAGGCCCCCACCTCTCCCACCTTATTCACACCTTCAAGCCATTTGGCTCGGTCAAACTCTGCCCAAATACTCTTCCAACATCCCTCTATTACTCCTAGAAGCCTCACGTTGGGCAGACCGCTTCCCAAGGAAGCCTTTGGCTCAAATCAAAAAGAGTTACCCGATTTTGAGGTAATGTCTTCTCTAATGTTGTTTTGTTTTATTTTTCTTCTCCAACCCCCTAAACACTTTTTATTCATTTCTTTTGTAACAACAACAGTATCCTCAATATAGTAATATGTTTTTATAAGAAGGATTAGAGCTACACTTACACACACCTACATCTAATGGTTAAAGAACATACGGTTTCTGTGGATGGCGAATTTCTGCCTCACGAAACGATGATTGTTCAACACTCATATAACACCTTCAAAGGTGGCCATTAAGATGTCACTATTTTTATATATGATATATAATATGTTTATGTTTTACTTATGCTTATGTATTTCTCATTTATGGCATACTTTATGATTTCCATTATGGGTAAAACGCGATAATTTCATTTTAGGAAGTGCGGACTACCGCCCCCTCAAAGTGATTTGAATCATTAATGCCATATGTGGGATGTATAATGGATGGAGTAAATGGTATTATACACTATTTTATACTGGAATTATATTATACATTTATATCATTATGATTTAGTTCCATTAAATATGAAATTGAAATGAAAGTAGTGTTCATGCGTACGTACGGCTTACCGTCTCCATGAACGGTGCATTTCATTTCTTACCTCTAAATGTTACGTAATATTATTAATGAATGCATATAATGGATATATATCATATATATGATATCTACATCATGAATATAATTCTGGATATAATGTATATTTCACCACATGAACAACTTGAAATTATAGGAAGATTATTTTTGACTCAAGTACCAAAGATCGACAAAACGACCGTTATTAACTTAAATAATTACATAATGTTCATAACATGGTAATAAGGGATATAAAAGGAATAATGAACAGGAAAAAGATTCTTAAGTAAATATAAATTAAATCTAGTTTATTATTCAGGAGGTTAAAGAACGGTCGAGTCAGGACAGGACGCAAGGTAAGGGAACTTCTTAACCCAATTTTCATTCTTTGGGTTAATCTCCTACTTTCAAATTATGTCATTATATTATTATGTCATATCTTTTATTTGTACATTATTTATGTGTACTTATAGTGAATACACATAATATATCTATTTCATTTTAAAAATTATCTTTGTAAGGGACTTCGTCTCAATCTCCTTTCATTGAGGCATATTTCGTTTTATACACAACTTTCTTTTATACGGTGTATAAACCCCTTTGACTTTTACGTTTATTCAAAAGGAATCTTTTTTATACGAAGCATTTTGCTAAATGAAAAAAGGGAATGTTTTTATTTCCATACTTATGCGGCGACAACGACTTCTCCGCCGCCGTGACGGTTATTTGAGTTTCGGCTTCCTCTACAAGCCATCATTTTTTTTAATGAAAAATAAATACAAAGTTTTAACATTCTTTTATTTTGGTATTGAAAATGGTTTTGAAAGAGTTTTTATTATATCAATTTGTTGTATTGATATCTTGTGATTGAAATGTGGAAATGTTATGTTTCCTTTATGCATGTTTTATGTGATACGATTATGTTATGGTTTATGATATGGTTAAACCTATTCAAATGAGGAATGTATTGGACTTAATAAGTGACGGGTGGAGCCCGCTATAACTCCTCGATGCATCGGTAGGTCTCAGGAGAAAACTAGACGTGGAATTGGCCAAGGCCCTTTCCCAATTTGATTTATGGTTTTGGCCGAGGCCTTAATCATTTTAGACGTCTTGGCCGAGGCCTTGACAAAATGTTTCAGAATGTCCGGCATTATACATTCCCTCATTATGAAAGTGGTTATTGATATTGCATGTGATTATTCGACTAGTAGAATATCCATGTGAAGAAGTGAATGAAATTATCTCATTTTACTTTTTCCATATTATGTTGATGTTCAAGTTTAAAAGGCTTTTGTTTTAGTTATACATTGCCTTAAATGTTAATGTTTATTTATGAAAGGTTCCGCGATATTGTTAACCTTACTGAGCATCCGAGCTCACCCCTTTCAATGTTTTAATATTTTCCAGGATGTGAAGAAGTATTTTATGAATGACCTGCAGGGATAGTCCGAAGAGGATAGAAGTGTGGACTATGGAGACTATGTTATTATAGTTTTTCACTTTGTGATGTAATGTAACATTTATGAATGTATCTAGTGTTTCCAAGGCTACTAAACTAATCGGTCTTTCGAGACTTGATCTTTTGTGATCATGCCAATGTTACGAAGTAATGCACCGACTCTGGGTAGCTGGGGTCGGGGCGTTACAAGGACCCTTAGTAATGGATAATTTCAATCTGAATAAATACAGTAATAGGGTTCTTGGATTTTCTCTCAAAGAGGATGATGTTAAGAGTTTTTTTCTCTTATGTATAATGGGTATAGAATTTTAAAATAGTGAATTATATCTATATAACTTTTAAATTAAGATGGGGTTAAAAAATATTTAAAGATATTTACCTAGCCCTATATAACAACTTTCCTTCCTGTAAAATCATAATTCTAATTGAATACCATTATTCACTCTAAGATGAAATTAATCAGTTTAGATCACCCTCACATTATTTTTTAATATTACTTAAAGTTTTTAAATAATCATTAAAATATATAAACTCACCTAAAAATCATCAATGCTTTAATGTAAATCATATATAAAACCTCCTATAATCATTAAAATAAGTGGATATATTATTCGTGGAATGGGTGTGAAATTCAATGAAAAATGGAATATAAATTCAAAATTCATACAATTATGTGAATATCCAAATATAAAAAAAATTAAAAGGAATGTAGATATATAATCATAGGAATGATTTGGGTGTAAACCCCACAATTGTTGGGAATCAAAATTTGGGTTTGCTTTTCAAGCCTAGTACTAAATCAGGGGAAATATTGTTTAGGGATAAACTAGGTTTTAAATGTGGTATCTCATGTTCTTTATAGTCCATAGGTTATCTTGATCAGTAATATTGGTGATAATTTTTTAGATTATTTAAAAATGTTGTTCATGTTTCCTTGGATTGTTGTTTTGATTAGTCTATAGGCCTCTTGTTTATAAAAAGACTCATTCAACCAGTATATTCTTTTTTTCTAATTCATTGCCTTGAGTATGTTGATATTTGGAAATGTTTGTGGATGTAGTTCAAGATCATGTGCGCAATGTTCCATAGTCGACTGGAAGGTACTAGAATTGACATTTAGCTACAAGATGTTTTATATGACTTGGTTTAACATTTCAGTGAGTAGATGGTGTAATGTGTTCCCCAGATCCCTGATCGATGGATTGGGGAAGGAATATAGGGAAACTATATCTTCATTTATACATAATAAACAAAAGGTACACAAAGAAAAATTATATTTCATTAACTTTGTTCATGTATTCACAAATAAACCTAATTCAATCCAAATTCTTGCTAGATCACAAGATAATATTGGTTAACTCTTATTTATCTCATCAATACCCCAGCTTAACTATTGAAATTCCATCACCGATCAATATTTGATCAATTGTCATTGTTATGATTAGATCATCACAAGAAAATCATAAGTTCTACAATCAATGATTATGAGTAGGTACAATCAGGTGGCTATTCTCATATGCATGGATCAAAACCCATAATTAACTATATTTAAAAGATTAGGGCTCATCTTTTCTGGTCATAAAAGGGTGGAATGACTCAATATTTGAACAGAAAATGGTTGATCATATAGGATGTTTTGGTTATTCTCCGGTCAATGGACATGGATATTACAATTTTTACAAGATGAACGTCAATAAACATAATTTATACTAGTCAAAACAATTCTTCTTCATCCATGGTTGTGTGTCAGTTTGAGGTGATGTGATTGGTTGGAAGAATATACTCTTTGAAACTTGAGGTTGACAAATTAGATTACAGTTGGCCATACAATGATCTGGTATGGTTAATTGAGGGGATGTTGGTCATCCACTATTAATTGAGGTTACTTATGTGGTCTTGTTTGTACATTGACCCATGAGGGAGGAGAAAACATCCATCGTTGAATGTTTGATTGAAATTTTCCTATACAGTTTATTTGATATTCTTATTAATATTTCGTAGTGTTTATAGTAGGTGTGTGCCTTTAGTGTTGTTAAAAAAGGTAATGAGAGAATTAATCAGGGTGCATTCATTTGCAAATACAATTTATTATCTTTTAAATCTTTTAAAATATTTCATCCTCTGCTATAAAAATAAAAACAATTTTTTTGAAATGATGTTTTTTACTATTAATTTCAAAAATAATAGAAACTATTAAATTAGAGTTAATATTTTCCCTTGAAGAAAAAATTTAATTCCCACAATAATGTTATCTTAAATTTATTTCAAATTCCTATCAAATAATTATATTAAAAAATTATCTTCATTCTGAAATTTCATTTGACATTTGATTCTAAAAATTAATATTAAAATTTAACAATATACATCCTAAAATTCTATGAAATAATTTTAGGTATTTAATTTAATTCAAAATAAATAAAATAATTAAATATTTATATTAGCCACATTTAACAATTTAATATTTAATTATAATAAAAATTTAATTAAATTATTAGGGATCACAATTTAAAATTCATATATGGATTGATTAATTAAATCAAAAAAATAAGTAAAAATTACAACAAAATCTAATTTTTGAAAAATCCATGATTCCAAAAAATCTATTAAAATAAAAAATTACTCCACATTAAAATTAATGAAGGTGAACTTATCAAAGAAATATGGATGAGTTTTCTTTGAATTTTTTGGCTCACATCAGATTTCAAACGAGTAATATAGATGTAAAAATTGTTTCTACAGGGTTGATCGTACCCCATAGTGGGAAATAATTAAAAAAATACTATAGAAATATATAAAAATGTATAAAATTGCCCACTTAGAACTACCTATCACAAGTAAACTAGAATATATTCACATCCTATATAAATACATGAATCACCTTCCCTTAATTGGTTCATAAATGATACACAATTCTTTAGTATCAAGATACCCATGCACGATGTGTGAACATATTAGTTGGGAACCTCCAAAAGTGTCCATAATCATATCAATTAAAAGCATGTTCATTTATTTAGATAAATTATCCTAAGTAAATAAAAACTGAATTAATAATAACCATCATGTCCAAAACTACATAACAGGACACCTAGGATTGACTATAATAGATTTTTGAAGAGCTAAGAGTGAGGGTGTATTGGAATATAATAGGAAATATCTTTGGCCCGACAAAAAATATTCCACATAAAAGAGGCAGTGAAAACTGGGAATCAATTACCATGCCAAAAATAGGGGCACAATTTCCTCATCCTAGCATGATAAACAAAAAAAACAAGTATCCCCAATAACAAAGTCATATCAATAAGCATAATTACAAAGATAATGTATAAATAAATTTACATAAAATCCATGAGAATCAACACCATAACATAAATAAAATCCTAGTAACAACATCACTAGTGGGAATAACATCTCTTTCTATTGGATTTATCATTATAGGTAAAAGCATCCCAATCCCAAAATCATAATACAATAGTGGGAATTATATCCAATATCATTAGTAACAAGGGATATACGTGGTTCTCATCCTCTTCCACGTATTATTCACAAAATGTATATGTGTCCTTATTATATGTGTAATTCCAAAATAAATATGTATAACATCTCTTGACAACATAATATTGGGTAACATAGATTGTTTTTCTATACTGCATTAATAATACATCATTCATGTCAACCAATTCCATAAGAATCACTAATATGTAGGGGAACATAATACATTTCAATATGAAATATCTGGGAGAATGGGAATGTCATCTCACACTAGATCAAACATATTGAACATGTGGAATCTCATTGTCCACATAAAAAACGAAGCAATAGGGCATGGAATCCCATAAAAATATGCATGATCAGTTCATAATATAATAAACAAACTAAACAACATAATGAAATTACTTTATATATTGTTTTTTATAGCATCCAACTCACATTTAAGTCTGACCTAGGACACTCCTCACACGTTTATCTTATTTTCAATAGGAGGAATACAAAACCCACACACTAATCAAAAAGGTTAATATGATCACATAAAACTCAATGGTTCTATGCAACTCATTCCATATACATACAAATCATAGTTACCCACAACCCCTTTCAAATAGTGGAAAAGTTACATAAAATGATCCAAAAAATTGATACTTAAAATAATATGAAAATTTATATATTCCAATTTCCAATTAAATTATGTAACTACTAGATCTAGAAGACATTAATATATGATACTCCAACTCATATATTCATTATTCACAAAAATATACAAACCATATTGAATGAATACTACAAATTTCATTCATCTATGTAGTTTAACACATCTCATGTCACCAAACTAAGAATGACCATACATTTTATTAGTAAAATTGAAACATGGTATTAGAATAATTTACATCTATTATATTTGAAAAAATCACATATTGGTTGAGCTCTGACAGATGTTATGATTAACAACATACCTAATCATCCATTGATTATCCATGCTTCAGTTATTGAACAACAAAGGTATCAATGTATTGAGGTTATCATTCTATGTATCTAACCAACCACTAGTAATCTTCCACCCTATGTATATCAATGAACATATTTCCCTTCAAGTGATAAAATTCAGTAGGTCAATCCAAATAATAATTATCAACATATTCTCCCATGTTTATATGTTTTATATCGATTATAACTATTTTCATAGGGTAATTGATTTTGTTCATACTACTCTAAACATATCATCCCAACTCATAATAATTCATGAAGATCATTGATTAGGGACAACTAAAAGTCATTTTTTATGGGATATTAACATATAAATTTTAATTTAAAATCAGAAAAATAAACATTAATGGATGATCAATTTTGATTTCTTTAATTATAAAAACACAATATATTTTACAACTGTAACATTTTATATGTCACGTATCTAATACCTGTAGAATCAATATTAACCTCCATAATTTAATTCACTAAATGTTTTTTTCAATAATTTTTTTTATTTTTTTAGTATCGACAAAATTTACATTTACATCACCCCTATAAATAGTCTCTCTAATGATATGGTATTTTCTAACGATGTGTTTAATTGTTTAATTAGACAAGGGTTACATGGACTATGTAATAGTTTCATTTTTATCAAATTAAATATCAACATATCCCACAATTATATGATCTAAATCAAGTTTAGTGATGATTATTTTAATCTAAAAAACATCCTTCAAAAAATTTGATATAGTTATGTACTATTCATCTGTTGTCAAGTCCTCAAAAATGTATTTTTTTATCCTTTCCAACTAATAGGACCATCATTTATATAATATAGGAACCTATGTAAAGATTTCATATCATGCATATAAAATTATACTCTAACACTATTTTATCCCATCACAACGACCTTAATCTCCTATCCAATGACCAAGAACAGATAGTTTATTAATTTTATGTTATTTAGGGTATTATTAATTGAAATGTAGTGAATTTAAATATTATTTTTTATATACCTTTTTTCTCAAATTATAAGAGAGGTAAGGTTGAGTACATAAAATCGGATAGATGATATATCATGTATAATACACATAAAGAATGATCACATTTTTAAATTAATTAGAAGGAACGTGAATATTCATATGATTAATTCAAAAAAAATCCATTTTGAGTTCCCTATACTAAACCAATTTATCACATTACAATTATTAATGTTTTGAATTCATCTAATAAATATATTAGATATATTTTTTGATTTTTATTCCAAGTACATATTATAATTTTCCCATGTATCCCATTTTAAAGATGCTTCCCAAACACGCATTTATAGTTTTTAAATTTATTTTATCATTTCCCATAATGAGTATTTCATCCACATATAATATTTTAATTAATATAATTGTCGCATTTATTATATTTTACAATATCGAATGATTTTCATTTTCATGAAACTAATCTATTTAATTGTATCCTCCAATTGAATTTTCAAACTCATTGATTCATTCGTTCATCCATAAAATGACTATTAATATATAAAAACATTTCAAAGACATTAAAATATATAAAAACATTAGTTTTTATCATATATATGTCATCGAATAAGTTATCACTATTAAAAGTTTTTTTAAATCATTGTGATATATCTCGTAATCATAATAATTTGATATAGCTAGTAATATCTTAATGGAATTAATAATCAAAACTTAGATAACGTTTTATTCATAGTTAATACTTGAAATTTTTTTATTACCTTTAACCATGAAGAAAAATTTATCACTTCAAAAACCCACTAACATACAATGTGTGTCACCTATTAAGGGGAATCCAAGAAGTTCCAAATGTGGTTAGTGTAAATGAACACCATATCATATTTCATGGAATTTAACCATTTCGTAGAATCAAAACTCTCAATATCCACTCGACATGTAGTATGATCTTTATCCATGAAAATTAAATCATCATAATTCCCCAAAATAAATACATATTACTCAATATCTAGATATAATATACTAAATATACACGGTTCTTTTAAAAATTGGTCTTGTTCTTTTTCAACAACAATTTTAAAAAAAATCTCAACTACCTTATCGAGGACCCTTCCCAATTCTTATTCATAAACTTCTCCAAGATTAATAATCCTCATACCAAATCCTCGAATAATATATTTTTTCTTAATAAATATAAAAATATATTCCATAAACACAATGTTCTTAGTAAGATCATAGATTTCATATCCCAAAGTTTCATTAGGATAATAAAAAGGCATTTATTTGATTTGCGGCTATGTTTATTAGAAATATATGTCTCACGTAAGATTTGAAACCATAGATCCTTATAAATTTAAATTTGGGATATATCATAGTCCTTTTATTATATGATTTTTTATGAATACATTATAGGGTATGCAATTATGATGATATAAAATATTTTATATAAAATACACATAGAAATATCAAGGAAGGTCACATTGACTCATAATTTAAAAAACCATTCCTAGAAGGGTATGATTTCTATTATTTGATAGGAAATCCTACTATTGTATATTATGAGGAGTGAGTTATGAAATAATTTCACCATCCATTATATGATTAGTCAACTACTAGATTTATTATTCACCAAATCAATCAGATCATATAATCATAATTATTCTACTCAGTTTTTTTCCACATTTCAAAACTCCATAAACATATCAAAAATGGATAACATTTGACTCATAAGAAACACATAACCATATAGACTAAAATCAATATTAAATATTACCATGTATTTATTAACAACACATTCTTGAGTACTCCTTGGTTAAAATAAATCATTATGTATTTGATCTAATAATCCATCAAACCTTTATTGATTAAAACTAAAAGGATAACTATTTATTTTTTATCATAAATAATATTTTTCACATATCACAGGATTCATGATCGAATGATTCCAAAATTCCTTTTATATAATTATTTTGAATGGACATATCATTCATATCTATAAGGATAAAATGAAATAGTTAAGAGGGGTTTTAATCGAACTTTACCATAATATTCTAATTGTTACATATAATGTTATTCATAACAAAACTCTTTGATCCATTAAACCTATAATCCCAACTCTATAAAAACATTCATTCACAGACAGGCAGACAGACACAAAGATAGAGTAAACCTTATCCTTAATGGGGAACTAAACACGTACTTTCTAGAAAATTTGTAAAAATAAAAATATCTATTTTTGGTTGGAACATTATAATAGTTTTCCAATTATATATTTTACCCACTTGGTATTATTAAATCACATATGTCAACCTCTATTTCAGAAATTTTTTCCCCATTACCAACATGAAAATATACATCACCTTTCATTAATTATCTTATATTTTTATGTCTATGCTTATTAAGAAAAATGTATGATTCACACCTAGTATCTAGTACACATGAGTTCTAGTTGGACGATTTTTTTATATAATACTCAAATCCCAGTTATTATTATTCTTCTCTTTGAGAACACTTATCGCCATTTGATATTAAAATATAATTATTTTATAGTCCATATATATTAGATACATAAAAATTATAATCAATATTCATTCATAAAATTATATCATTTAAAAATAAATACACATTTATCATATTTTATATCTTTACATTCAACTATTTAGGTAGTCCATCATCCCATCATATAAAATAAGATTCGTCAATTATTTAGTAGATAAATATTTAACCAAATCCATGAAATGTTATCACTCAACATTATTATTTTGGTTTTCTAATATATGTAGGGTTTCCCTACTATGTGTCACCTAAGGCACCTAGTTGAATATGTGTATATAATCTTATTAATGTCTCCTATAGTTAATACGCATTATATGAGATAACCCATGGGCACCCAAGATTATAATGACATAACTAATTGGATGACTGAGTTCTTGAAAAGTGCTTAATGTGGGGGGAATATCACATTTATTATATAAGGGTTTTTTTACTCTCTCCTAACTTATATATTTCACATTAATATTAAATTAATAACTATTTCATCACATCAAATATTTATTATCTCATGTATTATTCCATTATGTATTCGTGATTCTAATTATTTTGTTTTAGAATACATAATATATAAAGGAGATAAATATGATTGGTGGAACCAATAAATACATTTAAAAGAGATCTAATATGAAATACAATTGATAAGAGTTGTTCTTGTGTGAAGTATTGAATTTCAAGAAACTCAGGGTTATGTGACTCCCCAAATAGATGTATTATTAAAGACTAGGCTTGTTTCGGAATGAAAAAATTTCACAATACATCCATTATTGTGAAATACTGATATATGAATACCCAAAAATTAATCAATTTTACAGTTCAACCATAAAGATTCATAATTTAGGGGATGTTGCAGCTTTCATCTTTCATTAACCCCACATACGTTCTTTGTGAAACCTGAAACAACCAACATGTATTATAATATATGAGGTATTATGAAAATTATATTATAAATTACCTTATATGTAATTGTTTTTATCAATTTTTATCATAACTCTCTCTAAAGAATAACAAACATCTCATAAAGAATTATGTTTCATGAAAATATATTTGTTATACAACCCAATACATACATGATGCACAAACTATGGATAATCATTGGAGGCCCAACTATCTCAGAACCCACATCCGAAAATTTGAGGGCATGTTGGACCTATTAAAAGATGATTTGGGACAATTATTTTTGATGCCACATAAATAAATGATATCAAGTAATTTCATGAAAGTCTCCTTTTCAATTATAATTGACTTAAAAAATTCATATTTGTTTCTTCCCAACATATTTCGAGTGGTTTTAGTAATTATCTTCCCCATCCAAAAATAAGAGTGACATTTATAATCCCCACAAAAAATCATAATACTTTAGAGTATCACCACATCCCTCCTTCTACAAGTAAACCCCAAACATGTTTTAATTGATTATCCATACACTGTTTCACACTACGATCCATGCCACTATTGGAACAAATATATTAATAAAACCCAACCTATCTCTTGATGTTTCCCTTCCACAACACCTATATAATTTCAAAATGATATAAAACTATATAGGCTGGTCTTATAAGACGAAATTAATAAATGAATATTGAAATATATATGTTTTTATTCATGTTCAAGAAATACATGTAGGACTCTAATTTGATGTTAAATCTCAACATCATTACTGTCCCATCTCCCGTATTAGAGATGGTACCTCTAAAGTCTGATCAAAATCATAAAGTGTTCTAACCTCCCAAACTACCTCACAAAATAATAATTTTTTTACACAATAACATGAAGAGTATAGGTGGATTATTTCACACTAGACTCTATACATTGAGAATCCCCATAGGGTTATAAATTATTAGTATCTATATAAGACACTAAAACAATGGTTTTTTCAAAGAGAATTAAAACATGGGTGTCCCCATAAGACTCCAGACCATGATCATATTGACCAGACTCAAAAACATGAGAATATTCTACTTAATCTAAACAATTACTTCCCCCAAAAGTCTATAATATTTGATCATTTCAAGAAGAATTTAAGTCAAGAGTATCATTATATTACATTAAACCATTATTTTTCTTCACATAATTTTATCTCTGAGTGTAAAAAAATGTTAATAAACAATAAACATCCCCACTGACTATAAAAAATAATACTTAGAGATAAGTCTATTGTATAATCTATGAAGAGCATATGTTTTCTAAAGTTCTGAGCATGAAATTACCTAGGAAATGATCCTTGGATAATTTTGTGATAAGAATAGTTTTCGTTATGTGATGAAGATAAGATTCATCATTAATGAGGCATATTATTCCTTATGTGATAAGAACATGATGCCCTACTTTCCTATCATGAAGAAGATAAAATACATTCCCATGATTCCCAGTACACATGATGGAATGATCCTATGAAACAAGTGAGTCCAACCTGATATGTTTTCTGATGTATTAATTAACAGTAACTCTTAGATATTTTTTGAAATATTTTTATGGAATTAATTTAATCTTTATAATATTTTTCATGTCACAAAATACTTAATATAGAATATTTATACCAAAGAACTATGTTTGGATTGCATTATATGCACCACAATGTTAATATTATGATACATGAAACTCTTAGATTATCTTCTAGTAAAAGAAACACTATTTTTGGATGGTGTTACACAAAATGATGTGCTCTTTTGATAGCTTGTGTTACTAGAAAAATAGTGTTTTAAAACTAAAATATACTATTATTATTGTTATTAATATATTTTTATAGTTACCACACAACCATTGGAATATAAATTACAAATAATATTAACTATATTATGAAAATATTATTTAAACATGTTTATAAAAAGAATAATTTTTTATCAATTTTCATGGAATTAATGTAAGAACTATTTGAATATAAAAAGTCTAATTTTCAACACAAACTATTTTTATATGTTCAAACATCATTTTTTACAAATAAATTAAACAAACCACTATTTATAAATGTTTATAATAAATTTTTTATATGAAATATTAAGTAAAACATTTTGTATGATCATCTAATAAATTTTCATGTCATAATATAACCGTAAATAACATTTTATGAATAAAATGATATATTTCTTAAAAGGTTAATTTTTAATCCTTTTAATGGAAAACCAAGTTTTCATTTAATTTTGACATATTTAAAAATTATATTTGAAAAAATAGAATTTTAATTTTAATTTAATATATAAAAATTTAATTTTGGTGATTTTTTGATATTTTTATGATAAGTCTAATATTTTTATTAACAGTGAAAAAGCCAATGAAAAATGTTTTCTTCCCAAATATTTAGTAGTGTTAAATTTTAATATTGATTTTTTTAAAGTATAATTAGATATATTTTATATAATTTAATCTAATTTAGTGTATTTTAATAATTTACATATTGAATTTGGATAAAACACATTTCCATCTGTTGAATTTTTTCACTTTAAAAACTATTTTTCTCTCCAATTATAAGAGAATAATTTTAAATAAATTTCATCACATTTTAAACACTAAAAAACATATTACATAAGCAGAATAATATGGGAAAAAATTCATAAATTGATCCCTTTTGTTTTTGTTTAATATTATTATCAACATTAGTAAGTTTTATTCCCATAGATAAAGGAAAATCTAGAAATTACAGGTAAAATTAATATTATATATATTTGAAAAATAAAACAATAAATGACCAATTACTATTTTATGGTGTTAAATCAACCTTCATTACAAATGCATTGAAATTTTAATATTTAATGGATACATTTCTTTTAAAATGACATAGATATTATTATAATCGATGAGAGTGAGAAAATGAAACACTCTTACATTGAATAAGTACAATATTTTTAATATGGGGATAAATAAAATATAATCATGAATATATATAATTTTATGAATTTTATAATATTTATATAAGTCAGTTTATTTTATTTTTAAATATTATTGATGAATTAAAGTTCATAAATATTTAAATTATGATGATATATAAATTATATAATTAATGAAACAATAGATTATTTATTATTATAAATATTAAAAGAAATATAATTTTACATAATTAAGTATATTAATGAATATTATAGGTTTATATGTCATTTTTTGTGTGTTTTAATTATATTATTTTTTTGTTATCTTGTTGTAATTCTTTTCTTAATGTAAATGTTATGAATAGTTTAAAAATTGACAATTTTCACATACATGAATTATTTTAAAGTTAAATTTTATTTAATTTCCATTTATGATTTGTTTTGAGGGTTTCCCAACAATTTATGGAGGAATGGGGGAGTTTTTATGAATTGGGCCAAACCGTGAGCCCAATTCCAAAATTAAAAATAAATTTTTATTCCTTTCTAAATCGTTCATTTTTCAAAAAACTTCATCCATTCCAATTACTAATCTTCATCCCCTAACCTATTAAAACCACCATATTAATTTTGACCATTTAAAAATCCATAATCATGGTGGATATGAGTTTTTATGTAAGGGATTGGGCCTGCCCGAAAGCCCATTTTCTACATTAAAATTAAATTTTAATCCTTTAATATATCCTTCACTATTTGAATTTTTTCAATGATTCCAACTCTCACCTAAGACCACTTACCTAATACGTGACCCCATTCCCTCCTAACACAATTTGGAGCTCGATAGAATCGCGAAACAGGTCGAAACATCACTAGATTTTAGAAATCGTCCAGATTTGGAGAGGTAAATTGATCCTTTAATAACATCTTCTATTTTAACTATTTTTGCCCCATTACAGTTCCTAAAAGATCTTCTAATATTTTTTATAACCTCCCATGAATGGTTGGATGTTTTCAAATTTAGATTCTAGTGGATTTTGAGTCGTTATCTTCAAGATTATTTTGGGTATGTGTTTCTCTCTTCAATTCATTCGTTCTCTTTAGGGTTTCCTCCCACTTTCATAAATTTATAGAGTGTCCAGAAGTTAGGGTTAATACCTAGGGTTTTATTTGTGGTATATTTGGTGAAATATTATGGTTTAGGGTTTGTTTTCACATCCTTGTGGTGCGATGGAGGTGCGGTTGAGGTTTCGCACCAAGATTCAAGGGTTTTGACTCAAAAGGTAGGTGGTTCCATGTGTAAAAAATTATTGATGAGTTATCTTGTTGTATTTAACCATTTTTCATATTCCTCATATGTTCGGTGTGGGGCAAAAACTTTTTGTGATTGATTTGGTTATGTGTTAAATTTTATAGTTGCTTTTTAACATGAAATTGGGTGTTTTCATGTGTAACTCATGGGGTTTTATTTGGGTGTGGTTTATAGCTTATGAAATTGGTTTATTAAATCTTGTATGGCCTGAAAATTCTTGTTTGGTAATTTTCTAGTGTCATGTGGTCCTAAAAAGAAGGTTTTTTAATAGGCTTGATGTGTAAAACATTGTTATACTTTCTTGAGGTCATTTTAGGAAAATGTGAATTTTCATTTGTATCTTCTGTGGTATTATTCAAGGTTATTTTATAACACTTGAATGTGTGTTTATAAATGTATCTAGGACTGCCAATTTGATTTTTGATAGGAATTGGTATGGTTTTGGTTTTTAATGGGTGTTTTGAAATGGGTTTTGTGGGCAATACATAGTTACACCCCTTGAGTTGTTTTATGAAAGTTGTGAATGTTTTTTTGGATAAAAAAAGTGGACAAAAGGGTGTATATGTACTGTTGGGGGGGGGGGTGTTCACCTAATATGGGTTTTTGAATGGTATTGTGATTATTTAAGATTTCAAATATTTTTTTAGAATGTTTTATAAAGTGATGAGATGTTTTAGAAAATGGGAAGAGGGCTGCAAAACATGGTTGTGGGCTGTTTTGTGTGAGTGTATTGTGAAAATTGAATTTTGTTGATGAAAGTTGTATTATATGTTATTTTATTGGGCTTTTATGTGAGTTATAATGTCTTGGAATGGTTTATAAAAATTTTTTAAAGGATTTGTGGAAGTGTCAATGTTATGTGAATAGTGTTGTGGGCTATTCTTGTGTGAGTCGGATTTCAAAATCAATTTGAATGAAAAGTGTAAATTTATGACTTTTGTGGTATACATGTGGTATTTTTGGTGAATTTTTTATATGGAAATGATATTTTAATGTGAAAATTATATATCTTGACTTGTTGAACTTGTTTGAGCACAGAGGGAAAACCCGGGTATCTAGGTGGGTGGACGTGCACTAGTATGCTAGTGAATCTCTGAGGTTTGGCCTCAGTTTCACATAGCCAGAATTATGCTTACAACTATAACTAAACTATGATGATGATTATTGGGGAACACTGGGTTATGGGTATGTTCCCTACGCGGGGTTCGTTCACAAGAAGGGATATTTTTGATGGTTACTCTCACCGAGATACGAGGTACCTAGGACCCACAACTAGCTAGTGCCTAGGGGTTATTTCCCATTGCTTGTGCTCACTGGATATTTTGTTCTTACTATCGGTATACGATATGAGAGGCTTGAAAATTCAGTATCTATGGTATTTATTTTAAATGTTTTTATTCTTTAAATTAGCCCACCTAAAAACTCTTTTTATTTAATGATGCAACTTTTAGAAATTTTAACTATCATCGAATGTTTCTGAAAACGTGAATGCTTTTCATAATTAAATGTTTATCACATGGAATCTATTAGTGGTGTTATCCTGTTGGGATTTTTCTCACACCCTACTTACACCCTTGGGTGTAAGTAGGCTTGGTTATTTTTGTTTTCGCAGGTTGGGTACAGTTTTTAGTTCCAGGGGTTCGGGTTTCTTGCAGGTCCTTGGTGGTGATGTCTTGTGGAGATAGAATAAGGGCGGTGCCCCTTGAGATGAGGGTTCTTGGGCTTTCCTTATTTGTTTTTTTTACATTTTTAATGGTCTTTTAACATAGTTTTAACTTATGTAATTCAGTTCTGAAATTTTGTAAAAGACGGTTTTATATGAAAAATCCAGATTTGTTTTATTGAGTTTTTTTACTGTTTAATGATTATAAAATCGGTTAAATCATTCCCAATTAGCATTATATGATACCCGGGCACTTGTGCCAGCCTGTGGAGATTGGGATCACCCTTCGGGCCATATCACGGGCTGGGTTTGGTGTCGGTATTTGCAGCGACCAGATTTGGTTCGTGACAAAATGGTATCAGAGCAGGTTCAGGTTAACTCTTTGAGTCATGTTATTTGGGGAAGAGCCAGGATAGTCAAGACTATGGTTTTTTGGGACACATAATTTCCATTATGGGCAGTGTGCCTGATCACCACACCTCATAATGGTATTCAAGTTTCCAGGAGAAGTCGGGATTTATCTATGTCCTTTGGGTTTCTTGGTTCGATGATGATTAGAGGAAATGAAAAGAGAGTTGGGTTAATGGTCCTAGTGAGCTCGTAGGGCCTGGCAAGCCATGTGGAGCCAAGGTTATTCCCTAGAACACTCTCTGTGATAGTGAAGTGATTGGAGTATGGATGCCAACCATATTCCAAAATCACCCACTGAAACTAGTTTCCTCTCACATTGGTTTGTTCTTATGTTTTGAAATCTTGTCACTTTGGTTTTAACAAGTGTAATGTTTTTGTGAAATGGTTTTCAAATAAATAGGGCATGGTTTGAATTATGAAATGGTGGAAATAAATTTTTAGAATTGTTTTGAAATGGAAAATGGTGTGCTAACACCTCCTTTGAAAGCAGGAACTATATTGATGTTGGTTCTGAAAAGTGTTTTCAATAGAGTTTTCTTAACAATCAAAGGGTGTTTTATGGGATGAGATGTTTTTAAATTGATGTGAATGTCTTGAAGGTGAGTTATTTTCCAAATGGTTGTGTCTTTCTGAATAGTTTTGTAAGATGTGAGTTGGGATTTTGACCTCGTGGTTAGTGGTTTTGAGAAAAAGGATGTTTTGGTTGATCATTTTGGTTTTGAAAAGTGGAAAGAATTTTTGTTTTAACCATTGGTAATGTCATGATAAACCACATTCATGGGGTTATATGGGAATATGGATGGTTTATGACATGACTGGATGAGTGATGGGTTGGATGTGAGGAGGGTGCCCGGTGTGGCACAGAAACATGCATGTGTAAGGCCCATGGGGTACCATTGGTGGATGCGCTAACTGCTGAACTCTATTTTAAAAGAAAGGTTTTTAAAGATAAACATAATGTCTTGATGAATTGTTTGAGATGGTTTATATTATGTGTTTTTGGAAAATGTTGATGTTTTGTGATGTTTTGAGTCCAAGAACCCCTCCTGTTCGAACTGTGTTTTGAGTTTGTTTTTGTTCGGTAAGTTAGGTAGAAGGACCGGTTAGTAGTCTCCTCTGAGATATTTTTCGGGAAACCTTTATGGTGGATCCCATCATGTGATTGGATCTGTTTTGTGGCACTTTTTACCAATGGACCGGCTTGGTTGGGTCTTTATGTTCTCTTGTTAGATATGGTATGCCCCCATTAAGGGTTAATGCATAACTGAAGTGCAACCCAGATTGTTTTTTCATTTGAAAATCATCCAGTTGATCAATATAAAGAATATTGTATTTCTCGAGATCTATAGATTGAGTCTACACCCATTCCATTCTTTGATTTTTAGATCCTCTTGTAATGAGAGAGTGCTCGTGGAAGGTTGAAAGATACCTTAGTTTCTTAAGATTCCTGATTTGTTGAAGGTGGATGTGGTCTAGGGTTGTTAGTGTGGATGAGTGTCTCGATGGTGTCTAAGAGGGCCATTGGGTTCTTCAAAGTTTCTATGAAGCATGAGTTCATGTTAAACTATCGGTGTGGGAAATATTTCCACGATAGGATATTTTAGCCACTTTCTAGAATGGTGTGTTGTTTGGGGAAGTCGTATAAGGTCCCTCTCCATGCATTGTTTATATCAGTCATAATGGTCATGTTCAGTGATGCCTTATGATGTCATGTACTCAATTGACCATATAGGTGAAAGTTGTGAAATCCTCTGAGAGTCCTTTTTTATGTTGGGTGAATGACTCCCTTGGAAAAACTTTAACATATTCCATTTTAGAGGAAGGTGAGTTTTGGTCTTCTTTACTTCTTGTGTTTCTCACCCGAACAAACAAGGATTGTTGTGTGCGCATTTTCTAAGCCCTTGTTTCAGTGAAACATCAGGTTAGGGTAATGTGAGTTTGGAATGTGTTATGTCATGAAAAATATATCGGGGATTGCGATGTAGTTATTGGTTGCATAGAAAGAATAATTATCATCCAAGGGGTTTCCAAATCCCAACTGTGAGGCCGAAGATGCTTCAATCTGTTGAGCTCCAGCCATAGGTCTTGGAGAGAATCTGGCTTGTAGTCAGGGGAAATCCCAGGGTCATTTAAACCCTTTTATAATGTCATATCATCATCATTAAAGATATGAATATTTTAAACCTTTGGTGTCATCATCTTTTCTCTTTTTTTCTCGTTCGGTGGAAATAGGTGGAGGGCCTTGTACCCATGACTTCACATAATTTCATTCCCTCCCACTATGGTTTCCATGGAGTCATTAGAGAATGGTTGGAAATTTGGATAGAAATACTAAGGACACAGTTTTTGAATGATTAGTAGTGACCATTTTCTAGGAAGAAATGAAGAAATAATGATCTGCACACCTAGTGCACGGTTTCCCAAATCGTGCAGACTAACCCTATGCCCTTCCAAAATTATTTTTAAACAATTGGGCCCATCTGTGTCAGCCCATGCTGGTCAGTTAAGATGGTTAGTTATTTTGGTGGGGATACCCACTATGATTATCATGTACATTCCTTCAAAAAAAATTGAATGGAATACTACCTTGTGTACTAAGGAGTCTGTTCATGCCTCCCCTGTTAGTGTTCTGATTCTATGTCAGAAAAATATAGGTTGTCTCTTTTGGCGGGGAGCCTATTTGTGTCCACCCCATACCAATAACTCAGATTTATCCATGGTCTTGGCTATGTAGTGGGTAGTATTATTCAGAACTATCTAGATACCAAAATATTACTTGAGTAAACGTTGGGATTGGAGAGTCGCCAATAGTTTAGTTAAAGGTAAGTGTATCCTTGTTCGATGTTGTTGTTCGGTTGGGTGAATTGCTTAAGTATTGTTCATATAGTGTTTGAGGAGTTTTCTTTTGGGATAAATTATGAATTTGATTAATCATTTCAAGAAATTGGTGTATGTTTTGGTTGTGAGAGTAAATCTTAATTGATCACTGGAGGTGTTTTGGCCTTTGGGAGTGAAACCTGGCAAGGGAGTACCTCTTGGTTTCTCAGTTGGGTTTGGTTGTTGCTTGGGCCTTGATGTGACTTTCTGGGGCGGAATGTTTTCATGGTGGGAAGAATTGTCACATAAATGAATTATTTTGAAGTTAAATTTCATTTAATTTCCATTCATGATTTGTTTTGAGGGTTTCCCAAGAATTTATGGAGGAATGGGGGAGTTTTTATAAATTGGGCCAAACCGTGAGCCAAATTTGAGATTTAAAAATAAATTTTGATTCTTTTATAACGTGTTCATACTTCAACATTTTCATCCATTCCATTCCTAATTTTCATCCCCTGACCTATTAACACCACCATATTAATTTGGACCATTTATAAATCCATAATCATGGTGGATATAAGTTTTTATGTAAGGGATTGGGCCTGTCCGAAATCCCATTTTCTACATTAAAAATAAATTTTAATTTTTTAATATCTCCTTCACTATTTACTTTTTTTCGATGATTCCAACTCTCACCCGATCCCACTTACATAAGGTGAGACCCCATTCCCTCCGACAATTTGGAGCTCGATCGAATCGCGAAACTGGTCAAAACTTCACTAGATTTCAGAAATCATCCAGATTTGGAGAGATAAATTGATCCTTTAATAACTTCTTCTATTTTTACTCTTTCTGCCCCATTACAGTTCCTAAAAGATCTCCTAATCTTTATTAGAACCTCCCATGAATGGATGGTTGTTTTCAAATTCAGATGCTTGTGTATTTTGAGTTGTTCTCCTCAAGATTATTTTGGGTATGTGTTTCTCTCTTAAATTCCTTCGTTCTCTTTACGGTTTCCTCCCACTTTCATAAATTTATAGATTTTCCAGATGTTAGGGTTCATACCTAGGGTTTTATTTGGGGTATTTTTGGTGAAATATTATGGTTTAGGGTTTGTTTTCACATCCTTGTGGTGCGGTGGAGGTGCGGTTGAGGATTCACACCAAGATTCAAGGGTTTTGACTCAAAAGGTAGGTGGTTCCATGTGTAAAAAATTATTGAAGAGTTATCTTGATGTATTTAACCATTTTACATATTCCTCATATGTTGGGTGTGGTGAAAAAACTATTTATGATTGATTTGGTTATGTGTTAAATTTTATAGTCTCTTTTAAACATGAAATTGGGTGTTTTCATGTGTAACTCATGGGGTTTTTTTTGGATGTGGTTTATAGCTTATGAAATCGGTTTATTAAATCTTGTTTGGCCTGAAAATTCTGGTTTTGTAATTTACTAGTGTCATGTGGTCCTAAAAAGAAGGGTTTTGAATAGGTTTGATGTGTAAAACATTGTTATACTTCTTGAGGTCATTTTAGGAAAATGCGTGTTTTCATTTGTGTCTTTTGTGGTATTATTCAAGGTTATTTTATAACACTTCAATGTGTTTTTATAAATGTATCTAGGACATAAAATTCTATTTTTGATAGGAATTGGTATGGTTTTGGTCTTAAATTGGGGTTTTGAAATGGGTTTTGTGTGCAAGACATAGTTACACCCCTTGAGTTGTTTTATGAAAATTATTAATGTTTTTTTTGGTTAAACAAAGTGGATAAAAGGGTGTATATGTACTATTTGGGGGGGTGTTCACCTAATATGGGTTTTTTAAAAGTATTGTTTTTATTTAAGATTTCTAATATTTTTTTAGAATGTTTTATAAAGTGGTAAAATGTTTTAGAAAATGGGAAGAGAGATGCAAAACATGGTTGTGGGCTGTTTTGTGTGAGTGTATTGTGAAAATTGAATTTTGTTGATGAAAGTGGTATTATATGTTATTTTAGTGGGCTTTTATGTGAGTTAGAATATCTTGGAATGGTTTATAAAAATTGTTTAAAGGATTTGTGGAAGTGTCAATGTTATGTGAAGAGTGTTGTGGGCTATTTTTGTATGAGTCGGATTTCAAAATCAATTTGAATGAAAAGTGTACTTTTATGACTTGTGTGGTATACATGTGGGATTTTTGATGAATTTTTGATATGGAAATGATATTTTAATGTGCAAAGTATATATCTTGACTTGTTGAACTTGTTTGAGCACAAAGGGAAAACCCGGGTATCTAGGTGGGTGGACCTGTACTAGTATGCTAGTGAATCTGTGAGGTTTGGCCCCAGTTTCACTTAGAAAGATTGACACTTACAACTCTAACTAAACTATGATGATGATTATTGGGGACCACTAGGTTATGGGTATGTTCCCTACTAGTGGATCGTGCACGAGAATGGATATTTGTGATTGTTACTCTCACCGAGATATGAGGTACCTGGGACCCACAACTACCGATTGCCTAGGGGTTATTTCCTATTGCTTGTGATCACTGGATATTTTGTTCTTACTATCGGTATATGATATGAGAGGCTGGAAAATTCAGTAGCTATTATATTTATTTTAAATGTTTTTAGTCTTTAAATTAGCCCACCTGAAAACTGTTTTTATTTAATGTTGCATCTTTTAGAAATTTTAACTAGCATCTCATGTTTTTGAAAACTTGCATGCTTTTCGTCATTAAATGTTTATCACATGGAATCTATTAGTGGTGGTATCCTATTGGGCATTGTCTCACACGCTACTTACACCCTTGGGTGTAAGTATACTTGGTTAATTTTTTTGTCGTATGTTGGGTACAGTTTTTAGTTCTAGGGGTTTGGGTTTCTTGCAGGTCCTTCGTGGTGAAGTCTTGTGGAGATAGCAAAAGGGGGGTGCCCCTTGCCATGAGGGTTCTTGGGATGTACTTATTTGTTTATTACCTTTTTAATGGTATTTAAACATAGTTTTATCTTATTTAATTCAGTTCTGAAATTTTTTAAAAGATGGTTTTATTTTAAAAATCCAGATTTGTTTTATTGAGTTTTTTTGTTGTTTAATGTTTATAAAATCGGGTAAATCGTTCCCAATTATCATTTTATGATACCCAGGCACATGTTCCAGCCAGTGGGGATTGGGAACGCCCTTCGGGCCTTATCACGGGCTGGGTTTGGTGTCGGTTTTGGCGGTGACCATATTTGGTTCGTGACAACAATAATGATTTTTTAAGACAATATTTTATTAAATTATTTAAAAATCATAAAAATACAAAAAAAATGGGATAATGTATGTTCTAATATATAATAAATTTACCATTTAGAGTTCAATTAAAATATTCTAAATAAAACTTTCTACATTTTAATATCAGAATTTTGTTTTATAAATGTTAATATTAAAAGAGGTTAACTAAGTTCTAATAAAAAGATAATGATTAAAATTACACCAAAACATGTCTAAAATCTATTTGTTCATGGTATTATCACCCAATAAATAATAATATTCTAAAATAATTAAATTTGGAGGTATTTGTGATTTAATATATTATAATTTAATCTATTGATATATTCAAAATGTGTCCCTTCTCTCTCTTATTATAGGGAACCTATTCTTCTATTTTCTACAAAATCCAGAGATTATCTGGATTGGAAAAAATTATTCCAAATATACTCCCAAATTCATGTTTTTCATCCTACATTCCATATTTTATGAAAATATCCATCCAAATAACTCCATTAGTGTAAATAAAATGGAGATACTTAAAGAAGTGGTAACATTTATCAACAATAAATTTTATTTTATTTCTTCATTAATCCCATTAGATTTTATTATATAATTATTATATAATAAAAAATATTATCCTAAAAATTCTTAAATTTTATTATATTGAGGGTTCTATATATATTCAAACACAATTCCATATAATGTGTTACACAATCATCTTTCATTTGTATGGTGGACTATCGACTTGTGAACCAATGTCATCTTTTCATCAATTTCAAGCATGTGTGGTAGAGAATAATGATGGAAAATATGTTTTTATATGGTTTCTAAAATATTTTTGAATTATGAATTCTTAAGAAATTATTATATAACACATAAATGAATTATTTACATTTTTATAAATATGATATCATGTTTGTGGGCGTGTGGACTACCACCTCGTCAAAGTGATGTGATTTATTCACACATACCTCGAATTTACTATGGTATAGTTTATTGAATGTATCTGATATATATGAAATAATAACACAATTTTAATGATAATATATATGTCATTTACCTTTATTTCAATACAACAAGAACATGTAAAAAACATTCATACATTTGTACGACCTACCGTCTCGAAGAAAAATGTATTTTATTTTCTAATTATATATTGTATATATTTTTATAAATACATATATAATGAATATAAATTATATTTATATCATTTATATAATTTTTGATATATTTATATCCTGGTGTATGTAATATAACAAAAAATATAACAAATCAAAACACCTCCAAAAAACGAAGTTTATATTACCCAAAATGTAACATAGACATAGAATTGTTAATAAACTGGTAATATAATGTCCTCATAATATCATATTTAGTATTAAATGTAATAATATGGTCAATAAATATATATATAATAAACTTATTTTGATTATACATTATTTTTTGTATGATTACTATGAGAGTGATGACATATGGTTATGGATTTTTATCTCACTTTTATTTCTGTGGGATACATGACTTATACACTACATGATGGTCCTATGTTGTGTATATAATAACTATGAGTTTAATTTGTGTTTATTATTATCAATATTAGGTTATTTTTATATAAATATACTTTTTTCATTCTTTGTTCATATTATTCTACTGATTATAATGTGGTAAGGGTTAATTTCAATATCACATTTTTATTTGGGATTGTTTTTATGTAACTATGTTCATGAGAATATATATCTTCCATGTCCATGTTTCTAAAAAAACTCCTATTTTTTAAAATTTATTATTAAAATTTTAAATACATTTTTACCCATATGTGAAGTTTTTATAATTTTTTTGAATGAAATATTTTCTTCATTAACTAAATGATGCACTTTGTGAAATTTTTGGTAAAAGTATGATATGAATTTTACATTTTTATCTTATATAGAATGATTTTATATTTTCCACTTTCATAATGGATTAATGAATTGAATTTTTTTCTTACAGTATTATATGGGTTGTTTCAAATAAACTATTTTATTTTTAAATTGGTTTGAATTTTATAACAACAAAACATTTTCAAAGAATAATGTATATTTTCCCCAAGAAATATTTTTCAAGTGATCTTTCAATGTTATTTTACGTATATGATAATGTTCTTTTTTATATCATATAATTTAATGGGGATATTATTCAAGGATACTATCCATATTATTCTTATGGTTGGTTTATTTTTATGAAAGAATGTTATTTATGAAACCCATTTATTTTCCATTAATTTTATTACTATTGAATGATGTTTATATAATAAATTTCATTACAAGGGTCCTGATATGATAAATAAATTGATATCTTGGGACATATATCTATTACATTCATTATGAAATGAGTTAGACATATATTTCTCTCTAAAAGTTTTTTTAATGATGTATATGTAATGAAATAATGATGGGAAATAATTCAATGGGATTGATCCACTATTGGATGAAGGGGAAATCTGATCACTTATAAGGAAAGGAATACAAATGGGGATGGTGTTTTGTCCTTCCTAGTAGGTAAATCCCACATGAATTTCCATGATCTGTTTTGGAAATGAACCATGACCTCTATTTAATAATATTACAGGTTAATGTTTCTTCAACAATTAGAAGTTTTATTTATAGGATATGATTTCATGGAATATTATATTTTATCAGTTATGATTCATTTATTATGAAATGGTGATCATTAATTTCATGATTCAGGATTATGAACTTGGATATGACTCATTTTCTTGTCAAATGTTATGATCCTTTTTTCATACCCTTATACTCATTATATATTATTATATATATTCCATGTTTACCATTGTAGAGAACCTCATCATAAGACTTTATTATGTTTTATTTTTCCCAATTTATAAATAATGGTTGTAGGTAGGGGTACTAATGGGGGTGATCTTTGTGGGAAACATTGATGATATTTCATATGACTAGAAGTTTCTATTCCATGTTTCTAAAGGAACTAAACTATTATGGCCCTCATGCATGTATTTTTTTTAATAAATTTAATATTAAAAAAAAATGAATTAATATACATGTTTGAAATGCATGGATATTTATATTTATTATTAGAGAAAATATTTAGTCAATCATTAGAAACAGGTATGAAAGAATTTTATTCATACAACTAGGGATATTTATAAGGATATTTCCAGGGATTTCTATATTGAGATGGTATGTGAGTATGATATACTCTATAATACCAAATGTAGGATCGATATGATACTAATGAGATGATCAAATACAAGAGGGGGGTGAATTGTATCCAAAAAAATACTTATGGAAATTTTGAATATTGAAAATTCACAACACCTCAAAGTTCATTTGTCTTGCTTGATTCTGGAAAAGTGATTCAAGAAATGAAACTTAAAAAATGTAAAAAAAACTAATATTCTAACTTAAAGCGTATAGAATCCTATAAAATAAGAGTACAAGTTTAAGGAAGTATATGAAAGTTATAATTTCCCAAACAACAAAAATACACTATGGAAAACAAAATACTACAAGTAACAGGTAGTAAATCATTTAACCCAAAAAGGAGGGTATCCAACAACCCTGGATAAAGGGTACCATGATTTATACTTTCAAGAAACTATGTATTAACCCAAACTAGGTTATCACTCAATCCGAAGATCAATATCTGTCTTGATCTCCCTACAATCTTTGGATTTTTAAGGAAATCGACACCTCTGAATTCACAACCTGAACTCTTGGATTTCAATGAAATCGAACCACTTCACTAAGAAAATATGCATGAAGCAAAGTTTGAACAAGAAGGTAAAAACTTTCTTCATGAATCATGAGAGTTTATAAGTTCCCATTTCTCTAGAAATCAATTCAAAAACGCTTTCTCAATAGTCAAATCTTAAGGTCAAAAAGTTTTGAGATCTTTCAAATGAGATCCTATTTACAGGCACTACTTCAACGGTAGGCACCCTCCACCAACGGTAATATTTTTCCTTGAATTTTGGAGGGTCCTGCACACATATCACTCAAACAACGATTAGTATATAACTGAAAGAAATACATTGTTTTTTTAACAAAACAAGTGTAAGAATAACTAAAATCGGATATTTGGAATGTAAGAAAATGAATGTTCAGAGACTAAAAAATTGAATTCAAAGCCTTTAATAATAGGATATTCAGATTCTATTTCTAGGAATTCGGAACCTTAACTCTATAGAATTCCGGAGTCTGAATTTCAAGGAAATTAGGAATCTGAATTAATCAGAATTCAGAACATGAACTTAAAATGTTCGGAGTAAGAGTTCATGAGAATTGATTTTCAGATTAAGGAGTCAGAACTCTGAAGAGTTCTTATCCAGAACTCGTATTCAGAATTCGGATTCAGAACTCTGAAGAGTTCGTATCCAGAATTCGGAGAATTCAGATCCTAAAACAGAATGCTTCATATATAGATAATTATAGGATTCTGAGGTATTGGTTTCAAACCGAATTTTATACATAGAAAAATAATGATATTAATAATGAAAATGTGGTAAGGGTAAATTTCCTAGGGGAAGGAAATTTTTCCTTATATAAGTAAATCACAAGGTAAAATGGGGTTTGCCTCGAAATAAGGTGTTTGTGATTTTCAAAACAAGAAGGAATTGTAAAGTCATAAGTAAACTTTATTGACTTAACAATCTCCCCCAAACATGAAGGAATGGAAAATTCATCATGAAAACATTATTGACTCAACAATCTTCTGCTTTTTGGGAATCACATACATCCTTATGAAAAAGAATATAGGGACTTAGAAAAAATTTATTAGACTATGAAATTAAAACATATCCCCCTTTATATATGAACAATAGAGAATATGACTAACTCTCCCTTAGGCTTTGGAACTCTATATATCTTATTATAGATTTTTAGAATGAGAGTTTTCATTTGAATGTGGAAATCTTCATAATGAGAACTTCCCCTAACATAGGGACATTTCTTATTATACTTAGAATTATTTTTCCTTCTCCCCCTTTGTGATTTTCAAAAAGAGTTTTAAGGAATTGAAAAAAATATGATACCTGAAATATTAGTAGAAACATCCAGACAAAAACAAGAAACTACAATTTCATTATGATTGAATTAATTTGTACAAGGAAAAATAGATACAAAAAATGATTGGATTTTGATCTATTTTTATTTTCTTTCCTTGGGTATCAACTCCTTCACTTGGTTTTTAACTAAATTAGATCTTTGTGATCCTCCTCAGCTTTCTTTTAAAATGCTTTGATCCAATCATCCTGAGACTTTATAGCCTCTGCCTAAACGTTCAGCAGGTCATCTTACATCACAGGATTTTCTTCCATCATTATCCGAATATCCGTTTCTGTTTTCCATCTTTGGACAACAAAATTCAAATTTCCATTCAGATCTTTGACATCCTGAACCCGAGAATTCTATTTATGATTTAGAATTTCCTGAAATATATTTATAAGAACCACTATTTTATTGTCTTCAATATCAAAATATTCATTGGAATAGTCTTGAAATTGATCAAGTTCCCTCAATTCATAAACAATGTTCTTCGACCAGGTGATCATTTTCTTGCTAGATTTTCTGTGGGCTTCATAGATGATAAGGAAATTCTTGTGTTCAGCCTCAACCTTTATACACCTTTCCATCACCATGGATACAAAGATGGGTTTTATACTAGCTTCTTTAGTGACTGAACGAAAAAATCATGTCCCAAAGATGATGATTTCGAATCTGAAATTTTTTATGGTGATAGTACTTCTTCTAGCTCATCCAGATTCCGTGTAGATGTTCCACCATCTTTCTTATTCCACAAAATTTAATTTTTTTGGGTATAAAAAACTACTTTTTCCCCTTTTTAATTTTTGGAAATGGTTCCTCATCTGGATACTCATACTCACTTTCAGATAATTGGACAATATTATCTTCATAAACATTTTCCTTCTCATCTTCAGCCTCAATGTATTCAAGAAGAATGAAGTCATGATTATTAATCTCTTCGTCGGATAACTTGTTCACTTCCTCTTCTTCACCCTTTTAATCAACTCCAAGAGTATCATGTTTCAAAGATCCAGCTTGAGAAGTCCATATTGACAACTTTTCGGAAGCACTTTCATTTTCATGAATGTCTTTTACTATCTTTATTATATCAGTTCTATTTTTAGTGCATTGAGCTTCATGAACATTTTCTAAAGCTTCCTTTTCAACATCCTTATTTTGGGATTTTTGTAGTCATGTACCATTTCCCCTGTTTCTCAAGTATGGGTTTTACAAAGAATGTTTTCGGTATGAGAATGTAATTAGATTCTACTTTAGTAGCGTTCAAAATAGATTGCACAATCTCTGCCTCTGAGATCTTCTTCTTGATCTCTTTCTATTAGGCTTTCTTCTCAAGCTCCTCAGTAGCTTTCTCTTTCAATGCTTTGGACTCTACAGAGTCTAGACCAAATTTTGGTTCCCCTTCCTTCCGGTTCTTCTTATCCACCATTTATTTGGCAACCACTTCTTCTAGATAGGCTTTCTGCTTTTTGGGTTTTTGAGGTGCGGAATGAGATTCCTTAGCTTTAGGGGTTTCACCTTCAGCTTCTACTTCCTTTAATTTCTATTTCATTCCATACTTATTTGATGGTTCAACCTATTCTACATTTTTTAGAACGACTTCTACATTATCCTCTAGTAGATCACAAAACTCCCATGACTCCTTAGAAAAACCAACTTTCATTCTCTTCAGTGTATCATCACTGATTAGCATTTATTTGAAATTCCTCATCTTGGAACTACAAGGGATTTTGAAATATTCAAGGCACCGAACTATAGGTTTGGAGAGTAGGGCATGATACCTGATTATCTATGCTCTCAGATTCCCATTCTTGATATTCTCTATCATAATGAGAATATGCTTCATCAGATTGATTTTCCATAGATTTACCAAAAATATATAAGATATAAATGTCACTTTTCATAAGAGTTTCCTTGTCACCATTTCTTGGTACGAAAAATCCTTGAACCTATAGCTGTAGGATACGATTGTTGGTAGAAAAGTGAGAAATATTTGCGGTCTTGAAATCTTTAAGTCCATGACATTGTATCGCCTTTAATTTTACAAAACTGTCATGAACATCTGGAAGCTTGTGAGAACAAAATTCTACTTCTCATTCATAAGATAGCCCTACCAAGCTAGTATCCTTATTGCTGGAAAGTGCATATGTCATTCCATAACTCTTGAAGGAAAATATTTCCCTACCATATTCCTTAAAGAAACAAGCTGACTCATAAAACTCTATCAGAAAATCCGAATACACTACATCCTGAGCTCCTGTCTTTGATATGGCTACCCTTTCCCATATATTAAGTTTGATAATCTTGGAGATAATAGAGTCAAACTTGTTAAAGGGGTTTTGATGCAATAAATTCTCCCTGTATATTTTCCACTCCAATGATGGCTTGAAATAAGACATATCTTGAGAAGGAACTTCTACATTCATTGGGAATTGAGAACTTATGAAAAAATTAGGAACAAGATTTTGTAGAGGGACATATCTTCAACATGCACAAGCTTTAAAAACCAATGTGGGAAAACAATCATGGTCCCCATTTATAGGTGTTGATGTGACGGTTCATCTTCCTATTTCAATCCAATCGCTGAGAAACATTGTGATCAGATCTGACAGTTAAAATTTTATCCGCAAGGAATATTTTGGTAGAATCCGATCTTTAGAGGTTTTTAAATGAAAAACAATCAGATTTAAGGAAACTAGAATCTGAGAAATTTTAAAAACAAAATAAACTAACAACAAGTAAAATGTTATTATGAAAACTCAAGAACGAATCATACATATTAGAATGTCAAGAGAATTATTCATATTGAGGGAAATTTTTCTTAAAGGACTTTATATTCCAAAAAAATCAGGACTATGAAAAAAAGAATATACAGATCTTCATTACGAAAATCATCATTATGAAAATCTTCAGTATGAAAAACTTCACCATGAAAATTTTAAGTAAAAAAATTTCTATGTATGAAAATTTCCTTAATGAAAGTCTTTATTACGAATAACATGAAAAACTTCTTTACGAAAAACATGACAAACATTATTACAAAATCATGAATAAATTCATTATGAAAAACAAGAAAAACTTCATTATGAAAAATACGAAAAACATCTTTATGAAAAACATGAAAAACTTAATTACGAAAAACATGAAAAACATAAATACAACAAACATGAAAACTTAAAATAAAATTTACTCCCCCTATGAAAAGGAGTTTATTACTATAAGAAGATTGGTTCAACATGATGTTATTGTGGAGGATTACTTTACAATTAGCATTCCTAACTTCTGTTTAATGTATAAAAATCTATCAGAGGGTAAATATATTGTGAAAATATCAGCAACTTGATATTGCATTCTGATAAATTGAAGAATGATATCTCCTTTTTGTGTGTGATCCCTAAGAAAGTGATGCCTAATATCTAGGTGCTTTGCACAAGAGTGACGTGCATTGTTTTTACTGAGGGGAATGGCACTTGTATTATTACAAAAAAATTTTGTTTTGGTAAAACTCATACCACAGTCTGTGAGTGTGTGTTGCATCCACAAAACTTGAGCACAAAAACATCCAGCTTCAACAAATTCAGCTTCAGTTGTGGAGATTGCTTCTGAGTGTTTCTTTTTATAGGACCAAGAAACTAATGAATCTCCTAAGAAATGACATGTTCCAGACATAATTTTTCGATCCATTCTACATCCACCAAAATCAGCATCTGAAAAACTTTTTAGAATAAAATAATATCCATAAGTATAAATAAGTCCTAAATCCATGGTTCACTTTAAGTAGAGAAATTTTTTTCATTGCCTTTAAATGAGATCCCTTAGGATATGATTGATATCTTTCCCATAATCACACTAAAAACATTATTTCTGGATGACTAGATGTTAAGTATAGTAAACTTATTATCATACCTCTAAAGGTTGTTTGATCTACTGGTTTTCCAGATTTATCAAGATCAAGTATGTTTGAGGTACCAATAAGAGTACTAATACACTTATTGTTTTCATATCCATAATTTTTTAGAATATATTTAATGTACTTATTTTGGGATATATAGATTCCTTCTATTTTTTGTGAGATTTGAAAACCAAGGAAAATTTTTAACTCACCCATCATACTCATTTCAAACTCAAAATTCATTATATTTGCAAATGAATTGGTTCAGGATTGGGGAGTTAAACCAAATATAATGTAATAAACATGAATTTTAACAATGAAAACATTTTTATTATCGTTCTTTATTATAAGGGTGGGAACTTTATTTAACTTAACATTGTTATTTTGAAGAAAACATCATGTAAGTCTGTCATACCATGCTCGGGGTGCTTGTTTAAGACCAAATAAGGCTTTGGTAAGTATAAAAACATGATCAGGATGTTTTTTATCTACTAAACCTTGAGGTTGTTCAACAAAAAATTCCTCTTGAACATAACAATTAAGGAATGCACATTTCACATCCATTTGAAATTGTTTGAAATTGAAGAATTCTGCAAAGGCAAGTAAATTACGAATAGATACACGTCTTTATACTAGGGCATGTGTTTTTCATAGTCTATTAATTCTTGTTGATTATAGAATTTAACAACCAATATTGCATTATTTCTTACAAAGATTCCATTTCCATCACATTTGTTTCGGAATACCCATTTCACTCCAATAATAGAAGTTTCCTTAGTTCTTCCAACCAAAGTTCAAACTTTATTTATTTTGAATTTATTTAGTTCATATTGCATAGCTTTAATCCAATCATCATCACCTAAATATTCATCAGTGCCTTTTGGTTCTAATTTGGAATGGAATGCTAGATGTTCTACTTCCTTCCTTAAGGAACTTCTAGTCCTTACAGGTTGATTCACATCACCAATGATACTATCACGAGGATAATACTTAAGAAACAACTGTTTTGGGTTTTGTAAGACCTGTTCATCAACATAGGGTAGGAAATATTCTGGGGTAAATGTTTTAGGAGTATCTTCTTGGAAATTTTCCTTATATGAAGGATCTTCTATCAAAGGTTGATAATTAGTTTTTTGAAAAAACATTCGGAAATGTAGGGTGGGGTTGTTTAAAAACAAAAGGATCAGTTTCATCAAATTTTACATGCAATATTTCTTCAACAATACATGTGTTTCTGTTGAAAACTCTATAGGCCTTAGAAGTGGTGGAGTAACCTAAGAAAATTTCTTCAACAGATTTTGGTGCGAATTTATGAAGATTATCTTCAGTATTCAAAATTAATACCTTGCAACAAAAAATCATAAAGTAGGAAAGTCTAGTTTTTTTACTATTCCAGAACTCATAAAAATTTATATTAAGAAAATGTCTAATCAAAACTCGATTTATAGTATAACAAGCAGTACTTACAGCTTCAACCCAAAAATGTTTGGCTATAGAATACTCACTTCAAATGGTTCTAGTTATCACTTAATGAATTAAATTTCTTCGTTTAACAACACCATTTCGTTGAGGTGTTCTGGGTGATGAGAAGTTATGAGTAATGCCTTTTCTTCTACAAAAAGATTCAAAATCAATATTTTGAAATTATCCTCCATGATCACTATGAACAGTTTTCAATGGAAGGCTTTTCTCATTTTTAACTTGGGCTCTAATACTTTTAAAATGAGAAGGAGATTCAGACTTCTTTGATAGAAAATAGACCCACGTAAATCTAGTATAGTCATCATCCAAGACAAATACATAATACTTTCCCCCAATGCTTCTAGTTTGTGTAAGACCAAAAATATCCATATGCACTTGCTATAATGAATCAGAAATTGAGACTCCACTGACTGATTTAAAACATGATTTATGTTTCTTGACATATTTACAAGGATCACAGACTTTTGAACAATCAAATCTAAGCTCTGGTAGATCGTTAACTATTACTTTCTTATAAAGTTTGCATAAGTTCCTAAGGTTACAGTGTATTAACATATATTCCATAAAAAAGAATGATCATCCATTTCACTAAGGCAAGGTAGATCTTGGCCCCCATGGTCTTATAAGTTTAGTGTGTAAACATTCTCTTTCCTATGGGCAGAAAGAGTAAATTCTTCCTTTGAATTGTTTACTAAACACTTATCATTTCTAAAATTCACAAGATAAAATTCATCACATAATTTTCTAATGCATAGTAGGTTGTTCTTAAGACCTTTAACAAGTAAAACATTCAAAATCAAGGGTTTTATAAGAAGAATGATGTTACCTATACCAACAATTTCTCTCTTAGCATTATCTCTAAAAGTATCTTTTCCTCCTTTCGACTTGATAATCTTTTCGAAGATGTTTTTGTTACTAGACATATGCCGAGAACATCCACTATCCATATACCAAGTATTTCTATTGGTACCTTCTTTATCTTCCTAAAAATAAGAATTTTAGATTTTCAACGTCCAATATTTCTTGGATCCCGAATTGTTAGACAAAAAAATTTTGGGTATCCACATTTGTTTAGAAAAATAATCTGTATGAAACCCAAGAGATTGAACTTTTTTCAAGGAGTAATTTTTTTCCAATGCCCACCGCACTGAAATTTAATTCAAAAGGGGCTCTAGAAAGACCAAAATAATTGTTTTTGAATACATATTTTTGGTGAGTATAACATATTTCAGTAGTGTTTCCGTGAGGACTAATTTTAGAATACGTCATGTCAAAATTTTCCTTCCTAGGGGTAATGTTTTCAAGAAGCTTTTTAAGAGAAAATATTTCAGATTACATTCTAATGAATAAATTCTTATCCTAAGGAATCATTTCCTTAGAGTTAGATTTTTCCTCAAAAACATTTATCGCTAACATAGAATTCTTAGGATATTTATAATTTTATTCCTTAACATAACTTTCTTTCACAAGGTCATTAGAATGTAATTCTAAAATCTCATCATTATCTCCAAGATCAATAGAATGATCTAAAATCTCTTTTGTAATAATTTCTTCCCTAGTATTTGGCTTGTCTAATTTCTTATAAATTTTACAATTTCTTGTTTTATGTAACTTGGAAAATCTAGAAACATATTCATATGGTGGTATTTCTTCATTTTATGAGGATGAAATATCTTTATCAGAAGTACTATTTTTGGAATAGTAATTCTTATCAAGAGATAAATTTTTCAAATAATCTGTAGAGCGTACCTTGTCTATAAGACATGTATTATGGAAAGAAGTACGAGAAATGAATCCCATATAATTCTGTGCTGATGAACCATATTCAGAAGATTCACTTTTGGAAGAGTCTCCACAACTAGCACTCCAAATATCAGTGTCTTTAAGGATTTTCTTGTGCTTTGATCGATATAATTTCTTCATGTTCCTTTCTGAATTCCTTTCCATCATTTCCTTCTTTTTCAATACAGGACAATCAGGTGTGATATGACCTATTCTTATACATTCATAACATGTAACTTCTCCCTCATTATTATCTATGTAGTCTTTCTTCTTGTACTTATTCTGATGGTTCTTTTGAGCTACAATCTTGTTCATTCTCCGAGAAAGATTAGCTAATTCAATCTCAATCTTTTCTAGGTCATTAGATACAGACTGAATAATGACTTTATTTGACTTTGATATAGTTACACTTTCTGGTGTCTTGGATTTCATAGGTTTAAAAGTGGTTGTAAAAGAAACTCCTCTATTCCCATTCTTCTTCTTAAAATTTTCAGCATCTCTCTTCATTTTGATATCATGCTAAAGAAGAGGTATGAATAACCCATCTAAGGAAATATGAGTGACCTTTCTATTCTCATCAATAGCGGTACTCTTGGACTCCTATTCATTTGGCATCATATATATGATCTTGTCTACAAGAGCATCATCATCCAAACATTTTTCTCCCATATATTTTAAGCTATTCACGATAGTCATAAACCATTTATGTACATTGCTTATAAGTTCTCCATAAGGAAAGTTAATGATATGGTATTCAGCTCTCAACATAGCTCTTCTTGTCTCTATGAATTTAGATATACCAAAATTTGTAACATCAAGTTTCTTCCAGATACTATTTGCAGCTTCACATGATGATATTTGAATAAATATGTTCCTAGTCATGGAATATAACAAATTATTTCTGACTCTATTGTTTGCTTGATATTCTGAATTCTCTTGAATCGTAAAGGTTCTCAATTCCTTATGTGGAATCCTATAATCTCCAGTCATCATTAGATAATTATCAACTCCAGTATTGATAATGAATGTCTTCATTTTATCTCTCTAGTACTCACAATCATTTCCATAAAAAATAGGAGTTCTGGTAGGATTTATATTTTCAGTAGAACCAACATTTAATGTTGTGATCCTTAAGAAAATCCTTGGCACAAAAACTTGTTAGTAATATGAGTTTGTAAACAAGGTAAAATTCCCTAACCACAGAAATATATACTCTATCCCTAATAAAGAATGAATACTAACTTTATGTGTCTCAAAATATGAATCCAAAAATATAAAACAAAGTATGAATCCGAAAATATGAATCCAAAAATTCTATTCCAAAAACATTGAGCAGAGAAAAACATATTTGTGAATATAAGTATTTCAGATACCTTCCACTGATACCAATTGTCGAGATGGTATGTGAGTATGATATAATCTATAATACTAAATGTAGGATCTATATGATACTAATTAGATGCTCAAATACAGGGGGGTGAATTGTATACAAAACAAATCCTTAAGGAAATTTTGAATAACCAAAATACACAACATCTCTAAGTTATATTATGTTGCTTGATTCCAGAAAAGTGATTCTGGAAATGATATATATCAAAAGTTTACACAAACTAAGATTCTACCTTAAAATTTATAGAATCCTACAAAATCAGAGTACAAGTTAAAGGACGTATATGAATGTTATACATTTCTCAAAAAATAAAATATTCAACGGAAAACAAAATACTACAACTAACAAGTATTAACTCTTTTAACTCAAAGAGGAGGGTATCCAACAACCCTGGATAAAAGGTCCCTTGATTTATACATTCCAGAATGTATGTCTTACCAAAACCCAGGTAATCCCTCAATTCGAAGATCAGTATCTCTCTTACTGTCCCTGCATGCCCTCGATTTGTAAGGAAATCGACACCCCTAACTTCAGAACCTGAATTCTCAGATTTCACGGAAATCTAACCTTTTCACTAAACAAATCTGCATGAAGAAAATTTTGAACAAGCATTTCAAAAAAATTTGCACAAAGCCTGAGAGTTTATAATAACCTCTCTCTCTAGAAATCACATCAACAACACTTTTTAATAAGTCGAAACATTGGTTCAAAAAGTTATGATCTCTTTCAAATGAGATCCTATTTATTGGCAATGCTTCAACGGCCGACTCCCTCCGCCAACAGTCATATTTTTCATTGAATTTTGAAGGGACCTACACACATGTCACTCAAACAATAGTTAGCGAGTAACTGAAAGCTTGACATTATTTTATAACACAAAAAGTGTAATTATAAATAAAATATGATATTCAGAATTAAGCAATTGAATGTTCAGAGTCCAACCAAAAATTGAATTCAGAGTCTATAATATAGGGATATTCAGATTCTATTTTCTAGGAATTAGGAACCTGAATTCTAAAGAATTCTGGGGTCTAAATTTCAATGAAATTCATAATCTAGATTCATAGGAATTCGGAACCTGAACATACAATGTTTGTAGTCAGAGTTTATGAGAATTCGTACTCATAATTTGGAGTCAAAACTCTGAATATTTCGTATCCAGAATTTGTATTCAGAATTTGGAGTCAGAACCCAGATGAGTTGGTAACCAGGATTCTGAGAATTCGAATCCTAAAACAGAATGCTTCATATAAAGATAATTATAGGATTATGAGGTTTGGGTTTCAAACCAAATTTTATACATAGAAAAATTATGATATGAATAATGAAAATTTGTTCAGGGTAAATTTCCTAGGGGAAAGAAATTTTTCTTTATAGAACTAAATCACATGGTAAAATGGGTTTTGCCTTGAAATAAGGTGTTTGGGATTTTCAAAACAAGGAGGAATTGTAATTTCAGAAAGAATCATTAATGACATAACAATCTCCCCCAAACATGATGAAATGGAAAATTCATATGGAAAACCTTATTGACTCAACATTATATATATATAAGCCTATGTATATGTTAAAATCATCATGTTTTTATAATAACCATGAATAAACTAGGATTAAACCTATGGTGTCACGTATTTGAATATTATGTTGGAACCATGACCGTTCTATGCTGGAAAGAGAGTACGGTCTAGGTCTGTTTTCAATACTCAAAATATCGATAAGGAAATAGAGGGATAATGTTATACATGTGCATGAAAGATGTGGTTATGAGAAATAATATCATGCACCTAATGCGATGTCAAAAATATTTTTGCGTGCTATGGAAGAATATTGCACTCATTGAAAAAGACATCATAGAAACATTCACATAGGGTCATCGAGGCCTGTTAATAAGGGCTACCCCCATGAAAGAGATAGAAAATTTACTAAATAATATTCAGTTTCTCTAATTCACGAAATATTTTCACTCAAAAAAATTACATATAGTTAATATTATGTGTAAGGATTTCCTTTAGTCTGAATGACCAAGTGAACCCTTCGGTGTTGTTGCAGTACAGATAAGGGTTTCACAGAAAGTTGGGGTTGCACAAAATCCATCTTTCATGACAATTGTGCAATCTTACACACAAGGTTTCATATTGAGGACAAGTGTGGTGTCATGCTTCTGACATGATTTTGAATATATGGGTTGTGTGATAAGTGCATTCAAGTGCATCAATTCATTAATACATTGCAATAAGTGTCTCATTCTTAACTGAGAAAAAGACTTCAATGAAATTTTTTTGAAGACACCCTCATGTAAATAAATTGAGTAAGACCTCTCCCATGGTAGTGAGTTAGGGGGAGTTGACAAAATTGTCCGAAGGGATGCACTGAGCTATCCCTGAATTAGTTTAAGGGTTGTGTACCTAGCACAGAGTGACTATATCGGATCCCTTGTAGACCAAAATTACTAAGGATTATTGAATTTTGGTATAACCGACACATTGTATGCAGTTTGTCCATGGACGTATCCCTTTGTGTTGAACCACGTAAAAGTGTTTTGTGGGTTTATTTTATGTCATTTTTTATTATTGTTCTAATCTATCATATAGGTTTATCATGTTCCTACATCCATGGGATGATGATCAGAAACATTAAAAGAAAATATGGACACCCTGTTCCACCGCTCCCCTCTCAGGGCATTCTGGGGTCCTAACTATAATATTTAATATTCATAGATTATGTAGTTATAACACCATTATTAGTGTTTCTCACTGTATTCTTTCTAGTTTTAGTCGATAAATGTAACCTAAAGGAACCCTAATAAGTATGAATTTGATATGAAATGAATAAACTTTCTTCATGAGAAACAAATGTTATTCGTGGTAGGAATGAAAAATATTGATGCAATGCTCATAAAAAATTAACAAGATATAAATGATATTGTAATGAAAAATTTTAAAATAATAGAATGAAATTCCTTTGAGTCCTTCATGAGGCAACATCAACCTTAATTTAGTGGTTCTACTGATCCACCAATGGCTATTTAATCAATAAAGACCCATGAAAATATATTAATAGTTGTATAATGTTCAAAAAATGAGCAATTCATTTGGGATATCTATCATTTGGAAAGTGAAGTAGATCAATAGTTGAATCTTATCAATAATACAAGGTAACAAGATTAAATTGAATCCATCTAATGGGTCAAATTTAAGAACATATTATTCAATAAGTACATTCCATATGATATTTATATGAAAATTGGAAATGAATTGTGACATCATAGTTAAATAACGTATAAGAAATATTTCATATTTTTTTAAATTTGTGAATAAAATATTAAATATACTTTAAAGGGGTTTCTATGTTCTATAGTGTACATGATACACAACAATGGGTTTTCATGAAATCTTACGTTGCATACTAATAATATAATATTATTATTTTAAATAGTATTTTACTCATAGACATTGAATTGGTGCAAATGAACAAAACATAATAATATATGTTTATACATGTTTGTTAAATGAATTTACATTTATCAAATAAAATGTTAGTGGCTTAAAATGTGCATAAATCTAATTTTAAGTATAATTTACATTAGAAGGCCGATTTATAGACTTATAATGACAAACCCTATTTAAATCTATTTTTGGTCACTTTAAAACAGTATATTTCACTGAATAAAATTATTCTTTATAATGGGGACATCAAAATTTAGTTTGTATAAATTTTTGGAATTTTTCTGATGAAGTTCATTTTTAATGAATAGTGAAAAATATTGTATTTTAATTGAAAACTGTGTTTTAATATAATTTATTTATATGGTTATATTAACTTATTAATTAGTTTTAAAGTGTAATTAGAATAAATTTTTACCATTTAATCCAATTTTGGTCTTTGGAATTAATTTCACTTTGAAATTGGATATAGACAAGTGTCAATCTTTGGACAGTTATTGTTTATTTAAAATGTGCTATTTGTTTTAACAAAAACAATTATTTTTAAATTAATTAATTCCACTCAACTGTTTTGAATTTTTGAAAATAGACATCATTTTTTAATTTGGAATATCAAATATATCTTAGTCTGAATTTTTGGGATTTTTCTGTAAAACATCAATTTTTGATGAATAGTGAAACCACTTTGTACTAGTTAAAAACTGCCTTTTTCATTTAAATGAAATTTTACCACTTCTGTGAATTGAATTTTGGAAATCTAAAATACATGGTTATTATTAGAAAGTAAAATTTGGTCCAATAATATGATTTTTTTGGTGAAATGAAACTTTTGACTTTTATTTATCACAATTAAAGGTAAATAGGGTAATTATGGGTAAAAGGAATATTATAATAATTTAAAATTACCTTAACACTTGTCCAAATCTTATTGGAATATTCATTTATGAACACTTTCATCATTGGGTCGATTTTGGGACCCCATTTGGCCACTTGGGAGTGATTATGACACTTTAGATTAATTAACATAAAGTAAAGGCAAAAATGACGAAAACAAATATCTCATAGTAAAATAATCTTTTCAAGTGGATATATTAATTTTCATTTCAATTATAAATATTAATTAAAAATATAAAACTATTTCCTAATTCATGGGAATTTTTTTTATTATTTTTAGACATCAAATAAATTAAATTATTTATGACAAAATAATGATGCAATACTTACCTCACTAATAAAAGATATAAGTAAATAAGATTATAAATATTAAAAAAATATACAAAACATGTTATATTTTTATTGGATGATTTTATTTCAACCATTAGTCTTCCTATCGTATACTTTAATTATTTTATGACCTTTACAAACCGAATATCATTATATATTAAAATAATGTTATCAGACATTCCCTAAATAGCACTCCCCCCCATTAAAAAAATCCCTCACTGCAAACCAATTCCTCAAAAATCTCAATCCTTCTGGCTTGTCCAAAATCTACCCAATTAATCTCCCTACATCCTTATCCTCCTCCAAGAAATCTTACCTATTGTAGAATGCACTTCAAGAAATCATTTTGGTTCAAACCAAAAAGAAGTTACCCAAATTAAAGGTAACAATTTCTCTTAACTTATTCTCTTTCATTTTACTTCTCCAATACCTAAGATCTTTTTATTACATTATTTCATAACAACACTACTATCATAAATATACTAGTATGTTGTTATGAGAAGGATTCTAACTACACTTACACACACCTCCATCTAATTGGTGAAGAACAAACTGTTTCTGTGGATGGGAAACTAATGCCTCACGAGACAATGATTGTTCGATCAGCTCCTACCGCTAATCATGGTGGCCATTAATATGACACAATATTTATATATGATATATATTATTTTTATGTTTTCTATATTTTTCTGTATTTTTTATAGCATACCATTATGGTTTCAATTATGTGAAAACACGATAATTTCATTTGAGGAAGTGCGGACTACCACCCCCTCAAAGTGATATGACTCGTTAATGCCATATGTGGGATGTATAAAGGATGGAGTTAATGATATTATATATGATATTATACTGTAATTATAATATAACTATTTATAATTATGTTTTAACTCTGTGAAAATAATAAATTGAAACGAAAGTAGCGTTCATGTGTACATATGAGTTACCGACTCCATGAATTGTGTATTTCATTTCTTACCTCCAAATGATATGAAATGTTATTAATATATATATATATTTTTGATATATATGATATATATGATATATATGATACCTAAATAATGAAAATAAAATTGGATATAATGGACTATTGACCACATGGACAACTTGTATGTATAAGCTGTTCAATTTTGACTCAAGTACCAAATATCAACAAAACGAATATCATTAACTTAAATAATTAAATAATGTTTACAACATGGTAATAAGTGATATAAAAGTAATAATAAACATTAAAAAGTTTCTTAAACAATTATAAATTAACTTTAGTTTATTATTCAATAGATTAAAGAGTGATCGAGTCAAGTCGGACATGAGGTAAGGGACTTCGTCTTAATTTTCTTTCATTGAGGCATATTTTGTTCTAATAGCAGAAATTATTTTATACGCTGTATAAACACCATTGAATTTTCATTTCATTAAAAGGGAATATTTTTCTATGGAGAGTTTTACTAAACAAAAAAAAGAATGTTTCTTTTTAATGTAAGCAATGACAATGACCTTTCTGCCGTCAGGAGTATTATTTGATCTTTGGAGTCCTTAACAAGCTGTAATGTTTTTAAAAGGAAAATAAATACGATATACTATTTTATATATTATTTGTATTGAAAATGGCATTGATAATGGTTTTGATAAGTCCATATATAAAAATTTTATATTTTAATTGCAATGTGGAAATGTTATCTTTCCTTTATTATTATGTTATGTGTTATGATCTTGTTATGGTTATTTGTAATTATTTAAATATACTGGTTGTTTCATGATAAACCTACGGCAGGTGAGCTCAAGATATCTCTCAATGCATTGTGTAACGTTACAGAGGTAAACATGGTTGTTTCTCCTAAGAGATTTATGGAATATACTGTGATGGGTATTCCAATGTAACTCCCAATATAGCTGTGATAGCTACAATGTAAGTATGTTATGGATTCCACAACTTACCTTTATGATTTATGATTTCTTTGTGTAATTCACAAATCCTATGATTTCATGACGTAAGTAAAAGTGTTTATTCTTTGTATGTATTTATGAAGTACTATTTTCATTCGTTGTTTTAAAATCATTACTGATCTTTTTATGCTTATCCCAAATCTTGAAATGTTTTTCACATAAAATAAAGATGAATAGGTTCAAAGATGGGGTCAAAGAAAAGTAATTCTTTAAAAAACATGGAACTATACATGGCAATTTTTTCAAGAGTTTTAATTTTATGAAAAAAATTGAAACTGAGTAGAACTGTCTACACTGTAATCATTTGAGATGAAATAGTTATGTCTTAATTATCCTAAACTCAAAACCTGAAAGTATCTTCAATTTGAATAATTTGATTAATTCAATATTATGAAATCTTATAAGTTTGGGTCCTTATAGTTAGTATCAGAGTACAATTTAGATAACTTTTGGATTTAGGGAATTGAAAAATTAATATCAATAATGTAATTTATGTTAATATTATAATCATATAGCATTTAAAGAGAATGTTCCATTGATTCATAAGAACATTAGAATAGCTCGGAGTAGACAGAAAAGTTATACAAATAACCGAAGGAAGAACCTTACTTTTGAGGTAGGAGATCAAGTTTTTCTTAACGTTTCTCCATGGAAAAGTGTGATTCATTTTGGTAAGAAGGAAAATTTGAGTGCGAGGTTCATTAGACCATATGAAATTCTGGAGAAAGTTGGATCAGTTTCATATAGAGTGGCTTTAATTCATATCTTATCCTAGGTACACAATGTTTTTCATATTTCAATGTTGAGAAAGTATATTCCAGATCCATCTCATGTTTTGAGCCCGAAGGTAGTTCAGTTGGATGAGAATCTCTCTTTTGAGGAAAAACCAGTCCAGATTCTTGACCAAAGAGAGAATGCATTGCGAAATAATGAAATTCACCATGTAAAGTTTTTGTGGAAAACCCATATGGTTGAAGAGGCAATGTGGGAAACTGAAAATGCTCTGTGGGATAAATACCCCCTCTTATTTTGATATATAAAATTGCAAGGAAAAAATTCCTAAAAGGGGGGAAGGATGAAACATCCAATGTAAATAAAAAATAAGGAATATTTCATATTTATTATAATTTTTGAATTAAATAATTATTTTATTTTAATGGGGTTCCTATGTTTGGTAGCGTACCTGATACGCAACAACGAGTTTTTTTGAAATCTTATGTTGCACACTAATAATATAATATTATTATTTTAAATGGTAGTTAACTTATAGCAGTTGAATTAGAGATAATGAAAAAAACTAACTAAAATATGATTATACATGTTTGTTAAATATATTTATATTTATCCAATAAATAGTTAGGGTCTTAAAATGTGAATGAATATTATTTTAAGCATAATTTACATTAAAAGGCCGATTTACCGCCTTTTAATGAAAAAACCTATTTAAATATAGGTTTGGTCACTTTAATAAATTCTATTTGACTTAATAAAATCCTTTTTTTATAATAGGGACATCAAAATTTACTTTGTGAATTTTTTGGAATTTTTCCGATAATGATCATTTTTTAATGAATAGTGAAAAATATTTTATTTTAATTCAAAACTGTGTTTTAATGTAATTTAATTATATGTTTAGATTAACTTTTTTATTGGATTCATAGTATTATTAGAATATATTTTTTCCATTTAATCCAATTTTGGTCATTGGAATTAATTTCACTTTTAAATTAGACCTAAACAAGTGTCAATCATCTGGTAGTTATTGTTTCTTAAAAGCACGCTATTTGTTTTAACAAAGGGAATTAATTTCTAATTAATTAATTCCACTTATATTTTTTTAATTTGTCAAAATAGATATTATTTTTTAATTCAAAATATCAAATATAGAATTGGCTGAATATTTGGTATTTTCCTGAAAAAGTTCAATTTTTGATTAATAGTGAAACCACTTAGTACTAGTTAAAAAAACTGACTTTTACATTTAAATGTAATTTTACCACTTCTGTGAATTGAATTTCGGAAATAAGACATACATGTTTTCTATTATTGAGTAAAATATGGTTCAACTGGATGAAAATATTTTTTGGTGAATAGTAACTGTTGACTTATTTACTACATTTAAAGGTAAATAGGGTAATTCATGGTAAAAAGAATATTATAATAATTTAAAATTACCTTAACACTTGTTCAAACCTCATTGTTTGAGTCATTAATGACCATGGGAATCTTTGTGTCGATTTTGGGACCGCATTGAGCCACGTGGGAGTGATAATGACACTTAATATTAATTAACAAAATGTAATGGCAAAATTGAAAAAAACAAATATCTCATAGTAAATTATTAAATAAATGGTGTTATTTAAATTATCTTTTCGACTATAAATATTAATTGGATAGATAAAAATATTTCCTACATCATGGTAGTTTTTTTATAATTTTTCGACATCAAATAAATTAAATTATTTATGACACAATAATGATGAAGTATTTACCTCATTAATAAAAGATTTAAATAAATATGTTTATAAATATTAAAACAATATCCAAATCCTGTCCAATTCTTATTGGATGAATTTATTTCTACCATGAGTCATCATATATTCAACATGAATTTGTTTTTGAACTTTTAGAAACCAAATATCATTATATAATAAACTAATATTATCACACTTTCCCTAAAGATCCCCTCATCCCCTTATAAAAAGCCCTCAATTCTAACTAATTCCTCACACCTATCAAGATTTTTGGCTCATCCAACCTCTAACCAATTAAGCTCTCTATAACACTCTCCATCACCTAGAAGCCTTACCTTAGGCATAAGGCACTTCAAGAAGTCTTTTATGTTCAAACCAAAGAAGTTACCGAAATTAAAGGTAATAGTTTTTCTTAACTTCTTTTCTATTATTTTACCTCTCCAACCCCTAAAAAATTTTTATTCATTTATTTAATAATAACACCAGTATCCTCAATATACTAGGATGTTGTTATGAGATGTATTCTAACAACACATACACACACCTCCATCCTATAGGTGAAGAACATACTGTTTTTGTCAATTGAAAACTAACGCCTCACGAGATAATGATTATTTGATTATCTCCTACCACCTATGATGGTGGCCATTAATATTGTAACTGTTAAGTCAAAAGTTTTCTTTTTTACTTCTATATCATGTTTTGGAAATCACAAATATATTCTATCATATGTTTTGAAATTTACAATTGCCTTTTATCATGTTTATCGTATCGTACAATGTCGATCGTACCGACTATATCATATCGTACTGACTCTGTCAATCGTACCATACTGACTCTGTCAAACGTATCGTACTGACTCTGTCAATCGTATCGTATTGACTCTGTCAATCATATCGTACTGACTCTGTCAATCGTATCGTATTGACTCTGCTATTCAGATGATCATTATTTGTTTTGGTACTTTGTCAAAAACTCTCTCTGCATATGAATCGTACTCATGTTTTACATTTCTATATATCTCTTGTCCTAACAAAACGATGTCGTTGAGTTAGTTACAAACTAATCAAAACGATGTCGTGCTTTCTGTTTCAATATGACCGTTGGAGGCAATATGACCGTTGGAACCCGAGGCCTATAAATAGGAGGTCATTTGAAGCTGAGAACACAACGATGAAAAAAGAGAACGAATGAAGAGACTCTGTGAACTACGAAGATTCTAGAGAGAGACACTGTGACTTCTCTCATCAGCTTTGTGCGTCCGATCATCGTATCGAGGGCTTTCAAGTAATTGAAAGACAGAGGTGCCGATTACCTGCAAAATCGAGGGCTGCCGGGGATAGGCAGACAGACGTGCCGATCATCGTATCGAGGGCTGCCGGGGATAGGCAAACAGACGTGCCGATCATCGTATCGAGGGCTCACCAAGGTGTTGGTGAGATAGACCTTTTATCCTAGGTGAAAGGATAACCCTTCTATTTGGGTTAAAATAATTGTATTACTTTTAAATTTCCGCTGTTACTTGTATTAGAAAGGGATTTGTATTGTTTCCTTTCTTCCTTATATATTCAACTGTAATTGTTTCAATTAGAATCATTCTATTACATTTTGTATTGATTGGTTCTATACGCTTTAAGGTAGAATCATTCACATTTGTATTACTCTGATTATTGTGTTCACCTTGAATACAATTGTTTTTGCTTTACAATAGTATTACAATACATCATACCTTTTACATTCAATACAATTGTGGGTGTTTGTATTTGTATTAGTTTAAGATCATTTAAACTAATCTCTTTGTTACTAAAACTCAAAGTTTTTAAACCTACAATTCACCCCCCCTCTTGTATTGTTCCATCTAATAGACTTTTATATCTACTATTCGATCCAACAATTGGTATCAGAGGCGGTTTTCCACTGACTTGTATTACTAGCTTTACTTCTTATTACTATCTTGAATACTTATTACACTAACGTGTGGAGTGGAAAAGTTGTTTTTGTTATATTAGATGGCAGGAATGAATATCGGATCAATAGATAATTTGAATCCTTCTAGACCACCAATTTTCGATGGGAATGAATATGAGTATTGGAGAGATCGTATGAAGACTTTCGTCATCAATACCGGTGTAGACAATTTTATTATGCTTACTGGGGGTTACAAAATTCCTGACAAAGAAGTTAGCACTTTCACCAATCAAGAGAAGCAAGAATATCAACTGAATTACAAGGTACGCAATACTTTATTATGCTCTATGACCAGGAATATATATAGCCAGATATCTTCATGTGAAGCAGCCAACTGTATTTGGAAGAAATTAGAAGTCACTCATTTTGGTACATCCAAGGTTATAGAAACAAGGAGAGCAATACTTCGAGCAGAGTATCATGGATTTTTTTTTCCTTATGGAGAGCCAGTATGTAAAGTGCAACAAAGGTTTATGACAATTGTCAACAGCTTACAATCTATGGGAGAAAAAGGTCTTGATGATGAAGCTCTTGTTGATAAGATTATAGATATTATGCCAAATGAATGGGAGTCAAAAAGAACAGCTATTGATGAAAATAGAAAAGTTTCCCAGATTACTCTTGATGAACTCTTTGGAACTCTTCTACAGCACGAGACAAGAATGAAGAGAGATGCTGATTTCAATAAGAAGAAGAATGGGAATGGAAGTGTAGCTTTTGAATCTAAAGCTAAAACACCTGAAAGGGTTACAAGGTCTAAATCCAAGAAAGTTGTTGTATCTGATTCAAGTGATTGTAATCTTTCGGATAATGAGTTAGCTAATCTTGCTCGAAGGATGAACAAGATTGTGGGAAAGAAAGATTTTCAATATAGATTCAAAAAGAAAGACAGGAAAGATAGGAAAGATTCAGAGGTAACTTGTTATGAATGCAAGAAAGCAGGACATATAAGGCCTGATTGTCCTTTACTAAAGAGGAAAGATAGAAAAGAGAAACACTCTGAAAGAAACAAGAAAAGGTTTTATAAGACAAAGAAAGGCTTGAAAGAAAATGATACATGGAGTGCAAGTGGTAGTGATTCCTCAGATGATTCTTCAGAATATGAGACGTCAGGACAAAGGAATATTGGACTTCTAGCCAGACTACCAATTGAAGATCATTGTCTCATGGCTAAGGTACATAATGCTGAAGCTGTTACAAATGTCTCTTTAAATGCAAACTATGTTGATAATAGATATTATGAATCTTCAAATGATGAACCCTCATCATCAGAAGATGATACTTTACCTTCTTTTGAAGAAGTCTCTAGATTTGCTAAATTACTTGAAAATGAAAATTCTAAACTCAAAAAGAGATTTGAAAAAGCAAATTCTAGAATTTCTATTTTGACTAAAGAAGTATCAGATCTTTCTAAAGATCTTGATGGGAAAACTTCTGATTTTTAATGTATTTTGAAAACCCTTGAGAAAGTCAAATATGAAAAGGATAAACTTTCTAAGGATCTTGAAACTGCTATTTCAATGAAAATTATTTTAGAGTCTAACTCTAGTTCAAATTCAAATGTTTTAGAAAACAAGAATTTGGTTTTAAAACTAAAGTCAGAGATTTTATCCTTGAAAAAGTGTTTGTCAAACTTTACTCATGGAAAAGAAAACTTTGATAGGATGTATTCTCAAATTAGACCATTGAGAAATCATTCTGGTCTTGGTTATACTTATTCCAAACCTGTTTTTAGTAATAACTATTTTGTTCCTCAAAAAACCATTTTCTGTTCCAAGTGTCAATGTGGTGGACATTGGAGAAGAGATTGTTCTCTTAACAAAACTCAATCCTTAGGATTTCATAAAGCTCATTTTGCTAAACAAATGTGGATTCCTAAAATTCTTTTATCTAACCCTTCTGGATCCAAACAAGTTTGGATTCCAAAAATCTAATTGTTTCTTTTTCAGGGAAACGAGAAGTGTATCAATAAGAACATTTGGTACATGGATAGTGGTTGTTCTCGACATATGACTGGAAACAAAGATTTCTTTGAAAAGGTTATCAAAACAAAAGGTGGAAAAGTTACCTTCGGAGATAATGCTCAAGGAAAGACTGTTGGTATAGGTAATATCGTTTTTCTTGGAAAAGTTCTTATTTCAAATGTTTTATTTGTAAAAGGTCTTAGGCACAATCTCATCAGCATAAGTCAATTATGTGATGAAGGTTACCTTGTGAATTTTAGAAATGATAAGTGTCTAGTTCACAATTCCAAGGATGAATTCATTCTATCTGCCCATAGGCAAGAGAATGTTTACACTATTAACTTAGAAGACCTTAGGAACCAAAACTTACCTTGTTTAAGTGTAATAGAAGACCAATCGTGGCTATGGCATAGGAGACTAGGACACTGTAATTTGAGAAACCTAAGAAAACTCTCAAAGAAAGGACTTGTAAAAGGGCTACCAGATCTTAGATATGATTCTTCAAAAGTCTGTGATCCTTGTCAATTTGGCAAGCAACATAAAACTAGCTTTAAACCAATTAATGAAGTTTCAACTTCTAATGCATTACAGCTTGTGCATATGGATCTGTTTGGTCCTTCACAATCTGGAAGCATTGGAGGCAAATACTATGTATTTGTTTTAGTTGATGACTTTACTAGATTTACATGGGTCTACTTTCTCACAAAGAAATCTGAAGCCTTTTCCTATTTCAAAACTTTTAGAGCCCAAGTTAAAAATGAGAAAAACCTACCATTGATAACTATTCATAGTGATCATGGTAGTGAATTTCAAAACTCAGATTTTGAAACTTTTTGTAGTAAGAAAGGTATTACTCACAATTTCTCAGCTCCAAGAACTCCTCAGCAAAATGGGGTTGTTGAAAGAAGAAATCGTATTCTTCAGGAAATGACTCGAACCATGTTGAGTGAATACTCAATTACTAAGCACTTTTGGGCTGAAGCTGTAAGTACTGCCTGTTATACTATAAATCGTGTTTTAACTAGACCATTTCTTAATAAAACTCCTTACGAGTTATGGATTGGCCGAAAACCTAAAGTTTCATACTTCAATGTTTTTGGATGCAAAGTATTCATTCTGAATACAAAAGATAATTTACACAAATTTTCACCAAAATCTGATGAAGGAATTTTTCTAGGCTATTCCACAACCTCTAAGGCTTATAGAGTTTTCAATAAAAACACTTGTACTGTTGAAGAAACAGTACATGTAAAATTTGATGAAACTAACCCTTTTGTTTTCAAACAACCCAATCCTACATCCTCGGATGTGTTTTCCAAAAATGTTTATCAACCTATATTAGAAGAACATTCTGATAAGGAAAATGTTCAAGAAAGTATTCCTGAAACATTTACCACAGAATATTTTCTACCATATGTTGATGAACAGGTTTTACAAAACCCAAATCAATTGTTTCTTAGGAATCATCCCAGTGATAACATCATTGGTGATATAAATCCACCTGTAAGGACCAGAAATTCCTTAAGAAATGAAATAGAACATCTTGCTTTTCTTTCCCAATTTGAACCTAAAAGTCCAAGTGAGGCTTTAGGTGATAATGATTGGATCAAAGCAATGCAGGATGAACTAAATGAATTTGAAAGGAATCAAGTCTGGACTTTAGTTGAAAGACCTAAAGAAACAACTGTAATTGGTGTAAAATGGGTTTTCAGAAATAAGTGTGATGAAAATGGAATCATTGTAAGAAATAAAGCAAGACTGGTTGCTAAAGGCTATAATCAACAAGAGGGAATAGACTATGAAGAAACATATGCTCCAGTAGCTAGACTTGAATCTATTCGTATTCTATTAGCCTTCGCAGCATATTTCAATTTCAAACTATTTCAAATGGATGTCAAATGTGCTTTTTTAAATGGTTTTGTTCAAGAAGAAGTTTTTGTCGAACAACCTCCTGGTTTTCAAGACCCAAAACATCCTGATCATGTTTTTAAACTTACCAAGGCTCTATATGGTCTTAAACAAGCCCCTAGAGCATGGTATGATAGACTTACAGGATTTCTTTTACAAAACAATTATAGAAAAGGTACAGCTGATCCAACTCTCTTTATCAAAATGGAAAACAAAAATGTTTTTATTGTCCAAATCTATGTTGATGACATCATATTTGGATCAACTCAGAAATCTTTAACCGATTCTTTTGCAAATTTAATGAAATCTGAGTTTGAAATGAGTATGATGGGTGAGTTAACATTCTTTCTTGGTTTTCAAATATCTGAAAAACCAGAAGGATCTTATATATCTCAACATAAGTATATTAAATACTTACTCAAAAAGTATGGATTTGACAAAACTAAAAGTATTAGCACCCCAATTGGTACCTCAAATACTCTTGATCTTGATGAAACTGGGAAACCAGTAGATCAAACAATTTTTAGAGGTATGATAGGGAGTTTGCTATACTTGACAGCTAGTCGACCCGACTTGATGTTTTCTGTATGCTTATGTGCAAGATATCAATCTAATCCAAAAGAGTCTCACTTAAAAGCCGTAAAGAGAATCTTTCAGTATTTAAAAGACACTATGGATTTAGGACTTTTCTACTCTTCTGGAAATGATTTTGTTTTAAAAAGTTTTTCAGATGCTGACTTTGGTGGTTGTAGAATGGATAGAAAAAGTACATCTGGAACATGTCATTTCTTAGGAGACTCTTTGGTTTCTTGGTCCTGCAAGAAACAACACTCAGTAGCACTCTCCACTGCTGAAGCTGAATATGTAGCAGCTGGAAGTTGCTGTGCTCAAGTATTGTGGATGCAGCACACACTCACTGACTATGGTTTGAGTTTCTCCAAAACTCAAATTCTGTGTGATAATACAAGTGCCATAGCTCTTAGTAAAAACCCAGCACATCACTCTCGTGCAAAACACATAGATGTTAGGCATCACTTTCTTAGAGATCACACACAAAAAGGAGATATTGTTTTACAATTCATCGGAACGCAAGAACAACTTGCTGATATTTTTACAAAACCTTTACCTACCGATAGATTTGAGTTTATAAAACAGAAGCTAGGAATGATTACATTAAAATAATCATTCATATCTACTTCCTGTTTTACATCTCTCCTAATCGTAAGAAACTCCTCGTAGAAAGGGGGAGGACATTTCTTTATGTCTTTATGTTTCTGATCTTTAACTATTTACTCTATTTATATGTTTCTTTTTCTGTTTATCGTATTGACAGTTTTATCATTTCATTTTAGTTTTCCTGTTTATCGTATTGACCATTTCAATTTTTCTGTTTATCGTATTGAAATTCATTTCCATCGTATCATTCAATAATTTTTGAATCGACCGATGATAGTATTCAAATTCTTTTCCATCGTATCATTCAATAATTTTTGAATCGACCGATGATAGTATTCAAATTCTTTTCCATCGTATCATTCAATATTTTTTTTGTATCGACCGATGATAGTATTGAGATTGTTTTCCATCGTACTGTCAGTTCATGGTAACAAGATTATTTTCTATCGTACGGTCCGATCATAGTAATGACTTTGTATTCCATCGGCATCATATTTTTTTTCTCCTTACGATTGTGTTTACTTTTGATTCATACCAAAACCAGCAATCACCTTATGTTCTCCGACAGGTTTCTTTTCATTTTTTTTAATTTTTTTTTTGCTTTAATCCTAACCATTGATCTGGTATTATCTAATCTTGACTGTAGAATATCAACGGTCATCTCTTTATTGCCTATAAATACCCCCCTCCCCTCCCCAAACCCACATTGATTGGCCAGGAATTGAGGCGAAGCTCTGCTCCACCAGCTATAAACAATCGTACGATCTTCTCATCGGCAGAACCTTTATGTCTCAATCTTCTGCTAATACTCCTGCCGAAATGTCTTCAAAGACTTTTACAGAGAAAGACTTTCATAGAGAAAGGTTAGTATCCCGAGACTTTTTGGATATGTACGATTCTACAATCTGGAGGATTATTTTGTTTCAAGGATGGGAACATCTCTGTTTGGAAAAGCCTGATATTCAAGATCCAGTTCTTTTTTATGAAGTTTGTCAATTTTACAAAACCGTTTCTTTCGACAAAGATATGACTATTAACTTCGCTGTGTACGATAGAAAATTATCTATGTCTGTGAAACAAGCGGCACATTTTCTGAATGTTTCTATAGAAGGCGATGCATTCTGTCCATCTCACAAACTACCAGAGGAAGTTGGTACGTTTAATAGAGAAAGTGCTGAAAAAACATTGTTTGTTATTAATGAGGAAAAGAGGAAAGTTTCTCATCTTTCACCGGACAATCGGTTCGTCACTTTATGGATGCAAGGTTTTCTTATCCCAAGGAAAGGGGATAGATAAACCCTTAAAGTTTCTGATGTCTTTATGCTCGACTATCTTGTGAATATGAGGAAAGTAAATCTCATGGGATATGTTTTTGAAACCATCAAGAATGTCAAGAAAGGGGGGATTAAATCCCAGATAATAATGTATCCAGCCATCCTTACGAAATTCATTCTTGAGAGTATGAAGTTTTGTAACATTCCTTTGAAAGGAGAACCTATGGATTTGAGGCCATCTTTGATTAATAAGAGTACGATGAAAAAGCTGAATGTTTGTTTTGATTCAAATTCAAAACTTTTTGTCAGAGATGTAGAAGCTGAATTGGCTCAAAATCAATCGGAACCTATGCCAGCCAAGGACAATCAATCCACCGGTGTTACTCGAAAGTCTGATCCTCAAACTAGTTCAAAACCAAAGAAGAAGCCGAGGTACAGTAAGGATGTTGTAGCCAAATGGAGAAAGGACAAGGAATAGAGAAAGGAAGGTGATCCGAAGTTTGGTCTTGACCCTGCTGAGGCCTTTGCAGAAAGAATAAGGGTAGAAGAAACCCTTCAAGCTGAAAAGAAAAAGAAGACTCTTTTGAAAAGAAAGGCTCAGGACTTTGATATCTCTAAATTCTTGAAAGCAGTTGAAGATGCTAGTGCTCAACTAACTGTGGAAGTGCACCAAGAGCCCATCGTACAGAGTCTGCCTGAGAAAGAAAAAGGAAAACAAGTGATAGAAGAAGTGGAAGTAGAAGGAGATTTTATGTTAGAATTTCTTCAAAGTTCAAAGAAAAGTAGAGAGGAATCGCTTCAAAAGATGAGCGAAGGTGTTCAACAAACTCCTCATGCCGATCAGGAAAGATCTCCGGACAGGATGTCATCTCGAGAAAAGCAAGATGCTCAATCTTCTCAGTCTGATAAAGTAGTTGTCATTAGTGACAAAGTGGAAGATGAAAGAAAACAGAAAGAAAAAGCGAAAGGGAAACAGCCAGTTGTTGATTCAACCAAATCGTATGAACTAGCATCGTACGATGAAGATACTGATTCAGAGCATACAATCTCTCTCAAGAAGAGTGATTACATTGTTCATGTTTTGAGAAGGATGGAGAAAACAATTCCTTACTTTCCAAGGCTGGAAGGGAAGATTGATTTTATTACTGAAAATCAAAGGAAAAAGTTTGGCTCTGTAAAAGAATTGAGAAAGAAAGTTTTGTCAGTAGAAGCCGATCTGAAAGTTCTTTCAGAAAGCTCAGTTGCCCATAAGAAGGCTTGCAATAAGATGACCAAGTGGTCATACAAAACAGAGAGCTCAATTAATGATCATGAAATAGCTATTGAAGATATAAGGAGGTTATCAAATGAGCTAGCAATTGCTTTCAACAAGCTTGATAAAGAAACGGTTGAAAGGCTGAACCTTTTATCTTCTCAAAGATCCGATGTTCCTTCAGTAAAAGACTTGCAAGATAGGATGAATGATTTCCAATCTGAATTCTCGAAGGTTTCATCTTTCAAAGATGAAATGGTTTTACTGAAGAAACAAAATTCTGAGTTGTCCAAGGATAACAAGACTCTGCAAAACAGAATTGATACCCTTGAAGAAGTAATCAGAGTACAGGAGGAGACCATCAGAAATCAAGATCAGATTTTTGCGGATCAACAAGAGCTTCTCAAAACTCAGGGTGAATCAATTTCTGAAGACAAGAAGGAGATCAAGAAGATGAAAGCTGTGCTTCATGAGCTTATAAAGAAAGAGAAGGAAAGAGAAAACAAATGTTTGATGTATTTGTTTCTTTTGGGACTTGTTTGTTTTGTAATAACTCTTATAATCCTTTCTCTTTTATCCATTGTCTTGTATTACTTCACTAACTCTTTCAGACAATTCGAGATTACTCCTTTCTTTTTGTAAATCACAAAGGGGGAGAATATTTACAAAGCAAAGATTGTTTTACAAAGGGGGAGAATGCATTACAATGCTCTTAAGGAAAATCTACGAATACAATCCTTAGGAAAGTCAATACCTAAGGGGGAGTTAGTTGTATTCAATTTTCGTATTCAGAAGAGTTTTTAAACTCAGGGGGAGATAAGTATTTCTTGTTACATTTACTTTGTGTTTTGTGCTTTCCAAAAAGGGGGAGATTGTTAAGTCAAAAGTTTTCTTTTTTCTTCTATATCATGTTTTGGAAATCACAAATATATTCTATCATATGTTTTGAAATTTACAATTGCCTTTTATCATGTTTATCATATCGTACAATGTCGATCGTACTGACTATATCATATCGTACTGACTCTGTCAATCGTACCATACTGACTCTGTCAAACGTATCGTACTGACTCTGTCAATCGTATCGTATTGACTCTGTCAATCGTATCGTACTGACTCTGTCAATCGTATCGTACTGACTCTTCTATTCAGATGATCATTATTTGTTTTGGTACTTTGTCAAAAACTCTCTCTGCATATGAATCGTAATCATGTTTTACATTTCTATATATCTCTTGTCCTAACAAAACGATGTCGTTGAGTTAGTTACAAACTAATCAAAATGATGTCGTGCTTTCTGTTTCAATATGACCATTGGAGGCAATATGACCGTTGGAACCCGAGGCCTATAAATAGGAGGTCATTTGAAGCTGAGAACACAACGATGAAAAAAGAGAACGAATGAAGAGACTCTGTGAACTACGAAGATTCTAGAGAGAGACACTGTGACTTCTCTCATCATCTTTGTGCGTCCGATCATCGTATCGAGGGCTTTCAAGTAATTGAAAGACAGAGGTGCCGATTACCTGCAAAATCGAGGGCTGCCGGGGATAGGCAGACAGACGTGCCGATCATCGTATCGAGGGCTGCCGGGGATAGGCAGACAGACGTGCCGATCATCGTATCGAGGGCTCACCAAGGTGTTGGTGAGACAGAACTTTTATCCTAGGTGAAAGGATAACCCTTCTCTTTGGGTTAAAAGAATTGTGTTACTTTTACATTTCCCCTGTTACTTGTATTAGAAAGGGATTTGTATTGTTTCCTTTCTTCCTTACATATTCAATTGTAATTGTTTCAATTACAATCATTCTATTACATTTTGTATTGATTGGTTCTATATGCTTTAAGGTAGAATCATTCACATTTGTATTACTCTGATTATTGTGTTCACCTTGAATACAATTGTTTTGCTTTACAATAGTATTACAATACATCATACCTTTTACATTCAATACAATTGTGGGTGTTTGTATTTGTATTAGTTTAAGATCATTTAAACTAATCTCTTTGTTACTAAAACTCAAAGTTTTTAAACCTACAATTCACCCCCCCCCCTCTTGTATTGTTCCATCTAATAGACTTTTATATCTACTATTTGATCCAACAGTAACACCCTATGGTCTCATAGTAAGTTATTTTTTCAAAGTAATTCAAAAACTTGAACTACATGCAACATTGAGTTCAAGTGCACCACGACTTACCAAACTAGCAATTTAAAAGTTGTTATGAATAGTATTAACTAAATTTTAACCTTTATAAAATCCTCATAATTTTAGAATCCATATTATGAGTTTTTTAGACATACTATAAGAACAAATTCATTTTTTCAAACAAAAGAAGTATTTTTCAAAAAATAAACTTTTACCGACTTTTAATGGTGAACCCTTTTCAAATCCAATATTTGAAACTTTTATATATTCAATTTGACAAAATAAACTTCTTATTTAGAATCGGGACATAAGAATTTAGGTTCTACAAATATTTGGAACTTTTTTGATAACTTTCATATTTTTATGAATAGTGAAAATTACTAAAATTTTATTTAAAAACAACCTTTTTAATCGAAATTATTAATAGTGATAAATTATGAATTTGAGTGATTTTAATGTATAATTAGATTATATTTTAACCATTCAATACAATTTTAGTCATTGGACACAATTTCACATTTAAAAGGGACATAAGCAAGTGCCAATCTTTTTATAGTTAATATTTCATAAAAACACGCTTTTTGTTTTGACAACAGGAAATAATTTAAAATTAATTTCTGCCACTTCTGTGTTTTGAATTTATAAAAATGGATTCCATATTTATAATCAGTGGGTCCAAATTTTTAAATAGGTAAATATTATTTTTAGAAATTTTGAATAATTACTTCGGTAAATATTTTATTTACCATGGTTAAAGGGTAAATCCTGTAAATAAGGGTAAAAAATAATATTATAATATATTAAATTACACTAAAACCTGTCCTAAACCTATTGGTTGATACATGTTTGACCTTGGGAATCTTTGGGTCGATTTTGGGACCCCATGGAGCCACTTGTAAGTGATAATAACACTTTATATTAATTAAGATAAAGTAAAAACAAAAACAACAAAAGCATATATCTTTTAGAAAAATAATTTTTACATTGGGTTATATATGTTATATTTTCGACTATAAATATTCATTATAAAGATAAAAATATTTCCTACATAATTGAATTTTATTTAAAATTTTTAGACATTGAATAATTAAATTTATTTATGACACAATAATGATGTAGTATTTTCTTCATTAATGAAAGAATCAAATAATTGGTAATATAAATATTAAAATAAATATAATTTGATAGTATTGATGACATATATGAATTTTATTCATTAATATGACATTTTAGGTTTCTTAAATTAATTTTTTTGAATTAATAATGTTTTATGACTTTAAAAAAATAAATTATTAAATAGTGTCAAAATTGACAAAAAGGAGTTTTTAAAACTAATATTATATTATAAATAGATATAATATTTCTAAAAATATAAGGATCATGAAAGGACTTATATAATGATAGGTTCATCATTAATTAACCACTTTAGGGTCACTTGGATGTTTATAGTATGTTTATTAACCATATTATATAAAAATACAAAGAGGCATGGTAAATGTAAAACTAATTAACTAAGAGTTAAAACTAAAAGATAAGGTTAATATAGTGACACAAACCTAAATAAAACGTATGGGTTGAGTGTTTTTCTACCTATTACCACCTTAAACTATAAATAATCCACTTTTGAACCATTATAATCTGAATATGAATTTATTATAAAATAATATTTCTAGATTTTCCTAAGATGCCCCTCACCCCTCTTATAAAAGGGAACTACCCATTCTCTCTAATTCACAACGTCAGAGCCATTTGGATCAGAAAAAAACTATCTAAATATCCTCCCAAATTTCCTTGATTCTTCCTAGAGTCCTTACTTTAGTCATAAAGCCATATTTATGAGCCCATTTGATCAAATCAAAAGGAAGAACCCAAAGAAGTGGTAATGATTTCACCACCCTCTTTTAAGTTCCTTTCATATTCCACTTCTTCATTATTTGTTATTTCTATTATAAAATAAAAACTCTAGTATCCTTTATATAATGTGATGTTATTACAAATATGGTACAACAATATTCAGTATTCTATCCATCCTTTGAATGACATGTCACCATACGTGCGTACGTACGGCCGACCATCTCCACGTCGTGGTGTAATTGTTATTAAATACATTATTATTTGGATGGGTATGAGAATGATGTTTAATTTATGTAAATAATAAATATAACATGATAATTATTCTATATATATATATGATATAACATATAATTATATATTATTTTAATATGAAAAGAATTATATTGTCGGTCGTGCGTACGTACGGACTACCGTCTCCACGAACGCGATGAGATTTATTACCCATCGTATCCATTGAAGAATAATTTTCATTTGATGGTTAAAAATAACATTTATCGACTTAATATAATTATGTATATTAATAAGATACAACCTATCCATAACAAACATGGATTATGTAACAAATCATATACAGTAAATCGAATCAGTTAACACCCAAAACAACGATAATACTAAGATATTATTAACAAAAAAATGATAAAAGATCATATATGATATCATATTAATGTATATGATTCTTGTATAATTTAATAACATTTATCTCACTAGTATAAAGGAGGTTAACCTACCCTCAACCAAGTAAAATTACAAGGTAAGGTTTAATTTTACAATCTCTTCATTATCCGTGGTTGTTTGTAAGTTATTATCTACCAGGACCTCTTTATCATCCATATCCATGTTTCATAAAAATTTATTTCAAAACATTATTAATATTTTATAAACTATGGTTTAATGTCATTTATACCCTTTTTTGAATTTTTATAAGATGTTTATAATGGAATCTTTCTATCGTTTTCCAAACAAGTCCCTTTTAATCATTTTTGACATAATTAAGTTGAAAAGGTCTTCTTTAACTTATACAGATGGTGAAGCTATTTTCCATTATAATAAAATAGTCAAAGCTTCCATTAAAATATAATATGAATATTTTCATAGTAAATGTTTTCTTTTATAATTATGTGACTTTTAAATGATTTCAAAAAATAGATATTTCTCTCAAATAGTTTTTTTCCTCTATGTCAACATCCTTTGATGGATTTTAAGATTATTTGAAGTTCATTTATTATGATAAAAAACTTCCATATTGTATTGAAGGTTTTGTGATATGTTTGACTATCGATGTGTTATTTTTATACCAGTCATATTTTATTTAGAATGTATTGACATTTCATATGCTAGTTTTAATACGAATGCTTGTGTTATGTTTAAACCTATTTATATGAGGAATGCATTGGACTTAGTAAGTGACGGGTGGAGCCTAATATAGATCCTCGATGCATCGGTAGGTCTCATGAGACAAACTAGTGTCTTGGAACATGGCATGGACAAATTTTTATTTATAGTCTTGGCACAAGGGCTTGACTAAGTGGTTATGATAGTCTGGAATTATGCATTCTATCATTATGAATGTGGTTATTGATATTGCATGTGATTATTTGACTAGTAGAATATCCTTGTGAATAAGTAAATCACATTATTTAATTTTATTTTTTCCATTATATGATGAAGTTTAAGATTAAAATGATTTGTTTCAGTTATAAATTTCCTTAAATGTTTATCATTATTTATAAAATCTTCCACTATACTCATATCCTTTCTGAGCATCTGATCTCACCCCTTTCTACGTTTTATTTTTCCCAGGATGTGAAGAAGTATTTTATGACTGACACGCAGGGATAGTCTATTGGATCTCAATGTTGCCTATGGAGGTAATTGTGTTTTAGTTTTCATTTTATGATGTAATTTAAGACTTATGAATGTATCCAGTGCCTCCAAGGCTACTAAACTAATCGGTTTTTTGATATTGATCTTTTGTGATCATGCCGATGTTATGTAATAATGCACCGACTCTAGGTAACTGGGGTTGGGGGGTTATAGTTGGTATTATAGGAAGTTTACTACAAACCATGGAAACTATATTTAGATAATATATTATTAGATCACATCGACCTAAGATAGACTTTGCATATTAGTATAGAAGAACTTCCTAATATTTTGGTATTTTAGAGATTTTGTGAGTTTTCCAAGAAATGCAACCCTGTCTAGATACGAGCAGGTTGAGGTGGCTCTGGAACAGATGTACCTAGGGGTAAAACCCAAAAACACCGCTTTGAGCTAGTCTAGAATGGGAACTCTTGCATGAAAACGGGCCTTGCTTCACTCTTTGTTACGACACTCCCCGGGGATATTCTTAGGATAACTCTCATTTCCCTTACAAACCATTTTGAAGGGTTTATGAGTATATACTTCCTCAAAGAAAACATTTTATTATTATGGATTATATCCATCAACTGTTAAATTTATTTAAAGTGTTTTACAAGTTTGTATTTATGTATTGCAATTGATAAACTAATCTAGTGTATTCCATTGTATAGAAATGGCACTCAGAAGATAGAATGTGAACTCCAAAAATATGTATGATCCAAGGAGTAAGAAGGATCATATCTTTCATGATATTAAGCCAACATTTAGAAGGTAAACATTCTACCATGTATTCTCAACATATGAAGAAATAGTATCATGTTCTAATAAGATAAGTAATTAATACATTGAGTCCTAGGTATTTGAAGGGAACCAAGATAAGAAAAGGATGGAAGAGAGACATATGGATAAAGGGAAGGGGGAAAAGGAAAATTTTCTCTTATGTCATAACTGTGGGAAGAAACACCCTAGAACTTTCCTGAAGGGAGTGGGAGTTTGTTATAAGTGTGGAGAAAAAGGACACCAGGTACCTGATTTCAAGGGTAAGAAAAAGTTTTCAAATGTAAACTGTTTCATCTTCAAGGTGTTGGGAAACTACGCGAATCAATTTCATAGTCATAAGATTATACCACAAATGATATTATTGGATAATAATTATGTTCTGATACTACCTTAGATGAAGATGAATGACTAGTGTTCTTATGTTGTTATTAATGAATTATGTCATTTGAGTTTTGGATCAACGTTGTACTGGTTATAATAATTATTTATTTTATAAGGATTGTACTGCAGTACTGTTTCATTAAGGACTTGTGATTGTGTGGAACCAAGAAAATTGACTCAATAGTAGGTAAATTTTTTGGAAAATATATGATGAGAGAAGGACGAACCATAATATGGTTCTGATATCGAGGTAGTGATTTGAAATTATACATGATTTATTTGGATAAATTATATTAGATATTCTTGACTACCTTGAAACTGATTAATGATTTGTATATTCCATCATTGTTGGAGTTTACAACATTTTTGGAAAGAAGGAGTATATCCAGTATTCAATAAGTAATAGAGGATCATGAATGTAATCAATAAGGTTTTATGGTAATTCAGGATGTTGTAGTGTTTTAAACGAATAAATAATGAATGTGTTCATATGTTATTACGCAGGAAGAAGATCATTATTGTTTTTACCTACCTTATAAATATTGGGCTGTGAGTTTGGGTAGAAGTATTTTGGATAATTTGAGTTTGAGATTATTCTTGGATTTCCATAAAAGGAAAACCCATAGGTCGGGTGACAACCCATCTCTTCCGGGAAGGCCAAGAGACTTGAACCCACAACCAAAGGGAAAAAAGGGTGTATCACCTACCACTAGCCCATGTGATGTCCTGGATTGAATAATTTAGTTTTTTAAAAGATCTGTTAGATGAATTAGAAATTCAATTTTTCGGAACCCGATATGAATTGGATAAATGGAATATTTTTTATGATCTATTATCTTATAGAGTGAAATATGAGTTTGTGGTAGAAATTAGTGAATGAATGGAACTATATGAGTCAATAATATATATATATATATATATATATATATATATATATTATTTTATCTCTTATTCTATGAAGAAATTAATTCTTAAACATTTTTTAAGAGATATTAAAACTAAAAATGTGTTATCCTAAAACATTATGTTTTGTTGAACCGATAATATTATAAATAATCATAGATTGATGGCTATGAGGCCCTCAATTCTACAATTGTTTGTGACTGATGACCTTAATCACACCTTGTAAATATTTACGTTTTTCCTCAAATTATGTGTTTCTAATTTCCACCAATGTTCTCCTAATAGAGATCATAATTTGGTGGTGACCCTTTTATTTCGTTTTACCTTTTATTAAGACTAAATTTTATTAACCCAATTTCTGATTTGGGTTTTCCCACAAAGATATTTTATATTTTAAACCGTTTATTTTCAAAGAACAATTTCAAATTGCGAGGACACAATTTATTGAAGGAGGGAAGAATGTAACACCCCATGATTTCATAGTGTGTTATTTCTGCAAAGTAATTCAATAACTTGCACTACACACAACACCAAGTTCAAGCGCAACACAGCTTACACACTAGCCATTCAAAAGAGGTTATGAATAGTATTAACTAAATACTGAACTTTTTATAATCCTTATAATTTTAGAATCCATATTATGATTTTCTTAGACATAATATAAGAACAAATTCATTTTTTCAGATAAATGAAGTATATATCAAAAAATACACATTTACCTACTTTTAATGGTGAACCCCTTATAAATCTAATATTTGAAACATATATATATTAAATTGGACAAAATAAACATATTCTTTAGAATCAGGACATAAGAATTTAGTTTCAAATTTTTTTTTGTACTTTTCTGATAACTTTCATATTTTGATGAATAGTGAAAATTACTAAATTTTAATTAAAAACAACTTTTTTAATAGAAATAATTAATAGTGATAAATTATGAATTTGAGTGATTTTAACATATAATTAGATTATATTTTTACCATTTAATCTGATGTTATTCATTTTAAATAATTTTGCATTTAAACTGTACATAAGAAAGTACCAATCTATTGATAGGTATTATTTCTTAAAAACACGCTTTTTATTTTGACAACAGGAATTAATTTTAAATTTATTTTTACCACTTCAGTGTCTTGAATTTATAAAAATTCATTCCATATATATAATTAGGAGTTCCAAATTTTGTAAATAGGTAATGTTTATTTTTAGACATTTTTAATAATTACTTCGGTAAATATTTTATTTACCATGGTTAAAGGCTATATCAGGTAAATAAGTGTAAAAGAATAATATTATAATAATATTTAATTACCCTAAAACGTGTCCTAACCCTATTGGTTGATATATTTCCTACCATGGCCATCTTTGGGTCTATTTTGGGACCCTATGGAGCCGTTTGTAAGTGATAATGACACTCTATATTAATTTTGATAAAGTAAATACAAAAATGACATAAGCATATATCTTTTAGAAAAAAAAATTATGTAGACTTATATATGTTATATTTTAGACTATAAATATTCATTATAAATCTTAAAAATTGTATAAATAATTGTATTTTATTAATAATTTTTATACTTTGAATAATTAAATTTATTTATGACACAAAAATGATGCAGTATTTTATTTATTAATTAATGAATCAAATATTTTGTATTATAAATGTTAAAATAAATATAATTTGATAGTTTTCATGACATACACGAATTTTATTGGTAAATATGAAATTTTAGGGTTGCTTAAATGAATTTTTTTCGAATTAATAATGTTTTTAAGGCTTTTAAAAATTCAATTATTAAATAGTGTAAAATTGACATAAATGAGTTTTTAAAACTAATATTATATTATAAATTGATATAATATTCCTAAAAAAATTAGGATCGTCTAGAGGACTTATATAATGATAGGTGTATCATTAATTTACCACTTGGGGGTCTCTTTTATGTTTATTGTAATTTTATTTACCGTATAATATAAAAATAAAAAGAGACATTGTAAATGTAAAACTAATTAACTAAGAGTTAAAAATAAAAGATATGGTTAATATAGTGACCCAAACCTATATAAAACCCATTGTATAAGTGGATTTCGACCTATCACCACCTTAAACGTTAAATAATAAACTATGGATCCATTATAAACTGAATATGAATTTATTATAAAATAATATTTCTAGCTTTTCCTAAGGTGCCCCTCACCACTCTTATAAAAGGGAACTCCCCCTTCTCTCTAATTTACAACTTAAAATACTTTGGTCTTGGCCAAACTCTACCTAAATATCCTCCAAACTTCCCTCACATCATCCTAGAAGTATTTCTTTAGTCAGAAAGCCAACTTATGGAGCCCTTTTGATCAAATCAAAAGGAAGAACCCGAAGAAGATGTAATGATTTCACCACACTCTTTTAATTTCTTTTCTTCTTCCACTTCTTCTTTCTTTTTTATTTCCATTCTAAAATAAAATCACTATTATCTTATATATGCTGTGATGTTATTAAAAATATGGTACAACCATATTCATTAGTCTATCCATCCTTTGAATGACATGTCACCATACATGCGTTTGTATGGCCTACCGTCTCCATATCTCGGTGTAATTGTTATTCAACACATTATTATTTGGATGGTTATTATAATAATGTGTAATTGATGTAAATAATAAATATAAATTGATAATTATTCTGTATATATGATATACCATCCAATTATAAATTATTTTAATATCAAAAGAATGATATTGTCGTTCGTGTGTACATACAAACTACCTTCCCCACGAATGCGATGAGATTCATTCCCCATTGTATCCATTCAAGAATTATTTTCATTTGAGGGTTAAAAATAATTTTTAAAGACTTAATATTATTCTAGATATGAATAATATACATCCTATCCAAAGAAAACACAACTTATGTAACAAAGCATATAAAGTAAAATGAAATAGTTAACACCCGAAACAACGATAATAATAAGATATAATTAACAAAACATTGTTAAAAGATCATATATGATATCATATTAATGTATATGATTATTGTATAATATAATAACAATTATTTCACCATTATACATTAGGTAAACCTACCCTCGACCAAGGAAAAGTACATGTTATGTTTTTATTTTACAATCTCTTCATTATCTGAGGTTGTTTATACGTAATTATCTACTGGGACTTCTTTATCATCCACATCCATGTTTCTTATAAATGTATTTCAAAACATTATTAATATTTTATAAACTATGGGTTAAAGTCATTTATACCCTTATTTGAATTTTTATAAGATGTTTATAATAGACTCTTTCTGTCATTTTCCAAACAAGGTCCTTTTAAACCTTTTAAACAATATTAAGGTAAGAATGTCTTTTATAACTTATACGGCGGGTGTGGATATTTTCCACCATTACAAAATCATCAAAGAATACCTTAAAATATTATAATAATATTTTCATGTTAAATTTTTTCTTTTATAATTATGTGACTTTTAAATAATTTCAATAAAAATAGATATTTCTCTCAAATAGTTTTTTCATCTATGTTAGCATCCTTTGATGGATTTTAAGATTTTTTGAAGTTGATTTATTATGATACAAAACATCCATATTGTATTGAATTTTTTGCGATATGTTTTACTGTGGATGTGTTATTTTTATACCATTCATGGTTTATGGAGAATGTATTGACATTTCATATGCTAGTTTTAATATAGATGTTTATGTTATGTTTAAACCTGTTCATATGGGGAATGCATTGTACTTAGTAAGTTACGAGTGGAGCTCGCTATAGCTCCTCGATGCATCAGTAGTTCTCATGAGACAAACTAGTGTCTTGGAAAAAGGCCTTGAAAAAAACTTATTTGTAGTCTTGGCACAAGGCCTTGGCTATGTGGTTATGATAGTCTGACATTATGCAATCTCTCATTTTGGAAGTGGTTATTGATAATGCATGTGATTATTCGACTAGTAGAATATCCATGCGAATAATTAAATGGAATTATTTCATTTTATTGTTTCCATATTATGATGAAATATATGTTTAATGTGATTTTGGTTTAGTTATATATTGTCTTAAATGTTTATGCTTATTTTTGAATGTTTCTGCTATATTGTTATCCTTACTGAGCATCTGAGCTCACCCCTTTTCATGTTTTATTTTTCCCAGGATGTGAAGATGTATTTTATGACTGACCTACAAGGATAGTCTATGGGATCTCGGTGTTTTCTATGAAGATAATGTTGTTGTAGTTTTCATTTTATAATGTAATGTAATACTTATGAATGTATCTAGTACTTCTAAGGCTACTAAAATAATCGGTCTTTCGAGACTAGATCTTTTGTGATCATGCCAATGTTATGTAATAATGCACCAACTCTGGGTAACTGGGTTAGGGGTGTTACAAATATGACACTATATTTATATATTATATATATTATGTTTATGTTTTCTTTGTGCTTCTATATTTTTCTTTTATAGAATACCTTTATGGTTTCCATTATTGGTAAACGTGATAATTTCATTTGAGGAAGTACGGACTACCACCCCCTCAAAGTGAAATGACTCATTAATGCCATATTTGGGATGTATAAAGGATGGAGATAATGTTATAATATATGATATTACAGAGTAATTATAATATAGAAATGTATCATTATGTTTTAATTCCATTAAAATATGAAATCGAAATAAAGTAGCATTCATGCATATATACGGCTTACGGTCTCCATGAACGGTGCATTTCATTTCTTACCTCCAAATGATAAGAAATTTTATAAATAAATATATATATAATGGATATATATTATATATATGATATATATGATATCTAAATAATGATTATCATTCTGGATATAATGGACTATTGACAACATGGACAACTTTTAAATATAAGGTGTTCATTTTTTACTCAAGTACCAAATATCGACAAAATGAATGATATTAACTTAAATTATTACATAATGTTTAAAACTTCGTAATATGTGATATAAATATAATAATAAACAATAAAAAAGTTCTTAATAAAGTATAAATTAAATTAAGTTTATTATTCAGGTGATTAAAGTGCGATCGAGTGATGTCTGACACGAGGTAAAGGACTTCATCTCAATCTCCTTTCATTGAGGCATATTTTGTTATAATACCCAACATTCTTTTAAACGTTGTATAAACACCTTTGACTTTTCATTTCATTCAAAGGTAATGTTTTTCTACAAAGCATTTTACTAAACGACAAAAAAAGAATGTTTCTTTTCAATGTAAGCGGTGACAACGACCTTTCCGTTGCTGCGAGTATTATTTTATCTTTGGCTTCCAAAACAAGCTGTAATATTTTTAAAAGGAAAATAAATACCATATACTAATTTATTAATTTTTGGTGTTGAAAATTGTTGTCATACTGGTTTTGATACGTTAAAATATTGAAATGTTATATTTTTATTGGAATGTGGAAATTTTATCTTCCATTTATGGTTATGTTATATGTTATGATCATGTTTTGGTTCTTTGGAATTATTTATGTATACGGGTGGTTTCATGATAATCATAGGTTGGGTGAGCCTGAGATAACACCCCAATGCATTGGGTAACATGACGTAGGTAAACATGGAAGTGTCTCCTAATAGATTTAGGATATATACAATGATGGGAATTCCAAATTAACTCCTAATGTAGCTGTGATAGCTACAATGTAAGTATGTAATGAATGCCACAAGTTACCTTAATGATTTATGATTTCTATGTGGTATTCATAAATAATATTATTTTATGAGGTAAGTAAAAGAGTTTATGTTCTTTATGTATTTATGAACAATGTTTTTCTTTCTTTGTTTTATAACCCTTACTGAGCTTTTTATGATCATCCCATGTTTTGAATTTTTTTCACAGAACATAATGATGAATAGGGTCACGGATGGGATCAAAGAAAATTCATGTTTTCTAAAACATGAAACTAGACATGAGTTTTTTTTCATGAGTTTTTATTTTATGAAAAAAATGGAAACTAAGTAGAAGTGTATACATTGTAATCTTTTGAGATGTAATAGTTATGTTCTAATTCTCTAAAACTCTAAACCTGGAATGATCCTCAATGTTAATTATTAGTTTAATTCAATATTATTTAATGTTTTAAAGACAAGTCCTTATAGAACGTCCTGATTTAATGAAAAATAATGACAAATCTGTTTTAACATATGATGAAGATTTTTCAAGACTTCTGAGGTATGCTTCTGGAATCTTTATCCATCTTGAATGTAAGGTTTATTGATTTTTTCGTGTCATAAATCCATGTTTACAATGGGACATATCCACAATGTACAGCAGTTATTAGGAATAAATATTTTTATGTTCCATCATATTTTAAATGAATGTTGGATTTGTGTATCAATATCATGATTTTGAACAAAAAAAGTAAGATAGAGTTTTAAGAAGAATATAAAATATTTGAAGACACTAAGATGAGTTTTCCATTATGTTGAATGTGTGAAACATTATTGATATTGTCTCAAGAGGACTAATAAATGTTTGTAGTGTGTAATGAATGTTCATCAAATAAATTAATGTCAAAGCAATGAGAATAAGTTAGCTACTGAAGGGAATAGATATAATTCTACACTGAATCAACCCCCCAATCATTAATTATTAATGTGTATTGAAAATGGGCATTATGCTAACTAATACCAATATCCGAGGGTTAAAAGTGAAGGTCGACATTAGAAACATTTTAATGAAAAATGAAAAGGAAAATATCATGAAATAACTAATCAAGATGTGTAGTATGCCAAATAAGTGGTGGAGTGATTGAGTATTTATGTAATGGAATAAATGATTAATGTTTTAAGAGTACTTTTATGGTATTATACAATAATGAAACTTCTATGAATTTGTCCGACGTAGTTTTTACATATGTATTTAAGTGCATATGATGAATGGTACTGGTAACCATGAAATGTGACTATTGTGGTAAGATGATATTTTTGGAAAACACACGAGTATGAAAAGGATAACTGTAACACCCCAAGATTTCATAGTGTGTTATTTCTTCAAAATAATTCAATAACTTGCACTACACGCAACACTGAGTTCAATCACACCATGACTTACAAAAAAAAATCCATTCAAAAGAGGTTATGAATAGTATTATCTAAATTTTAAACTTTATATAATCCTTATAATTTTAGAATCCATATTATGAGTTTTTTAGATATAATGCAAGAACAAATTCATTTTCATTATTGCACTTTTATCAACTTTTAATAGTGAACCCTTTTTTAAATACAATATTTTAAACTTATTGACTAAATGGGGACATCAAAATATTTAAAATGAAACATCTCAAGCTTCCACGGTACGCTTTCCTTTGAATAATACAGTAGCGTGTGTTGTACGCAACTTCGAGTTTTAACACACACCACAACCGATCAAACTAGCCGTTATGAATAGTAATACCTACTTTTTGAAATTCTATATATTTTATATTTCAAAATGGACTTCATTTTTGGATTCAGAATATCTAATTTAGCCTAAGGTGAAATTTTGGTACTTTTCGGATAACTTTCATATTTTGATGAATAGTGAAAATTACTAAATTTTAATTAAAAACAACTTTTTTAATCAAAATAATTAATAGTGATAAATTATGAATTTTAGTAGTTTTAAAGTATATTTAGAATATATTTTTACCATTTAATATAATGTTGGTCATTGGACATAATTTTACAATTAAACCGAACATAAACAAGTGTCAATCTTTTGATAGTTATTATCTCTTAAAAACACGCTTTTTGTTTTGACAGCGGGAATTAATTTTAAATTAATTTCTGCCACTTATGTGTTTTGAATTTAGGAAAATGGATTCCATATTTGGAATTAGGATTTCCAAATTATGTAAATAGGTAACTTTTATTTTTACACATTTTGAATAATTACTGCGGTAAATATTTTATTTACCATGGTTAAAGGGTAAATCCGGTAAATAAGGGTTAAAAAATAATATTATAATAATACAAAATTACCCTAAAACGTGTCCTAACCTTATTTGTGGACACATACCCGACCATGGGCATCCTTGGGTCGATTTGGGGACCCCTTGGAGCCACTTGTATGTGGTAGGGACACATTATATTAATAAAGTTAAAATAAAAATAAAAATGGCATAAGCTTACATCTTTTAGAAGAACAATTTTTACATAGGGTTATACATGTTGGATTTTCGATTATAAATATTCATTAGAAATCTGAAAAGATTTCCTACATAATGATATTTTATTTATAATTTTTAGACATCAAATAATTTAAATTATTAATGACACAATAATGATGCAATGTTTACCTCATTAATAAATCATTTAAATAAATAAGATTATAATGATTAAAATATTATCTAAAACCTGTCCAATTCTTATTGGTTGATGTTATTTAGAATATGAGTCATCTTATCTTCGACCTAAATGATTTTTGGACTATTATAAACCGAATATAATTATATTATAAAGTAATAATTTCACTCTTTCCTAAAGAGACCCTCCTCTCCCTTATAAAAGGAGACCACTTCTACTCATTCCTCACACCGCTCAAGCCACTTGGCTCGTCCAAACCCTGCCCAAATAAGCTCCCCCGATCCCTCTCCTCCTCCTTGAAGCTTCCCCTTAGGCAGAAAGCGTTTCAAGAAGTCCTTTGGTTCCAACCAAAGTGAGTTACCTAAATTAAAGGTAACGATTTCTCTTAAATTATTTTCATTTATTTTGCTTCTCCAATCCCCAAACTCCTTTTATTTCCTTTCTTTTGTAACAACAACAGTATCCACAATATACTAGGATGTTGTTATAAGAAGGATTCAAACTACACATACACACAACTCCATCTAATGGATGATGAACATAATGTTTCTGTGGATGGAAAACTAACGCCTCACGAAACGATGATTGTTCAAATACATCTTACCGCCTCTCATGGTGGCCATTATGATGGCACTGTAATTAAATATGATATTAATGATATATATTTTATATATAAGCTTCTGTAATTCCATTTTATTTCATACCATTATTCGTTTCATGTTGTATATACATACGATAATTTCATTTGAGTAAGTGCGGACTACCACCCCCTTAAAATGATATGACTCGTTCATACCACACATGGAACGTATAAAGGATTGGGTTAATGAACTTAAGTAACATATATAAAATATTATATTATACTGGAATAGTAATATACCTATGTATCATTTGGATTCGATTCTTTTAAAAATAAAAATTAAATGGAAGTAGCGTTCGTGCGTACGTACGGACTACCGTCTCCCCGAACGCGATGAGATTCATTCTCCCTCGTATCGATTCAAGTCTTATTCTCATTTTAGGGTTAAAAATAATGTTAATATCATTCTGATTATGAATAAGATATAATCTATCCATTACAAAAATGTCTTACGTAACCAAACATTTAAGAAGAACGAATCGATTATCACCTGAAACGACGATAATACTAAGATATTATTAATAAAGCAATGTTAAAAGATCATATATGATATCATATTAATGTATATGATTCTTGTATAATTTAATAACAATTATTTCACCATTATACAGGAGGTTAACCTACCCCAAAAAAGGAAAAGTACAAGGTAAGGGGTTTTCATCTCACTCCTTATTTCCGTGAGATTCATGCCATATTGCCACCATCACCTTTTGTGTGGTGTATGTACTGCCCATAATTATATTCTTTGTGTAATACAGTATAATTTATGTGTATTTACATATTCATTGTATGATACCTCTTTCATGGGTTGTATGTTTCATAATTTACCAAATTTGTAAGGGTTATTTCGCAATCTCTTCGTTATCCGAGGTTGTTTATACGTAATAATCTATTGGGATCTCTTTATCATCCACATCCATGTTTCTTAATAATGTATTTCAAAACATTTTTACTATTTACAAGAATATGGGTTAAAGTCATTTATACCCTTATTTGTTTCGAAAGGAATCTTTCCGTCGTTTTCCAAACAAGGCACTTTCAACCTTTTCGACAAATTTAAGGCAAAAATGTTTTTTAACTTATATGGCGGGTGCAGTTATTTACCACCGTTATAAAATCGTCAATGCTTCCCTTAAAAGATTATAAGAATAATTTCAAATTGAATGTATTATTTTATAATTATGTTACTTTTAAAATGATTTCAAAAAAAGAGATATTTCTCTAAAATAGTTTTGATTTCATCTATGTCAATATCCTTTGATGGATTTTATGATTATTTGAAGTTGATTTATTATGATACAAAACATCCATATTTTATTGAAGGTTTTGTGATATTTTTGACTGTGGATAAGATATTCTTATGTCACTCATGGTTTTTTTTAAAGTATTGACATTTCAGAAGTTATTTTTAATCCGAATGTTTATGATATATTTCAACCTTTCATTCAGATGAATGTGTTAGACAAGTATGTTCCGGGTTGGGGACCGGTAAAATTAAGCCCTCCGGTTTGGTCTCCGGTTATTAGAGGAACTCCGGTTTGGTCTCCGGTTATTAGAGGAACTCCGGGTTGGTGTCCGGTTATTAGAGGCACTCCGGGTTGGTGTCCGGTTATTAGAGGCACTCCGGTTTGGGTTCCGGTTACAGTTAGCCCCTAGGTCTTGGGATGAGGCCTTGACAATGAAATTAAAGTTCAACATATTGCATTCCAACATTATGAAAGTGGTTATTGATATTGCATGTGATTATTCGATTAATAGAATATCCATGTGAACAAGTAAATGGAATTATTTCATTTTACTTTTGCCATACTATGTTGAAGTTCAAGTTTAAAAGGCTTTTGTTTTAGTAATTCATTGCCTTAAATGTTTATGCTTATTTTTTAATGTTCCGCTATATTGTTATCCTTACTGGGCATTTGAGCTCACCCCTTTTCTATGTTTTATTTTTCCCAGGAAGTGAAGAAGTAAATTATGAATGACCTGCATTGATATTATATGGGGATATGAGTGTGGATTATGAAGACATTATGTTGTTGTAGTAGTTTTTCATTTTATGATGTAATGTAAAACTTATGAATATATCTAGTGTTTCCAAGGCTACTAAACCAGTCGGTTTTTCGAGAATTGATCTTTCTTGTGATCATGCCAATGTTATGTAATAATGCACCGACTCTGGGTAACTAGGGTCGGGGCGTTACAGTTTGTATTAGAGGAAGTTTAGCACAAACCTTGGAAGCTAGATTTAGATAAACTCTGATTATAGCATGTAGACCTAAGATGAACTTTGAAGATTAGTATAGAAGAACTTCCTAGAATTTTGGTATTGTAGAGATTTTGTGAGTTTTCCGAGCAATACATCCCTGTCTGGATACGGGCAGGTAGAGGTGGCTCTGGCACAGATGTACCTAGGGGTAAAACCCGAAAACACCGCTTTGAGCTAGACTGGAACGAGAACTGGTGTACGACAACAGGCCTTGCTGCACTCTTGGTTACGACACCCCCGGGGGATATGCTTAGGATAATTTTCATTTTCTTTACAAACCATTATGAAGGGTTTATGATTATATACATCCTCAAAGGAGACATTTTTATGATTATGGATTATATCCATAAATAGTTCAATTTATGTTAAGTGTTTTATAAGTATGGGATTATGTATTTTTATTCATATACTGATCTAGTGTATGACATTGTTTAGAAATGGCGCCCAGTAGAAGGAATGAGAACTCCAGAAATGCACATGATCCAAAGAGAAGGAAGGATCATATCATTCATGGTCTTAACCTATAATTTATAAGAGAAATAGTCTCCCATGTATTATCATCATATGAAGAAATAATATCATTTGTTGATAAGATAAGTAAAGAGTTCACTGAGTCCTATGGCTTTGAATGGAAGCAAGAGAAGAAAAGGATGGAAGAGAGAAAGATGGATAAAGGGAAGAGGGAAAAGAAGAATTTTCCCATATGTGATAACTGTGGAAAGAAACACCCTAGAACTTGCCTGAAAGGAATGGGAGTTTGTTATAAGTGTGGAGGAAAAGGACACAAAGTACGTGACTGCAAGGGTAAGAAAATGGTTTCAAATGTACAATGCCTCATTTGCAAGGAGTTGGGACACTACGCGAACCTATGTCCCAGTCATCAGACTATGCCGCAAATGATGTTATTGGATAATAATCAAGTTATGATACTACCAAAGATGAAGAGGAATGATTAGAGTTCTTATGTTGATTATGTCAATTGAGTGTTGTATCAACAATATACTTGTTATAATAATTATGATGTATATAAGGATTATACTGCAGTACTATTTCATTAAGGACTTGAGATTGTGTGGAACAATGAAAAGTGACTCAATAGCAGGATAAATTTTTGGAAAATATATGGTTGAGAGAATGATAAACCATAAAATAGTTCTGATACCGAGGTAGTGATTTTCGAATAATACATGATTATTTTGGAAAAAATATATCGGATATTCTTGACTACCTTGGAACTGATTAATGATTTGTATATTCCATCATTGTTGGGGTTTAAAACATTTTTGGATTGATGAAGTATATCCAGCATTCTATATGGAATAAGGGAGAATGAATGTAATCAATAAGGAATATGGTAATTCAGGATGTTTCAGTGTATTAAAAGAATACATGATGAAGGTATTCATATGCTATTACGGGGTAAAAAGGATCTACATTATATTTACCTTCCTTATAAATGTTGTACTGTGAGTTTGGACAGAATTATTTTGGATTGTTCTAGTTTGAATTATTTTGGATTTCCATAAAAGGACAACCCGGAGGTCGGGCGGCAACCCGTCGCGTCCGCCAAGGCTGCGAGACATGAACCCGCAACCGAAGGGCGACAAGGGTGTATCACCTACCACTGGCCCACGAGATGTCCTGGATTAAATAATGTAGTTTTTTTTAAAAGATCTGGTAGATGAATTATAAATTCATTTTTTTGGAACCCTGTACAAATAGAATAAATAGAAAAAAAACTACATTCTATTATCTTTTAGAGTGAAAGATGAGTTTGTGGTAGAAATTTATTAATGGATAAAACTCTAATTATAAAGTAAGTATATCTCCTTATGATCTTAGCCAATCTCATAAATAAATTCCTCAACATTAATAAAAGGAACTTAGAACAAAAATGTTGTCCTAGATGGTACCTTAAATCATCACTAATTTATGGCTTTGGGAATTTTGGCCTTTTCATAGCCATGTTCTCTACAACTCTCCATCAGATAATTGATGGTTAGATTTCTCTTCCATATCCATATTTTCCTACATGGAACCCTAGTATGTGTTATTTTCGGTAATCTTTATACTTTCGACTCTTTATTTTAAATAGAGGCCTCATTAATTCATTTTTCGATGTGGGATTTCAACTAAGATATTTTGAAATGTAAAAAATGTGTTATCCTAATACCCTATGTTTTGTTGAACCGATGGTATTTTAAATCATCATAGATTGATGAGTTTAAGGACCTCAATTTCATACTTGTTTTTGATTGATGACCTCAATCACAACCTATAAATATTTACGTTTTTCCTCCAATTATATGTCTCTAATTGCCACCAATGTTCTCCTAATCGAGATCATAATTTGGTGGTGACCCTTTCATTTCACTTTTCATCATATTAAGACTAAATTTTAGTAACCCAATTTCCGATGTGGGTTTTCCCACAAATATATTTTCTATTTTCAACAGTTTATTTTCGAAAAACAATTTCAAATTGCGAGGACGCAATTTATTGAAGGAGGGGAGAATGTAACACCTCAAGATTTCATAGTGTGTTATTTCTTCAAAATAATTCAATAACTTGCACTACACGCAACACTGAGTTCAATCACACCATGAAATACAAAAAAAAGCCATTCAAAAGAGGTTATGAATAGTATTATCTAAATTTTAAACTTTATATAATCCTTATAATTTTAGAATCCATATTATGAGTTTCTTAGATATAATGCAAGAACAAATTCATTTTCATTATTGCACTTTTATCAACTTTTAATAGTGAACCCTTTTTTAAATACAATATTTTAAACTTTTTGACTAAATGGGGACATCAAAAAATTTAAAATGAAACATCCCAAGCTTCCACGGTACGCTTTCCTTTGAATAATACAGTAGCGTGTGTTGTACGCAACTTCAAGTTTTAACACACACCACAACCGATCAAACTAGCCGTTATGAATAGTAATACCTACTTTTTGAAATTATATATATTTTATATTTCAAAATGGACTTTATTTTTGGATTCAGAATATCTAATTTAGCCTAAGGTGAAATTTTGGTACTTTTCGGATAACTTTCATATTTTGATGAATAGTGAAAATTACTAAATTTTAATTAAAAACAACTTTTTTAATCAAAATAATTAATTGTGATAAATTATGAATTTTAGTAGTTTTAAAGTATATTTAGAATATATTTTTACTATTTAATATAATGTTGGTTATTGGACATAATTTTACAATTAAATCGAACATAAACAAGTGTCAATCTTTTGATAGTTATTATCTCTTAAAAACACGCTTTTTGTTTTGACAGCGGGAATTAATTTTAAATTAATTTCTTCCACTTCTGTGTTTTGAATTTAGGAAAATGGATTCCATATTTAGAATCAGGATTTCCAAATTATGTGAATAGGTAACTTTTATTTTTACACATTTTGAATAATTACTGCGGTAAATATTTTATTTACCATGGTTAAAGGGTAAATCCGGTAAATAAGGGTTAAAAAATAATATTATAATAATAAAAAATTACCCTAAAACGTGTCCTAACCTTATTGGTGGACACATACCCGACCATGGGCATCCTTGGGTCGATTTGGGGACCCCTTGGAGCCACTTGTATGTGGTAGGGACACATTATATTAATAAAGTTAAAATAGAAATAAAAATGGCATAAGCTTACATCTTTTAGAAGAACAATTTTTACAAAGGGTTATGCATGTTTTATTTTCAATTATAAATATTCATTAGAAAGCTGAAAAGATTTCCTAAATAATGATATTTTATTTATAATTTTTAGACATCAAATAATTTAAATTATTAATGACACAATAATGATGAAATGTTTACCTCATTAATAAATCATTTAAATAAATAAGATTATAATGATTAAAATATTATCTAAAACCTGTCCAATTCTTATTGGTCTATGTTATTAAGAATACGAGTCATCTTATATTCGACCTCAATGATTTTTGGACCATTATAAACCGAATATAATTATATTATAAAGTAATACTTTCACTCTTTCCTAAAGAGCCCCTCCCCTCCCTTATAAAAGGAGACCACTTCTACTAATTCCTCACACCTCTCAAGCCACTTGGATCATCCAAACCCTGCCCAAATAAGCTCCCCACATCCCTCTCCTCCTCCTTGAAGATTCCACTTAGGCAGAAAGAATTTCAATAAGTCATTTGGTTCCAACCAAAGTGAGTTACCAAAATTAAAGGTAACGATTTCTCTTAGATTATTTTCATTTATTTTGCTTCTCCAACCCCCAAAATCTTTTTATTTCCTTTATTTTATAACAACACCAGTATCCACAATATACTAGGATTTTGTTATAAGAAGGATTCAAACTACACATACACACAACTCCATCTAATGGATGATGAACATAATGTTTCTGTGGATGGCAAACTAACGCCTCATGAAACTATGATTGTTCAAATACATCTTACCGCCTCTCATGGTGGACATTATGATGGAACTGTAATTAAATATGATATTAATGATATATATTTTATATATAAGCTTCTGTAATTCCATTTTATTTCATACCATTATTCGTTTCATGTTGTATATACATACGATAATTTCATTTGAGGAAGTGCGGACTACCGCCCCCTTAAAATGATATGACTCGTTCATACCACACATGGAACGTATAAAGGATGGTGTTAATGAACTTAAGTAACATATATAAAATATTATATTATACTGGAATAGTAATATACCTATGTATCATTTGGATTCGATTCTTTTAAAAATAAAAATTAAATGGAAGTAGCGTTCGTGCGTACGTGCGGACTACCGTCTCCATGAACGCGATGAGATTCATTCTCCATCGTATCCATTAAAGTCTTATTCTCATTTTAGGGTTAAAAATAATGTTAATATCATTATGATTATGAATAAGATATAATCTATCCATTACATACATGTCTTACGTAACCAAATATTTAAGAAGAACGAATCGATTATTACCCGAAACGACGATAATACTAAGATATTATTAATAAAGCAATGTTAAAAGATCATATATGATATCATATTAATGTATATGATTCTTGTATAATTTAATAACAATTATTTCACCATTATACAGGAGTTTAACCTACCCCAAAAAAGGAAAAGTATATGGTAAGGGGTTTTCATCTCACTCTTTATTTCCGTGAGATTCATGCCATATTGCCACCATCACCTTTTGTGTGGTGTATGTACTGCCCATAATTATATTATTTGTGTAATACAGTCTAATTTATGTGTATTTACATATTCATTGTATGATACCTCTTTCATGGGTTGTATGTTTCATAATTTACCAAATTTGTAAGGGTTATTTCGCAATCTCTTCGTTATCAGAGGTTGTTTATACGTAATAATCTATCGGGATCTCTTTATCATCCACATCCATGTTTCTTAATAATGTATTTCAAAACATTTTTACTATTTAGAAGAATATGGGTTAAAGTCATTTATACCCTTATTTGTTTCGAAAGGAATCTTTCCGTCGTTTTCCAAAAAAGGCACTTTCAACCTTTTCGACAAATTTAAGGCAAGAATGTTTTTTTAACTTATATGGTGGGTGCGGTTATTTACCGCCGTTATAAAATCGTCAAAGCTTCCCTTACAAGATTATAAGAATAATTTCAAATTGAATGTATTATTTTATAATTATGTTACTTTTAAAATGATTTCAAAAAAAGAGATATTTCTCTAAAATAGTTTTGATTTCATCTATGTAAATATCCTTTGATGGATTTTATGTTTATTTAAAGTTGATTTATTATGATACAAAACATCCACATTTTATTGAAGGTTTTGTGATATTTTTGACTGTGGATAAGATATTCTTATTGTCACGAACCAGCCCGGGTCGACCCTGAACCGGTCACCCGAGCCGGTCCGCGGCAAGTCCCGAGGGGCGTTCCCGATCCCCTCGGGGTGGCAACAGCTGCCAGGCATTAAAAGTTTCAATCGTTGGGAACGATTTTAGCCCAAACCAAAAATCAGGATCAAAAGAACGAAAGTAAACTAAACAAATGGCAAACACTAAAGACATAAACAAAACTAAACCACGACATACCTCCACGTGACCTCGCGGGTCACCACCCAACTACAAACCAACGTCGCCCCATCACTGAGCGACTCAAGCCAGGAAAACCTGAACACAAGGAACCTGCAACTGAAGTGGTAAAAGATAGGCGTGAGCACAAAAGTACTCAGTAGGTGAGCCCAACAACAAATCCCAAAGCACTGCCAGTAAATAAAGAATCTACCTATTCCAGGTTTGAACTACAATGTATAAAAGTATGCTTTTACAATGTTTCTTTTGAAAAACTAAACACGAGCCATTACCCTTATTCCTTTTTAAAAGTTGAATTTCTTTTCATTGATTCTAAATTCGTTCTGAACGATAAAGAAGTGTTACATTTTCAGTTTTACTACACAAGAGAAAAAACGCATTTTTATTTGAGAACCATTATCGCAAAGCAACCAGTACAAGCGGTAAAGAAGAACTGAAAGTAAACAAGCAGGAAAGAAAACAAGTGCAAGTAGAAGTAAACAGGCAAGGAAAAAAAACCAAGTGCAAGTAAAAATAAACCAGAAGTTATCAGCAACAACCATGGGCACACACACACACACTCACACACTCACACACACACATACTCCCACACGCACACACTCACACCCAAGTGGTCCCCCGTATGCCGACGGAAGGCACCACGCCAGAGATGGTAGATCACTATGGGTAAATCCCCTAAGGTTTATCTAGCTCCTGTGGGACCCTAGAACCTCGTGTCTCAGTGAAACGTGGCTTAGAAGGCCACGACCCTCAGAAAACGTGTCTTAGAAGGCCACGACCCTCAGAACACGTGGCTTAGAAGGCCACGACCCTCAGATATCATATGTTTAGTTAGTGTTGCAATCGTCAATCCAGCTAAGTTAAACAGGGACGACACCCATCCGGCTCACTAGCGCACTAGTTCTAGTCCGCCCACCTAGATACCCAGGGTTTCCCCTTGTGCTCAAACAAGCTTCACATTCACATAGTATATTTCTTCCTCATATCGCAGGCCAAACAAGATATCGCACACGAAAGTCACCATTTCCACACCCAAACAATATTTCAAAACTCACGCACGTCAAAAATACCTTTCTGAAGATATAATTGTCATTACCTAATGATTTCGCAAAAACCCCTTTTTTTGGAAACACTCAAACAAGAACATAAACAACTTTCACAACCCAGAAAGCATTATTTTTAATAACACAACAAGGGAAAACATCTTTCGTCAACCAAGAACCACACGTAAAGTTTCAAAAAAGAAACAATTTCAAAGGGTCACACGACGTTTTCTCTAATCAAGGTTATAAGAAAACACCATTTTTCCATAAACAGTACATCTACAAATTTACACATGCCAAAAACATTTCAAAACCCAATTCAACATATCTTTCATTATTCTGGAAGGACCATCTAGCAACACTACTATGGAAGAACACAATTAAATCCAAGAAAACGCTTTTAATGAAACGCTAGAATTAAAGCAGATCACCAAACTATAGATAACTGATAGTAACACTTTTGAATTTACTGAAACTTAATAAAAAGTCAAGGAATAAATAAAATTCTAAATTTAAAGGCGAGTGCAAAGGGAGACCTACCTCAAGACGCAGCTCGGAACGAAACGACACGGCGCAAGACTCCCGTTGCGTAATGGTCGCACCGTACCGCGCCGTCAACCCAATCCTAAAACAATAGGCCATTAAGAAGGCTCATTAATGACAACATACTAATAATAATAATAATTATAATAATGTAATAATAACCAAAATGTAGTAATAGTAATGTCATAATAATAATAATAATTACTATTATTATGACATAATAATAATAAGAGTAACAATAATATCATAACAATAATATTAACATAATAATAAGAGTAATTATAATGACATAATACTAACAAGAACAATTAATAAATATAATAGCGCAATGATAATTATAATAATAAAAATAATAATAACATTAATATTAATAATATGATAGTAATAATAATAATAATAATAATAATAATAAGATAATTGAATAATAATAATAATTATAACAATAATGATAATAATAATAATAATATTAATATTAATGTGATAATAATTATAATAACAATAGTAACAATAATTATATAATAATAATTATAATAATAATTATAATATGATACATTAATTATAATAATGACATAATAAAATAATATTAATAATATGTTAGTAATCATAATAATAATAATAATAACAACAATATTTTTACACAATTATAATATAATAATAATGGTAATAATAATAATAATAATATAGTAATACAATAATAATGTTAATAGAATAATATTAACATAATAATAATGAAATAATTATAATATTATTAATATGATAAAAATAATAAAAGTTATATAAGATTAACTTAAAAGAATAAAATAAAAAAAATAAAAACATACTTACAGGGAAGGGGGGTCGAGTGGGGTGCAGGTCGCGCTGGAGGCGCGCAGGCGGAGGCCGGAGAGGAGGTCGGGTGAGCGGGACGGCGGAGGAGTCGGGACGGGGTGGAGGCGGCAGGGCGCGGCGACGGGAGCAGGAGGGGAGCGGGGAGCCGCGCGGGGGAGAGGGAGCAGGAGCCGAACGAGAGGGGAGGCTGGCGGCTGGGCGGGTTGCGCAGGGAAGGCCGGGCAACGGGGTGCGGGTTGCGCAGAGAAGGCCGGGACAGCGGGGGTGACAAGGCGGTGATGGCCGGGACGCCGGCGGGATGCGCCGGAGATGGAGGCGCGGCGGTTCGGTTGAGGCGACAGATCGGGAGGCCGGGCGCGGCAGCGGCGGTTGCTGGGTGCGGGGTGCGGCGACGGGGTGTGCTGGGGCTGGGCGAGTCGGGACGGCAAGCAGGGAGGCAGCCGCTGGGCGCGGCGAAGGCGAGGGTGCAGGGGGAGAGCAGGGGCGGCCGCCGGAGAGGGAGTGCGCCGGGTCGGGTGCTGCGCGCGGAAGGGAGAAACGAGAGGGAGGAGAGAGGGGGATGGGGTGGCGGCTGGGTAGGGACGGGATTAGGGTTAGGCTAAGGGTAGGTTTATATATATATATATATATATATATAATGAAAATAATAATAATAATAAAACTTATAATATTAATAATAATAAAACTTATATAATAATAATAAAACATATTATAATAATAAATAATAAATTAGTTAATTCAAATAATAATTGTTTTGATCAAATATTTAAAATAATAATTATAAAATAATTTGAAGATGTTACACACATATATATATATTTATACATATATAGATATATATATACACACACATTATTATACATATATATATAGCCATATATAAACATATATACAATAATAATAACACAAATAAAAAGTTATTAACAATAAAATACCAACATAAAAATTATAAAATTTAAAACACCGGGTGAACACACTGTCACCCGGGCTGAACGCACGGTCACCGCTGACAATACGGTGACCGCGCACCGGCGCGAAACCGCCAATGCAATTAATCTCCGAAAAATTTAAATCGGGACCAAGAAAGGAGAACAAATACGGACATCCGCGGTCGGGGTGTGACAATTCTCCCCACCACAGACACTTTCTGCCCCCAGAAAGTCACCAGGCCAAAAGTCGATCAAGATTTAAGTCCATGCCCCAACGGAACTAAAGGAACCAGTGAGAACTGAGAATCTCGGGGATGAGCGTACTCATCACAGGTCACACCCGACCAATTCAAGAGAAAACCGGGGTCCGAGATTGAGGGGAGAGCACGAAGGGGTTCTCCCCACCACAAGAACATAACTAGTGCAGAAAAGTTGACCATCTAAATAGAAAACCCTAGGAAAGGAAAAAAAGGGGGGGTCGACGCGGGAACTCCCAACCAATTCAAACCAACTCTTATAGCACGATTACTACAACACCTCCGTCGAAACCTTGAACCCATGACTAGAGTCATCAACTTCAACACCAGGGAAAACCCATAGAAAAACATTTAACCAATATCTAATTAGAGATATGTTTCACCGAAGTCCACGAAAAATAACTACATCGACAACATAACTAAAACGAGGTCAACCCACACGAGAGTCAAACACACTTTTAAGAAGGACACACGATTTAGAAACAACACATCCACATAATCCAGACTACTTGGATTATAATAGAACAAGTCTATGACAACCCCGTGGTAAAACAATGAACATACAACAACGTCAACACTTAATAGCAGAAAAACAAGTACTAAAAGATCTTGATTGTTCCACTACTAACACGGTACACAAAACCTGGACCAAGGCTTCACATCCCTGGGGACTCCTGACTGTGCGCGATCTTCACCCCGAGACTTGTGGCTGGGGCTCTGATGGCTGAAGCATCTTCTGCCTCACAGTCAGGTACTGACATTCTCCCATCACAGTTTCCTCTTCAAGCGATGCTTCTTGCAAAACTTCTCCAGATGACCCAGACAACCACAACGATGACACGTCTTCGGAGGGTTGCGACAAGACGGCTTTAAATGCCCGAAACGACCACAATGATAGCACACCATCGAACGATCTGATGAACTGGAAGCTAGGATCAAAGGGGATAACTCTTTAGGAACAGGTATCTCTGGCATATATTCCACACCAGAGGAGGAACTCTTACGAACAACTGGGGATGCTGATGTACTAACCACCCGCACACCGGAAACCAACTCAGCCAAGAAAGCTTCCTCTACCAGCTTCTCGAAACAAGGGTCTTTATCAGGGAGGACTCACTCCTTGATCTCTAGACGAAGACCCCCAGTGAAAAGAGAGACCTTCATGAGCTCATGCGACGCTACCTCTGGAGAAAAGGGAATCAGTTCCTTGAAATGGTCAACATACGTCTTCACCGTCCGTTGACCTTGTTGAATATGCACAAGCTCTCTCTTTTTCTCCAGCTTCACTTCCTCAGGTACGAACCATTGGATGAAAACAATTCTAATGACATCCCACGTCATTTCACCTTGCATTGATGATGGGGTAACCCTCTTCCATTGGTCCAGAGCTGGACCCTCAAACAACTCCATAACTGCACGAACCTTAACATTATCGGGAGTTCCCAACATTCTAAAGACACGCTCCACTTCCTCGAGCCATTTCACGGCCTCTAACGGACCCTGATCGCCATGGAGAATAGGCGGAGTCTGAGGAGGACTAAAAACTGGGCATGACATATCCGAATCCTTAGAGACCTTTCTGGGCGGCATTTTATGAGCGACATATAGAACACAAGGCCAAAACCAACATCAAACCGAAGCAACATCAATAAAAGCGCCTTCATCAAAAACAGTCAACACAAGGACCAAACAAATACAACACAACCCAAAACAAAATCTCCTCTTTAAAATTCCCTTTTCATTTTTGATTTCAAAACCACCCTTTCTCAAGATCACTTTCCAAAAACCAATCCACTATCAAACCAAAAACATTCCAAAACCATTTCCCCTTTAAAACCAATTTAGAAAACAAAGTCAAGCGTTAAATTTCAAGTACACACCCAGGTACTCCCATGACCCGTTGCACATGTCTTTATCCACTTTCCATTCATACTCGCACCAACATACACTTTGAATGCATTCTCACACATGTGCAAACGTTCATGAAGAGGAACCGAGGTTTCCACCCAAATCATTCTTAACCAATTCCAAGCAAACAACAGATTTTCAAATCAAGAGATTTCAGTTTCAAAACCCATTTTATACATTTAAAGTCCTTCAAAAGAAACCAGTCAAATTTTCAAAAACCCTTTTTCATTTCCAACTACGCACTCACACAGACCAAAACGGAAACAACATCCAAATTTGCATCAACAACTGAAGTGAGGGACTAGTAGTCACGCTCAACATGGCGACGTGGTAGTGAGCCATGTCCCAAGTCAGCGTCGACCACTAGGAGGAATTCAAACCATGTACTCGGACTCCACATGGGTCAATACTCCATGTGAAATCGCGATGTAACGTCGACTTGCCTCCATTATCATCTCTCAATCCAAGACAATCCAGAAAAGGAAAGGACACAATTCCCGAACTACCCCTGGTAACTCGAAGATCAGTGCGAGCAAGAGTTCGCGACGCTCTTCCCGTACTTACCCCTCGAGTTCCGACAGTCCTAATATCCTTCTACCGGACAACCCAAATAACAAGAACCACCTCTGATACCATTTTGTCACGAACCAGCCCGGGTCGACCCTGAACCGGTCACCCGAGCCGGTCCGCGGCAAGTCCCGAGGGGCGTTCCCGATCCCCCCGGGGTGGCAACAAGTGCCGGGCATTAAAAGTTTCAATCGTTGGGAACGATTTTAGCCCAAACCAAAAATCAGGATCAAAAGAACGAAAGTAAACTAAACAAACGGCAAACACTAAAGACATAAACAAAACTAAACAACGACATACCTCCACGTGACCTCGCGGGTCACCACCCAACTACAAACCAACGTCGCCCCATCACTGAGCGACTCAAGCCAGGAAAACCTGAACACAAGGAACCTACAACTGAAGTGGTAAAAGATAGGCGTGAGCACAAAAGTACTCAGTAGGTGAGCCCAACAACAAATCCCAAAGCACTGCTAGTAAATAAAGAATCTACCTATTCCAGGTTTGAACTACAATGTATAAAAGTATGCTTTTACAATGTTTCTTTTGAAAAACTAAACACGAGCCATTACCCTTATTCCTTTTTAAAAGTTGAATTTCTTTTCATTGATTCTAAATTCGTTCTGAACGATAAAGAAGTGTTACATTTACAGTTTTACTACACAAGAGAAAAAACACATTTTTATTTGAGAACCATTTTCGCAAAGCAACCAGTACAAGCGGTAAAGAAGAACTGAAAGTAAACAAGCAGGAAAGAAAACAAGTGCAAGTAGAAGTAAACAGGCAAGGAAAAAAAACCAAGTGCAAGTAAAAATAAACAAGAAGTTATCAGCAACAACCATGGGCACACACACACACTTACACACTCACACACACACATACTCACACACGCACACACTCACACCCAAGTGGTCCCCCGTATGCCGACGGAAGGCACCACGCCAGAGATGGTAGAGCACTATGGGTAAATCCCCTAAGGTTCATCTAGCTCGCGTGGGACCCTAGAACCTCGTGTCTCGGTGAAACGTGGCTTAGAAGGCCACGACCCTCAGAAAACGTGGCTTAGAAGGCCACGACCCTCAGAACACGTGGCTTAGAAGGCCACGACCCTCAGATATCATATGTTTAGTTAGTCTTGCAATCGTCAATCCAGCTAAGTGAAACAGGGACGACACCCATCCGGCTCACTAGCGCAGTAGTTCTAGTCCGCCCACCTAGATACCCAGGGTTTCCCCGTGTGATCAAACAAGCTTCACATTCACATAGTATATTTCTTCCTCATATCACAGGCCAAACAAGATATCGCACACGAAAGTCACCATTTCCACACCCAAACAATATTTCAAAACTCACGCACGTCAAAAATACCTTTCTGAAGATATAATTGTCATTACCTAATGATTTCGCAAAAACCCCTTTTTTTGGAAACACTCAAACAAGAACATAAACAACTTTAACAACCTAGAAAGCATTATTTTTAATAACACAACAAGGGAAAACATCTTTCGTCAACCAAGAACCACACGTAATGTTTCAAAAAAACAATTTCAAAGGGTCACGCGACGTTTTCTCTAATCAAGGTTATAAGAAAACACCATTTTTCCATAAACAGTACATCTACAAATTTACACATGCCAAAAACATTTCAAAACCCAATTCAACATGTCTTTCATTATTCAGGAAGGACCATCTAGCAACACTACTATGGAAGCACACAATTAAATCCAAGAAAACGCTTTTAATGAAACGCTAGAATTAAAGCAGATCACCAAACTATAGATAACTGATAGTAACACTTCTGAATTTACTGAAACTTAATAAAAATTCATGGAATAAATAAAATTCTAAATTTAAAGGCGAGTGCAAAGGGAGACCTACCTCAAGACGCAGCTCGGAACGAAACGACACGGCGCAAGACTCCCGTTGCTTAATGGTCGCACCGTACCGCGCCGTCAACCCAATCCTAAAACAATAGGCCGTTAAGAAGGCTCATTAATGACAACATACTAATAATAATAATAATTATAATAACGTAATAATAACCAAAATGTAGTAATAGTAATGTCATAATAATAATAATTATTATTATTATTATGACATAATAATAATAATATAATAATAAGAGTAACAATAATATCATAACAATAATATTAACATAATAATAAGAGTAATTATAATGACATAATACTAACAAGAACAATTAATAAATATAATAGCGCAATGATAATTATAATAATAACAATAATAATAACATTAATATTAATAATATGATAGTAATAATAATAATAATAATAATAATAAGATAATTGAATAATAATAATAATTATAACAATAATGATAATAATAAAAATATTATTAATATTAATGTGATAATAATTATAATAACAATAGTAACAATAATTATATAATAATAATTATAATAATAATTATAATATGATACATTAATTATAATAATGACATAATAAAATAATATTAATAATATGTTAGTAATCATAATAATAATAATAATAATAATAACAACAATATTTTTACACAATTATAATATAATAATAATGGTAATAATAATAATAATAATAATATAGTAATACAATAATAATGTTAATAGAATAATATTAACATAATAATAATGAAATAATTATAATATTATTAATATGATAAAAATAATAAAAGTTATATAAGATTAACTTAAAAGAATAAAATAAAAAAAATAAAAACATACTTTCAGGGAAGGGGGGTCGAGCGGGGTGCAGGTCGTGCTGGAGGCGCGCGAGCGGAGGCCGGAGGGGAGGCCGGGTGAGCGGGACGGCGGAGGAGTCGGGGCGGGGTGGAGGCGGCAGGGCGCGGCGACGAGAGCAGGAGGGGAGCGGGGAGCCGCTCGGGGGAGAGGGAGCAGGAGCCGGACAAGAGGGGAGGTTGGCGGCTGGGCGGGTTGCGCAGGGAATGCCGGGCAACGTGGTGCGGGTTGCGCAGAGAAGGCCGGGACAGCGGGGGTGAGATGGCGGTGATGGCCGGGACGCCGACGGGATGCGCCGGAGATGGAGGCGCGACGGTTCGGTTGAGGCGACGGATCGGGAGGCCGGGCGCGGCAGCGGCGGTTGCTGGGTGCGGGGTGCGGCGACGGGGTGTGTTGGGGCTGGGCGAGTCGGAACAGCGAGCAGGGAGGCAGCCGCTGGGCGCGGCGAAGGCGGGGGTGCAGGGGGAGAGCAGGGGCGGCCGCCGGAGAGGGAGCGCGCCGGGTCGGGTGCTCCGCGCGGAAGGGAAAAACGAGAGGGAGGAGAGAGGGGGATGGGGTGGCGGCTGGGTAGGGACGGGATTAGGGTTAGGCTAAGGGTAGGTTTATATATATATATATATAATGAAAATAATAATAATAATAAAACTTATAATATTAATAATAATAAAACTTATATAATAATAATAAAACTTATTATAATAATAAATAATAAATTAGTTAATTCAAATAATAATTGTTTTGATCAAATATTTAAAATAATAATTATAAAATAATTTGAAGATGTTACACACACATATATATATTTATACATATATAGATCTATATATATACACACATTATTATACATATATATATAGCCATATATAAACATATATACAATAATAATAACACAAATAAAAAGTTATTAACAATAAAATACCAACATAAAAATTATAAAATTTAAAACACCGGGTGAACACACTGTCACCCGGGCTGAACGCACGGTCACCGCTGACAATGCGGTGACCGCGCACCGGCGCGAAACCGCCAATGCAATTAATCTCCGAAAATTTTAAATCGGGACCAAGAAAGGAGAACAAATACGGACATCCGCGGTCGGGGTGTGACACTTATGTCACTCATGGTTTTTTTTAAAGTATTGACATTTCAGAAGTTATTTTTAATCCGAATGTTTATGTTATATTTCAACCTTTCATTCAGATGAATGTGTTAGACAAGTATGTTCTGGGTTGGGGACCGGTAAAAGTAAGCCCTCTGGTTTGGTCTCCGATTATTAGAGGAACTCCGGTTTGGTCTCCGGTTATTAGAGGAACTCCGGGTTCGTGTCCGGTTATTAGAGGCACTCCGGGTTGGTGTCCGGTTATTAGAGGCACTCCGGTTTGGGTTCCGGTTACAGTTAGCCCCTAGGTCTTGGGACGAGGCCTTGACAAAGAAATTAAAGTTCAACATATTGCATTCCAACATTATGAAAGTGGTTATTTATATTGCATGTGATTATTAGATTAGTAGAATATCCATGTGAACAAGTAAATGGCATTATTTCATTTTACTTTTGCTATACTATGTTGAAGTTCAAGTTTAAAAGGCTTTTTTTTAGTAATTCATTGCCTTAACTGTTTATGCTTATTTTTGAATGTTCCGCTATATTGTTATCCTTACTGGGCATTTGAGCTCACCCCTTTTCTATGTTTTATTTTTCCCAGGAAGTGAAGAAGTAAATTATGAATGACCTGCAGGGATATTATGTGGGGATATGAGTGTGGATTATGGAGACATTATGTTGTTGTAGTAGTTTTTCATTTTATGATGTAATGTAAAACTTATGAATATATCTAGTGTTTCCAATTCTACTAAACCAATCGGTCTTTCGAGAATTGATCTTTCTTGTGATCATGCCAATGTTATGTAATAATGCACCGACTCTGGGTAACTAGGGTCGGGGCGTTACAATAACCCATAATATGTTCATGATGTTGGTATAATAAAATAAAAATATGTTCGATTATGATAATAGAAATGGGATAGTGTTGATGAAATTGGGGATGATAAGATCACAATGCATTTTATGATATCTTGGAATGCGTTTATAGAGTTTTTGGATTTGTGGTTTGAGGAAGGAGTTAATTTTTGAAATCATGAATGTTTTAAATAAGAATTTATGGTAATTTAGGTTATTATAATCGTTTAAAAGAATAGTTAACAATTGTATTAAAATATTTTGTGTATGAAAATTATTATATCTACAATTTTTTTTGGGGAATTAAATATTAGTTGAATTTTGAATGTTAGTCGCCTACTTTTGAATGTTCTGGATTTTATCCTTTCAGATGGTTTATAATTGTAATATTTTATGATGTAGTTAATATTAAAATTTGGATGAATTTTTATAGAATAATGACTTATTATAAAAATATTTATACCTATTGTATAAAATGTTTTAAACTTTTTCTTTGATGATTAATAGAGATCATTAGAATGACTTATCATACAATTATGGATCTTATGATCCACTAGTTCTTCCAGAATTATATATTCAATTTTATATTTCTTAGATTAAGAGATGATGTTGAAACTAATCAAAGCAAAACTATAGATTGAAATTTAACATATGATATAAAATCAAGAAAATATATCTTAAAAAATTATTTATATGAAATGTTTATTAAATTATCATCATTTTTGATAATAATAATGACCATTTATAGATCTATTTTTTCATTGATTTGAGGTAATAAACATATCTTGAATATGTTCTCTATTACACTCTATTAGAATGTTAATGTTTGATATATCTTACATGTCCACATTTTCACTAGCCACATATGTTCTCCTATATTGAAACCTAGTTATGAGTTACATTTTTAACCATTATGATTTTGACATTCCTTTTTAATGTTAGTTTTAGTGTTCATTTTTTACGATGTGGGTTTCTATAATAGGTCCATTCAATAATTAAACTATCAATAATAAAAATTAATTTTAAAGTATAAATTAATTTTAAATGGGGTATAATGTAACATTTAAATATTTTGTGAAATATTTTTTTAATAAATTTAATTTTTTTTTATTTTTCTATTTTACAGAACACTGAATATAGATTATGTTATTCCAATGTATTATGTTTGGATTTAGTTACATGATCCACCATGTTTAGAATTTTATATATGAAAAACATAAATTAAATTATAGTACACTCAAAATTATGTGTAGGTTTGGTTACAAAAAATGTCGAGTTATTTAGATAACTTGTGATACATGCATAACCAAGTTTTACCAATCTACACAATACTATTCATATTATTGTTATTACTATAATATTATTATAGTAACCACTTAGTCGTTGGGAGGGAAATTGAAGAAAATATTAACTAAATTATGAAAATAATTTTTAAACATGTATAGAAAAATAAATCTGTATCTATTACTATTATTGAAATGAAAGTAATAACTATTTGAAATTAATGAAATCCTTTTCTCTGAAAAATATTTTTCTATGTACGAATACAATTTTATACAATAAAATTAATGAAAACACTAATATTGAATGATTTTAATAATATCTATATCTAAAATATTTTTTTGGTATTTTCATCCATGAGACATGAGAGGCAGAAGATAATAATAGATACATTTTTTGGAATAAAATGATGTATTTTTAAGAAGGTTATTTTTAATCCCTATAATGGTCAACCATATTTACATATAATTTTTTACAGTTTTATAAATTACATTTGAAAAAATATTTTCTTTTTTTAATTAGGGATACAGAAATTTAATTTGGATGAATATTTTGTTATTTTTCTAATAAGTTTCATGTTTTGATTAATAGTAAAAAATAGAAATTTATAATTAAAAGAGGCATTCTCATTAAAATAATTTATAGATATAAACTTTTTTATTTTTATAATAAAAATATTTATATCATCTAATCCAATTTATGTTATTTTAATCATTCCTACATTGAATTTGGATATAGATTCATTTATATTTTTGAATATTTTCACTTTAAAATCTTATTTCCCACCCTATCTACATGATTTATTTTCAGTATGTTTTTTCCATTTATGTGTTTTGACTTTTTATAAATGGATTCCATAATTGGAATAAGAAAATAAAAATATATTAAATAGGTCTCTTTTATTTTTAGTAAATATGAATTGTAAAATTAGTTGTTTTTATTACCACAGTTAAGGGTCTAAAAGGTAATTTAGGATAAAACTAATATTATAATTATTATAAAATAATAATAACACTAGAAATAGTGTTATTTTATTAAATTAATATTACTTGTATCACCTAAGGTTAAAAATTGAATTATTTAGTTGACAGTTTCAATAAATTTGTCTTATATATTATTAAAATCAACGAGAGTTACAAAATGTCACACTATTAATTTTAATAAGTATAATATTTTTAATATCGGTCTAAATAGAATATATAGTAGACTATATATATTATATAAAAAAAAGATAAAAGGGTTATGTAAATCATGGTATTTTATTTATAAATTTTAGTGAAGTAATAAGTTTAATAAATAATTAGATAATGATGATATAATAAAAATTCAATTAATGAAGCAATCAGTTAGATTATAAAAGGAATTTAAAAATAAATATAATTTGATTAATTATTATAATCCATGAGTATTATTGGTGAATATGAATTTTTTTAATAAATTAATTTTTTTAATAGCATGTTTCATTAATGTTTTTATTAAACAAAATGTTCTGATTAATGTCGAAATTGACACTGCCATTATTTTATAAAAATATTTTTTTATTAAATTATTATGAAAACATAAAAATAATAAAAAAGAAATAATGGGATAAATTATATTTTAAATTATCATAATTTTTACATTTATGGATAAATGTACACCTTAAAAGTGAAACTCTCATTGTTTTAATATTGATAAAGTTAAGAGAATAGTTAAAATTAAAATATGTCAAATAAGGGTTAATATAAAAGTGAAGATTCACTGATTTGGAATTTGTGAATTATTAAAGGTGAGGTTAATACCAAAATATTTATTTTTGAGGTTCATATCTCGATAACTTGGAGTTAACTATTGGGATAATTCTTTTTCACTCAGGATCTACTCATCTTATCTGGTCACCTGGTCCCTGAATGGATGGGTTAAATGAAGCACAACACACATGTGCTAAAGGATTTATTTTACAATCCATCATAACATAGGTTATAATACTATGGGAAGATATTACATGTGGTATTTAAATGGTTCCTTCCCCACTGCGGAATTATTCAAAGTGATCTCTTTGTGGGGAGGGAGTTTGTTTGTCTCGAGGGTTCGATAAATCCACACCTAGGGATTCCCTTTTATAGAAGGAAAATATAAGGTTTTAAATTACACCATAATATGTATAAATTCTATTTTTTATGGAATTGTCACCATATCTTATATTATATTCAATTAACAATCTATTTGGTGGTATTTGTAATGATATATAATTTATTATTGATTGGCCTTTTGAGAAATTCATAAAGATCCCCTCCCATGTCTTATTAATGGGAACACATTTTTTTTTCTACACACTGAAGAACCAATTTTTTCTGATAAAACAATATATTAATCTCCTACCAAAATATATTCCTTTATCTTAGATTTTTTAATCTTCAATAAATCCAATCAATGAACTCATTTTGTGAAAATGAAACAGAGATACCTAAAGAAGAGGTAGCATTTATCATCAAACATTTTGTTTCTATTACAAAAACACATTATATTAATTTTAATTTATGTTTATATAATAAAAATAGTATCATAAATTTAATTATATTATTTTAGATTAAGGTTTCAACCTACACTCACACACACATTCATAAAATGGGATACAGATTCGTCGTTTCGGTGTATGTTGGACTATTTCCTTGCGAACAGATGTTGTTCGTTCTTCTATTTCCTCATTTTGTTGTTGGGAATAATGTTGTAAACTATATTTTTACATGATATATATTATATTTATTATTTATTTATTCTTATAAAATTATTATAAAACATATAACTTCATTAATTCCATTTTGGGTTAATTAGATAACTTCGTTTGTGGAAGTGTGGACTAGCACCTCCTCAATGAGATGTGATTCATTCACACATTACACGAAGTCAATTAAGGGTTGGTTTAGTGATCACATATGATATATATGAAATAATAATTTCATTATAATTATATTAAATATATTCCATTTACCTTTTTTCAATAAATACAAAAATAAAGTGGAAACAAAGATCATCCATACGTACGAACTACCATCTCTTTGAACAATGCATTTAATTTTATAATTATATAGTTTATAGATTATTATAAATAAATATACATAATATAGAGAATATTATTTCATGGTTATTATTATGGATATAATTAAATCATGGTATAATTAAGATGAACACAATATAAATAAAATCAACACACCTGAAAAAACCAAGTGGATATGACTCAAAATATAACATTAAAATGGAATCTTTAAGAAACGGGTAAATTAATGTCATAATAAAATAATATATATTATTGTATATAATAATTTTTTATATTAATATATTTATAATATACTTATATTGATTATATATGATTATTGTTTGACTACAATCGGAGTGAAAACATTAGGTAAAGGTTTTTTGTCTCACTTTTATTTACATAGTACACATGCCTCATTCAATATTTGATTTTTTTGTGAGGTGTATTTACTAAACTTGAGTTTCTTTTATATTTATTACTCTAATTTTTATGGTATTTTCATATCCATATATATTTTTCATTTATGGGGAATATAATAGTATAGATTATATAGTTGTAAAGATTATTAAGACAATATCATTTTTATTCATGATTGTTTACATGTAAGTATTTTATAGAGGAATTTATCATTCATTCATATTTATATTAAAAAATTCAAAAATATTATAACTATTATTCTAGAATTTTTTCAATAATTTTTTTCCATGTGGTAATATTTACTAAAAACATCAGATAGAATCTTTTTAACAATTTCTTGAAGAGGTACTTTTTGAATTTTCATGCATAATTATGGGTGGAACGTTTTTTTTAACTTATAGGGTATGATTAAATTTTTTAAATTTCCCAATCCTTTATGGATTCTGAGTTTCCCATTATATATTAATTATTTTTAATTTTTTTCATTAACAATAGCGTGAAATTTTATGAAAAGAAAATGATTTAAATGAAGAGAGGATGTTTTCCACAAGAATTATTTTAATATGATCTCTCAAAATATTTTCCCATCTATAATAAAATTATTTACTATTACTTATTATTTTATAAGTATGTTTTCCAAGGATAATTTTCTTTTTTATTCTGATTATTGGGGTATTTTTATGATATAATATAAGTTATGAAATCCATTTATTTTCTACGGGTTATTGTATGATTGAATGACGTTTAGGAAACCCATTTAATTCAGTGGGTTCTGATATGATAATTAAATTTATTTCTTCTAGAACAAATATGTATTATATTCATTGTGTGATGGGTGAGAGATATATATACCTCCAATGCATTGGTTAAATATTTATATATCATTTTATATCATTGGTAAACATGTTAATGGTCTCCATCCACTATGGGGAAAAGGGAATTCATTATCCCTTATAAGAAAATTACTGAAACATGGGATGGTTGTATGTCCCGCCCAGTATGTGCTACAACCATGAAGTGACCTGATTAATTTTGAAAATGCACCTTGACTTATAGGTAATGATATATCATGTTTATGTTTCTTCCACAATTCCATTTCTTATTTTTGTATCATTATTATACGGTTTACTCTCTTGGATCCCATATGATTAATGTCTTTAGAACATGTAATTTATAATTCCATTATTGAAGATTATGGTCCTTGATGTGAAATGTTTTATTGTCAAATTTTATGCTCTATTTTCAATACCCTTAGGCTCATTATATACTTATAAATATTATTTTTTTTACCCTTATTGATCATATGAGCTCACCATTTATATGTGTTTTCTTTTCCCCATGTTATAAATAATGGATTTAGGTAGGGATAATAAAGAGAAAGATCATTGTGGAAAAATTTGATGATATTTCATAAGACTAGAATTTTTTATTCCATATTTCCAATGGAACTATTCTATTAGTGTCCTCCAACATGTGTTTGTGTAATGTAATGAATATTCATATAAAAAGTTGTAATATCTATCGATGAAAATCCTGATTCTTTATATTAACCAACATCAATATGAACATGGAATCACGATAATGATTCATGATCATGTCTTATATTTAAAAGGGAGACCTAGGATAAGTAATGAACTACATTGAGGGATGTGTTGGCATCCCATCATCCCATTCCAATCAAGGTTCCAACACGAATTCCCTAGTGGTGGTAAGTTTTAATGGCCAATAATATTATCAATATAGTTTCCCATTGTAATTTATCTATGTTTCATAGATAAAAATGTAGTCTTATATAAATCACATGAACAACAAGATAAATCCTACGATTTTTTTATATTGATTAGACTAATAAATTTAGAGAATAAATTTATATTTATAAATATAAATTGATACAATGGAACTAAAAATAGGAAATAAGACTACTTTAATATGGAAATTTGGATATGCTCGATCTCCAAGAATTATGACACTCATAAAAAACTCAACAAATTATAATAGAATATTAGTAATGATATATTGATTTTTAAAATTAATATATATATATATATATTATTGAGGTAAGATTGATTTTAATGGAGAAAGAATAAAATATGAGTAATTTATAGAAGATACATATCCCATGTTAATGTTTCAAATATATCAAATGAAATAAAAATATGAATGTTAGGAATATAAATATTTGTGTTATAATGAGAAATCACAAATTAAGTTGTAAAAAAATTAGTTATCTTATAAAATGAAAATATAGAAAATGTATATAATAATAAAAGTAAATATAAATTTAAAATGATATAATAAGTGGTCATATTTATTAAAAAAACATTTGATTAAATAATATATTTAGGATAAATAGAAATATTTAAAAATATTTTATTATAAATTAGGTTCATAAAATAATATTATGTTTCATTATAATGATAATATAATTATATATGACCCTAAATAGTTTTTTGATGGGTTAGAAAATTGATCATAATGAAAAAATTGATATTTTTAAATAAAAATGTTGTATTATAAAAATTAATTTTCTAATATTTAATGAATTATATTCATAATTTGGATATCATTTTTTCATTATATTAATTTAAAAAACGTATTGGGTATATTTTTTTTGTATTTTTAAAATAGTAGATTTTTTTGTAAAACGTGAAATATGAAAACATACAGTATATATCATTATAAGTCAAATATGTGAATATATATTCCATGGATTAAATTTTTATAAATTATCATGAAATAAAATTTATAAATTATATTCTATAGTTGAATGATTAAACACATTGGGATTTCTTGAACAAAATTATATACTAATCATTAAAATAACTAAAAAACTATACTCTCGTACCCTTATAAATTCCCCATAACAACCCATTTCTACTGACACATTCTCATAATTTGAGAATTTCAAATTTCTTCACAATTATATTCATAGTTCTCTTACACATGTAACAGAACTATTTTTCTAACAAAAATACCATCCCATTATTCATTAAGGTGTTTTCTAAGAGAGGACATCAAAAAATGTAATATTATCAACATATATTATCAATTATTATCATCTTCTATATTACCTTAAAATAATCCATCAAGGATGAAATGAGACAATTAGAATAATAAATAAACCAATTTTTTTGTTAGTTTGAATTAAATTTTCGACCATCCCTGCAAAATATACTAAATTAAATCATTATTTATAATCTTGGTTAGATCACTTGTCCCTTGATAAAGGAAATTCATTTCCCTCCACTACCTATATGGATTGAATAAATTCACAAATAATGGTATAAATTGAACTAAATAACATTATTTTATTTTATTTCAAAATTTCGAATTGATAAATAGGCATCACATTAAGGGAAACCAAATAATTTCATCATGTTTAGAAAACCCATCTTATGAACTAAGCGTATACCAATGACACTTGTAACAAATGAATTGTACCTATTTATGAATTATACTCAATACTAATAAAAATATAATCTATTTGAAATAAATTAAATATAAAAAATATTCTTTTAAATTAAGAATCCATTTCATAATGAGCATTCATAATGATTTACAAGTGATTCGACCTTAGAACCATGTAACAAATGACATTGGGACTATGGAAAGAAAAAATTAAAAAAATGGTTCTAACAAACATAATAGTTTAATAATAAATAAGATATACTTGAATATGGTTTTTAATTAGTTTTTAGATAAATATAATTATATTATTTCAGATGTTAATTGAATGTGTAGAGTGTATCCAGAAACGAGCTAAGGGAAATACCCAAACCACCCTATTTTCATCGAGTTATGCATTTTTCTCTCTACAATTCATTATCTATATGTATTAGGTAACATAATGATTAAAAATTATATATATATATATGTATTTATTTATTTTACATATATACACATCTGATTCTCCCTCTCTTTTATGGTGTTATTCATGCATTACATTAATCCTCAATAACTTCTTAAATCAAACCCAATTAAGAGGAAAACGTTTTTCCAAAAATCCATTTCTAAAATATTATATTAAATACATGTACCCATTTCAAATTTCATAAAATTAGAACTAATTTATGATAATTTTTTCCATTTTTTTATAGAATATTTTATAATTTTTTCTTCTTAAAAAATAATTTAACAATTCCATAAAAAATGTTTTAAAATGATCATTTATATACCTAATTACCTACCATTTTTCCTGAATTTTTATTCAAATGAACTCAATATTTGATACCCATTATTATTGATTAAAATATAAACATCCACGAAATTTAATTGCATCCACTATTTGGAATATTTATGAAATATCATTTGAATATACTTTAAGGATTTATTATGATCCCAATTAAAATCAATGGGGATTTCTTATAATATTTACATATATTTGTTCTCTTATGTTGGAAAAATATTCTTCTACATGGTAATATTGGAATTTATAGAATTTGTTTTAGGAATAGGGTGAAGTTTTTATCTATTGAGATGATATTTATGATATAAGAAGTAAACCAATTCCAAGATGGGACTGTGTCCACCATGTTATATTGTCCTAATAGCAATCCTTAACAGATGATTATATCATGTTTTGTAATGTTTTAACATTATTATGATTCCCTGATTCTATGATTCAAAATTATTTATTCCCTATATCAATTTGATTCTTCATGTAACTTTTCTATTACGATATCATGTTACGTCATTGGACTAAAATGATGTTCTACAATATCAGGCTTATTTTCATAATGAGATTTATAAGTCAACCATTTTATCAATGTATTTCGTATGTTATTCTATGTAGGCTTAGAATATAATAGTTATTTATGTTCTCAATATAGGGTTAAAATATTTCCTTTCATCTCAGTGTCCTGATGATTTTTTATATACCTTTTCATTCCATGAAACTAGTCTAATGGATCCTTGGGTTGAGTTTATTAGTCATTTATTTTAAAAATCGAGAAATAATTTGTATGTGAGGAATGAGTCACTATAGTTGGAATTAGATCATGGTTTTTTAAATTATATGGATTAAGAGAATAATACAATAGGAATAAAACAATAAAAAACATATGGATTGGAAATCATTTTGAAATTTGGGTAATGTATAGGGTTAGTGGTTTCCATGAAATGAATTCAGGTTTGGATACTAAAAGTCGATTTGGATCTTGAACATGTGTACCATGGTATAATAAAAATGAAAGGGAATATTATGTATTAACACACCCTTTACCTAGTGCATAATAAACATGCCTTGACGCATAATAAATTTGACACTCTTGGAGGATTTAATTGGGTAAATCGACATGATATTTATGAATCATTACGAAGGAATTGAATAGATTGTTGGGATAGAAAGCCTAATATTAAAATAACCAATGATAAATTATATTCAAACATAGTGGATCATACGTTAATATATAATTTTAATTTATACATTATTACCTTTATGATCATAGTCTCACTTCTATATATGCCTTTTATTTTTATGTATTCTCATTCCTAAATTTTACTTTATTTTAGATAATGGTTAGGCATTAGAAGAGTCCAACAAACAACAAATATTCTATAAAATATAATAATTTACCTATTATGATGACTAACATAATGAGAGTGGGGGTCAATAAATTCATGTCAGTAGTAGCACAATTGTTTATTGTTATACATAATAAATTAAATCATGTTGATCACCCTCTTTTCTCTAATAAAGATAATGTCATGGTTAGGACCTTTGTATTGAAAAGGACTCTAAATTTTACATCATATTATGAGAAGATATTATAATACTATATAAAACACAATTTTAATAAATCATTTGTCATAAAATTCACCAAATATGGTAATTTTATACTAGATCTTTATATCCTAGAGGGAGGATCCGATCCTTAGAGGAAACTGATTAGGAAAACAAAGTCCAAGGTGGAAATATAATATATGGATTTCCAAAATAATTATGGAAATATTTTTCAATAAATATTATCCTTAAAGACACTATATGAAAATGGAGTGTGAGTTCAATGGACTGAAGCAAAATTAAGATGACATTATTGCTGCTTATGAGGAAATGTTTAAGAAATTTCATGGTGCACCTCTAAATTTTTCATCAACACAAAAATTAATGTAGGAATCCATTAAATACATAACCAATTAATGGGGAATAGAGATTATATTACCAGGAATACCTTTTAAATAATGTATCAAAAGAATATTTTAACATTGATTTCATTTAGACTCACTAATGCTCCTACAATATTCATGGACTTAAGGAATATAATATTTTGATATTACAACAAAAAAATGACATACTATTAAAAGATGATTTATGATAGGATTTAAAATAAAGAAGGGGAATATAGATAATTTTAATACTGTTAAAACAGATTTATGAAAGGATAAGATATATGAGCTTTTATTAAATAAGAGTTTTAAAAAGATGAAGTAACATTATTAAGGTATTCTATCATCGAAAAAATGATATTTTGGAAACTTTATAATGAAAATATGGCCAAGGAATGTGCCAAACCAACATCTATGATTGATAACTATAGTTTTAATAGAATTACTAGTTATTATAAAAGATTTATGGGAGAACTCTCATAATTTTCATATCCAGTGAACATGTTAACTTGTAAGGGAGTGAAATGATTCTTGACAAATTAGAATGAAGGGATATTCAAGTAATTTAAAACAAAGAATATTGTTAAACTAGTAGTTACACTACCCTGATGTAGGGAAGTTTTTTTGGTATATAACGATGATACAAATAAGCGCTTGGGAAATGTACTCATAAAAAATGATAAAGTTTTTTCCTATGTCATAATATAATTAATGTTCCAAGAGAAGAACTATACATCACACTATCTTTAGTATATGTTTTTGATTTTATCATTGATAATTTGGTGGAATTATATCCATGGATATAAGTGTGATATATATATATATATATATAAAATACTAAACTATATATTCATGAAAAAATGATTAAAATGTCACTATGAAGAGGGTCTGAGTAGATTAGGGACTTCCATTACCATTGTAGCAAGTAATACAAAGTGTAATATTATATAAGTAGAAAGGATCATGTAACATTGTAAATGTTATTAATTTAGAATAATCCAATATTATTATAATTTTAATTCATGGATATAGAAGTCATCATGGAATGAAAAACATCTTACCTAGAACAAAAAATTGGTAATCCATCCATTGATAAAAGATAACAGATTATCAAAAGTTTTGTGAAGAAATTCCAAAGAAGGTGGAATCTATAAGAAAAATTAAATCCTATTAATTAAATGTTGACCAAGAAGGATTTTTATTATTTGGATCTGTAATAATTGTAATATCAAATCCAATGATAGGGAATGATATGTTTAATGATGCACATAGATTTTAATTTTCCATCCAACCAAGGAGAATCAAGACACATTTCAAACTAAGAGAGTACTATTACATGAACAAAATGATTTTGGAGATCACAAAAAAACATTAAAATGCCTGATATGTCAAAAAGTGATGTAATATAGGAGTTTTTTTCAAGGAATCCTTGAAAATTACCCGTACACAAATATAAATTTGATTAAATCATCATGGAATTCTTCATAGGTCATCTATAGAAATATTGAGAAAATAATTCCCTCTCATTTTTATTGAATCTTTAGAAAATACTACTCCCTTGATTTCAATTTTGGAGTTTTTATCCCTATAATTTCTTCTAAAGATATACATGATAAAAGTGGTGATGCTATATAGAACTCCAATATCAATTTTATCGATCATGATCCATGGTATAATGTGAAATTTTAGAAAATTCTCTAACATTTTATGAACCCTGAGACGAAAATTATTACAAATTACATTCTACAATCCTATGAGAATTTTTAGTGGACTAACAATAAAAAATGGAATATATTTAAGGAAATATTGATCAATATCATTAGAGGATATGATCATCATTTTTCACTGGAATAATTATCCTAAAATAATAGATTCCACTCAGGTATCAAAATAGATCTATATAAATCCTTCTATTAGAGTACATAAAGACAACCTATGTATTGGGAAGAATTTACGAATAAAAGCTTCATGGAGCTAAATTTCCATCAAATATGAAAAAGGATCAAGCACATTAAATAGAACATAAAAAGAGGTCATATTAAATAATTTATCTATATTGGAAACCGTAATAGAAATTATGAGTTTAAGGTTGCTGATAAAGTGGTCCTCTCTATGTATCAATAGAATAAAATAATTATATTTGAGAAAAAGAAAAAGGAAATTACTTGACTCATTATCCCCATTGAGATCATTGATCTAATCAGAGTTCTTTCCTACCGAATATCACTGACACCAAATCTAATACCAAAACATGACATGTTCCATTGATCAACCATAAGAAAGAACATACCAGACTAGACACATGTACGAAATCTGATGGAGGTAGAATTGTAGTATGATATCTCTTATGAGGACAAACCAGTGATGATATTAAACTATAGGGAAAATTTTATATGAAAATATAATAATCACATTTCCAAATTACTATGGTGGAACAATATGTAATATTATGCCACTTGGGAAACAGTGGAAGCCTAAAAAGAGAAGTATCCACTTCTGTTTTATTTTTTTCATGTAAAATGAAATTTCTAGTGAAAATTTATCACTAAGTAAGAATTTAATGACCCTGAATGTTATCAATACAATTTTACTTCCTAAATTTACACCTATGTCATATTTAGTAATTTTGTATTATATAAATAACATGAACCCCATGATAGAACTAAAATTATTTTACTATATTAATTTGAACATTACATTTATAAAATAAATTGATCTATATTAGTGGAATGTTTTATAATGCAAAAAAATAAAATAAGATAACTCTAATATAAACATTTGGATATTCTTGATTCTCTAGAGTGAATGCACTAACCCATAAAATTGTAGAAATAAAACATATTAATAGTAACTGAATTTTCATTTTAATGAGGAATATATATATAATTTATAGAACACATATGTAAATGAATTGTTTATTAAATATGAGGTATCTATAAACGGTAGGAATCTAAATGACCCTTAAAAATAATAATATTGGAATAGTAATGACATAAATACGAATAATATAATGAACAAAAGAAAAGTGTCTACACCTATGTAATCATAAAAGTATATTATGTTATCTTATAAAATGAAAATATAGAAAATTAATATCATGATAAAGAAAAAATAAATATTTTATATAATAACATAATTGTTTGTATTATTGTGAAAACCATATGTTTCATTTAATGTTTTCTTATTAATATAAAAACATACAAGATTTTTTATTTACATAAATGATTTTATAAAATAATATGACATTTCACATTAAATAAAATATATGTAAATTTAAACATAATTAGTTATAAAAAGGTTTAGATATTGATGATATTGTTAAAATTTATATTAATTAAATATGTAAATTTTTTTTTTGAATATTCCTTTTTTTGTATTGAAAATTATTTTCATAATATGGATATCATTTTTAAAAAACACATATCAAAACATGGTTAGGATTATGTTTTTTTATTTCTATAATATAGATAATTTCTTGGTGAATTTGGAAATATGAAAAATATGGAATTTAACATTATAAGTTAGATAAATAAATGAGTGGGTCATAATTGATTTATACATCCATTACCTCCAAATCACTTGCATAAATTACTATATATAGTCACATGATTCAACACTGTTGGTGTTCTTGAGAAAAAAATAAACTAATCATGATTATATTAAAAAACCCTCATCTCCACCCCTTAAAAATACCACCCCTCACTATCCATTCTCCTCACAGAATCAAAGAATTTGATTGTACCAAATTTCTAACCAATTATCTTCCGAATTGTATCCCCTCATACCATTATGATATTGGTATAAATAGAATACATTTACTAGGTATTTTATGGTGGTTTCAAATAGAGGATATTAAAAGGGGAAATATTCTTTACTTATTTCTTTCAATAATTATCCCATTAAACCATCTCCCTATATCATTAATCAAAAATGGTATAATAAAATAAGTATAATAATCTTAATAATTTTTTTAGTTAAGGTAATATCTTCTTTGAACCCTCCCATTAATTTATTATAAGGGGAAACATTGTTCATAATTGGGTTGGATCATCACCAATATTAACAAAAAATTTCATTTTCCACCAGTCCCATCAAGGGAGATTTAAATTCACTAATTATGGTTTAAAATGTTATATATATATATATATATTATATTTTCGTTCACATTCTAGATGGTTTTTTATTAGTAATATTAATATAATCCAAATATGTTCCTAATGTTTAGAAACCCACATTAATGAACTAAGAAATTAGAAATTACACCTATTCTCAATAAATCAAGTGTATTTAGGAATAAAATGAGATACTAACAATCATTTTTACGTCCTAAAACCAAATAAATTAATAAAATTATACTTTTTTATTTGGGTAACCATTTAATTTAGATGTCTCATAATCATCCAAAAGTGATGCAACCTTGGAACCATGTAATGAATGTCCTTGGGGCAGTGGAAATTGACATGATATTTTAATAAAATGGTTGAAAACTAATATATATATATATATAAATCAGGTATTCTTGAATGTGTTTCTAAATAATGTTGTAATTAAATTTAATTTTATTATGCATAATGTTTATTGATAGTGAATAGGTAATTTGTACACGAGGTAAGTGAACACAATGAACCACCCACTATTGTTTGGGCTATGTCTTTTTTCCTTATAACAAAATTTATTTCTATATATTTTTAAGGTAGAATAATAAAATTACCAAAAATAAACATCGACATTATTTAATAAAATAAAAATCATAAAATTCTAAATCCAATTTTTTTAATATCATGATGCTATAAAGTGAAAATATCTTTTAAATGATTATTACAATGTGTCAACTTAGGGGAAGTAACCCATTTATTAGAAATACATAGGGACATGTAATTTTCCTCATGTTAGTTACGAATAATGATATATTTCAAGAATGAAATATTATACTTCCAGTTGATCCATCTGACAGTCATCATCTAGATAAGATTAATAATACCACTTCTAATAGCTTGAACAATGATTTTGGAGTCACATTCAATCCACAAATTTTGGTAGACACATTAATATAAAAAATCAATCACATTAACAATACTTATAATTTCATAATCAAATGATGTTTTGAATCATCAGGTTCCAAAGTGGAAAACCATAGTTTCCCCATAATGATTTCTAAAAATAAAAAAATAATTAGAATGACCAAGATTACCCCTTGATTCACCATCAATATTTCATATGATACTTATATTGTTAATAACCTCCAAAAAATCCATAATAATGAGGTTGAAATGATCATGTGAAAGGATAAAATTCATGCATTCAAGAAGGTGATCTCGTATATCATTTTCAATTTTAATTGAAATTAAAAATTAATCCCCAATTCTAGTCTATAGTGTTAAAGCAGTAGCACAACCCACAAAAAGATGATCAATGCCCTCCCAATGCTGGACAATTAGATTACATCTAGAATATAGGATAATTCCAACACCCTGTAAAAAAATATTTGTGGGTAGTATGTAATACATGACAATAAATTCCATATATTTCCTATGTTGGAAAATAAATATTCTTCTAAATGCCTTATCCAATTTTTTTGTGTTACCTTTCACAACCTCTCAGTAGAAGTACATTGATGATAACCTCCCATTATAATCTATTTATCATACAATAATATCTTCTCGATTGATGAAATTAAAATTCTAAAACAATTCTTTGATATGGAAATGGATTATATCCAATGAATTAAACTGCAGTAATAAGACAACACATTTTGATCAAGAAAGGTGTTAAGAGGATTTGAGTGATGATAATCTGGATACACATCTAGTTATCAATCCAATTGTTTTAGGAAGATATTAGATTGGACAAACAGTGTAAATTTATTGAAATTGTGGATAAATAATTCATAAGGTTAGGTCCAATAGAATAATCCACATAATTTAAATTAATATTTTTTGGCATATATAAATATCATGATCCCATAAAATAAAGATACATAAACATTCCAATGATAATTCTGCACATGATGTTATCCAAAAAATATTCATTTCATTTCTATATAATTTAAATTCCAAAACCACCATGATTAATTGACTTACAGCACTAGTTCTAAGGAATAGTGGAATTTTATTATGGACAATTTTTCCACAATAGGAAATTTTATTAGTTATGGTGTTGATAAGCTTATTGAGAGAATAAGACAATTTATAAAACATAAAATTGTAATCATGTTTTATGATAATTATATCTTTGTCATGACTAAACATTACCAATATAGATAAAGACTTCCTTTCTAGGAAGCCAACTTATTTCTGAATTGGCTAAAAATTTGAAAGATATTACAAACACATGGGTTTCCCAAAAAATTAGGTGCACCAAGGCAGTTGAAAGGAAACATATCATTTATAATTATCATCTATCCAATGGAAACCAATATTCCAACCGCACTAAATTTTTTCCTAAACAAAATAATGAAATATTCTATCTAATCTCCATCGATGAGACTTTATCATAGTGAAATAAGAGAATATTTTAGGTTCTTAATATACCTTTTTCCCCTTGAGTGAAATGTATGATGTAATCAACATATAATAAATGAGTGTAGGAGGCAAGGAGTCACGTATCACTAATGGTAATGATTTTATTGTTATTTTTCATACCATATAAAAGACTTCTTTTCTAGTATTCAAAAAAAGGAGAAATAATGGGTTTGAGATGGTCACTTTCCCTGAAACCTCTAGTATAAGTAAATATCCATTAGGGGATCCATTAATAAGAATGAAAATATGTGCTAAACATAGAATAATTTTGACCTTATTGAAAAAGATTTCATCTAATCCAAAATTTATTAACACCTTTATGATGTATCCTTAGTCCAAGGTCTCAAAATCCTTTTTGAATTTAATATTGAGAGTAATATTACCACTACACTACATTTAATAAGAATATAAATCCATTCAGATGAATTAATAATATAATCATAAATAGTTATAACTTTGATAAATCGAAATTGGCTTTAGACATAATTTGATTGGAATTGATGGGGCGCCTATTGGAATGAATTTTACCATGAATTTTTTAAATAGTGTCGAAAAGATCCTATGTTCTGAACAAATGGATGTCATTCATATTATACACATTAGGGATGAGAGAAATTAATTGATCACTGATTCTATATATCAATAAAAAAACCCCTGAAAAAATTGGTAACAAGACTACAAACATCACATTTAATGATCTTAAAATATGTTTGACGGAATAAATTTTAATTCCTATCATGACCATGTGGTTTTCAAGAATACAACCCAAAACAAAATCACGTGTATCCAAATAAAGGGGAAGATCATTGATTTCTGAAAGCTCTGTATCAATAACAAGTCTGGGAATGCAACGTTCTATGAGAAAAAAAGTAATATTGTGTCCATCAAATAGAATTTTTGTTAAAAGACACAAAATGGGAATCCAAATCCCATCTCTTATCAAGAGGACCTCATTATTATTGAGAATGGATAGAGGTGTATTATTCATCATGAATCATTTTAGAGATTTGAGAAATTTCATATTTTTATCGCCTTTCATGATCCATTTAACATTAAAATATTCTCTCTAAATGCACTATTTGAGGCTTAAATGAATGTGAAATACTGTATTATGATATTTTCATTCTCAAAACAAGTTCCAAAAATACTAGATGATTTGAGTTCATGAATTCTGTAAAGCATTTTTAAAAAAACAATAATATTATCCATTATGTGTAGAATGATCTCCTGATTCAAAAAATTTAAGATATTCGTCTCCATGTTGAGCGTACAAACACATGCCAAATAATCAACCTTGTATCTTAAAGAGTTCAATTTAGCCAAGAACACTTTTTTACATTTTGGATGTAATGTATATGAATTGATTAATTTGAATGGATATTGTAGTTTAGTCTATCTGGTGATAAGATTAACCAAAATATGATGACGATATAAATTAATACAATCAAGGGTGAATCATGAAATAGAGTTAAAAACATCCAAGTTCACTCAATTAATAAAATCACTATCAAATCTATTGGAAGCCATTTTATTAAGATGCTTCCTATTTAATGATTATTTATCCCAAAATAGGATTACATAATATAGATTAATATTATCTATTCAAGATCTAATGTATCTAGTTGAAATTCACAAATTTTATAGGCCTAACCTCTCATCTAGTATGATAATAGAATAAAAATATCCATGAAGATTCAAATTAAAACTCATTATGTTTCTTGGAGTTTTAATACTGGGCCAATGGTTTATACATTCATGATAACCATTGTAAGAAGAAATGAGAGAACAAAACTGTGTCATTCCTAAACAATTATAACTTTGTGTGATCATCTACACTATATAATATATAAGAGATATTCCATAAAATCTCAAATGAGAAAAACACAAATCCATTGGATATCACTACCTGATTGATTATCAAATTCCAGTTCATATCCTAATTTGTTAATAGAAAAACTCTTATGATAATAAATTATCATGGGATTAGAAATTCCAATATTAAGAGAATTATTAGTCTGGAATAATGGTTTTATATTTTTCTATTCCTATAGATTTTTATATACCTAGTCTTATAAATCCACTACAACTCTAGATCATTTGGTTTTATTTATTTAGATTTTTGGGTAAACCTTATGTACTAATATCTGAAATACTCCTCGCTAGATATAAAATAAACACACCTATGCAATGTGAGAATACATAGCCCAGAATGTGACTCTACATTACACTATATGAAATAGTGACCCTAACTAAAATCATCAAAATTAGAACTTTTATCCAGAAATGAATAGCATATCCTTTGATAATGGTAGGATGATTTTCATTGGAATCACTATATCTAGGAATCACTAATGTTGGAAATATTTTTTATCATAATCATTAGACATGTGTTAATAGTTGTAGAAAAATATGTTTGTATAATTATATCCACTATACATGTCAAGAGATGTGATACCACCAAATCCAATAGGATTGGTTCCAAGAAAACATTTTAGATGTTTTTGAATCCCATCAATTCCCAGATGTAACTATGAAGAATACATAAAACCTAGAGGTGAGTGTCATGACTCTTATAACTAGTACGTTCTCCCATTCTATTTCCCCATAATAGGTTATTTATAGGAGTGTCATCTATTGCCATGTCCATTGAAAAAAATATGAAAGAATCATCTTGACCCAAAAAATGGTTTTGGTGGACTTGGATTCCATGATTCCATGACAATGTCCCCAATAATATAGGCCCTTCTTGGGGAACCCACCACTACTCACAACTAAATATCACTTCAGAATCCTATACAAATAGTACACACAAAAACACCATCCCCTATGATAATGTGGTAAGGGTAATCCATTTTTATCAAATCACTTGTATAACTAGGGAGTTAGAAAGGATGGATCCCCCAACCTAGCGTCACTATTAGTACATAGATAACAAGTTTGATGTAGACTAGGTTGATCCAACCTCTACTATTTATAATCTCATATATACATCATGTTAATCATTTTTAGTGAAGTATTCTACCCATTATCTAACAAAGTACAGTCTTAAAACATTCATCACATCCTATATGTTCCTGATCAATCCATAGTAAGGCCCATTTAATCAATTGGGATTGATACCCAGCCTCCATTCGTGTAACACCCCATGTTATTATTGGCATTTTTTTGGATAAATTAAATTTTCAATAATATCATGAAATGAACTATGTCAAAAAACCATTTCACAAATAATATAATTTTCATAAATTACACGAAACACCCAATTTTCATATGATAGATGTATCATTGGGTTGTTATATAATACATGCAACACCAATGTTTCAATGAAACATCATTTTATTGTTGTAGTTATTTAAATTTCATAATTATTACATTGGAACTAAAAATAGTTAATTAAATTGTAATTAATACTTTTAAAATATTGTTTATAATTGTTTTATATAAAAAAAACCTATTATAATAAAATATATGATTTTTGGTAAAATCGTTCTATGTTTAAAAATATTGTTTCTTAAATTAACCTTTTTTAATGTCCTTCTATGAAAAATAGTAAAATTTATTTTTTAAAAATATTTAGAAATTTAATTTGATATAATAAACATAATTGGTAAATTATAATTTCAAAATTATCTTCGAGAGAATTTTCTTTATTTTTCTATCAAACATCATTTTTTGGATAAATAGTGAAAATAATTTCTTTTAATTCAAAAATTCATTTTTAATGTAATGTATTTATATGGTTAATGTATATTTTTAGTTTGATTAATATTTTAGTTAGGTAATATTAATATCAGTAACTCATGTTTTGGTTATTGGAACCAATTTGACATTGAAAATGGATATAAAAAATAAAAATATTTTGATCACTTTTACTTTAAAAACCTGAATACAAGAGTAATTTTACATTAGTTTCTTCCACTTATGTTATTATAAGTTTTAATAATGGATTAAATATTTTTAATAATAATTATTTATAATTTATAATAATTTTATAATTGTTTTTGACAATTAATATTAGTGAAAGCAGTTAAAATTAATTATATTAATTATGAGAAAAATTAAGTTAACATAGTATTAAACCATAAATACAGACCCAAAAAGACATAGTAATTATAAAAAACTCATTATATTGATATTATTAGGAAATCAACAATACATTATTTAGTGTTTTTATTTTTTATATCTTTTTTCTATTAAAATGTGTGTACACCAACCTTGTTTTCCAAAATGCCTAGTGTGTCCTTTCCCCTCCATATAAAAGGATTCTACCACTATCCACATCCTCAAACCACTAAATCCTTATGTATTTCCAGAAATCTACATAAATAATCTAAAAAACTCCCTAAATTCCTCATATAATCCTTCCCTTGGGAATAATGAAACTCAAGTAATGCTTTTGGCACAAACTCAAAGGAGTTACCCAATTAAGAGGTTATCTCTCCTCTAGAGATCCTTTCCTTAATTTTCCTTCTCCACCCCCTCCAATCATATTATTCCACTATTAGAAAACTGAAAAAATTATTCTAAATTAAATATTATTTTTTATGTTATGGTTTCTACCAAAACTTACAAACACTTCTGTCAAATTGATATCGAACATATTGTTTACTTATATTGTTAACTATCGCCTCACTAAATTATGATCATTCATTTCTTCTGTACCACATATAATAGAAGAAATTATCATGGAAAAAAAATTTATATATATATCAATCAATATATTTATTATTTATTTATTATTATATATTCCTTTTATAAGAAACATATTTTTACTTTAACTATTGTGTCATTATGATACTTTTGTTTTATGGAGTTTGTACTAACACCACCTCAATGTGATGTTATTCATTCACACACTACATAAGAAGTAGTAAGGATGGGTTCAGTGAAATTATATGATATATATAATTATTATTGTACATTAATTAAATTTTATAAATATAAAATTTTATATTATTTTCATTAATTCTTTCAATATGAAAATTAAAAAGGAAACAACATTTATGTATATGTACAGCTTACTATCTCCATAAAAAAGTATTCTATTTCGTATGTATTTATGATGTTGATTATTATAACATAAAAATAAATGATATTAATCATATTTATATAATGTTTTACATTCGGTAATTGTGATATAATTATAAGGACTAATGATATAATGAATGAATACACATGCAACGAAAAGAAAATATTACCCGAAGTGAAACCTTAACAAAGGATTTTTCACAAGTGGGTAATATAAGGTGATAATAAAAATATATATATGGTAATAGGTAAAAGAAATATCCTCTATAAAATTTTTATAAAAAAATTATATTTATTATACAGAATTCTTGTACAAGTATGAATAGTGTCATATCACAAGGTAAGGGGATTTCATCTCACTTTTTTTCATGTGAGATACAAGCTATGTCAACCACTATTTTCATTTTTTGTGGTGTACATACAAACCATGAATTATTTATATGAATATTATAATTAAATTCATGGGTATTAACATATCCTTTTTATAAACATTCATAAATGGGGTTTCAATTTCCAATATTAAAAAATTAGTAAGAATGTTTTGTCTCAATTTTCCTTTTTTGAGACTCATGGTTTGTTGTGAACAATTTTTTTTAAAGGTGTATATAATTCCATTTTATATTTTATATCATGAATATAATTTTTTATGATGTTTTATTTTTCTTTTAATTTAATTTTATTACATGGAGTGTATGATCCCATGCTACAAAGTTATAAGAGTTTATTGAAACAATCTCATTACTTTTAGAGATTGTTTATGAATATGATTACATTGATGAAATATATTGATTCATCTCTCAATAATAATCACATGTTTCCTTTTCATATTTTTAATCAAGATATCGTCATGTGTTAGTAACAATTTTTATACTATATGGTACTTATGATAATGATTTATGTAAAATATGACCATCTCTATCTCTTCAGTCATGATTTTGTTATATTAAAAAACATGTGATTTTATGTCAGAAATAAGGTTCTCCAAATATCTATGAAGATATTTTTCCTGAAAAATGTATTTAAAAAAAGTCATTTTTTGAAAAGATTCATTTATAAGTTTTCTGCAACTAATCTGAGAAAATTGGACCATCTCATGAATCTATATCTATGATAAGATTTAAATCCTTGATTGATGACAACAATCTCATTGATTATAATTTCGTTAGTGCAAAATACACTTGGTATAGAAGAAATTACAATTGATTGGTTCCCTCCATGATAGTTATAGCATTGAAAATTATCCACACTGTAGATAAATTGGACAACATCTCCATAACCTCTCTCCACAAGCTGAACTCTGACCATCTCCCCATCTTGATCAATATGTCAACTGATGTTATAAAACCCTGGTTACAATTCATATTTAAAATTGTGTTGTTCTATGATGTATATTTCACCAATATCATCCAAAACATTTATTCTTCCATGTCACACAACAATGATGCCTTTTCCAATACTTTCAAATTAAATCATCTCAAACAGATTCTAAAAAGATGGTGTAGGTCCAAATACAGTAACATTATAAAAGAAATCAGACTTCTTGAGGAAGTTCTAAATTCTCATCAAAACACTAATATTATCTCTATCCTCAAAACTAATCCTACTCAAGAAACAATCCTTATGATTAAACTTAACTCTTTTCTCACTTTTAATGAAAATATGATGAAACAAGCATTTAAAGTCAAATAGTTATTAGATGGTGAAAAAAATACTATGTTCTATAACCCACTTCAATGAACCTGTATGTCTTGAAGGCCATTAAAATTTAAAAAATACGGGGGCAAGATTCTTGAAAATGGAGATGACATTGCTCACCACATAGTCTCCAGATATGAATCCCTCTTCAATGGTCCTGATATTAACAAATAAATTCCTCCTGAGGTCATTCTGATGGTGATCACTGATGAGGACAACAATTTCATTATCCTCACTCCATTAGATCATGAAATCCAATAAACATATTTAGATTGAATCTTGATACTGCTTCAGGTCTAGATGGATTCAATAATGGCTTCTTCCAACATTATTTGTATGTGATTCCTGTTGATATTTGTAATCGTGTAATATCCTTTTTTTTTAAATGGTGTTCTTCCTCAATACATTAATTCATAGTATCCAACATTAACCCCAAGAGTGGATAATGATTTTGAGATTCACCTATTTAGACCCATTTCTATCATTAAAACCCATTAAAAATCATCTCAAAGATCACTACAAAAAGACCTTCATCAATCATAGGAAAAGTTGTCTCCTAAAACTAATTTTGTATTATTAAGGGATTTTCATTCCAGACTGTATCGTTATTGCCTCTAAATGTGTAAATAACATGAATAAATAGAATAGAGGAGAAAATATTGCTATTAATATTGACATTATAAATTCATATGAAGATATGGACTGTAACATTATCTTCAAGGTTCTTCAAAGAGTTGGTTTTTGTGCCACATTATCACTAAAATCAGAACTCTTTTCAAATTAGCATATATATTCATTCTAATCAATGGAACTCCCGAGTAATATTCTAAATGCACCAAAGGTGTCATGAAAGGGGGACTTCACTCTTCCATTAACTTCTTGATATTGGAAGACTATTATAGTTTCTTGATTACCCATTTCATGGACAAGAATAAGCTAAATCCCATCCATGTTTCCCGGAACATGAATGCTCCCACCCACCTATTTTATGTTGAGGATATCATCCTTTTAATTTATGTGATAAAAACATCATAATCTCCAATCAACACACTGTCACTATGAAGATGTTTCTAGTCAAACCATTAATTATAACAAATCATGTATCTTTTTTTGAAAGAATTTTTTATCTAGCAAAAAATGTAACATCATCAATAACCTTGGTTTGAAATAAGGTACTATCCCTTTCACATATCCAGGGGTTCCAATTTTTTGGGGCAGACAGAAGTCTAGAAATTTTGTGACTATAGTTTTCAAACCAGATCCCTTATTGGAATGATAATTTTCTCTCTATGGAAGGTAGGACTTGCCTTGCCAAATCCACTATTGTCTCCAAGATGGAATAATGTATGATGGTTTATACATGGCATGTTGGTCTTATCAAAAATTGAACAATACTCTAAATATCTTCCTATGTATTGGTAGAACTCTAGAAAGAAACTGTGTGATTTTACCCTTGTCAACTTGTTGCAAACCTATTAAAATAAGTGGTATCAATATAAAAAATGTAAAGTACTTTAATGAATCCCTTCAAGATCGTCTCACTGGGAACCTTCTACAAAATACTCAGAGAGATATTAATTTCCTCAAAAATATATTTCTTGATATTACAAAGAAAGAAAAATTGAATTTCATTAACTTCTCCATTGGACTATCCATCAAAAAATTCGTATCCAATATTAGGAATAATTCTAGATGGATGGCCTCAATAAATTCCTCCTTGAAATTCTAGTTAGATAATTAGACTAGCATGACATTAATTTCTAGGATATCTCTTGATCAATCCCTTTAGAAGATCAAAATCTCTATCAGGGAAATTCTAATATCTCAACATGATCAACTCCCAGATACTATTATGAATTTTCTTGATAACTACTTTTTTAGTAACACTACTGTTTTTTAATTTGGGAGCCTGTTCACAATGGTAAGATTAATTCAAAAAATTTCTATATTCATTATTTTATTATCTCTGAGAGAGATTACAGTTAAATAAAACATTTTAACAACACTTGGATAAAACCATCAATATTCAATCTTATATAGAGTCTTTCTCAGAACCAAGTCCCAATAGTGACTTTCCTTCAATCATTTGAAATATAGCTCTACTCTATGTCAAAATTCTATAATCAACATAGAGAATATGATAACCATATATTTATTTCTTATTATACTTATTATACTATTTGGAACTATATTTGTAAATTTTTTTATTACATATGCTTTATTCATGACTCCGTAAAAACACAAAATATGAAATGTGAAGAATTAGAAGGATCACAAAAAAAACATTTTCCAAACAATAGTTGATGATATCCATCTTATTATCTGGATTGATCATAATGCTATTATTCCTAAAAATTACTCACCAAATCAAAATATGGGTCGAATAAAGATCCATATTTCCATATATTATGGTTCTTCGATGCTAATGCGTCATTGTCACAACAATGTGCATGACTTTGGAATATTATAATGTTTATGGATTAAAGGCGATTTCTATCAACCTTGTCGTACTCTAGAAATTTTCTAGAGACCTCCTCTTCGTAGATGGATAAAAATTAATAATGATAGTGCCTCTAATGAAAATCCAGGTCCCGTGGGATGTGTTACTATCTTCAAAAATCACCTAAGTCAGATATTTGGATGATTCATGGGTAGTTGTGGCATTTCCACCTCTCCTAAATCTATGAGGATGCGTTTAATACATGTTATTGCCTTCAACAAGAACCATAGATGGAATAATCTCTGGATAAAATGTGACTCGATGACTATCGTGCAAGAAAATTGTAAGGGAATAACTCATATTGCTTGGCCAGTTACTACTTCTAGGATAGATTTTACCTGTTCGCTTAATGATCTTAACAATATCGTCACACATGTTTATTGAGAAGCAAACATGATGGCATATGGCCTCTCCAACATGAGATTAAATCAAGAAACTTCCTGGTTGAAAGACCTCCTTGATAATCTTATTCCCTTACATGAAAAATATTGTAAAATTATCCCATATTTTAGACTCATGTAAACACTTTTTTAATAATAATTGTGTTTGGTAGCTTTATTACAGGGTGCCATATTTTTTAAAAAGAGTTATAACTATGAAAAGTAAATCCATCACACATTTTATTGCAGATATAATGGGACGAAGATATCTGAAAACACTAATGGGGAAAATGTAACACAGATTGTTCTTATAATGATTCAGTGCTACATGTTTAAGGAGAAAGGGAATTATGATAACCACTTCTCATCCCCATGGTATTGTTATGAGGATTGACTCAATAACCTATTAAGAGAAGGCACAAGGGGAAATCTTATGTAATCTCTATTTTTAAAGGGGGGTTTGATCAGGACATGATGAAAGGAACACACTCCATTTATTATAGAAAAGCTAATGTCATATTTAATCTTGGATCCACCAAAAAATTAATATCTATTGAATTTGAGAAAGGTGTTAAGAATCCTACAAAAGCAATTATGTGTAATTAGAAGTTAAAACACCTATTGTAATGAAAATAGCATCTCATGATTGTGACACCTCTCTAGTTTATGTTTTCAGGAATGTGCTTCTTGTAAATCTTGTCATTCTTCCTTTATTTTAATTTGATATCATCTTAGGTATAGATTATATTTCTCTGCATAAATCCCACATCAATTTTTCTTGGAAGGGATGTTACTTTTTATATTAAAAACCCTCCTCTGATCATCCATTACAGTGATGATAGGCATGAACATCCTGTGGATATTAAATATAGTGTATCTGTCTTAATTCCTATTTTAAAGGGTTTTTTATCTCAAATGGTTGGGGAGAAGATTGGCATCAATGATATACCAATTGTTTGGGATATGAAGGATTCTTTACTTGAATATTTTCCAATTACTCCACAAAAAAGAAGAGCAGAGGTATCAATAGGACTCATACATGGTTCTACACCAATTTCAGAGACTCCTTATTGAATAGACTAGGTTGAGCTATAAGATTTGAAGAAGAAACTCCATGAATACTTTTATAGTGGATTCATTTGGACATGTTTTTTTCATTAGGGTGGATAGGTTATTTTATTGAATAATAATGAAGTATTAATGAAAATATAAATTGTTTATTAGGAGTTGAATAAGATCACAATCAAGAGTAAGTATCTTATTCCCCATATTGATGACTTGTTTGATCAACTACACATAAAAAAATAATTTTCCCCTATTAAATTTCTTTCTCGATATCATCAATTGAGTCCAAAGAAAGGAGGTATAACCAAGATGACATTTATTAGGGAATATTAACTATGGATATATTGTGATACCATTTGTTTGGAATAATACCCCATCTAACATCATGGATTTAATGAATAGAGTATTTATAGATTACCTTGATCAGTTTTTGGTATTATTTATAGATGAAATTATTTTCTATAAAAAAGTGTAAGTAAGTGGATGAATATCTGTTGAGAATTGTATTGATGACCCAAATAAAGAACAATCTATTTTTAAAATTTTAAAATTTTGTTTTTTTTTTCAGAAAAAAGGGTTTTTTTGGGTAAAATAATTTCAAGAGATATTATAGAAGTAGATCTATCAAAGATGAAGGCTATTAAATCCTTTTCTAGTCCAACCATGTTGACTAAGATCCAAAACATTTTGGGTTTAACTGGAAATTATTAAGGGTTTCTAGAACATTTCTCACAAGAATCTATTCCACTTTCCTTGTTAACATGAAAGGGTGTCAAGTTCCTCAGGACATATGTATGTGTGGAAAATTTCATGGAAATAAAGTGAATGTTGGTCAGCAAACCTGTTCTTACAGTACCTTGTACTAGAGAAGGGTATTTAATCTATAGTGATTCATCAAAGAAAGGACGAGGATGTATTATTATGCAAAATAACATGGTTATTTCTTAAGCCTCCTGGTAGATGATGTTTCATGAGAAAAATTACCCATATCATTATTTAGAGTAATGAGTGAAATTTTTTTCATTAGTGATATAGAGGCATTATTCTTGTGAAAAAAAAATTCATATATAAACTGATAATAAATGTCTAAAATATTTATCTACATAGAAGGAGTTTAACATTCATCATAGAAGATGGTTATATTTGATAATGGATTATGACTACTCAATACATTACCACCCTGGGAATGCAAAAAAGTTGACTAATTCTTTGATTCGGAATGATCATGTTAGCTTATAAATTATTATGATCATAAAAGATCCAATATTTCTTGATTTTAAAGTGACAAATCTATATATCATGACAGAATAGAAGAATTCTTATATTTCTAAAATGAAGGATCAAACCTATATCAATGTAATAGATATGGCAGTGTAGAAGTAAGATAATGAAATGAAAAAGATTGTAAAACATTTTATGGATTTTAACCATGATCATGATTGAATGATATGGGTTTGGAACCATGTATGTGTTCTTTCCAAACTAGATTTAATGAAGAAGAAATTATAAGAAGGTCATATACCTTCATTTTCTATTCATTATATAAGTAAGAAGATGTATTGGTACATGAAATAATACTTTTAGTGGGATGACATAAAGTGAGACATCTCGGCGTTTTTATCTCTGTGTATTGTTTTCCAATAAGTTAAGGTAGAAAAAAATGTATAAAGTAATATTTCATTAATTACACATACCAATATTTAAATGGTAGAACATCAATATAGATTTATTCATTGGACTACCCAAAACCTATAAAGGGATTAATTTATATTTGAAGGGTATCCGATCACATTACTAATACAGTAGACATCATTATTATTAGATAAGTTTTCTATTTAGATCGGATTTCTAGGAAATACATTAATGAAGTGGTAATTTTGGATGGAGTACCACATTATATTGCACCATATCGGGGTTCAAGGTTTACCCCAATGTTTTAGTAAAGTCTTCAATAAGCAAATGATAAGAAAATTAGTTGATCACAACATATCATCCACATATAGATGGATAGTTTAAAATAAAATTCATACCCTAAATGATATATTGACATCTTGATCGATAGATTTATAAGGTGGTTGGGATCAACACCTTCCTATAGTTGAGTATCCTTAGAATAACATATTTCACTTATGAATTTAGAGGGATCCATATGAATCCCTCTATGGGATGAAATGAATAGATCTAACATGCTACGATGAGGATGAAAAATAATGCTTTTAATGTATGAGATCAATGAAGAAATGGTCGAGAAAGTTAAAACCATTCATCAGTGTAACATCCCAGTTCTGGAAGCCACCCAGAGGTGCCCCGTACCAGGTTGGTCACATGGCCTCAAGTGCATTTCCACAAACGCCAGAGGCTGCTGACTAGCAGCGAGGGCCTTGGGTGTGATAGTGGGAAACTATGCCCTCGTTAGTAGAGTACACAACAGAAATAAATAAAGATGAAATAATAGAAGCAGTAAATAACCAATAGTAGTAAACATCAGAAGACTAAATCAACAATCTGGAGCACATATGTATATATGAAATGATGCATGTTACATATCTAGGAAAATATCCAAACAAGTCACAATGTTGGAAAACACCATAGTACCAAAATAATTACAAAAGAAAGTAAACAGCTCCTCAGCATTGCAAGACAAACCTTAGCCCCATGCCCTCATACTCCAAGAAATCAAGTACCAGAAGTTGAAGGGTTCTTACCCTTGTCTATACCTGCAATAAAAAAGTCTACTTGGGCCCAAAAGCATGGCCCAAACAGGGTGTGAGACTGAATCCCAGTAGGAAACCACCAGAAGATATGTGACTAACAGTCAGTGAGTATATGGTAGGTAATAGTACAAAAAGAAGTAAACAGTAGTAGCAAAAACATGCAGAATCAGTAAGCAGTAAACAGGATGATGCACAACAGTAATCAATCTAATGAACAACAACAAGCAGCAGTAAGCAAACAGCTAACCACAACAGAAAACCCTCTGGGAAGTACTCGCAGCCATCCCCTCTGGTCCTAACCAAGAAGTACCACAACCCTTTGGGCAGTTCACTCATCCTAACACCTCTGGTTTGGTCGTACGAATTTAGAAGACTCTATTTTGAAGCCCACTCAATCAATTATCCTTGTAGTCTAGGGAAGTTAGAAACTCTCTGGGGAAGATCATGTGGTCTAACCATCTTGGCCCCAAAATCAAGAAACTCTCTAAGGAAGATCACTTGGTTAATTCCTCTTATAGTATCAGTTATACCACAGACTCTGTGAGTAATCTCACTCTGTCATTTCCTCCTCTAGAATGGGAAGGTTTTAAAAGAGATTCATACAGGTAAAGACTCTCTGAGGAAGATCACTCAGTCTAACCTCCTATAGTCTATAATATCCAAGGCACTCTTGGAAGCTCACTCTGTCTATCTCCTATAGCCTATAATGTTAAAAGGCACTCTCGGAATCTCACCCGGTCTATCCCATGTAGCCTATAATGGCAACGACTCTTTGGGAAGTTCACTCGGTATATCCCTTATTGTCTATAGCACCTGGTTCTCACATCCCCATGCCAGTCAGTGCGTAATAATGCTATAAGGCCAAAGTACACCTATAGAGATACATGGATAACCAAATTACACCTATAGAGATACTTGGATAAACAGTCTATAGCAAACAAGTATGTTATAATCATTACTCCATCCTACGGTCACTAGGCATGGAAGCAGGCAAAACAACCAAGGCTAACAAAGACCCAAAGGTTGTAAACAGAGCAAATAATGGGAAAAACATCCAAGCACAACAACTATCCAAAATCATGATCAATTAACTCTATACAAGCATGCTAGGAAGGATGGAATAACCACAAGATCAAAATGGTAAACACGCAATACCCCATTCACGGGTATTGGTGGAATTTGCACATAAAACTAAAAGAAATCAAAAGGTAAGGAAAATACCACCTACCTGAATGCTATAATATCAATATAATTGATCCACAATGATTGATTCTCCTTAAAATATCAAAAATATGAGAAAATTTCCAAAATGTTCAACCGACGATAACATGAGAAAGAAGAGGAATTGGATAACAAGACTCTAGGAGAACAAAGGACTCACTGCTGTGGTTCCAACGCAATCTAAGTCGATCGAATCGGAGAATGGATAGAGGCTTAGAGGCTCAGAGAAGATAGATGGTCGTATAGCTTCTCTCAGTAAAACGAGACCAAGAAGAAGATGTTTCTGACGATTAGGTGTGACCCCGGCCAGTTTAATGAAAAAAATGAAAATACATAGCTTGTACTTCTTGAGTACACGACATGTACTATATTTTTTCAGTACTCCGCTATAAGTAGCCTCCAATTAATCCCTACACACCGTTTGTGTGGCTCAGACATGGCCTGCACATGGCCTGGTGCGACAAGGGAGTACACGGCGTGTACTCAGAAAGTACATGGTTTCTACTTAAAAAATTTCCAGAAATTCCTCTATTTCTCAAAAACAGCAGGAAAAGGAAAAAAATACCTGAGAACGAAGATCCAGGTTCTTAAAAACTTCCCCTCTTAAAGAAATTCATCCCTGAATTTCCCTAGGGAGGCGTAGAAGAAGAAACCCCAAATAGCTCCAGCCACTGCGATCATACCTCGGCATCCCTCTCCCAAGTATCGTCCTGTACTTGCCCATGCTTCCATAGCACCCGTACCATAGGAACAGACTAGCCTCGGAGAACCTTAATAATGTGATCGAAAATCCAGAAAGGATGCTCCTCAAATGATGAATCTACTTCGTCCCCAACCTCCTCAGGTTGGAAGACATGAGACAGGTCTGAAAAGTTATGCTGGAGCTGAGAAACATGGAAGACATTGTGCATAGACCAGTTTTTTTGATGTAGCTGCAACCAATAAGAAACTAGCTTAACTCTCTCCAACACATCAAATGGCCCAACGTACCGCGATGAAAGAATACCCTATCTATGAATCCTCTTGTGTCCCAACCACGGTGCGACACGTAGGATGACCTGATCCCTGACCATGAACTCCAGAGGTCATTTCCACTGATCAGCATATGACTTCTACCGAGACTGTATTGTATCCATCCTCTTCCGAATCAACTCTATCTGCTCAGCGTTCTCCTGAACAAGACGAGGTCCCAGAGAAGATTCCTCTCCTACCTTCAGCCAACATATGGGTGATCGGCATGGCCTACCATACAAAGCCTTGTAAGGTTCCATCTGAATAGTCACCTAAAAATTATTGTCGGATGCCAACTCACCAAGAAGAATATGCTTCTACAAAGAGCCTACAAGTTCTAGAATTCAAGGTCGGAGTATATCCTCAAGCACCTGGATCATGCACTCAGACTGGCCATCAGTCTGTGGATGGTATGCTGTACTCAAAAGTACCTGTGTACCCAAATCCTTCTTGAAGTCCCTACTAGAACCGAGAAGTAATGCGTGCATCCCTATCGGAAATAATGAAGTGCATAACTCCATGTAGACGTACAATCTCTCAGATGTATAATCGTACCAACTCATCAACATTGAAGGTCTCCTTAATCAGTAAGAAGTGAGAATCCTTCATAAGCCTATCGACAACAACCCAAACAACATCACTCCCTCGGGGTGACGCTGGAAACCCTGTCACGAAGTCCATCGCGATGTCATTCCACTTCCACTCAGGAATGTGTAACATTTGTAAAAGTCCAGGTGGTCTCTGATGATTTTCATTCACCTACTGACAAGTATAACATCTCATGAGAAAACTAGCAATATATCTCTTCATACCTGGCCACTAATACTGGCGATGAAAATCCTAATAGATCTTGTTGACGCCAGAATGAACTACCCAAAATGAGGAATGAAAATCCGGCTTCAGCTCCTCACGTATGTTCGTTGGAACCCATAAGCATCCCTGGAAACGCAAGATCTCATCATCTCCTATTGTCCATCCAGGAAGAGGGTCCTCTCCTCACACACTCTCCCGTAGGACTAAGCCTTCTGAGTCTAATAGCTGTCTCATCTGTAATCGATCAAGAAGTGTAGAGGTAACAGCTACAGAAGAAAGGATATTCTATCCCTGTCTGTCATGAACCTCCATGTTCATCTCAAAGAACAGAGCCATAAGCTGCCACTCATTGCTGGCCTCCTAAACTACCTGAATCTGAGTTCTCCTGCTTAGCGCATCAGCAACTGTGTTTCCCTTTCCTGACATATAGGCGAGCTAAAATTCGAAGGACTGAAGATACTCGACCCACCAACGCTGCCTCAGATTCAGATCACACCTAGTGAAGATGTATTTGAGACTCTTTTGGTTGGTGAAAACAACAATGTGCTCTCCTAGAAGGTAATGTCTCCAACAGCGTAAGGCATGAACAACATCTGCCAACTCCAGATCGTGCTTCGAATAATTCTTCTCATGTGGACTCAACTGCCGAGACCTGTACATGACAACTCCATCTCCCTGCATAAGCACGATTCCTAGTCTGATACCTAAAGTATCATTGTAAATAGTATAGCTCTTTCTTAGCTCTGGTGAGACTAGTATCGGTTCTGATTTCAACCTCCCCTTCAGCTCCTGAATGGCTGACTCACAAGAATCTGACCATAAGAACTTCACCCCCTTCTTGGTCATACCTGTCAATGGTGTTGCTTGTCATAAGAAGCCCCAAATGAAGCAATTGTATTATCCAGTCAACCCTAGGAAACTCTTCCCCTCAAAGAAGTTATTTGGCTGCTCCTAGGAAACTACAGCTCTCACTTTCCCTGGGTCCATTGAAACTCCCTTCTCTGAGATGACATGGACCAAGAGTGAATCTGATCCATCCAAAAGTGGCACTTCGAGAGTTTAGAATAATGCTAATTCTCTCTCAGTGTACACAAAACGATCTCAAGATGGGTAGAATGGTCATGTCGAGTGTGAGAGTACACCAAGATATCATCCACGAGGACCATGACAAAGGAATCCATGTAAGAATGGAACACTCAGTTCATCAGTGCCATGAAAACTACTGGCACATTCGTGAGAACGAACGACATAACCATATACTCGTATATACCATACCTGCTCTTGAAGGCTGTAAGAGGTATATCTGATTGACTAATGTGCAACTGATGATAACCGGATCTCAATTCAATATTCGAGAACACTCTGGCTCCTCAAATATGATCGAAGAGATCATTGATCCTCAGCAAGGGATATCGGTTCTTGACCGTCAACTGGTTCAACTTTCGATAATCCACGCAAAGCCTAAGGGTACCGTAAGACTTCTTTGCAAAAAGGATATGAGAACCCCAAGGAGAAGTACTGGGTCGGATGAAACCCTTTGCCTGCAACTCCTCCAACTGCTTATTGAGCTCCTGAAACTCAGGTGTATCCATCCTATAAGGAGTAATGGAAAATAGTGCCGCTCCAATCATGAGCTCAATCATGATTTCTACCTCTCTCTCCAAAGGAGAACATGAAAAGTCCTCCAGAAATACATCCCTGAAATGATCCACCACTAGAGGAAAGTCAAAATGTGAAGTCCCCTGGTCATCTAGATAAAGGCTATCAATCTGGGCTATAATTCTTCCTATCCCATGATGCTCTGGTCCAGCTCTACCCGCATGGACATCCCACTCGCCTCTATGAAGGAATGATCCTCCCATTGGTGATAAAAAACTCAACCTGCTGTGATAGAAATCAATGGCTTCCTAGAAGGGAAACAACCAGTCCATCCCGAGAATCATGTCATATCCCTTAGTCTCTAGAACATAGTGGTCCCATAAGAAAATACACCCTACAACCTCAATAGGGAACACTATGCACTGACGTTTGGTAGATTTCCTCGTTCCCAAGGGCATGTCAAGAGTCAACAAGTCAGCAGACAAAAATATGCATAGCCAAAGGCTCTCCACAATAGTAATAAAGATAAAACTATGCTAAGAACCATTATTAAAAAGAGCTAAAGATAAAACTGAGGCTACTAAGATCGTACCTCAAACTGTAGAAGGCCTGGGATCCTGCTCTTGATAGGTTTGCTCCAAGGTGAAAGACTTGTCTGAACCATGGCCTTGAGCCCCTACCTAACCACTCTGAGCGGATCCACTCTGCTATTGTTGTAACACCTCGAGCTTCCACGATACGCTTCTCTTTTAATAATGCAATAGCTTGCATTGTACGCAAGTTTGAGATTCTAACACACCGCGACTAATCAAAATATCCATTACGAATAGTAATACACACTTTTTAAAATTATATAAATTTTATATTTCAAAATGGACTTCATTTTTGAATTCAGAATGTCGAAATTAGCCTATGTTTATTTTTTTGTAATTTTCTGAGAACTTCGAAATTTTTATGAATAGTGAAAAATACTTAAAACAACTTTTTTAATCAAAATAATTTATAGTGATAAGTTATACTATTGAGTGGTTTTAAAGTATAATTAGAATATATTTTTACCATTTTATCCAATGGTGTTTATTATAATTAATTTCACTTTGAAATTGGACATAAACAATTGTCAATCTTTTGATATATATTGTTCCTTAAAAACACGCTATTTGTTGTGACAGCGGGAATTAATTATAAAATTAATTAATGCAACTTATATGTTCGGAATTTCATAAAATAGACTTCATTTTTGAATTCGTAATTTCAATTATATCTTAGGGTGAAATTTTGGCATTGGTCTGAAAAACTTCAATTTTTGATGAATAGTGAAACCACTAAGTGGTAGTTAAATAACAGATTTTTCGTTTAAATGAAATATCACCACTTCTGTGATTTGATTTTCAAAAATACGACATACATGGTTGTAATTAGGAAGTAAAATATGGTTCAATGGGATTAAAATAATTTTTTGGTGAATAGTAACTTTTATGTTTAATTAATCGCGATTAAAGGTAATTAGTGAAATTTAAGGTAAAAATAGTATTATAAAAATATGGAATGACCTTTACACTTGTCCAACCACTATTGGATGTGTCATGGACGACCAATAAAATCCATGGGTCAACATGGGGACCCCATGGAGCCACTTTGGTAGGAAAAGGACATAAATAACTGTTTATTTAATGTTAAAATAAAAAGGTCACAAACAAGAGTTGTTTTACTAAAACATTTTTTAAATGGGGTTATAAAAGTAATATTTTTGACTATAAATATTAATTATAAAGATAAAAATATTTCCTACAACATTATAATTTTTTTATAATTTTTATACATTAAATAAATTAAATTAATTATGACACCAAAATGATTCCGCGATTACCTCATTAATTAACGATTTAAATAAAATGAAAAGATGATGTAAAATCCAAGGCGTACACTTGTCAAAAACCTATTGGATGAGTGGATTTAGAACCCTTATCACCATATCCTAGAATTATATACATGTGGGATCTTTAGAATCCGAAACACATTATATAATAATGTAACATTTCATTACTTTCCAAAAGTACCCCTCCTCTCCACTTATAAAAGGCCCCCACCACTACCACCTTACTCACACTTTAAAATTCTTTTGTCTCGGCCAACCTCTTCCCAAATACTCTCCCAACTTCCCTCCATTACTCCTAGAAGCCTCACATTGGGCAGAATTCTTCCCATGGAAGCCTTTGGCTCAAATCAAATGAGTTACCCGATTTTAAGGTAATGTATTATCTTATGTTATTTTGTTTTATTTTGCTTATCCAACCCCCTAAACTCTTTTTATTCATTTCTTTTGTAACAAAACCAGTATCCTAAATATACTAGTATGTTTTTATAAGAATTATTCTAGCTACATTTACACAAACCTACATCTAATGGTTAAAGAACATACTGTTTCTGTGGATGGTGAATTTCTGCCTCACGAAACGATGATTGTTCAACACTAATATAACACCTTAAAAGGTTGGCATTAAGATGTCACTATATTTATATATTATATATAATATGTTTATGTTTTACTTAAGCTTTTGTATTTTTCATTTATGGCATACCTTTATGATTTCCATTATGGGTAAACGTGATATTTTCATTTTAGGAAGTGCGGACTACCGCACCCTCAAAGTGATTTGAATCATTAATGCCATATGTGGGATGTATAAAGGATGGAGTAAATGATATTATATATGATATTATACTGGAATTATAATATACTTTTATATCATTATGATTTAATTAAATACGAAATAAAAATGAAAGTAGCGTTCATGCGTACGTACGACTTACCGTCTCCATGAACGGTGCATTTCATTTCTTACCTCTAAATGTTACGTAATATTATGAATGAATGTATATACTGGATATATATGATATATATGATATCTACATCATGAATATAATTCTGTATATAATGTATATTTCACCACATGAACAACTTGTAATTATAAGAAGTTTATTTTTGACTCAAGTACCAATGATCGACAAAACGGCCGTTATTAACTTAAATAATTACATAATGTTCATAACATGGTAATAAGTGATATAAAAGGAATAAAAAACTTGAAAATGGTAATTAAGCAATTATAAATTAACTCTAGTTAATTATTTAGGAGGTTAAAGAACGGTCGAGTCAAGACAGGACGCAAGGTAAGGGAACTTCTTAACCCAATTTCCATTCTTTGGGTTAATCTCCTACGTTCAAATTATGTCATGATAGTATTATGTCCTATCTTTTATTTTTACTTTCATTATGTGTAATTATAGTGAATACACATAATAGATCTATTTTATTTAAAAAATTATCTTTTTAAGGGACTTCGTCTCAATCACCATTCCTTGAGGCATATTTTGGTTTATACACAAATTTCTTTTATACGGTGTATAAACCCCTTTGACTTTTACATTCATTCAAAAGGAATATTTTTTGAAGTATTTTAATAAACGACAAAAAGGAATGTTTTACTTGTCATACGTATGCGGAGACAATGACTTCTCCGTCACCGTTACCATTATTTGAGTTTCGGCTTCCCCTACAATCCATAACCTTTTTTTAATGAAAAATAAAAACCAAGTTTTAACTTTCATTTATTTTGGTATCAAAAATGGTTTTGATAATGTTTTAATATATCAATGTGTTGATATCTTGTGATTGAAATGTGGAAATGTTATGTTTCCTTTATGCATGTTTTATGTGATACAATTCTGTTATGGTTTATGATATGTTTAAACCTGTTCATATGAGGAATGCATTGGACTTAATAAGTGACGGGTGGAGCCCGCTATAGCTCCTCGATGCATCGGTAGGTCTCATGAGACAAACTAGTGTCTTGGCACGAGGCCTTGACAAAATCTTATTTGTGGTCTTGGCATGAGGCCTTGGCTATGTGGTTATGATAGTCTCGCATTATGCATTCCATAATTATGAAAGTGGTTATTGATAATTTATTTGATTTTTCGACTAGTAGAATATACATGTGAGTAAGTAAATGGTATTATTTCATTTTACTTTTGCCATATTATGCTAAAGTAAAAGTTGAAAAGGCTTTTGTTTTAGTTATACATTTCCTTAAATGTTAGTGTTTATTTATGAAAGCTTCCGCTATTTTGTTATCCTTACTGGGCATCTGAGATCACCCCTTTCAATGTTTTAATATTTTCCCGGATGTGAAGAAGTATTTTATGAATGACCTGTAGGGATAGTCAGAAGAGGATATGAGTGTGGAAAATGGAGACTATGTTATTGTAGTTTTTCACTTTGTGATGTAATGTAACATTTATGAATGTATCTACTGTTTCCAAGACTACTAAACTAATCGATCTTTCGAGACTTGATTGTTTGTGATCATGCCAATGTTACGAAGTAATGCACCGACTTTGGGTAGCTGGGGTCGGGGCGTTATAGTTGGTATCAGAGGTAGTTTAGTACTATACTTGGAAGCTAGATTTAGATAAACACTGATTAGAGGACATAGCCCAATGATAGACTTTGAGGATTATTATAGAAGAACTTTTTAGAATTTTATTGTTCTAGAGATTTTGTGAGTTTTCCGAGCAATACATCTCTGTCTGGATACGAGCAGGTAGAGGCGGCTCTGGCACAGATGTACCTAGGGGTAAAACCCGAAAACACCGCTTTGAGCTCGACTCGAACGAGAACTGGTGCACGAAAATAGGCCTTGCTATACTCTTGGTTACGACACTCCTGAGAGATATGCTTAGGATAATTCACGTTTTCTTTAAAAACCACTATGAAGGGTTATGAGTATATACTTTCTCAAGGAAAATATTTTTATGATTATGGATTATATCCATAAGCCATTCAATTTACATTAATTATATTAAAAGTTTGTAATTATTCATTGCAATTCATAAACTAACCTAGTTTATGCCATTGTATAGAAATGGTGCCCAGTGGAAAGAATGTGAACTCCAGCAATACGTATGATCCAAAGCGTAAGAAGGATCTTATCTTTCACGGTATTAAGCCAACATTTAGAAGGGAAATTATCTCCCATGTGTTCTCAACATATGAAGAAATAGTATCATGTGTTAATAAGAAAAGTAAAGAATTTTCTGAGTCTTATGGCTTTGAAGGGAAGAAAGAGAAGAAAAGGATGGAAGATAGAATGATGAAAAAAGGGACGTGGGAAAAGAAGAATTTTCAAATATGTGATAACTGTGGGAAGAAAAACCTTGGAACTTTAGTGAAGGGAATGGGAGTTTGTTATAAGTGTGGAGAAAAAGGAAACCAAGTGCGTGAATGCAAGGGTAAGAAAAAGGTTTCAAATGTACAATGCTTCATCTTCAAGGAGTGGGGACACTATGCAAACCAATGTCCAAATCATCAGAGTGTTCCCCAAATGATGTTATTTGATAATAATCATGTTATGATACTACCACAGATGAGGAGGAATGATTAGAGTTCTTATATTGTTATTAAATAATTTTGAAATTTGAGTGTTGTATCAATGATGTACTGGTTATAATAATTATGGAGTATATAAGGATTGTACTGCAGTACTATTTCATCAAGGACTTGAGATTGTGTGGAACCAAGAAAAGTGACTCCACATTAGGTTAATTTTTTTGGAAAATATATGGTTGAGAGAAAGATAAACCGTAATATGGTTTTGATACCGAGATAGTGTTTTTTGAATAAGACATGATTGATTTGGATAAATTATATTGGATATTCTTAACTTCCATGAAACTGATTGATTATTTGTATACATTTTTGGACAGAAGGAGTATATCTAGTATTCTATAAGGAATAAGGGTTTATGGTAATTCATGATGTTGCAGTGTTTTAAAAGAATACATGATGAAGGTGTTCACATGTTGTTACACGGAAAAAAGGGGATTTTCATTATGTTTACCTTCCTTATAAAATTTGGACTGTGAGTTGGACAGAAGTATTTTGGATAACTATAAAGGTTGGAATGGATTAAGTTAAAACTTAGATAGTATTGTTTAAGGTTAAAACATTTCTGAATATTATTTTTTCAATATTATAATATTTTTTGAAAAAGGACAACCTTCAGGTTGGGCGATAACCCGTCGCTTCGGACAAAGCTGCAGGAATCGAACCCACAACCATATTGCGACAGGCCTTTATGACCTACCACTAGCCTACATGAAGTCCCAGGTTATTACAAAATAGTTTTCGTAATCTAAATGGTATGTGTTAATATTTTTAACCTTGTACGGTTAGGATAAATATTTTATTTTTGAGTTCTATTATCTTTTTGAGTGAAAGATGAGTTTGTGGTAGAAATTAGTTGAAGGTTGAAACTCTACTTGTCAAGCATAAATTTATATATATATATATACCTATATCTTATTCTATGAATAAATTAATTATTAAACTTTATTAAAGGGATATAAAAAATGTGTTATCCTAATACCTTATGTCTTATTGAACTGATGATATTTTAAATAAACATAGATTGAAGGCTTTGAGGCCCTCAATTTGACACTTGTTTATGACTGATGACCTCAATCACTCCCTACAAATATTTACGTTTTTCCTCCAATTATATGTCTCTAATTTCCACCAATGTTCTCCTAATTGAGATCATAATTGGGTGGTGACTTTTTCATTTCCCTTTCCCTCTTATTAAGGCTAAATTTTATTAACCTTATTTCCGATGTGGGTTTTCCACAAAGGTATTTTCTATTTTCAACCTTTATTTTCAAAGAAATATTTCTAATTGCGAGGACACAATTTATTGAAGGAGGGTAGAATGTAACACCCCGAGCTTCCACGATACGCTTCTCTTTCAATAATGCAATAGCCTGCATTGTACGCAAGTTTGAGATTCTAACACACCGCGACTAATCAAAATATCCATTATGAATAGTAATACACAATTTTTGAAATTATATATATTTTATATTTCAAAATGGACTTCATTTTTGGATTCAGAATGTCGAAATTAGCCTATGTTGAATTTTTTGTAATTTTCTGAGAACTTCGAAATTTTTATGAATAGTGAAAAATACATAAAACAACTTTTTTAATCAAAATAATTTATATTGATAAGTTATACTATTGAGTGGTTTTAAAGTATAATTAGAATATATTTTTTCCATTTTATCCAATTTTGTTCATTAGAATTAATTTCACATTGAAATTGGACATAAAGAATTGTCAATCTTTTGATATATATTGTTCCTTAAAAACACGCTATTTGTTGTGACAGCGGGAAATAATTATAAAATTAATTAATGCAACTTATATGTTTGGAATTTCATAAAATAGATATCATTTTCGAATTTGGAATCTTAATTATAGCTTAGGGTGAAATTTTGGCATTGTTCTGAAAAACTTCAATTTTTGATGAATAGTGAAACCACTAAGTGGTAGTTAAATAACTGATTTATTGTTTAACTGAAATATCACCACTTCTGTGATTTGATTTTAAAAAATACTACATACATGGTTGTCATTAGGAATTAAAATTTTGTTCAATGGGATTAGAATAATTTTTTGGCGAATAGTAACTTTTAAGTTCAATTAATCGCGATTAAAGGTAATTAGTGAAATTTAAGGTAAAAATAGTATTATAAAAATATGGAATGACCTTTACACTTGTCCAACCACTATTTGATGTGTCATGGCCGACCAAAAAAATCCATGGGTCAACTTGGGGACCCCATGGAGCCACTTCGGTAGGAAAAGGACATAAATAACTTTTTATTTAATGTTAAAATAAAAAGGTCACAAACAAGAGTTGTTTTACTAAAAACAATTTTAAAAGGGGTTATACAAGTCATATTTTTGACTATAAATATTAATTACAAATGTAAAAAGATTATCTACATCATGATAATTTTTTAATAATTTTTAGACATTAAATAAATTAAATTAATTTTGACACCATGATGATGTCGCGATTACCTCATTAATTAATGATTTAAATAAAATAAAAAGATAATGTAAAATCCAAGGCTTACACTTGTAAAAAACCTATTGGATGAGTATATTTAGAACCCTTATCACCTTATTCTCGAATTATATAAGTGTGAGACCTTTAAAATACGAAACTCATTATATAATAAAGTATCATTTCATTACTTTCCAAAAGTGCCCCTCATCTCAACTTATAAAAAGACCCCACCACTACCACCTTACTCACACTTTCAAAGCATTTTGGCTCGGCCAACCTCTGCCAAAATACTCTCCCAACTTCCCTACCTTACTTCTAGAAGCCTCACTTTGGGCAGAATTCTTCCCAAGGAAGCCTTTGGCTCAAATCAAAAGAGTTATCCGATTTTAAGGTAATGTCTTCTCTTAGGTTATTTTGTTTTATTTTGATTATCCAACCCCCTAAAATCTTTTTATTAATTTATTTTGTAAAAATACCAGTATCCTCAATTTACTAGGATGTTTTTATAACAAGAATTCGAGCTACACTTACACACACCTACATCTAGTGGTTAAAAAACATACTGTTTCTGTGGATGGTGAATTTCTGCCTCACGAAACGATGATTGTTCAACACTCATATAACACCTTCAAAGGTGGCCATTAAGATGTAAATATATTTATATATTATATATAATATGTTTATGTTTTACATAAGCTTCTGTATTTTTCATTTATGGCATACCTTTATGATTTCCATTATGGGTACACGCGATATTTTCATTTTAGGAAGTGCGGACTCCCGCCCCTCAAAGTGATTTGAATCGTTAATGCCATATGTGGGATGTATAAAAGATAGATTAAATGATATAATATATGATATTATACTGGAATTATAATATACCTTTTATCAATGTGATTTAATTAAATATGAAATAGAAATGAAAGTAGCGTTCATGCGTACGTACGGCTTACCATCTCCATGAACAGTGCATTTCATTTCTTACCTCTAAATGTTACGTAATATTATGAATGAATGTATATACTAGATATATATGATATATATGATATCTACATCATGAATATAATTCTGGATAGAATGTATATTTCACCACATGAACAACTTGTAATTATAAGAAGTATATTTTTGACTCAAGTACCAAATATCGACAAAATGACCATTATTAACTTAAATAATTACATAATGTCATAACATGGTAATAAGTGATATAAAAGGAATAAAAAACTTGAAAATGGTTCTTAAGAAATTATAAGTTAACTCTAGTTTATTATTCAGGAGGTTAAAGAACGGTCGAGTCAAGACAGGACGCAAGGTAAGGGAACTTCTTAACCCAATTTCCATTCTTTGGGTTAACCTCCTACTTTCAAATTATGTCATGATATTATTATGTCCTATCTTGAATTTTTACTTTCTTTATGTGTACTTATAGTGAATACACATAATAGATCTATTTTATTTAAAAAATTATCTTTTTAAGGGACTTCGTCTCAATCACCATTCATTGAGGCATATTTTTGTTTATACACAAATTTATTTTATACGGTGTATAAACCCCTTTGACGTTTACATTTATTCAAAAGGAATCTTTTTTGAAGTGTTTTATTAAATGACAAAAAGGAATGTTTTTCTTTTCGTACGTATGCGGCGACAATGACTTCTCCGCCGCTGTGACCATTATTTGAGTTTCGGCTTCCCCTACAAGCCATAACCTTTTTTTAATGAAAAATAAAAACCAAGTTTTAACATTCATTTATTTTGGTATCAAAAATGGTTTTGATAATGTTTTAATATATCAATTTGTTGATATCTTGTGATTGAAATGTGGAAATTTTATGTTTCCTTTTTGCATGTTTTATGTGATTCAATTATTTTATGGTTTATGATATGTTTAAACATGTTCATATGAGGAATGCATTGGACTTAACAAGGGACGGGTGGATCCCGCTATTGCTCCTCGATGCATCGGTATGTCTCATGAGATAAACTAGTGTCTTGGCACGAGATTTTGACAAAATTTTATTTGTGGTCTTGGCACGAGGCCTTGGCTACGTGGTTATGATATTCTGGGATTATGCATTCCATCATTATGAAAGTGGTTATTGATATTTCATGTGATTATTCGACTTGTAGAATATCAATGTGAGTAAGTAAATGGAATTATTTCATTTTACTTTGTCTATATTATGCTAAAGTTCAAGTTTAAAAGGCTTTTTTTTAGTTATACATTGCCTTAAATGTTAATGTTTATTTATGAAAGCTTCCGCTATTTTGTTATCCTTACTGAGCATCTGAGCTCTCCCCTTTCAATGTTTTAATATTTTCCAGGATGTGAAGAAGTATTTTATGAATGACCTGCAGGGATAATCAGAAGAGGATATGAGTGTGGAAAATGGAGACTATGTTATTGTAGTTTTTCACTTTGTGATGTAATGTAACATTTATGAATGTATCTAGTGTTTCCATGACTACTAAACTAATTGGTCTTTCGAAAATTGATCTTTTGTGATCATGACAATGTTACGAAGTAATGCACCGACTCTGGGTAGCTGGGGTCGGGGCGTTACAATTGTGGTTGACCAGGTGATTGACCACCATGGCCGCGACCTCCACCTCAGCCCAAATAGCTGGATGAACTCTAGTTCCTGGACTGGTGAGAAACTGGCGATGCTTCTCTAGAATGCAGAGTGATAGAAGAACCCCTTCCACTAGCAGAAGGTGAAAAGATCTGACAAAACCGCTATAGATGGACCATCTTGTCGCAAGTTCAGTACTCCATTAGATCTCTCTGGCACTGAGGCCAACTATGCCCACTCCTACCACACTAGGATCATACAACCTGGCTACCAGAAGATACATCCCACGAACCTTGATCTCCTCGAGAAGACTCTCTACAATGCTTCCTTCTATCTGTAGGAGGAATACCGTCTCTGGATGTCGAACCGCCCGGGCTCACTACATTAGAATCCCTCATATTGTTCTTAGTGATAAGTGCCTGGTTGATGATAGAGGATATCGATGTCAACCTGAAGATATTCACCTGGGAATAGATCTCCTTCCTAAGACTGTACTCTAACTTCCTAGTAAGGAACAACTCATCACCTGCTTGAATTAGTGTGAAAAGTTTCAGTTCAGTAATGCGAGATGAGTACTCCATAACAGAAAGACTACCGAGATGCAGACTCATAAACTCCCAGGCTCGATTGGCCCTCAGGGTCTTCAGATAGAATTAGTCATAAAAGGAATTAAGAAACTCGTTCCAAGACATACCATGCAGGAGCCCTGACTGTGAGATCAACTCCCACCAACTCTTGGAAGTGTCTCGGAGCATATATGTGGCCATCATTACCCTCTTCTCTGGGGGTATCATGAGATTCTCAAAGATATTTAGCGTGGCCTCTAACCACGACTCAAAAGCATGGGGTCCTTTATGCAATGGGAATGTAGGAGGATGATGCTGTAGAAAGACCCACATCAATTCAGCCATCAATGGGGAAGGAGGCGGTGCTCCTTGAAAAGTCTGCATCAACCTCAGGAAGTCCTCCCTAAACTGCGTATCCGCTCCCGCAGCGGGTATAACTGCTGGCGCCAAGGTTGGGATAGTAGAAGGATCTATAGGAGGATCCTGATCGGCCTTATCTGGTGTCTGATCACCATCTAGCAACTGACGTACAACCGAAGGATGTCTCAGAGGCATAGCTTTAAAAGATAAAAGGCACACCTTGGACCAGGATTATCAAAGACTGAGAACACAAGATTACAAAACTGGAATAGGAGAAGGAAGCATTCTTGTTTTACAAAACACGACTACACGGCATGTATAAAAACTACAAGGCGTGTTCTCTTAAGCCATTCACATGGGCTTATATTCCTGCCACATTGCTCGTGTAATAACCCAAACTACACAGCGTGTTGTCCCCACACACGGCGTGTTCTAGAACATTACTCCCCTGCCCGAGTCTCCTTACATGGCTAACACACACGGTCCACTTAAATTTAGACTACACGACGTGTTCCCCATTGACACGGTGTGTACTGATGAAGGTTTCAGCAACCCGTGTTGTAAGTTACACGGACGACTACAAGGATGACCCTTACACGGCGTGTTTCGAACAAAAAACGGCATGTATAGAAGGAAATTACACAAACCCGTGTTGTTCGTGACACAGCCAGGTACCTGGAAAAAAACTACATGCCATTTTCCTACAAAACATAGATTGTTCTACTTGAGCTTCCCCGGACCGTGTTGTTAGTGACATGACCAGGTACACGACTCACTACTACACAATGTGTACCTACCGTACATAGTGTGTTCCTGAAGATATTTCCAAAACCTGTGTTTCTGCTCACACGGTCAGTGACAGAGTTTAAAACTACACGGTGTGTATATATAAAGTACACGCCTTGTATTCTAGGTTTTTCCAGCTAGTATCTTAGAAACTGCACCGAAGTCTAGAAAACAGAGAAACAAGGCATGACGGTGCAAAATTCTGATCCGTGAGGCCCCATACTCCCCGTGAATCAAATCTTGGCATCCAATACAGTCATAAATAAGGAAGAACATGTCAATGATCCACCAATTTTTGATTCAAGTGGTCTCATAACACCTGAAGAACCAAAATATGGAATTCAACTAAGAAAGTACAATACAAAAAGTCCTCTAACAAACAAAAGGGATTCTATCAAGCATCTATCACAAAAACATGCATAATCTACACAAACTCTATCACAACAAAATGAAATCGCTAATGCACCCTAGATGGCATGGCAAGAATGAATGGCATGTGATTTTTAACAGGTGCCTATATGATGCATGAGATGTCATACACTCATCTCATTGGGTTGCGATAGAAATAGACCCATAAAAGAAACAATAATAACAACACAAGTCATGTGAATCACTCTAGGTGAAATCATATCAACCGTAAATCTCAAAACCAAAAAAACACATTAAATGAGGTAGTAGGGATTTTCCCTATACACTGGTTAGCTACTCCCAGGAACAACTTATTACCATGTGCTGAATCCGTCCTATCCCTGGCTAAAGGATCCGAACAGTAAATCAAGAGAAAAGGACTCCTCTGATTCTACTTTGTAATGTCCCAGTTCCGAAATCCACCCATAGGAACCCCATACCTGTTTGGTCACATGGCCTCAAGCGCATTTCCCCAAACACTAGAGGATGTCGACTATCAGTGAGGTCCTTGGGTGTGATAGTGGGGATACTATGCCCTCATTAGCATAGTACACAGTAGAAGTAAATAAACATGCAATAGCGGAAGCAGTAAATAACCAACAGTATAAAATAGAAGAAGAATAAATCAAAAAACTGAAGCACATATGTATATATGAAATGATGTGTGATACATATCTAGGAAAACAGCCAAACATGTCACAATGCTGAAAAACCCCACACTACCAAAACAAGTACAAAATAAAGTAAACATCTCCTCAGCATCGCAAGCCAAAGCATGCTCCCACACCCTCCTTCTCCAAGATATCATGTACTAGAAGTTGAAGGGTTCTTCCCTTGTCTATACATGCAACAACTAAGTCTTCTTGGGCCCAAAAGAATGGCCCAAACAAGGTGTGAGACTAAATCCCAGTAGGCAACCACCTGAAGATCTGTGCCTAACAGTGAGTGAGTACACTACGGGAAAAATGAGCAATTGCGATGGGTTATTTGCGACGGGAATAAATCCCGTCGCAAATAGTCATGTTAAAAACTTATTTGCGACGGGGGTATTTCCCCGTCGCAAATAAGGAGGCTTTTGCGACGGGATTGCTTTCCCCGTCGCAAATAGTTTTCCCGCGATGCGCGCCAAATCGCGGGAAACTTATTTGCGACGGGGGAATATTCCCGTCGCAAATAACCGGCGGCGGTAAAAGGTAGTTGCGACGGGAATATTCCCCCGTCGCAAATACTATGTCGGCGGGGGTTATTTGCGACGGGTCCCGTCGCAAATAACTATTTACCGGTTGACCGTAATAAATGTTGGCTAAGGTATTTGCGACGGGAATCCCGTCGCAAATGGGCCCGTCGCAAATAATCTAACCTATAAATACCCCCATCCGTTTTTTTCATTTCATTCTCATTCCTTATCTTCTCCTTCTCTCAAAATTATATTTCTAGAATTGAGTTTTTCTTCAGTTTAATTTTTTTCTCCGGAGCTGATATTAATGTTTTGAAGAACGATCAGAACAGATCAATTTTCACGGTATTTATCGTCATTTTAATTTTTTATTTATTTTTAATTTTTTATTTATTTTTACTTTTTTATTAGTTTCAATTATTATTAATTAGTTGTAATTTAATTATGTTTACATTGTTTTATTACTTAATAAATTTAAATTATTAGTATTGTTTATAGTTAATGGTAATTTGGAATAATTAGTAATAATTTTTAGTAATTAAGAATAAATATTAATAATTAGTAATAAATACCAATAATTAGGAATAAGAACATTATTACATTATTAGTTTATTTTATTATTAATATTAAAATAATATAATTTTTTATATATATACAATTCTTTTTTGATCTGTGTGTTTGCTGTCTTCACATGTATTATTTGTATGTGGAGATAGAAAACGCACAGATCAAAAAAGAATTGTATATAAATTAGAAAATTATATTATTTTAATATTAATAATAAAATATATTAATAATGTTATTATTTGTAATTATTGGTAATTATTTCTAATTATTGATAATTATTCATTTAATTACTAATAATTAGGAACAATTATCAATAATTATCAATAATTAAGAATAATTAGTAATAATTAGTAATAATTACCAATAATTAGTATTAATTACCTATAATTAGTATTAATTACCAATAATTAGTATTAATTACCAATAATTAGTAATAATTAGGAATAATTAACAATAATTAGTAATAATTAACAATAATTAACAATAATTAGTAATAATTACCTATAATTAGTATTAATTACCAATAATTAGTATTAATTAACAATAATTAGTAATAATTAGGAATAATTAACAATAATTAGTAATAATTAGTAATAATTAGGAATAATTAGTATTAAATAGGAATAATTAGTAATAATTACCAATAATTAGTATTAATTATCAATAATTAGTATTAATTATCAATAATTAGTATTAATTACCAATAATTAGTATTAATTACCAATAATTAGTATTAATTACCAATAATTAGTATTAATTATTAATAATTACCAATAATTATCACTATTTAGTAATAATTAACAATAATTGCCAATAATTACCAATAATTAGTAATAATTACCAATAATTATCAATAATTACTAATAATTAGCAATAATTAATAATAATTAGCAATAATTAGTAATAATTAGTAATAATTACTAATAATTAGCAATAATTAGTAATAATTAGAAATAATTAGTAATAATTAGAAATAATTAGTAATAATTAGAAATAATTAGTAATAATTAGTAATAATTAACAATAATGAGTAATAATTAACAATAATTAGTAATAATTAGGAATAATTAGGAATAATTAGAATTAATTAGGAATAATTATGATTAATTAGGAATAATTAGTATTAATTAGGAATAATTAGTAATAATTACCAATAATTAGTAATAATGATTATTAATTACCAATAATTAGTATTAATTACCAATAATTAGTATTAATTACCAATAATTAGTATTAATTACAAATAATTAGTATTAATTACCAATAATTAGTATTAATTACCAATAATTAGTATTAATTACCAATAATTAGTATTAATTACCAATAATTAGTATTAATTACCAATAATTAGTATTAATTACCAATAATTAGTATTAATTACCAATAATTAGTATTAATTACCAATAATTAGTATTAATTACCAATAATTAGTATTAATTACCAATGTTTAGTAATAATTACCAATGTTTAGTAATAATTAACAATAATTGCCAATAATTAACAATAATTAGTAATAATTACCAATAATTATCAATAATTACTAATAATTATCAATAATTACTAATAATTATCATTAATTAATAATAATTAGCAATAATTAATAATAATTAGCAATAATTAATAATAATTAGCAATAATTACTAATAATTTGAAATAATTACTAATAATTAGCAATAATTAGTAATAATTAGAAATAATTAGTAATAATTAGAAATAATTAGTAATAATTAGAAATAATTAGTAATAATTAGCAATAATTAGTAATAATAAACAATAATTAGTAATAATTAGGAATAATTAGGAATAATTAGTATTAATTAGGAATAATTAGTAATAATTACCAATAATTAGTAATAATGATTATTAATTACCAATAATTAGTATTAATTACCAATAATTAGTATTAATTACCAATAATTAGTATTAATTACCAATAATTATTATTAATTACCAATAATTAGTATTAATTACCAATAATTAGTATTAATTATCAATAATTAGTATTAATTACCAATAATTAGTATTAATTATCAATAATTAGTATTAATTACCAATAATTAGTATTAATTATTAATAATTACCAATAATTATCACTATTTAGTAATAATTAACAATAATTGCCAATAATTACCAATCATTAGTAATAATTACCAATAATTATCAATAATTACTAATAATTATCAATAATTAATAATAATTAGCAATAATTAGTAATAATTAGTAATAATTACTAATAATTAGCAATAATGAGTAATAATTAGAAAAAATTAGTAATAATTATAAATAATTAGTAATAATTAGAAATAATTAGTAATAATTAGTAATAATTAACAATAATTAGTAATAATTAACAATAATTAGTAATAATTAGGAATAATTAAGAATAATTAGTATTAATTAGGAATAAAGAGTAATAATTACCAATAATCACCAATAATTACCAATTATCACCAATAATTACCAATAATCACCAATAATTACCAATAATCACCAATAATTACCAATAATCACCAATAATTACCAATAATGACCAATATTTTCCAATATTTTCCAATAATTACCAATAATTACCAATATTTTCTAATAATTACCAATATTTACCAATAATTACTAATATTTACCTATAATTAGGAATAACTACCAAAAATTAAGAATAACTACCAATAATTTGGAATAATTACCAATAATTTGGAATAATTACCAATAATTTGGAATAATTACCAATAATTTGGAATAATTACCAATAATTTGAAATACTTACCAATAATTTGGAATAATTACCTTATTACATTATTTGTATATTTTATTATTAATATTAAAATAATATAATTTTCTATATTATATACAATTCACTTTTCATCTGTGTGTTTTCTATCTCCACATGTAATATTCGCATTCTTTTTCAAAATTATCAACCTACTCGCCAATGAAGAGGTGAAAGTGAATGCGAATATTACATGTGGAGACAAAATGTTAAACACACAGATGAAAGGAGAATTTTATATAATATAAAAAATTATGTTATTTTAATATTAATAATAAAATATACTAATAATGTAATAATGTTATTATTATATAATTAATGTTTATGAAAAAATTATATTAGTATTATTAAAATAATAAAAAATCAATATAATATTAAAATTATCAATATTTGTAACATGTTTTGCTTTATTCTCAATATATTCAATCTTTACTTGAGTGTTTTTTCTAAAAAATTATTCAAGACCAGTAATGCTTTTATATTTTATAGAGAAATATGGAACAACGAGGTTGTCAACAATCATTATTAGGTGACCGCATATGGATAAATCAACGTAGAAATCCAAACGGTTCTGGTTTAAATCCAGTATATGTTGAGGGTGTGGAGACTTTTTTATCATTTGCGGAATCAAATTCAGAATTTGTTTCAGAAGGAAAAATAAAATGCCCTTGCAGAAAATGTGCATTGAGAACGTTTGACACGTTTGACAAAGTGGGGGAACATCTCTTGCATTTTGGGTTTCAAGCAGATTATGTTTTTTGGTATCAACACGGTGAACGCAGTTCCAGAGCAGGTGATACCAACTTGATTCCGAATCCATCCCAGTTTCAAGATTTAGTACATGATGTTGCAGGTTCATCTGTTCAACATACAGAAACTCCGGCTGATATAGCTTCAAATCCTGAGTTGGGACCGTCTGAATTTTATGAGTTGTTGAAGTATGCTGAGGATGCATTATATCCTGGCTACAAGATGAGAAAATTAGAAGCAGTTGCAAAATTTATGGCTATCAAATCAGATAACGGAATGTCAAACACCTGTTTTGACCAGATATTTTCTTTGCTGAAAACACTGTTACCCGAAGGAAATGTTTTATCAATTATTTGCAAACATTAACATTTTCTGTTTTAGATGGACGAGGCCACATTTCGTGAGTTGGCGGAGGCTGACCTGCCTTTCGATGCAGATGAGTTGCTGGCAGATGACCCTCAGCCTGCAGGCGCTCCAGGGAGTACGTGGAGGGGGCACGGTCTTGCACGATTGATGATTCCTGACCCCGTCCCCGAGCGACGTCCACGTCTTGGGTTTGATCCGCGCACCCGGAGGTGTGATAAACTGTGTGATAACCTGTGGATTTGACTAAGATTTCATTAATCTATTCACATAATAAATGTTTATTATTTTTTCAGTTTTCCGCATATAGCAGTCGGACAGGGCAGCGCTATTTTGCGCAACTATTTCTCTCAGTCGTGGACCACATGGGAGCAGATTCCCATTGATGTGCAGCAGGCCATGTTCGGCCATTGGTTGGTACGTAGGTAAATAACAATATTAATATGAATAATAATATTATTTATATTTTATAATATTAAATTTTATATATATATTAAAATTATATATATATATTAAAATTTTATATATATATTAAAATTTTATAATATTATAATTTAATTATTTTTTTTGTAATACTTGAATTATTTTAATATTTGAATGTAAAATAATTCTATTATTTTTATATTAATTAAAATAACTTATTAATATTTTTTTTATTTATGAATTATAATTGTAATATTGTTATATTAATTAAATTATTTATTAATATTCTATTATTTTTATTTTTGAATTATAATTCTACTATTATTATAGTAATTAAAATAATTTATTATTTTCATTTGTAAATTATAATTCTATTATTATATTAATTAAAATAATTTATTTTTTTTATTTTTTTTATTTTTTTTATTGTATTTGCGACGGGATACTATGCCCGTCGCAAATACTAGTATTATTAATTGTTTTTTATTTTTTTTTAAAAAGTATTTGTGACGGGTCCCGTCGCAAATACTAGTATTATTAAATTTTTTTATTTTTTTTAAAAAGAGTTTTTGCGACGGGACCATCGCAAAAGCTATTTGCGACGGGTCCCGTCGCAAAAACGGTTTTAAAAGTTTTTTACAAAAATACGGAATACTATTTGCGACGGGGAGAATGCCCGTCGCAAAAACAGTCTTTAGCGACGGGCCCATCGCAAATAAGTGTAGTTGCGACGGCGTTTTCAGCAACGGGCTATTTGCGACGGGACCCCGTCGCAAATGGCTATTTGCGACGTGATCCCGTCGCAAATAGCCCGTTGCAAATACTTGTTTTTCTAGTAGTGGTATATGGCAGGTAATAGTACAATATGTAGTAAACAGTAGCACCAACAACAGGCAGTAATCAGTAAGCAGTAAATAGGATGATTCACAACAATAATCAATCCATAGAACAACAACAAGAAGTAGTAAACTAACAGCTAACCACAACAGAAAACCCTCTGGGAAGTACACACAGCCATCCCCTCTAGTCCTAACCAAGATGTACCACAACCCTCTGGGTAGTGTACTTTTCCTAACCCCTCTGGTTTGGTCATACAAATTTATTAGACTATATGGGGAAGCTAACACGATCAATTTCCTTTATAGTCTAGGGTAGTCAAGAACTCTCTGAGGAAGATCACATTGTCTAATCCTCTTGGCCCCAAGGTCTAGAAACTCTCTGAGGAATCTCACTCGGTCAATTCGTTTTATAGTTTCAGGTATACCACAGACTCTCTGAGGAAGCTCACTAGGTCAATTCCTCCTATAGACTGGGAAGGTTTTAAAAGAGATTAAGACAAGTAAAGACTCTCAGAGGAAGTTCACTCAATCTACCCTCCTGTAGTACATAATATCCAAGGCACTCTGGGAAGCTCACTCATTCTATCTCCTATAGCCTATAATGTCCAAAGGCACTCTGGAAATCTCACTCGGTCTATCCCATGTTGCCTATAATTTCAAAGGCTCTCTGGGAAGCTCACTCCGTCTATCCCTTATAGTCTATAACACCATGTTCTCATAGCCTTGTTCCAGTTAGTGCATAATAATTCTATAAGGCCAAAGTACACATACAAATCTACTTAGCTAACCAAAGTACACCTATAGAGATACCTGGCTAAATAGTCTACAACAAACAATTATGTTATCATCATTACTCCATCATATGGTCACTAGGCATGGAAATAAGAAAAATATCTAGGGAAAAAAAAGAACCAAAGGTTGTTAATAGAAAGAATCATGGGAAAAACATCTAAGCACAAAAATTTTCCACAAACATGATCAATTTACCTCTAAAAAACTAGGAATGAAAGGCATGAATAACCATAAGGGAAAAATGGTAAACACACAATACCCCGTTCATGGGTATTGGTAGAATTTGAATATAAAACTCAAAGACATCGAAAGGTAAGGAACAAACCACATACCTGAATACTAGGAGATCAGTATACTTGAGCCACGAATATTGATTCTCCTTAGAACGTCAATGATCTGAGAAAACGTCAAAAACGTTCAACCGACAATAACTTGAGAAAGAAGAGGAATTGGAAAACAAGGTTCTAGGAGAAGGATGGATTCACAGCTGTGGTTCCAATGAAATCAACAACGATCGAATTTGAGAACGGACGGAGGCTCGGAGGTTCGGAGAAGATCCACGGCCATACGAGTTCTCTCAGTCGAACGAGACCTAGAAGGAGACGTTTCTGTCGATTAGGCGCGACCCCGGTCCATTTAATGAAAAAGAATAAAATACACGGTGTCTACTTCTTGAGTACACAACATATACTCTATTTTTTCTGTACTCCACTTTAAGCGGCCTCCACTTCATCCCGACACACCGTGTGTGTGGCCCGGACATGGCCAGCACACGGCCTGGCGTGGCAAGGGAGTAACGGCATATACTCAGAAAGTACATGGCATGTACTTCAAAAATTTGCAGAAATTCCTCTTTTCCTCAAAAAGTCAAAGAGAAAGAAAAACATTCCTGAAAATGAAGATCCAGGTTCTTACAATCGGCATATCAAGGTAGTTCAAATTCAGTAGAAAGGTTATATAGATAACTATTAGCCTGATCTATAATTTCATGTTAGTGGAATGACGTTTCTATGAATCTCACCCTAGAATAATGATATGAGATTTAGGAAGAATTGAAAACTATTCCCTAGGCATATTGGATGCTATGAGATTCTTGATCATATTAGGACAGTAGCATATCACTTGGAACTTCCTCCAAATCTCGTCGAAGTTGTCACGACCCGCCCTCGGGGTCCGTGCCGTGATTACCCCAAGCCCGCCTTCCATAGGCCAGGGGCTGGCGACTAGCACCAAGGTGTAAATCCCAGTAAAAAGGGATGGCATTGCCTTTGAAAAGTAACAAACACCACAGAGTAAGCAAGCGGAAAGTAAACACTAAACAAAGCAGAGTACAACTGAAAGTGCGGAAAAGTAAATGGGCCAGAATACAAACCCAAACTAAAATTAAAGTACAACTCGAAAGGGAAAACAGCAACTGAAAAGTAAAAGCCGCTACACCGAGCTGTCTACTGGAAATCCCACCTGAAGGGTGGGTACAGATAGCTCCTCTACTCCACGGGTCCTGCCGTCCGCTCCGTGCACGTCCCGCCCAGTGGTCCACCTCCGGGTACCGTCCCGCTCTACAAGCCTCAGCTAAGGTCAACGTTGTCCGTTGTCTGCAACCAACACAACGTAGTGCGGGCGAAGCCCGTGCAGGGGTGAGTATAAGCTACTCAGTAGGGACCCCGAGACCCCTGAAGGTCTCTCAAATCCACAAAGGATAAACCACGAAGAAAAGTACAATCACGAAGTAACAACCGACACTGCTTAGGTATATGCCCATACATATACCTAAGTCATCAATTAAAATACGCTCCAACCTCCGAGCCCAAGTACAACTCAGTCCACGCAGGAAAGTATACGTATTCCACATAGGAAAGCAAAACATAATCCACACAGGATTGTACAACACAATCCACACAGGAAAGCAACAGGTTTCAGCTCACACAGGTATACTTCTTCAAGGACGATAAAGATGATCACTGATCCATCTAAGTCGTCGGACCCACGAAGGATCGATAGGTAACTAACCCCCGCAAAGACCCACACAGGATCGGGCCCACACAGGACCTGTAGGCGCTGGTTCACACAGGACCGCTGAGCGCAGAGACCCACACAGGATCGGACCCACACAGGATCGGTAGCACTGATCCACGCAGGATCGCTGAGTGCTGAAGTCGTCATCGTCGAATCCACACAGGATCTTTGTACTGTCGTCGTCGCAGTCACAGTAGCAGTCGTAGCAGTAGTAGTCACAGTAACAGTCGCAGCAGTAGTAGTCACAGTAACAGTCGCAGCCAGCTCTAGGGTTCCCGCACAAAGCAAGCTCGTTCGGAGGGTCCGCTCCACGAGCCGAGAGGCTGATACATCAACTGTCACGAAGACCAGGGTTGATGTATCCAAAAGTTCCGTATCGTCAACAGGAACTCAACGTAACAGACGGCGGGTCGATCGGATGCCCGGTCTGAGAGTTATTTGCATTTTCGTCTCCGGGGCCCGGTTGGTTTTTAAGGTAAAACCAACCCGACCATACTCCACCTGCGTCCAAACCTCGGGAGGAGTATGCCAAAAGATTCGTCTCACTAAGAGGGACACAACACAGTTGACGGCACGTCAATCGGACGTTCGTAGCTCAAGATATGAGCGTTTCCGCTCCGAAGGCCCTGTTGGTTTCGTGAACGAACCAACCTGGCCGAACTCAAAGTAAACCGAAACCTTGAGTGCGATATACCGAAACGACCGTCTCGATCCAAGGATCGCGTTGCCGCAGACGGTTCGTCATTCGGAGGTCCGAGGCTCATGATATGGCCCAAAAACCGATTCTGGTTCGAAACGGGGGGTCCGGGTCCGGGCCGACCCGGCCCGACCCCCCCCTGGGGCGGTGTGGTGGCGCGGCGGCGCGGCGGCTGGCGCCGCACGTGGTCGGCACGCGGGGGGCAAGCCCCCGCTGATTTGGGAAGCGGCGCGGCCTTTGTGCCGCGCCTTTGCAACAAAACGGCCCCCGCACGTGGGGGCCGGCTGGAAACAAACCGGGGGGCCGGCTGCCCCCCCTCTCTTCAAAGAACCGCCCCCCTCATAATGAGGGGGGTTTTGTGTGTTGGCCGGGGGAATTAATTCCCCCGGTTTAATGCCTTCCGGCCGGCCAGCTGGCCGGCCGGTTTTCTCCAACGGGACCGGAAATTCCGGTCCCCCCCTTCGGCTTCCGACGCCGGCGGCCCGGCCGCCGGTCTTCTCTTCCCGCCGCGGCCCGGAACCGGCCGCGGTCTCCTCGTCCCGCCGCGGCCCGGAACCGGCCGCGGTCTCCTCGTCCCGCCGCGGCCCGGAACCGGCCGCGGTGTTCGTCATCCGGCGCGGTGCGACGGCACCGTGCCCCTTCCCGTGCCTTGATTCCTTTCAATGCGGCGCGACGGCGTCGCGTTCTTAAAGATTCTTCCTCGGCGTGGCGCGACGGTGCCGCGTAAAAATATTTGCACGATCATCCGCGTGGTGCGACGGCACCACGCCACTTGCTTCCACCCGCAAGAATAAACAAGAACGATGGAGCGGGTTCGGCCGTGTTCGTGCGGTCCGGCCCCCTCACGTTAAAAATAATAACGCGAATTTAAATACTTCAAAGCCACACGCTAGACTTGCTAAATTCACGATCAAGAATAAAATAGTTAAACCAAAAAGAAAAACAACAACCCCTACCTCGGGTATAAGGTTCGATGATTTGTCTACGTTCCGCGGAAGACGACGTCGCGGAGGTCGGGCGTCGCGGTCGTCGTTCGTCAAATCCGTTGACGAAGGGATGCGTCCGATGCGATACGTCATTGGCGAAACTTCTCAAGTCGACGAAGAAAAACCGAGGAGGAAGCGGTGTCTCCCTTTCTTTGACGTGGAGAGAAGATAGAACGGCGTGTCGATGTTCTTCGCGTTCTTCAAGGAAGAAGATGAAGTTCTTCAAAGTGTAGAACTCTTCCTCTCTCAAATCTCCACACAACACAGCAACTCCCAAAATAAAATAAGCTACACCTTATTTTATTTTCACTTTGCCAACCTTTCAAAATTCAAAAGTTGAATTCATTACATTAATTAAATCTAGAGTTGACAAAAAATTAAATGATGAGATAAGTTGGCAATAATTAAAGTAGGGGAGAGTCACATAATTAAGAGGGGGTTTATAGGGGTTAGGGAATTTGAAAAGGTGGGGGCTCGTGTGGGCCCCACCTCCCTCATAACCACACATGGGAAGTTGGGTGGTTGTGGGCCCCACCAACAACTTCCCATGAGAGAGTCTAACCACAACGAATAAAATAAAATTCAAACATAATTTTATTTTACTTATCTTTTAATCCCCAAAACTAACTTTCAACCCGCAACAAACGCAACTCCCGAAAAGGTCTCTTTAAGCGAATTTCGGCGCTGCGAGTTCATCGGTGCCCTCAGATTTCTATTCCGAGCACCAGATCAAAAGTTAGGAATTCCCGCTCGTTCGTTCACTGAACGTACCCGAGCCAAACTTCGGAAATTAATTCTAGGCACTCTGGGCCTCGGAATCAGGTGCCGTCTGAAACCGCGCTCTTGTAAAATTCTAAAAAAAATTAAGAAAAAAATTTTCCTTCAATTTTACGGGTCTTTACATTACTCCCATCTCAGGGCTTTACGTCCCCGTAAAGATACATCAAAAACTAGGGAAACAAATGAGGGTACTGAGCACGCATCTGAGCCTCCCGCTCCCATGTGCTCTCCTGGAAATTCCAGTGCTTCCATCTGATGCGCACAAGAGGAATCGATCGCCCACGCAGGACCCGCTCCTGTCGATCCTCTATCTCCACCGGAACCTCCGTAAAAGTCGCCCCATCGTCAACGTCAATCTCCCCATGATCAATGATGTGTGTCGGGTCGTGCACGTATCTCCTCAACTGGGATACGTGGAAGACGTCGTGCACCCGGTGCAACTGAGGTGGTAGAGCCAGGCGATAAGCCACCTCACCAATCCTGCGGAGAATCTGGAAGGGTCCGATGAAGCGCGGAGATAACTTGCCGCCTCGGCCAAATCTCCGAATACCACGTCGAGGTGAGACCCGCAAGAAGACGTGGTCGCCATCCTCGAACTCCAGTGGCCTCCGCCTCCTGTCAGCATATGACTTCTGCCGGCTCTGAGCTGTCCTCATCCGCTCCTGGATGACCTGGACCTTCTCTGTCGTGGCCTGGACCATCTCCGGTCCCACCAGTGCTGACTCCCCAGGGTCTGTCCAGCACAAAGGAGATCTACATGGTCGGCCGTACAACGCCTCATACGGTGCCATCCCGATGGTGGAGTGGTAGCTGTTGTTGTACGCGAACTCCACTAAGGGTAGGTGGTCCTCCCAGCTACGACCAAAGTCGAGGACACATGCGCGGAGCATGTCCATGAGAGTCTGAATGGTCCTCTCCGTCTGACCATCCGTCTAGGGGTGAAAGGCTGTGATCAGACGTAGCTGTGTCCCGAACACTTCCTGTAACCCCTTCCGAAGTCGGGAAGTAAAGCGGGCATCTCGATCGGAGACGATAGATGATGGTACGCCGTGGAGCCGCACAATCTCCTGAACTTAGAGACGTCCCAAGCTCTCTACTGAGCCCTGCTCTCTGATGGGTAAGAAGTGTGCCGACTTGGTGAGTCAGTCAACAATCACCCAGATGGAGTCGTGACCTCTGGAAGTGCGTGGAAGTCCAGTCACTAAGTCCATAGATATGCCGTCCCACTTCCACTCTGGAACCTCCAAGGGTTGTACCAAGCCTGCTGGTACCTGATGCTCTGCCTTCACCTGCTGGCAGGTAAGGCATCGAGAAACGAACTCTGCTACTGCCTTCTTCATGCCCGGCCACCAGTGCTGTCGTCTGAGGTCCTGGTACATCTTCGCCACTCCAGGATGTACCGCTAAAGGAGAAGTGTGAAAATCTCTCAGTACTTCCTCTCGCAATGCGACTGGCACCATGGTACGTCCTCTGAAAAGGATGTCGTGCTCTGCTCCAAGGGAGAAACCATCAGGTGCCTGTCCCGAGGATATCTGTGCTCGCCGTGTCTCACAGTCAGCGTCCCCACGTTGTGCCTCCCTGACTCGCTGCAGTAGTGGAGGGGTGACTGTGAGAGACTGGAGGAAGGCTGCTCCATCTCTATCCACGAAGGTTATCTGCAAAGAGGCTAGCTGCTCTGTCGCCTCCTCAAGTAGTTGTATGCCCGTCCTCCTGCTGAGGGCATCGGCTACTACGTTCCCCTTCCCAGGAGTATAGACTATCTCAAAGTCATAGTCCTGGAGGAACTCGAGCCATCGCCGCTGTCTCAGGTTCAGGTCCTTCTGCGAGAAGATATACCTGAGACTCTGATGATCGGAAAAGACTGTAAAGCACTCGCCCATCAGATAATGTCGCCATGTCTTCAGAGCGAAGACCACTGCTGCTAACTCCAGGTCATGGGTAACGTAGTTCTGCTCATGCGGCCTCAACTGTCGTGATCCATAGGCGATCACTGCCCGATCCTGCATCAGAACACATCTGAGTCCGGTCCCTGATGCATCGCAGTAGACTACGTACCCTACTCCCTCCTCAGGCAACCTCAAGATAGGTGCGCTAGTCAATCTCTGTCTCAGCTCCTGGAAGCTCTGCTGACATATGTCTGTCCATACGAAGGGTTTTTCCCTTCTTCGTCAAAGATGTGACTGATGCCGCAACTCTAGAGAAGTCTGGTACGAATCTCCGATAGTATCCAGCTAGTCCCAAGAAACTCTGAACCTCAGTCCCGCTCCTGGGTGGCTCCCAAGCTAACACAGCCTCAATCTTCGCGGGATCCACTGCAACTCCCGCCTCAGAGATAACGTGTCCCAAAAAGTGGACCTCACGTATCCAGAACTGGCACTTCGAGATCTTACCATAAAGCTGGTGCTCTCGGAGTGAGTCAGGAACAACTCGCAAGTGATAGGCGTGCTCCTCCTCTGTCGTAGAGTAAATCAGAATGTCGTCGATGAAGACCACGACAAACCGATTGAGGTATGGCTGAAAGATCCTGTTCATGAGAGCCATGAATACTGCTGGAGCATTGGTTACACCGAAAGGCATAACCAAGAACTCATAGTGGCCATACCGACATCTGAAGGCTGTCTTCTGCACATCCTCATCTCTGACTCTGAGCTGATGATAGCCTGACCTGAGGTCTATCTTCGAGAACCACCGTGCTCCCTTGAGCTGATCAAAGAGGTTATCAATCCTCAGTAGCGGATACTTGTTCCTCACTGTCACCTGGTTCAGGCGACGATAGTCAACACAAAGTCGCAAGCTCACGTCCGCCTTCTTGGAGAACAATATCGGAGAAGCCCAGGGTGAAACACTGGGTCGGATGAACCCCTTGCCCTGCATGTCCTCCAACTGTACCCGTAGCTCTCGAAGCTCGGCGGGGGCCATCCGATATGCTGGAGTAGATATCGGGGCTATCCCGGGGTACAAGTCAATATAAAAGTCTACCTCTCTGCGAGGAGGTAGCCCTGGGACGTCGTCGGGAAAAACGTCCGCAAACTGATCCACCACTGCAGGAAAACCAGGACTCCGCACGTCAACTGCTCCAAGGATGAGGCTAGCCAACTGATGAGTGATGGGCTGTCCTCTCCTCCGCGGAAGTCCATCCTATGCTGCAAAGGCTCCCTTCTCGCCGGTGAAGGTGAACCTGCTCCCATCGGTGCATACACATCGCACCTTGCGCCTAAAACAGTTAATCTGTGCATGGACCGTAGATAGCCAATCCATGCCCAAGATGACGTCGTAAGGCCTCGACGCTGCTACATGAAGATCCCAGCCGAAGCACTCGCCTCCTAGAGTAAGATCACACTGCCGGCACCAGTGCGTAATCATCGAGTCTGCTCCCGTAGGAGTCTCTAGACGTAAGGATCGAGCCAACGGCTCTGTCGGAATCTCCGAGCTCCGAACAAGGGCAGCGGCTATGAAAGAGTGACTCGCTCCTGTGTTTATAAGAACTACAGCAAGGGTGGAATAGACACAGATAGTACCTTGAATCATCTCGGGTGCGCCGTGGTCGTAGGCCTCTGCTGCCTGGAGCTGTGCCTGTCGCTGCCCGCCAGCTCCCTGTGGTCGAGGTGGACCTCCTGGTGGTGGTGGTGGCAGAGCCTCAAAGCGCCGCCCACCACCGGCTGCTCGTCCAGCTCCTCTTCCTCGTCCGCCTCCTCCCTGCGGACCGCCACGGTCGACCCTCTGCCTCTGCCTCGGTGGTCCATCAACTGACTGCTGCTCCTCGGCACGGCGGGTCGGGCAGTCGCGAGCCATGTGGCCCTGCCCGCCGCATGAGTAGCACTGTCTGCCTCTCGAAAGACTGGCTCCGCGCTGTGTGCCCCGCACTACTGAGCCAGTGCCCTGAGAACGTCTGCCCGAAGGTCTGGTCTGTCTGGACCCCTGAGTCATCCGTCGACTGCCTGCTGCAGATGACTCTGCCACGTGCCGCCCTACGGTGGGTCGCTGTGCTGGTGTAGACTCAGCAAGGAAGCTCTCGATCAGAAGGGCCCGCTCCAGTACTCCTGTCTGAGTCGGTATGCTGAGGGAGATCAGCGATGCCCTGACCCCGTGTCTCAAACCCTGCTCGAAGGTCCGGGCCCGGAAGAATGGGTCTCGTACCATGTCGGTCGAGTAGCGCAAGAGATCGGTAAATCTCGCCGAGTACTGAGCGACCGTCATGCTGCCCTGCCGCAGCTGTAGAAGCTCCTGGATACGCCCCGCACGAAGGGTGGCTGGGAAGAACTCTGAGCGGAAGAGGCTCTCAAAGTCCGTCCAAAGTAGGGATGCCTCATCGTGCACCTGGAGCATCAGGATCCAACATCGTCCTGCTGCTGCGTGTAGTAGGCTCGCAGCGAGGATCACCATGAGGTCTGCTGGTGTCCTCACTAGCCTAAAAACTCGAACCACTGCCTCCAGCCAGTCCTCTGCTGCCTGGGGATCCGTCTCCCCGCGAAACCCGGGTGGTCGCTGGCGCTGAAACTCATGCAGTGCACTGAGGCGACGTGCATCGTCAGCGGCTGCTGCTGGAAGCATCAGGGGCTCGGCGGGTAAAGCTACCGCCGATGCCACTACTGGAAAAGGGCCCTGTACCGAGGCCTCGTCGCTCGGTGGGCTGTCGTCTCTCTCGACTCTCGGAACCCTAGCTGGCTGCCGTCGTGGGGCCATCCTGAAAAGGAAACAGGTGCGCCACGGTTAGAACAGTATACCTGGTGAGCTGATATAAGTAATCAAAAAGAAAACTTTGAAACACACACGCAATCAATGTTTTCGTGCATTAAGTCGGAAATCAGAAGTCAGGGTCCTGGTGTACGGATACGTCGGCCGCCGCACCAACACTGGACTCCCTGGACTGATAACCACACTCAATACGCTAAACATTATTGCTTCACATAGAAAAGATCAGAGTTCGCGGTAGAACCGAACTCCTCTGATACCAATTTGTCACGACCCGCCATCGGGGTCCGTGCCGTGACTTCCCCAAGCCCGCCTTCCATAGGCCAGGGGCTGGCGACTAGCACCAAGGCGTAAATCCCAGTAAAAAGGGAAGGCATTGCCTTTGAAAAGTAACAAACACCACAGAGTAAGCAAGCGAAAAGTAAACACTAAACAAAGCAGAGTACAACTGAAAGTGCGGAAAAGTAAATGGGCCAGAATACAAATCCAAACTAAAAGTAAAGTACAACTCGAAAGGGAAAACAGCAACTGAAAAGTAAGAGCCGCTACACCGAGCTGTCTACTGGAAATCCCACCTGAAGGGTGGGTACAGATAGCTCCTCTGCTCCACGGGTCCCGCCGTCCACTCCGTGCACGTCCCGCCCAGTGGTCCACCTCCGGGTACCGTCCCGCTCTACAAGCCTCAGCTAAGGTCAACGATGTCCGTCGTCTGCAACCAACACAACGTAGTGCGGGCGAAGCCCGTGCAGGGGTGAGTATAAGCTACTCAGTAGGGACCCCGAGACCCCTGAAGGTCTCTCAAATCCACAAAGGATAAACCACGAAGAAAAGTACAATCACGAAGTAACAACCGACACTGCTTAGGTATATGCCCATACATATACCTAAGTCATCAATTAAAATACGCTCCAACCTCCAAGCCCAAGTACAACTCAGTCCACGCAGGAAAGTATACGTATTCCACATAGGAAAGCAAAACATAATCCACACAGGATTGCACAACACAATCCACACAGGAAAGCAACAGGTTTCATCTCACACAGGTATACTTCTTCAAGGACGATAAAGATGATCACTGATCCATCTAAGTCGTCGGACCCACGAAGGATCGATAGGTAACTAACCCCCGCAAAGACCCACACAGGATCAGGCCCACACAGGACCTGTAGGCGCTGGTTCACACAGGACCGCTGAGCGCAGAGACCCACACATGATCGGACCCACACAGGATCGGTAGCACTGATCCACGTAGGATCGCTGAGTGCTGAAGTCATCGTCGTCGAATCCACACAGGATCTCTGTACTGTCCTCGTCGCAGTCACAGTAGCAGTCGTAGCAGTAGTAGTCACAGTAACAGTCGCAGCAGTAGTAGTCACAGTAACAGTCGCAGCCAGCTCTAGGGTTCCCGCACAAAGCAAGCTCGTTCAGAGGGTCCGCTCCACGAGCCGAGAGGCTGATACATAAACTGTCAAGAAGACCAGGGTTGATGTATCCAAAAGTTCTGTATCGTCAACAGGAACTCAACGTAACAGACGACGCGTCGATCGGACGCCCGGTCTGAGAGTTATTGGCATTTTCGTCTCCGGGGCCCGGTTGGTTTTTAAGGAAAAACCAACCCGACCGTACTCCACCTGCGTCCAAACCTCGGGCGGAGTATTCCAAAAGATTCGTCTCACTAAGAGGGACACAACACAGATGACGACACGTCAATCGGACGTCCGTAGCTCAAGATATGAGCGTTTCCGCTCCGAAGGCCCGGTTGGTTTCGTGAACGAACCAACCCGGCCGAACTCAAAGTAAACCGAAACCTTGAGTGCGATATACCGAAACGACCGTCTCGATCCAAGGATCGCGTTGCCGCAGACGGTTCGTCATTCGGAGGTCCGAGGCTCAAGATATGGCCCAAAAACCGATTCTGGTTCGAAACGGGGGGTCCGGGTCCGGGCCGACCCGGCCCGACCCCCCCCCCCCCCTGGGGCGGCGCGGCGGCTGGCGCCGCACGTGGTCGGCACGCGGGGGGCAAGCCCCCGCTGATTTGGGAAGCGGCGCGGCCTTTGTGCCGCGCCTTTGCAACAAAACGGCCCCCGCACGTGGGGGCCGGCTGGAAACAAACCGGGGGGCCGGCTGCCCGCCCTCTCTTCAAAGAACCGCCCCCTCATAATGAGGGGGGTTTTGTGTGTTGGCCGGGGGAATTAATTCCCCCGGTTTAATGCCTTCCGGCCGACCAGCTGGCCGACCGGTTTTCTCCAACGGGACCAGAAATTCCGGTCCCCCCCTTCGGCTTCCGACGCCGGCGGCCCGGCCGCCGGTCTTCTCTTCCCGCCGCGGCCCGGAACCGGCCGCAGTCTCCTCGTCCCGCCGCGGCCCGGAACCGGCCGCGGTGTTCGTCATCCGGCGCGGTGCGACGGCACCGCGCCCCTTCCCGTGCCTTGATTTCTTTCAACGCAGCGCGACGGCGTCGCGTTCTTGAAGATTCTTCCTCGGCGTGGCGCGACGGCGCCGCGTAAAAATATTTGCACGATCATCCGCGTGGTGCGACGGCACCACGCCACTTGCTTCCACCCACAAGAATAAACAAGAACGATGGAGGGGGTTCGTCCGTGTTCGTGCAGTCCGGCCCCCTCACGTTAAAAATAATAACGCGACTTTAAATAATTCAAAGCCACACGTTAGACTTGCTAAATTCACGATCAAGAATAAAATAGTTAAACCAAAAAGAAAAACAACAACCCCTACCTCGGGTATAAGGTTCGAAGATTTGTCTACGTTCCGCAGAAGACGACGTCGCGGAGGTCGGGCGTCGTGGTTGTCGTTCGTCAAATACGTTGACGAAGGGATGTGTCCGATGCGATACGTCGTTGGCGAAACTTCTCAAGTCGACGAAGAAAAACCGAGGAGGAAGCGGTGTCTCCCTTTCTTTGACGTGGAGAGAAGATAGAACAGCGTGTCGGTGTTCTTCGCGTTCTTCAAGGAGGAAGATGAAGTTCTTCAAAGTGTAGAACTCTTCCTCTCTCAAATCTCCACACAACACAGCAACTCCCAAAATAAAATAAGCTACACCTTATTTTATTTTCACTTTGCCAACCTTTCAAAATTCAAAAGTTGAATTCATTACATTAATTAAATCTAGAGTTGACAAAAAATTAAATGATGAGATAAGTTGGAAATAATTAAAGTAGGGGAGAGTCACATAATTAAGAGGGGGTGTATAGGGGTTAGGGAATTTGAAAAGGTGGGGGCTCGTGTGGGCCCCACCTCCCTCATAACCACACATGGGAAGTTGGGTGGTTGTGGGCCCCACCAACAACTTCCCATGAGAGAGTCTAACCACCACGAATAAAATAAAATTCAAACATAATTTTATTTTACTTATCTTTTAATCCCCAAAACTAACTTTCAACCCGCAACAAACGCAACTCCCGAAAAGGTCTCTTTAAGCGAATTTCGGCGCTGCGAGTTCATCGGTGCCCTCGGATTTCTATTCCAAGCACCGGATCAAAAGTTAGGAATTCCCGCTCGTTCGTTCACTGAACGTACCCGAGCCAAACTTCGGAAATTAATTCCGGGCACTCTGGGCCTCGGAATCAGGTGCCGTCTGAAACCGCGCTCTTGTAAAATTCTAAAGAAAATTAAGAAAAGAAATTTCCTTGAATTTTACGGGTGTTTACAGAAGTACATAATGTGTTCCATATGTCTCTAATTAAGAGTTACATACCTAACCCTTCACATGTACTAATCTTATAGGTCATATCACTAAAGCATTGCATTTTATATAAGGAACAACCTATTGAAATTCTATACCGATTAGAGAATGTTTTAAAAAATAAGACCACTCATATGTTCAATGGTTTCTAGAGAAATCACCAGTTAGAGGATGCTATGTGGGAACATAATGATATGATAAATTAGAAGTATCATCATTTCTTTAACTAAGTGAGGATTTTTTATGGAAAATTCATTTTCTATGGGTTAAAAGGTAACAGTTCAAATTTTTATGAAACTTTTTTTAGAATAACTTCAATATGCATTTATATATTACAGTGAACAAACTAAAATATTTCTCTCACAAAAAACCTAATTTTTGTACATCACATACAACACATACAAGGAGTATGATACCGAAAACAATGATTTAGCGTACGTCACACACAACACCGATGTTTCTATGAAAAATAATAATATTTTTATAAATATTTATATGAGAAAATTTTAACGTACCCATTAATCCTAGTTATATGAATAATTAAAACTAGTTTTGAAATATATTTTATAAATTTTTTATATAGATAATAAATTTCTAAAATACAGATATATAATATTTTTGTAAATTCCTTCTATTATAAAAAATATTCTTGTTTCAAATGAACCCCTTTTAATGTACATATATGAAAATTGATATTATTATTTTAGACACATTTATAAATTTAATTTCATAAAATAAACTTCATTTTTGAAGTTATAATGTTTAAATTATAATCGGGTTAATATTTGAAACATTTCTTATAAACCTTGTTTGTTGATGAATAGTTATAAATAACAGATTTTAATTCAAAACAAATTTTAATATAATATTTTTATAAGGATAAATTATATTTTTAATTGTATTATTATTTTAGTAATATTTTATTAATTAATCTAATTTTGGTCACTGGAACCAATTTCCAAACAAATGTGGAAATAAAAACATATCAAAACTTTAATCATTTTTACTTTAAAAATCCATATTGTTGACCAAACTATGGGATTGATATAACTTAATTTCTGTCACTTCTATGATTATTATTAGGAAAAAAAGATCCCTCATTATGAATCATCATCATTCATAATTTCTAATATGTTCATCTTTATTTTTACACAAATGATTTATGAAGGTGATTGATATTAACTACATTAGTTAAGAGACAATCTTGGTTAATAATTTACTGAAACATAAATATAAGACCCAAAACGACAATGAAACATTTCCAAAACCCATTTTATGGCCTTTATTCAGCCATGAACCTTCCATTATAGAGTGCTTTTGGGATTTTATGACTTTTTTCTGGTAAAAACTTGAGTACACCTATGTTGTTTTAAAAAATGCGAAGTGTGTCAATTCCCGTCTCAATAAAAGGCCCCCAACTCTACCCACATTGTCAATGAACATAAGACCACTCACTCAACCAAACTATGCTAAAATAATATCCAAAATTTCATCCTTAATAACTAGAATAATTCCCTTGGGATTAAGGCCACACAATAAATATTTTTGGAACAAACCAAAATATGTTAACCAATTAAGAGATAACATCTCCTATTGAGCTACTTTCCTTTATTTTACATCTCCAACCCCATGAATCTATTTATTCGGTTATTTTATTACAACACCTGTAGCCTAAATATCAAATTATTTTTTAATGAAAAGGGTTGAACCTAAACATATACACACCTCTATCTAATGGATATCGATATACTATTTACATGTATGTTGAACAACTACCTCACTATTGAATGATTGTTCATTTATCCTTAACCACATTTCATGGTAGAAATTATGACTTCAACCATAATTATATATCATATATTATATTTATTATTTATATAATCTTATTTATTTATTTTAAAAAACACATATTTTTATTTTCCATTTGGTATTATTACTATAGTTTCATTTGAGGATTTGTTTAGTACCACCCCCTCAATGTGATGTGATACATTCACACAAAACCTGAAATTTATTATGGATGGATTTAGTTAAATTATATGATATATATATAATTATAATTCTACTATAATAATATTATATACATATGAAATTTTATGTCATTTTATTTCTTTCTTTCAAAATGATAATTAAAATGATATTGACTTTCATGAGTACATATGTTTACAATCTCCATAAATGGTGTATTCAATTTCATAATTATTTATATTATATATTATTATAATATAAATATAATGGATTTTAATTATAATAATTTACTTATTAATTTTTTTTATCATTATCTAAGTATAAGGACCAACAATATAACAAATTAAAACACATGGGAAAAACAAAGTGAAAATTACCTGTTGTGAAACCATAACATAAGAATATTAATACGTGGAAAATATGAGGTAAAAATAAAACCATATATGTTATTATGTATAACAATATTATTCTGTATGAGATTTATAATAATCTAATATTTATTATATTGGATGTTTTTATGAGTACGAAGAGATTCATGATACAAGGATAGAGGATTTCGTCTCATTTTTTATTCCCATGATATACATTCTATTTTAACCACAATTTCCATTTGTGTGGTGTATGTAATGCCCAAGATTTTATTTATTATATGTTATAATTAAATTTGTGGGTATTTTAATATATATATATTACAAACATTCATGCAGGGGGATTGATTTTCAAAAGATACCAAATTGGTATAAATAGTTTGCCTTAATTTTACTTATTTGAGACTCATGTTTTGTTATGATTGTAAACTCATTTTTGAGGTTAATATACTTACTTTTTTACAAGTTATATCTGGAGTTTCATTTTCATTATATTTAAGTGTTCATGTAATTTTATTTTCATACATGGAGAGTATTATACTATGTTACAAAATTATACGAGTTTATTAATACAACCTCATCTTTTTAAAGTTTTCTTTTATGTTTATAAATCCTTTGATAAACTATTTTGATCAATATCTCAATAATACTCATTATTTTCCTTCTCATATGTTTATTAAATATTATACTCATGTGTTAGTACCACTTTTCCACTACTTGGTACTTAAGATAATGTTTAAACTTAAATATGATAGTCTCACTCTCTTTGGTTAGAATCTAATTGTAATAAAAACCATTGTTTTTTAAAACTTTTTATGAATTTTTTTCAAATATCCTTGAATATTACATTAAAAAAATAATTCTAAATATATTTTAAAAAAATATAATACATTATATGTTTTCATATTTATTTTCAAAGAAATTATTTTTAAAAGGATTTTTGTTATAAAAAAAATTCATGGAAGAAAGGATACTTTCCTCATGAAATGTATTTAATGATTTTCAAAATTATTTCTCATATATAATAACACCCACTGGTTTTACTCATGTTGTTATAAGAAAATTATTAAAATGTTTCTATTCACATTATTTCTCTGAGTGGATTATTATTTAATTTAATTTTGTTTATGAAACACATTTCTCTTTCTGAGGTTATATTTTCTTAAGAACCACTTCTTTTAACATGTAATGTTTATTGTTAAATGCTTATGAAACTTATATATTTCTATAGGTTATGATATGAATACATATTTATAATACCCATTTCATTCATGGGATATCATATAACTATTTATGATCTTTTGGAACACATATTATTGATTTCTCTATGATTTTTGTGGGACCTATATATCCCTAAAATTTATTGGGTAAATATATATATCTCATGAGTTAGACTGTGATGGTATTCGGAATGACCCTCGACTACTAATATGGGCATGGGAGTGAACCATGACTACCAATAATGTATGAGGGCTGAACTCATGCTACTATGATGGTCATGGGTGTGAGGGATGACTACACAGATTGTATAGGGAGTCAACCCAAACTAAAAAGTTGGTATTGGTAGTAATGGATTGGATATTCTGGAAATAAAATTTAATCAAAATGTTTTGGACAAAATTCCATGATTTTTCCAATGTTATTCATTCTTTGGTGATTCTATTTATTTCATTTTGATTCATGTATTATTAACTAAAAAGAGTTATTCTATGATTCATGTTATGATATTTTACATGTAGGGTATGATCTTCTATTTTCATGATCATGTTCTCATACCCTTATGTGTATGTTTATTCTTACATATCTTTGTTGTTTACCCGAACTGAGCATCTAAGCGCACATATTTTTATGACTCCTTTCTCCTATGTTATGATGTTATGTATTCTGTTTGAGGTGTCTAAGAGGGTTGATAGTTGAAAATAACCTAGTGGTATATTATTTATTTCATTTATGGTCCAATGTTTATGTTTCCATGTTTCAAAAGGCACTATTCCAATTATAGATTTTGGGACCCTTTTCATGAAATGTTTAAGTATTATTTAAAAGCTATGTACTTCATATGTTTGAAAAATGAGTTTCTATAAATGTTATTAGTATTTGGTCAACTCTTCTAGATGATTTTTCCACGACTAATCATCATTGATGTCCTTCCTATGATAAAAATTTCAACCTTATCAATTATACTATTTTCTGTATATGGGATACCAATAATTATAATGGTCCTCCACATTAAACAAATAATAATATTGTAGGGAGGCACCCAATTAATAGATAATTTCACCCTTAAGGTGAATCCATCAAAACACAGAAGGTATAAAATGAGTACAAATACAAGGTCACAATTGAAATTTTTGATTTTGAGAAAATATATATATTATATGAAAATTTTCTACATCTTCCATCACTACTCCTTGGGGAAGGAACATGTCAGTTTTGGATGTCATTTCCCTAGTCTGCATTTGAAATGGTCATAAATTCCCTATACATGTACATATTTATAGTGTATTTATTGGGGTCATTCAAGGTATTATCCATTAAATCACCCTTATCATTGTCAGTATCTCTTATCTCCATGGCTACATAAGTGGTAGACTTGATTTTTAGATATGTTATTACACTCTCAAATGAGTAGAAACGTCTATTATAATATAAGTAACCATGTGATATCCATAAATAAAAGAAATTAAAACATATATTATACATGGGAATATAGATAATTCTTGATACACCTCAGATGAACACCTCCACGGTCCAAGGATGATAGTATGTAATAAGGGAACCCTCATAGTGGGAGTAAAAAAAATGAAATAATAATTGATCTATTTTATGTATTCCTACAAATTCAGGATATTATAATAAAATTTCACTTTTTAATATTGGAAAATGAATATGAGAGAATATGGGAGGCCATTTCTGCATAAAAAAATACTTGTAAAATTATAGCAGTATGTGACCCCACATTATCCATCATAGTGTTTCTTAATAAAAATTAAAATTCCCTTATCGTAAAGAATATGAGGCGAACATTTGACCTCTTTCAAGGACATTAATTTTTCTCTCTATAAATCTCTATTTTCCTTGAATCCATTGATTACTAATAAAGAATGGTAAATCTCATATTTTTTCTTCTATCCCAATATCTTAACTCTGATGGATATCATGAGAGAATCAAGAAATTTTATATTGAATGGGCCATATTATAATACTGATTTTTTCAAGATGCATCTTCACAAGTGACTGTCTATTATTAGTCACTAATATTGTTAATGTTTTCATTATAATAATTGTAATAATCATGAACATGATGATGATGATGTTTAATGTGAAAATTATTTGTGATAATAGTAACATATTGAATAATTAATCTGTTCTGTAGGTTTCAAAAATGAACAATTGTAACATACCACTTGCCTCAAAAATCATCATGGGATTACACTCTCTAAAACCCACCAGAACCTTGATAATGGTAAAGGAATTGTTTAATCATTAATTGGGATCAAAGATGATGAGATAACTAAGGTGTATTGTTGTAACACCCCGACCCTAGCTACCCAGAGTCGGTGCATTACTTCGTAACATTGGCATGATCACAAGAAAGATCAAATCTCGAAAGACCGATTGGTTTAGTAGCCTTGGAAACACTAGATATAATCATAAAGTTTTACATTACATTTCAAAGTGAAAAACTACTACAACAACAAAGTCTTCATATTCACACTATTAACCCCTCATAATATCCCTGCAAGTCATTCATAAATTACTTCTTCACTACCTGGGAAAAATAAAACATAGAAAAGGGGTGAGCTCAAATGCCCAGTAAGGATAACAATATAGCGGAACATTCAAAATAAGCATAAACATTTAAGGCAATGAATTACTAAAACAAAAGCCTTTTAAAATTGAACTTCAACATAGTATGGCAAAAGTAAAATCAAATAATGCCATTTACTTGTTCACATGGATATTCTACTAATCGAATAATCACATGCAATATCAATAACCACTTTCATAATGTTGAAATGCATAATGCCAGACTATCATAACCACATAGCCAAGGCCTCGTGCCAAGACTACAAATAAGATTTTGTCAAGGCCTTGTGCCAAGACACTAGTTTGTCTCATGAGACCTACCGATGCATCGAGGAGCTATAGCGGGCTCCACCCGTCACTTATTAAGTCCAATGCATTCCCATATGAAAAGGTTTAAACATAACATAAACATTCGTATTAAAACTTGCATACGAAATGTCAATAATTTCACCATAAACTATGAATGGTATAAAAATAGCACATCCACAGTCAAACATATCACAAAACCTTCAATACAATATAGAAGTTTTGTATCATAATAAATCAACTTCAAATAATCTTAAAATCCATCAAAGGATGTTGACATAGATGAAATCAAAATTCTTTTTAAAGAAGTATCTCCTTTTATTTTGAAACCATTTAAGATCCATATAAAATAAAACATTTTCTTTGAAAATATTCTTATAAGCTTGTATGGAACGCTTCGACGATTTTATAACGGCGGAAAATAACCGCACCCGCCGTATAAGTTAAAAAAAACATTCTTACCTCAATTCTGTCGAAAAGGTTAAAAAGGACCTTGTTTTGAAAACGACGGAAAGATTCCTTTATAAACCTCTTATAAAAAGTCAAACAAGGGTATAAATGACTTTAACCCATATTCTTGTAAATATTAAAAATGTTTTGAAATACATTTCGAAGAAACATGGATGTGGATGATAAAGAGATCCCAGTAGATTATTACGTATAATACAACCTCAGATAATGAAGAGATTGTGAAATAACCCTTACCTTGTACTTTTCCTTGGTTGTGGTAGGTTAACCTCCTGTATAATGGTGAAATAATTGTTATTAAATTATACAAGAATCATAAACATTAGTATGATATAATATATGATCTTTTAACATTTCTTTATTAATAATATCTTAGTATTATCGTCGTTTCGGGTGATAATCGATTCGTTCTTCTTAAATGTTTGGTTACGTAAGACATGTTTGTAATGGATGGATTATATCTTATTCATAATTAGAATGATATTAACATTATTTTTAACCCTAAAATGAGAATAATACTTGAATGGATATGATGGAGAATGAATCTTATCGCGTTCGTGGAGACGGTAGTCCGTACGTACGCACGAACGCTACTTCCATTTAATTTTTATTTTAAAAGAATCAAATCCAAATGATAAATAGGTATATTACTATTCCAGTATAATATAATATTTTATATATGTTACTTAAGTTCATTAACACCATCCTTTATACGTTCCATGTGTGGTATGAATGAGTCATATCATTTTAAGGGGGTGGTAGTCCGCACTTCCTCAAATGAAATTATCGTATGTATATACAACATGAAACGAATAATGGTATGAAATAAAATGGAATTAAAGAAGCTTATATATAAAATATATATCATTAATATCATATTTAATTACAGTGCCATCATAATGGCCACCATGAGAGGCGGTAAGATGTATTTGAACAATCATCGTTTCGTGAGGCGTTAGTTTGCCATCCACAGAAACATTATGTTCACCATCCATTAGATGGAGTTGTGTGTATGCGTAGTTTGAATCCTTCTTATAACAACATCTTAGTATATTTAGGATACTGGTTTTGTTACAAAATAAAGGAAATAAAAAGATTTTGGGGGTTGAAGAAGCAAAATAAATGAAAATAATTTAAGAGAAATCGTTACCTTTAATTTAGGTAACTCACTTTGGTTGGAACCAAAGGACTTCTTGAAATGCTTTCTGCCTAAGGGGAAGCTGCAAGGACTAGGAGAGGGATGTGGGGAGCTTAGTTGGGCAGAGTTTGGACGAGCCAAGTGGCTTGAGAGGTGTGAGGAAATGAGAAGGAGGAGTGCCCTTTTATAAGAGGGGTGAGGGGCACCTTTGGAAAAGCTAGAAATATTTATTTATAATAAATTCATATTCGGTTTCCAATGGCTCCAAAGTTGACTATTAAAAGGCTAAGGTAGGGATAGGTCGCAAACCACTCAACCAATAGAATTTAGACAGGTTTGGGTACTTATATTAACCTTATCTTTAAGTATTAACTCTAAGTTAATTAGTTTCACTTTTACAATGTCTCTTTGTATTTTTATATAATATGGTTAATAAACTTACTATATACATCCAGGCGACCCCCAAGTGGTCCATTAATGATGAACCTATCCTGATATAAGTCTCTTGGCCGAACCTTAGATTTTTAGGAATTTAATATCAATTAATAATATAATATTTGTTTTAAGAACTCTTTTATGTCAATTTTGACACTATTCAATAGTTGATTTTTGTGAAACTCATAACAGATTGATTACTTCGAACAAAGTCAATTAAATCAATCCTAATATATCATATTATCCTAGAAAATTAGTTTAATTCATTAAAAGGTTCATATTATATTTTTTTGGGTATTTATAATATCAATTATTTTAATTTTTCACTATTATAGTAATTACTGCATCATCATTGTGTCATAATAAAATAAATTATTTAATGTCTAAAAATTATAAATAAACTATCATTATGTAGGAAATCTTTTTATCTTTCTAATGAATATTTATAATCTAAAATCCAACTTATATAACCCTATGTAACAATTGTTTTGCTAAAAGATATATGCTTGTGTCATTTTTGTATTCATTTTGACTTAATTAAAATAAAGTGTCATTATCACTTACAAGTGGATCCATGGGGTCCCAAAATAGACCCAAAGATGCCCATGGTAGACCATGTATCAACCAATAGGGTTAAGACACGTTTTAGGGTAATTTAGTATTATTATAATATTATTTGTTTAACCCTTATTTACCGGATTTACCCTTAACCATGGTAAATAAAATATTTACCGCAGTAATTATTCAAAATGTCTAAAAATAAAAGTTACCTATTTACACAATTTGAACATCCTGATTCCAAATATGGAATCCATTTTTCTAAATTCAAAACACAGAAGTAGCAGAAATTAATTTAAAATTAATTCCCGCTGTCAAAACAAAAAGCGTGTTTTTAAGAGATAATAACTATCAAAAGATTGACACTTATTTATGTTCGGTTTAATTATAAAATTATGTCTAATGTCCAACATTATATTAAATTGTAAAAATATATTCTAAATATACTTTAAAACCACTCAAATTCATAATTTATCACTATTAATTATTTTGATTAAAAAAGTTGTTTTTAATTAAAATTTTGTAATTTTCACTATTCATCAAAATATGAAAGTTATCCGAAAAGTACCAAAATTTCACCTTAGGCTAAATTCGATATTCGAAATCCAAAAATGAAGTCCATTTCAAAATATAAAATATATATAATTTCAAAATTTAGGTATTACTATTCATAACGGCTAGTTTGATCGGTTGTGGTGTGTGTTAAAACTCGAAGTTGCGTACAACACACGCTACTGTTTTATTCAAAGGAAAGCGTACCGTGGAAGCTTGGGATGTTTCATTTTAAATTTTTTGATGTCTCCATTTAGTCAAAAAGTTTAAAATATTGTATTTAAAAAGGTTTCACTATCAAAAGTTGATAAAAGTGCAATACTGAAAATGAATCTGTTCTTGCATTATGACTAAGAAACTCATAATATGGATTCTAAAATTATAGGGATTATATAAAGTTTAAAATTTAGTTAATACTATGGCTTTTTTTTGGTAAGTCATGGTGCAATTGAACTCGGTGTTGCGTGTAGTGAAAGTCATTGAATTATTTTGAAGAAATAACACACTATGAAATCTTGGGGTGTTACATTCTTCCCTCCTTCAATAAATTGCGTCCTCGCAATTTGAAATTGTTCTTCGAAAATAAAAGGTTGAAAATAGAAAATATATTTGTGGGAAAACCCACATCGGAAATTGGGTTACTAAAATTTAGTCTTAATATGTGGAAAAGAGAAATGAATGGGTCACCACCAAATTATGATCTTGATTAGGAGAACATTGGTGGCAATTAGAGACATATAATTGGAGGAAAAACGTAAATATTTATAGGTAGTGATTGAGGTCATAAATCACAAACAAGTATAAAATTGAGGTCCTTAAACACATCAATCTATGATGATTTGAAGTACCATCGGTTCAACAAAATATAGGGTATTGGGATAACACATTTTTGACGTTTCAAAATATCTTAGTTGAAATCCCACATCGAAAAATGAATTAACGAGGCCTCTATTTAAAATAAATAGTGGAAAGTATGAAGATTACCGAAAATAACACATAATAGGGTTCCATGTAGGAAAATATGGATATGGAAGAGAAATCTAACCATCAATTATCTGATGGAGAGTGGTAGAGAACATGGCTATGAAAAGGCCAACAATCCCAAAGCCATGAATTAGTGATGATTTAAGGTACCATCTAGGAAAAAAAATTTGTTCTAAGTTGCTTTTCTTAATGTTGAGGAATTTATTTATGAGATTGGATAAGATCATAAGGAGATATACTTAATTTATAATTAGAGTTTTATCCATTAATAAATTTCAACCACAAACTCATCTTTCACTCTAAAACATAATAGAATGTAAAAACAATTCTATTTACACTATTCGTATAGGGTTCCAAAATAAACGAATTTATAATTCATCTACAAGATCTTTTAATAAAAACTACATTATTTAATCCAGGACATCTCGTGGGCCAGTGGTAGGTGATACACCCTTGTCGCCCTTCGGTTGCGGGTTCAAGTCTCGCAGCCTTGCCGGATGCGACGGGTTGCCGCCCGACCTCCGGGTTGTCCTTTTATGGCAATCCAAAATAATCCAAACTAGAACTATCCAAAATACTTCTGTCCAAACTCACAGTACAACATTTATAAGTAAGGTAAACATAATGTAGAACCTTTTTACCCCGTAATAGCATATGAATACCTTCATCATGTATTCTTTTAATACACTGAAACATCCTGAATTACCATATTCCTTATTGATTACATTCATGCTCCCTTATTCCATATAGAAAGCTGGATATACTTCATTAATCCAAAAATGTTTTAAACCCCAAAAATGATGGAATATACAAATCATTAGTCAGTTCGAAGGTAGTCAAGAATATCCAATATAATTTATCCAAAACAATCATGTATTATTCCAAAATCACTACTTCGGTATCAGAACTATATTATGGTTTATCATTCTCTCAACCATATATTTTCCAAAAATTTATCCTGCTATTGAGTCACTTTTCTTTGTTCCACATAATCTCAAGTCCTTAATGAAATAGTACTGCAGTACAATCCTTATATACTCCATAATTATTATAACAAGTACATTGTTGATACAACACTCAATTGACATAATCAACATAAGAACTCTAATCATTCCTCTTCATATGTGGTAGTATCATAACTTGATTATTATCCAATAGAATCATTTTCGGCATAGTCTGATGACTGGGACATAGGTTCGCGTAGTGTCCAAACTCCTTGAAAATGAAGCATTGTACATTTGAAACCATTTTCTTACCCTTGCAGTCACGTACTTTGTACCCTTTTACTCCACACTTATAACAAACTCCCATTACTTTCAGGCAAGTTCCAGGGTGTTTCTTTCCATAGTTACCACATATGGGAAAATTATTATTTTCCCTCTTCCCTTTATCCATCTTTCTCTCTTCCATCCTTTTCTTCTCTTTCTTACCTTCAAATCCATAGGACTCAGTAAAATCTTTACTTATATTATCAACACATGATATTATTTCTTCATATGATGATAACACATGGGAGAATATTTCTCTTATAAATTCTAGCTTAAGACCATGAAAGATATGATCCTTCCTTCTCTTTGAATCATGTGTATTTCTGGAGTTCTCATTCCTTCTACTGGGCGCCATTTCTAAACAATGGCATAAACTAGATCAGTTTATGAATCAAAATACATAATCCCATACTTATAAAACACTTAACATAAATTGAACTATTTATGGATATAATCCATAAAAATGTCTCCTTTGAGGATGTATATACTCATAAACCCTTCATAATGGTTTGTAAAGAAAATGAGAATTATCTTAAGCATATCCCCCAGGAGTGTCGTAACCAAGAGTGCAGCAAGGCCCGTTGTCGTGCACCAGTTCCCGTTCGAGTCTAGCTCAAAGCGGTGTTTTCGGGTTTTACCCCTAGGTACATCTGTGCCAGAGCCGCCTCTACCTGCTCGTATCCAGACAGGGATGTATTGCTCGGAAAACTCACAAAATCTCTACAATACCAAAATTCTCGGAAGTTATTTTATACTAATCCTCAAAGTTCATCTTAGGTCTACGTTCTCTAATTAGAGTTTATCTAAATCTAGCTTCCAAGGTTTGTACTAAACTTCCTCTGATACCAACTGTAACACCCCGACCCCAGCTACCCAGAGTCGGTGCATTACTTCGTAACATTGGCATGATCACAAGAAAGATCAAATCTCGAAAGACCGATTGGTTTAGTAGCCTTGGAAACACTAGATATAATCATAAAGTTTTACATTACATTTCAAAGTGAAAAACTACTACAACAACAAAGTCTTCATATTCACACTATTAACCCCTCATAATATCCCTGCAAGTCATTCATAAATTACTTCTTCACTACCTGGGAAAAATAAAACATAGAAAAGGGGTGAGCTCAAATGCCCAGTAAGGATAACAATATAGCGGAACATTCAAAATAAGCATAAACAGTTAAGGCAATGAATTACTAAAACAAAAGCCTTTTAAAATTGAACATCAACATAGTATGGCAAAAGTAAAATGAAATAATGCCATTTACTTGTTCACATGGATATTCTACTAATCGAATAATCACATGCAATATCAATAACCACTTTCATAATGTTGGAATGCATAATGCCAGACTATCATAACCACATAGCCAATGCCTCGTGCCAAGACTACAAATAAGATTTTGTCAAGGCCTTGTGCCAAGACACTAGTTTGTCTCATGAGACCTACCGATGCATCGAGGAGCTATAGCGGGCTCCACCCGTCACTTATTAAGTCCAATGCATTCCCATATGAAAAGGTTTAAACATAACATAAACATTCGTATTAAAACTTGCATACGAAATGTCAATAATTTCACCATAAACTATGAATGGTATAAAAATAGCACATCCACAGTCAAACATATCACAAAACCTTCAATACAATATAGAAGTTTTGTATCATAATAAATCAACTTCAAATAATCTTAAAATCCATCAAAGGATGTTGACATAGATGAAATCAAAATTCTTTTTAAAGAAGTATCTCCTTTTATTTTGAAACCATTTAAGATCCATATAAAATAAAACATTTTCTTTGAAAATATTCTTATAAGCTTGTATGGAAAGCTTCGACGATTTTATAACGGCGGAAAATAACCGCACCCGCCGTATAAGTTAAAAAAAACATTCTTACCTCAATTCTGTCGAAAAGGTTAAAAAGGACCTTGTTTTGAAAACGACGGAAAGATTCCTTTATAAACCTCTTATAAAAAGTCAAACAAGGGTATAAATGACTTTAACCCATATTCTTGTAAATAGTAAAAATGTTTTGAAATACATTTCGAAGAAACATGGATGTGGATGATAAAGAGATCCCAGTAGATTATTACGTATAATACAACCTCGGATAATGAAGAGATTGTGAAATAACCCTTACCTTGTACTTTTCCTTGGTTGTGGTAGGTTAACCTCCTGTATAATGGTGAAATAATTGTTATTAAATTATACAAGAATCATAAACATTAGTATGATATAATATATGATCTTTTAACATTGCTTTATTAATAATATCTTAGTATTATCGTCGTTTCGGGTGATAATCGATTCGTTCTTCTTAAATGTTTGGTTACGTAAGACATGTTTGTAATGGATGGATTATATCTTATTCATAATTAGAATGATATTAACATTATTTTTAACCCTAAAATGAGAATAATACTTGAATGGATATGATGGAGAATGAATCTTATCGCGTTCGTGGAGACGGTAGTCCGTACGTACGCACGAACGCTACTTCCATTTAATTTTTATTTTAAAAGAATCAAATCCAAATGATAAATAGGTATATTACTATTCCAGTATAATATAAGATTTTATATATGTTACTTAAGTTCATTAACACCATCCTTTATACGTTCCATGTGTGGTATGAATGAGTCATATCATTTTAAGGGGGCGGTAGTCCGCACTTCCTCAAATGAAATTATCGTATGTATATACAACATGAAACGAATAATGGTATGAAATAAAATGGAATTAAAGAAGCTTATATATAAAATATATATCATTAATATCATATTTAATTACAGTGCCATCATAATGGCCACCATGAGAGGCGGTAAGATGTATTTGAACAATCATCGTTTCGTGAGGCGTTAGTTTGCCATCCACAGAAACATTATGTTCATCATCCATTAGATGGAGTTGTGTGTATGCGTAGTTTGGATCCTTCTTATAACAACATCTTAGTATATTTAGGATACTGGTTTTGTTACAAAAGAAAGTAAATAAAAAGATTTTGGGGGTTGAAGAAGCAAAATAAATGAAAATAATTTAAGAGAAATCGTTACCTTTAATTTAGGTAACTCACTTTGGTTGGAACCAAAGGACTTCTTGAAATGCTTTCTGCCTAAGGGGAAGCTTCAAGGAGTAGGAGAGGGATGTGGGGAGCTTAGTTGGGCAGAGTTTGGACGAGCCAAGTGGCTTGAGAGGTGTGAGGAAATGAGAAGGAGGAGTGCCTTTTTATAAGAGGGGTGAGGGGCACCTTTGGAAAAGCTAGAAATATTTATTTATAATAAATTCATATTCGGTTTCCAATGGCTCCAAAGTTGACTATTAAAAGGATAAGGTGGGGATAGGTCGAAAACCACTCAACCAATAGAATTTAGACAGGTTTGGGTACTTATATTAACCTTATCTTTAAGTATTAACTCTAAGTTAATTAGTTTCACTTTTACAACGTCTCTTTGTATTTTTATATAATATGGTTAATAAACTTACTATATACATCCAGGCGACCCCCAAGTGGTCCATTAATGATGAACCTATCCTGATATAAGTCTCTTGGCCTAACCTTAGATTTTTAGGAATTTAATATCAATTAATAATATAATATATGTTTTAAGAACTCTTTTATGTCAATTTTGACACTATTCAATAGTTGATTTTTGTGAAACTCATAACAGATTGATTACTTCGAAAAAAGTCAATTAAATCAATACTAATATATCATATTATCCTAGAAAATTAGTTTAATTCATTAAAAGGTTCATATTATATTTTTTTGGGTATTTATAATATCAATTATTTTAATTTTTCACTATTATAGTAATTACTGCATCATCATTGTGTCATAATAAAATAAATTATTTAATGTCTAAAAATTATAAATAAACTATCATTATGTAGGAAATCTTTTTATCTTTCTAATGAATATTTATAATCTAAAATCCAACTTATATAACCCTATGTAACAATTGTTTTTCTAAAAGATATATGCTTGTGTCATTTTTGTATTCATTTTGACTTAATTAAAATAAAGTGTCATTATCACTTACAAGTGGATCCATGGGGTCCCAAAATAGACCCAAAGATGCCCATGGTCGACCATGTATCAACCAATAGGGTTAAGACACGTTTTAGGGTAATTTAGTATTATTATAATATTATTTGTTTAACCCTTATTTACCGGATTTACCCTTAACCATGGTAAATAAAATATTTACCGCAGTAATTATTCAAAATGTCTAAAAATAAAAGTTACCTATTTACACAATTTGAACATCCTGATTCCAAATATGGAATCCATTTTTCTAAATTCAAAACACAGAAGTAGCAGAAATTAATTTAAAATTAATTCCCGCTGTCAAAACAAAAAGCGTGTTTTTAAGAGATAATAACTATCAAAAGATTGACACTTGTTTATGTTCGGTTTAATTATAAAATTTTTTCTAATGACCAACATTATATTAAATTGTAAAAATATATTCTAAATATACTTTAAAACCACTCAAATTCATAATTTATCACTATTAATTATTTTGATTAAAAAAGTTGTTTTTAATTAAAATTTTGTAATTTTCACTATTCATCAAAATATGAAAGTTATCCGAAAAGTACCAAAATTTCACCTTAGGCTAAATTCGATATTCGAAATCCAAAAATGAAGTCCATTTCAAAATATAAAATATATATAATTTCAAAATTTAGGTATTACTATTCATAACGGCTAGTTTGATCGGTTGTGGTGTGTGTTAAAACTCGAAGTTGCGTACAACACACGCTACTGTTTTATTCAAAGGAAAGCGTACCGTGGAAGCTTGGGATGTTTCATTTTAAATTTTTTGATGTCTCCATTTAGTCAAAAAGTTTAAAATATTGTATTTAAAAAGGTTTCACTATCAAAAGTTGATAAAAGTGCAATACTGAAAATGAATCTGTTCTTTCATTATGACTAAGAAACTCATAATATGGATTCTAAAATTATAGGGATTATATAAAGTTTAAAATTTAGTTAATACTATGGCTTTTTTTTGGTAAGTCATGGTGCAATTGAACTCGGTGTTGCGTGTAGTGAAAGTCATTGAATTATTTTGAAGAAATAACACACTATGAAATCTTGGGGTGTTACAATTGTAGAATCCAAAATTCAATTTATGATGATTCATTTATTCAAAATATCACTTCCAAGAACCTCCAAGGACATCATCAAAATAAATTGAAGATAAATATGATCTTGTATATATTCTCGCAAACCATCATCAAGTAATTATTATAATCCCATATAGAAAGATCTAGGTGTATGATTCCACTCACTTTAGGGATAGTCTAGTATTACTGATACTCCACTCTCTAAGGAATCAACATTATTTACCACTACCAAATGATGACTTATATGCATAAGGAGTAATTAGACCATCAATGAGGATGAAACATGGTGGATCCCCACTTGGTGACATGATCAGTTCTCTACCTACTCTCACGAGAACCATGAAGAATCATTGGGACACTATGTTGCCTTAAAATAATCCATACTCAACGTAGAGGAACTCTGTACCCACATATAAAATTTTAACAAATTGAAAATCACATCTGTCAGTGGTATATGTGACCAAGTGGAACTCCTTTCTCATTTGACCACTTAGTGTTTCTAGAGGCTAGGTACCCCATATAATAAGATTTTATGCATGATTTGATTTTTTTTATGATGATAAATGGATAGTATTAAATCGTAGATAACAATATTGTTCCATGATTCCTCACCACCTTAGAGGATCTCCAACTATAATTCCATTACTATTTTTTCTCCACCATGTGTAGGATGAGTGTCTATATAAACACTTTAATGAAATAATATCCCAATTGAAGTGAATTAAGTAATAATATTAATGTAATCCTTCATGGGAGATTATTTTTTTAATTCCATCGGAGAAATCATAGGATGAGCAATTCTGAACCCTCGTCTCTTTGGAGTGTTTAGATTGATTGTTGGAATTCATTGAAATATATGAAAACCTAGTGGTGGCATGAATTATAGCGAGGAATGGTATTTTTTGACACCTCCCACATATATGTGATAAAATGGAAAATCAAAAAAATACTTCTATGATGTAGTTACTTGCACATAAGATGATTAGGATCTATGTTCTCCCATATAAAAAGCCTCATCAAGCAAAAAATCATATTGAGAATATTTATGAGGATCCCATCTTGGAAAAACAAATTGAACATTAATATATAGAAAGTGTATGGTTCAATTCTTTTAGGAGGTATAATCCCCTATATTCTTTATTTGGGATATGTAGATGAAATTTCTCAAACATCGTGAAATCAATAACTGGTAAGGGGATAAGTTGGAGAACTATTCAAATTATTTACCCTAACATTGATTCCATAATCAAACAATCCATGAGTGCCCATATTTGAGGACATGATTTATCTAATTATAGATTGTAACATATTATAACCAAGTGATCCAATGGTTCATTTTACATGAATCTTCTCTTCACACGAAGATGATCATGATTATAACGAAATAAAGAGGATATATAAACAAGGATAATTGAAATTTGATAATTTTATAGTAAAAAAAATAATCAGTTGATCCCATGGGTTCATTCTTGTATATCTAGATCAATGATTGAACTCATTTTCTAGTTATCCCTCTCATGTGATAAAATTTATTTCCCTTCCCAATAACACTCAAAAAAATTTATTTTGACACTATAAGGATGATCATGAGTCTATTGTATTGTCAGATATGATGTGTACCACCTTAGATTTCATTCCCCCCATTGGGATTAAATGACCTAACACCTTTTCCTCAGAAATATTCCTCTTACGAGGATATATGGTAGTACCCCAATAATTTCATTATATTAGTGCAAGACTACATAGATACAAGAGATAATTAACACTATCAATATCCAATTTATCATCATCAATGTTCCCAAGATACTGGAAAAAACAAAATGAAAAAGACAACAAAAACTGAATTATCTCAGAAAAATTTGTCCATGATGCAGAGACTAGAATATAAGTGTTTCATGAAAATCATTTAAAAACCATCATTAAAAAATACTCTAATTTAACTATTTGGACCATATGATTATTTCATCATATGTTTTAACCAAAGCTATAAAATCCTAAGATACAACAACCCAAGCAATATAATCAACATAATTATTCAAACCTAGCACCATCATCTCAACAAGTTGCTCCCCACACAATTCTAGACAATAAGTGATCACAAGGGATAAAAAACATACTCTTAGCCCAAATATATAATGTTATCAAGCACCAAAATTATATTTTTGTCTAATTCTCAATACATGATTTTTTTCTATCAAATAATATTTATACAACCCTAATTGAGGCCCTATAGAGTTATCCAGATCCTGAAATTGAAGTATATGCAATTCAATCCTACCACGAAATGGATTGTGAGTACATGAATTTTCAGGCCACCAGCTCTATTTCTACGATTTATTTGGGAGCAATCACGCATCTCCAAATAATAAATCTTTATATATTAGGAAATATTTAGTAAATTGATGTCTTCTCGATCTTGTTTGACAAATGTATTGTGATCAATATCATCCTAACATAGATACTCTATAAACTAGGGTATAAAGAGACCAATCTATCCCAGAGAAAAGAAGAAATTTAGGGAGATGGTAAGATGGAATATAATCTTATTATTAAAAAATAATTTATGTCCTAGTTTGGTTATTTTATATTTATCATCAAATTCATGGATTTATTGTATTTTACCACATTTAACACATTTTTGAAAATTATATGGGTTAAACTATAAACAATTTTTGATTCTTCACTCGACAAATTATTTATGTACACCACAATTAGTCAATTAGGTGTTACAAAGAGTGATGTAATTATACTTGACTCATGTGTAACCCACTACCGTCACTTGAGTAATAATAAATTATTAGGTCAAGAAATTTTGAGTTGAAGGAACTGAGTGTGTCAATACACTTAATGACCAGAAAGCATCCATAATGGGTTCCTAGGATGAATCAACAGGAAATATTTTCCCACCTCTCTACTATCTAAAATTAAAAAACCTTTATCATTATGAACTATTTTATTATTCCCCTGAAAATGCAGTGTACTCAGTTCCTTTAATAATCATATAATGGATAGGTGTCTCTGATTCTTATGAATCCCACTCTCCTTACACCGCAAATAGTTCAATCTTATTCATTAAAATCATTATTTCCATCATGTTTAGGACATATAAATATAGTACAACTAGTTTCAAGCTAATATAGGTTTTATTTACATGGTAAGTAAACCAAACTGGTGAAAATGGCATAGAATAGGATAAAAACCCCAATTTATATCACTTATATTAATTTATATGGAATTTATTATGATATAATTATATCTAATCATATTATAAGCTGACTTCACCTCACAACTACTCATAACAATAGTTCAATATCCTATATCTAACTGTACTACTTTAAATGATGATGACATTAAGGAAGCTCCTACTTTCCCTAAAGTTATATTTTCCACCACTATCGATGAATAGATACCGGGGGAACTCAGTACCAAAGAAGTTCTTATGGTGACTCTGATTAGATCCATGAAGCATACATATGAAAACATTATCACATTTCATTCATGAAGAAACATCATGATGTGTTTGAATAGATCTACATAGATATTCCATCTCTCAATTTTCAAGCCTCTCTCAACAAAAATTTCCTTCTATTTATTTAATCATGGAAATAAACAGATTTCTATGAGAATTTATCCCTCATACGGTGTATTGTAATGGCTGAAGATGATTAGTTAACCAAATCAAACATTAGGGTAGTTAGTAACCCAATATCGTTGAGGGGGATGAACATGAAAATCAATGAGTTTATTAACATAATGGGCATCAAACACCATTGAACAAAGACAAAATCTTAGTCTGAGTCATCGAGATACTAATAGATCCAACCTTTGGCTCCCAAGACATTTATTTATTGTATTGATACTTAGGATATAGTTAGATCTATATAGACCCTAAATATTAAGATTCCACTATATATAAGAGTACTAATGGAATATAATTCTATCCATTCATCCCCTTTAGCTTGATGAATACATGAGTGACATACTTGTAGGATATAAATTACAACATTAATCACTTATTTATAATTAAGATGGGGTTCAATGTGGATGGTTAAGTGGTCGAATATCATTAGTTGTTGCACCATTTCATTATATTGAAATTTGTTTGGCCCGATCTACACTCATAACCAAATGTTTATCTCACTGAATAGTACATTCTAAATCCACAATATGTAGTTAGTTAGCTTCTTCATTCAATATAGTGGGATCAAGATAGACCCATATAATATCAATTACATCATATAAATACACCCTAAACAAAATATTTATTATATATAATTATTTTAGGGGATTCTAGATTAGATCTAGTGTTTTTTCACCATTCTTGATGGAAAATATAATTCAATTTTGAAGATGATAAAAAAAGGAACCACATATATTGGGGATAGAAATACAAGTACACATTTGAAAATATTAATAATTATATGATGTGTCACCTATTATTGATGATTCATATCCTGGGGAAAACCTTGATCTTCTATGTAACCACGATGGATCTCTCCCTCAGTGCAGTTCTATCTAGATATAACAAATAAAGGAAAATAGAATAGTATGTACTACCTCAAATGACATGAGAGAAAATGGGGCAAAAAAATATCCATAAATAAAAAAATACAATTCCCAATTATTTATATTTAAGAAGTTTCTCTACTACCTGTAAAATCATGAGGTACAAATAATAGTGACAATTCATTTTTTATTGAATAATTATTACATAATTTTAGAGATAAACAACATTATTGAGTTATAAAGATAGGACATAAAGTTTTAGTGCCTTTGAAAAAATAGGACCATACATATATTGTACATAATTCAACATTAATAATAATTTAAGATATTATTATTTACCCTTCTATGGTCTACGTTCTCCTTAGTATATTTATTCACCCAAGGATATACATCAATGAAATTGGAGGGATAGAATCCTTATAACATAATGAATACAGACATTAATAAATATCATATAATCATCATCATAATAAAATAATGAAACGACCATTGTCAAAAATTTTATAGGAAGCATCAGATAATGGCACGAAATGTGTAAATGCCACAACACTAGACATCATATCATTGAGGTTAAAATATAACACATTATTTTGTACAAAGATAAAATCATGATGATTCATAACATATCCACATAAACATAAAATCATCATTTTGATCAAATATAGCATCATTATCACACATATTTTTCATTATCTCATAAGATACAACACAATTATGACTACGTTTGAGAGTTATATAATTCCAGGCCCACCCACCACATCATGAAATTTATATAATCATGCATTCCATAGAGAACTTATAACAACAATAGTAATAAAATAACCATGATAAATGAGAATAATTCATAAGAAATTCATATAGAATACATTAATTAATAAAATTTGTGGTTCCCAAATTTATGTGGGAAAAAAATACTTGGTACGAGAATCATCAATCTTGAGTAATGAATAAACTGTCTCAAGAGAACACAAGATGTGTTTTGGGAAGAAGAGTTATCATGGAAAATCAATTTATCTCTCAAAAAATTATCATGGAAACATGTATATCCATGAAAAAATGATGGAAAGAAAATTATGTTAAATTTAAGGAACATTAAATGAATATACATACTGAAATTTGGAGTGAAATATGTATAGAAATAGGAATGGAATTTGGGATCAAGAATCGTGTTATATTATGATTGAATTCTTTCTTCATGTGCTCTTAATATGCTTGATAATGAAATTAGATTCATTAATTGCAAAATCTAGAACCCCTTCTCCATATATTTTTATATTATTGTTATATTAAATATATTTATGTCGATTTTGGAGATCTATTGAGTTCAATTTCATCACTATAGGAGTGTTTGTTTTCTTTGTTCACATGATCAGTTCAATTTTGTACAAGTATAGAAGTCCATATAAATGAAGAATAATTATCTAGAATTGAAATAATATGATATTAATGAACTTAAATATGTTAAAATTGTCTAATATATCATTTTTTATATGAGTATGATTTATTACTTAAAAGGATACTGATAAACATAGTTTATTTTGGTGGATTTTCTGTGGGTCAGGAAATAAATTAATTTTAATATATAATATGTTTATAAATTATATCTAGAACATTATAAAAGTTATAATATTCATATAATGATAAATTTGAACCATAATAAATCTTTTATGTCTGACCTATTATTTTTTAAGGAAAATTAAAACTCATCATCCATGAAGGTGGTGAATCAATACATCATGGACAATTGTTTCCTTATTAGAATTAATTGAAGGAAGATGAGTTTTGATGATGGATATTACCTTAAAATAATATAATTATAATATATATATGATAATAGAGTTATAATTCCCCATTGTATAGGTTTGGTGAGTATTGAATATGAAAATAAAATAAATAAAAAATAGAATGAAGTGGGATTTTACCTATAGAATATCATCCCCTTGAGAACAACCTTAAGTATCATGGTGTTGTTAATTATTGTGAAAAGAGGAACATAAAAATCTGGAAGAGTATTTGGAATGTAATTGAGTAGTATTTAGACAACATACAATGTGAGTAAGGTGTTAGAAGAAGAGTTGGTAGGGGTTCTATTTATAGGGGGAGAGGTGATTGTTTTAATATTATATTCATTAGTTTATAATTTTCACTCAATAAAATCAATAGTATTATTATTTATTAATAATTATATTATGTAATTATGTATAGTGTGATATTATAGTTCTTTACTTAGCTATACATCATCCATATATCAAATAATCATTTATTTCACCAATACCATAAATTTCCTCATTTTAGTATTGAAAAAAATTCAATTATTTTAGAAAAACGCAAAAATTAAAACTAAACATTTTTCAGAATGTAAACATACAAATTAGACACCATTTTATGAAAAAATATTTCTAAATATTTCTAAATTTATTTTTATATTAAATCCTCATTTATTTGAAAAATAATGATTTTAATATTCTAATCATTTTTTGACCCATTGAAAATTTAACGAAAGTCTCATAAAATTATATTACATTTATAATAATAGAAATTATTTAATTATAAATGTATTTTATGAATAATAATAATTATAATAATTATAATATAATAAATAGAAAGTAATTTTTTTATAAAATTTCCATTAATTAATTTTTTTAAATTATTTATTTACATATATATGGATATAAATATACCATATCATCATTTATAAATAACTATATTTTATATATACTTTCATAAGTTATGATTCTATTATATTGTATTAATTAATAATCACAATGGTCATGTTAATATTCTATAAGTTAGGTTATTATTCCCTCTGAATAGATTCCTTGTTTTATATATATATATAAATTATTTCAATCCTCACATATGAGAGTAATGATTTTATTGGGAGGTCTCTAATATGTATTTGGTTTATACCATATAATTTTTTTTAGGAATTTAAATTTAATTTATAAAATTATAGCTCATTACTTTCATCCTCCTTTTGAAATTTAGCACTTGAATTTTTTCTTTATAAACTACAGTGAAAAGAGGATTGAGTATTTCTCCTTCATCGCTTACTCTGGTTCCCTTGTCATATATACATACTTATGGATTTTCCAAATCACATTAAAAATGTATTTTGTCTTATTTACTTGGATTTTTTATAATTGGTACATGTTCTAACTGGTTTCTCCTCTTATGTGAGGTAATTCTCATGTTGTACCACCACCAGATTCAATACATGTGTGGGGTCTTGTATGTAATTCCATAAGAGAGATAAATGGAACACATTGTGAACAGGAGACATATTTTGTCTAATTTCTAGCCTATATTCCACTAATACTAATGGATCAAAAATCTATAAGGGGACTACATACCTTGGTGTAAGATTACTATTCCTTCCAAACCACATGACTCTCTTTTATATTGATATTTTAAGGAACAATATTTCTCCAAAATTGAACTCCGGGTCCCTTCGACAGTTGTTAAAATAGTTATGTATCCAAATATGAGTATCTTTGATATGTGGATTTATGGATTTATCCTTTGCTGTCATATATTGTACATGATTAGGTCCATGTATAATTCATTCACCAACTTCATCCAAGTTGGTTAGAATTCTACATCTATTTTTGTATAAATATTCATATAGAGGTATATGAATACTTGAGTGGAAGCTGTTGTCTTGTGATATCACAACCAGTGGATGATGCTAATACCATCCCCCTTTGAGTTTCATTGAGTATTCTCTCAACATTTACTTAATAATTTAAATAGTTACTTCCAATTGGCCATCTATTTTTGGTTGATAGCTCATTATGAAATTAAATTAAGTACTCAAATCAGGGTTAATTCTAACCTATAATTATGATGTGATCCCGAGATCATGATAACATTTCCTCTAATGTAGAACCCCATGAATCCTCAATACATCCATCACATATATAATGGATTTCATTTCAAGAGATAATTCTTCAGAAATAGAAATTATGTGGGAAGTCTTGGTGAGTCGATTCACCACAACACATATTACATTTTTTCCTTTGGATGTTTTCTTGTGATTGATGATGGAGTCCCTAGTGATATTCTCCCATTTTTATATGGATATCGATAGTGGTTGAAATCATCCAATTAGACCTTTATAGATCAAAAATAACATACTTACATAACAAGAAAACTTGAAATATACTTTTCTATATCCTTCTTCATGTTGTCCCACCATAAGTTTTCTCGAAGAACACAATATATCTTGGTACATCAATGATGAGTAGAGAAATTTCTGGTATATGTTTTATCAAATAAATCCATTTTATCATAGATGATGAATTACACAAATCCTTACTCCCAACATAATCACATAATCATCGTCGATATGAACTCCTGTAGCTTCTGTTACATTATTAATTTTTCTATCTTTTATTGCATTTGATAAACCATTTATGCATCCATGATCTTATCTTGAATATATGGATGGGAAATACGTTTTTCAAGGTAGGATGTATTAAATACTATTATGATTTACAAATCCATTCATTTTATAACCATGAATATGGGTTATTTCTCAATCTGCATCATGAATAGAGTAACATCTTCATTTCTACATAGAGAATCAGCTACCCTGTTCTCATTTCATGGATGATAATAGATAGGGAAATAATAGAACATGATTAGATTTAACAATATTCTTCTATGAATTCTAATATCTTTCTGTTTTAATATATACATTATACTCTTGTTATTAGTATATATATATCACCCTTCTCACCATAGAGGTAGTGATAACAAATTTTCATAAAAAATATCACAACTCCTATATCATTCATCGAGTAGTTTTTCTCAGGGATCTATAACTTCCATGAGGTGTAGACTATCACTTTATCATTCTATATAAGTACAAAATAGAACAATTTCTTTGATTCATTACTATATATCATAAAACCACATACACATATTTGAAGTGTGAGTACTTTTAAATTGATTATCCTCTTCTTGAGTTCCCTAAATCTTTCTTTGCATTATTCTATACATTAATACATTTCCAATTAACATTTTATGTTAGTTATCATGTTAAAAAATAATAGGTAATTATTGAAAAAAAATATATAGTTCCCAGATAATCATAGAAAAATATTGACTTCCTTGATAATAGTTGTTCTGAGCCATTCATAAGTAGCCTTTTTTTTGAAGGTTCCACAAAAATTCACTCACTAATGATCATGTTTCCTTTGAAAATGACTACCCACAGCAAAAAGTCCCATTTTCTGAACATGTCAAACCATTTCTCCTTAATCATTTTCTAAAGAATCCTTAGTTATACTTAATGTTATTCCATAGTCATGGATTAAATGAGTCTATCATCGATAAACAGAACCAAAATGTTTTCAGGGAAGTCTCTAATGACTATATTCATCAACTCTATGATGATTTAAGTGGAATTTTTGAGTCCAAAGGGAATCACAGGGAACACATAATACACATACCATGTATTGAATACTATCCTAAGAATATCTCTCTTGTTCAACTTCAATTGAAGACTTCTAGAAAAAATATACACATTTGAAAATTACTGATCTCGAAATAGTTGACTGACCTATTCATAAATCTGTTGAAGATTATACTTTTTCTATAATGTGATCTTATTGAGCTCCAAGTAAATTATACAAAGATGCATTGATCCATCGTTTTCCTTTAAAATGATAACTGACACGCCCAAAGGTGATTCCCTAGGATGTATGAATCCTTTATCAAAATTTACTTGTAGCTTCTTTTTTATCTCTTAAAATTCTACAGGGTCCATCCTCTCTCAAAATTTTGAGATAGGAGTGGTTCCTAGTATAAGTTATATTGATAAATCTACCTTGTTATCTGGGGGATTTCTAATAAACTCTTCCGGAAATACATCAGTGTACTCTCTCACAATGATAGTTTCCTCTCGGTTGGTACATTCTTTTAGCTTTACCCATTGATTGACGTATTTTTCTACCACAAGGCTTCAACACCCACACCATTGTGGGATATCCATTCATTCTTAGAGGATGATGGGATGGCTCAGAATATGAAAATATTTTTCCGTTTCTAGATAGTTATTGTGTGATCTATATAATGAGATCCACTCAATTCCTAGTATAGAATATAATTTGACCAAGGAGTATGTTAGATATTTCCTACAAGAATATTCACACATACACTAATAAAATTGGATTCCAAAACTAGGGATGAATTGATCTCACCACTATGTATTTTTAAGGATATCTAAAATTACAGGTATTGAGGTTTTGATTCAATAGTTATTGAAAACATGTAGGATATAAAAGAAATCATAGAACCAGAAGAAAAAAATAATTTTCCATTATTTATTGAATATGAAGTGTACATTATATGACATCATTTTTTTATCTACCTTAGTAGTAGTGATTACATAATATATCCCTTGCTACTTTGGATTTGGTGGATAATGACCCTTATAACCCTCAAATAAATAAGGTTTTGTTAATTTGATTGCATCGTTACATTAATAAATACTATTAAACCAGTATACAATGGGAAGTTCTCTCACTTAGTCAATAACACTAGACATATTCATCATGTCTCTTCAGAATTCCTAAGATTAGTGGTCTTCTAACCCACATTAATAGAATATCCCTATCTCTTTTAGCCAGTTCCGATGATGATTCTTCACCTATTTTTTAAATTTGAGTGGTTGAGAATTCCATTATCCTTTTTCATTAGATCAACCATCTTGAAACTCCATGTCTGTTTTCTAATACTCATACCATGAGACAATTCACTAAACTATACATCCACTTTTAGAGAACATCGAACAAATTCTTTATAACCCACAAATTCTCAAATATGTAGTGACATTCATAGGTGTTTTTTTAAACCAGTGGAGAATCTATATACTTTACTATAATTGAAAATTAAAAACCCATGTAATACCATTCAAGCCATGTGAAATTAGGTTCTTAATAAGTGAAAAAATAACCATATTTTTTATTCAACTATACGAATTCTATCAAAATATTTTGATGAATAGTTTTCGTGAAATACTTTTTAATTTTTTTTCTAAAAGTATACCCACCCCATATATTCAATTTCATCATTTGGATTGCTATTATTAATCAACACACACCATTTATTTTCCTCTCCATCCAAATGTCAAATGGTCATAGTCACCTTCTCCTTATAAGAATACTAATGCACAAATATGATCTACCACATTGAGTTGACCCACTCTTCTGTGACTAGTGGATGAGAATATCCACTAAAAGCTTGTAATTTTTTCTATATAAAGGAATCAATTTAACATTACTCATTCATGGGGGATGGTGTAAATTCATCATGGCTCAGGTAATTATTAATAGCCTGAAATAGATCTGTAATAATTTCAATGATGTTTTGAACCCTACATCCAAAATAATTAGGAATTTCATTTTTTCAATCTATGAATTACCTTTCAAACAGTTTTTTGACAAGGTTTCTCAAGGTTCCTACCATTTAATAAAATTAAAAAAGGTTGAGAATAATTCATGTCAATAAATATTGAATTAATAATTTTTTTAAAATAAAGACATAATGAATAACTTATTGGATCTCAATGTTAATATTTTCAAAAACAATACTTCTAAGACTTTTACATGCACATTGGATTATCCTAAGGGTTTTAAATAACATTCAAAAATAATAATTTCCATATTAAGTAAACTATTCTCCTATACTATCTATAAAAACCCTAGTTTTTATTACATTATTTTCAAATAATCTAAAGATAATCATCATTTAAGGTTATAAATAATGTATCCATTGGTTTAGTTTCCTGGGAAAATTAAGAACATACATAACTTGTGCATAATATAACATAAATAATTAATTTGGAACATCTTATTTATCATCTTGAATATCATATTATCCATAATTCATGTAGTCAGTGGAGGATATACATCAATGAAAGGGGTGGGCAAAAAGACGAGTAAGAGGATGAATAAATAATTGAACAAATAGAGTATAATATTAATCATCATTGCATAATATTATGATTGTTATCCTAATCATTATAGGAAACATCAGATAAATTCATGAAAAGTGAAAATGCATAAAAATGAAACCTCATGACTTGGGTGTTAAAATACCACACATAACTATGAACAAAGAAACAATCATTTTTACACATAACATTAGTGTATAACCATAAATTCATCGATGTGAAATGATATAGGATCATTTTCATGTATATTTAACATTATTTCATCTGGTAAATCTCATAACCCAATTCATTAGAGGGGAATATAATTTTGGGCCCACCTATAAAATCATTATATTTACATAATCATGCATTTCACATTAAACTCAAAAGAATCACATTCATAATATAACAAATGGAAAAGAATGGATTTTATATGAATTTCATAAAGTATAAATTCATTTATAAAAATTAGGGTTCTTAGATAAAAAAAGGAAAAAATCACGGTATAAGAATCACAAATATTATGTAAAGAAGTAGATAACTCAGGTGTAGTCGACATGCATTTGGGAAAGAAGTGTTATTTTGAAAAATATATAAATTTACCAATAAAATATGATAGAAACAATTATATCCTTGAAAATAAAGGAAAAGAATAGTGAAATCAAATTATAGAAACATTAATGCAATAACTATACTAAAATTGGGAAAGAATGAGGTATAACCCAATGAAAGGGAATTGCGTTAAAAAATTTCATTACCTTATGCCTAAAAATTTTCATTACATGATTATGATATCCTAGATAAGAAAAATAGAATCATTAATGGGAAAAAAATATTCCCCATTTAATTGATTTATTACAATTTTATTACGTTTTAATGGCTATTTTGATGAGTTATGGAGTTCAATTTCATCATTCAAAGAGTGTTCATTTTCTTGGTTTTTAGGATCAGTTCACTTTTATACATATATCGATGTTCATGTGAAATGTTAATAATTTTCAAAACTTCAAATTATATGTTATTAATTAACATACATATGTTTAAATTATTTATAAATCACTTTTTTATTTGAGGGTGATTCATTAGATAAAATTTATTGACAATTTTTTGTTTATTTTGGATGTTTTTCCTTTATTCATGAAATAATATCATTTTATTAAATATTATATTTATAAATAAGTTACATAAAATTAATAAAGTTATTCTGTTAATATTTAAAACAATTTTAACCATTATAATTTTTTTATCGTAATCCTTGACATTGGTAATGGAAAATTAAGTCTCGTCATCCACGAAGGCAGTGAATTGACACATCACAGATAATGTTTCTATTTTTGGAATAAAAGAAATGGAGAATAGGCTTGATGATTTAATTTCAATTAAATGAATAAAATTTAAATATATATGTTACTGGATTTATCATGACACTTTTTATAGGTTAGGTGAGAAGAGAATAAGAATAGGATATAAATTAAAAGATAACGAAGGAGGATTTTACCTCTTCAATATCTTCTCCTTGAGAACATATTTAAGGCACTAGGTTTTGGTAATTTACAGAGAAATGAATCTATTCAAAATATGTAATATGATTTGGAATATAATTGGGATTAATTTAGACATAATAATATTCATGGCCGGTGTGAGGAGAATAGGTGGTGAGGGGTGTCATTTATAAGGGGGAAGATGGGTATTTTTTATTATTATATTCATTAATTTATTATTTTCACTCAAAACTATCAAAATTGGTAAAAATTATAAATAAATATATAAAATAATATGGTAGATTTTGATATTATGTTCCTCAAATAATTTATTAATCATTTATGACTCAAAAATTCATGTGATTAGCTTATATCATAAATTTCCATATATGACTATTCCGCAAAAATTCAAATATTATAGAAAAATATAAAAAATTCACCCTATCTGTTTTCCTTTGTTTAAATATCAGAAATGGACTCCATTTTATGAAATTAATTTTATAAATATGGAAAGTTGAATTTTTATATAGAATCCCCATTTATTTGAAAAATGCTAATTTTAATATTATAATTGAATTTTTTACCCCTTGAAAAATTTATTAAGGTCTCATAAATTTATGATATAGAATAAATATTATTTCGTTAATATATTTTATAAAAATAATTCATTATATTAATTATAAAATTATTAATAAAAATTTATGTTTTATAAAATTACCAATACTTAATTTATCATTTTTAAAACATATATTTAAATATTTTGTGATATTAATACATCATATTTTTATTTATAAAATACCTAAATTTTATTCCTACTTTAATAAGTGATGTTACTATTCTATAGGCCAAATTCCTATTCTTAATGGTCATGTTACCATTCCAATGGTCATGTTATTATTCCATCATTACAAGTACCTTATTTTTTTATGAACCACTTATATCAATATTCAATTTTGAGAATAATGTATTTATTGCGTTCTCTTTGATATGTATTTGTTTTATAGAATATAACATAATTAGTAGATGGAAAATTTAATTGATAAAATTTTGTGTCATTACACAACTAATCACTTTAATTAATTCTATATTGTATATGATCAATCCTTTTGTTTGGACTGGATGATTGGTTAGATGGTAAGGGATCAATAAGTTTTTTAACATCTAGTTTCCCCACAAAAAGAGTATTATGATATATGAAATGGAATATTTCGTTAACATAAATTCATCCCTTCAAAAAATATCAGTGATAACCCAATTTCATGAGGAATCAGTGCCTTCAGATTGTTAATCTAGTAATTCCTCGGTGATTCAATTTAATGGTGCCTTATAGATATTGATTGGTAGAATTCAGAAAAAGAATAATATTAATTAGGTTATCCTTTGTTTATTCATTATCACAGCGATAATGGTACTCATTCAATACTCAATAATTATTTTAGATGGATACATCCATAATGTTGTTAAATATGAATCCCTCATCATTGATATTGAATCATACCTTGAGATCCAAGTAGTTTGGTTTCATATCAAGGATGACTCTAAAATGGACATCATAATATCAAATGGTTATTATATATTTAGTGAATAAGAGATCATGTACATTCACAAGAACACATGATTATTGATGAATCAACTTTTCTATAAGGAAATGTGTTTTCATGTCCCATAATCGTAGAATGATTAATCATATTCCATGAAAAATGTATAAAAAACCCATACTGATTAAGATTGGGATGAAAAAAATCATCCATATTGAATTATGAAAATTTATTACATCTATCACTCTTGATGATGATAGTTGAGAGATGTATCATCTCATCCCAACCACTTATCATGTAAGAACCTCAAATACCTATATTTTTTAAATAGAGTCTAATTCATGAAACACAATTAGTTAACAAACTTTTAACGTTGAAACTTTCATCAAGTAATGACAATGAGGAATAATTCCACCATCATGACTTTAATTTCATCTTTAGTAATGGCCTCGACTCAGAGTAAGTCTCCAAAATGATAATAATTGATAGGATCCTCCACCCTTATATTTAAAGAAATGAAAATTTCTTATGTATAATTAGTGTTTAATTATTATCCATGCAGGAATCATAAATCAACAATATAGATATCTTACTATATATGAATATTGGTCCACTTTTTTTGTAGTATGGGTTGAAATTTTTAATATATCACGGATAATTGATATGCATTCCAAGTTCTCCCAAATATTCTACTTCACACACCTGTGACTTTCTAAACTTCCATGTACTCATGGAACTTAACCATATGCAGTATATAGGTCATGGTCCCCCAACCTCCAAAAGTATCATGATAGTTCATGTTCAATCTTAAGTCCTTCAACTAATTTCAGAAGAGGGTTGAAGCCATTCTTCATAAGGAGGTCAAGAATATTTCTGAAATAGTTATTGTGAAATACCAGATCATTCATCCCTTTAAGTTCCCTTACACCATTCCCATGAATAATGGGATTAACTTCTAAGCCCCTGAGATAAATAATTTAAATGATATTTAAAAAATCTAGTCCAACCAAACAACCCCTATCTTGGATCAAATAATTGTAGAATGAGGATCAAATACAACCTCTATTTAAATCCTTTTATAATAATTTTATACATGAAAAAGGTATAAGATTTATTTATAAAATTAGAATCATTTTATTAACATAGGAACTAGACGTTTCCTAATCTCAATTTCATGTAAAATTTTGTAGCTGGATAATTGAAAAAGAAGGCCCTTTGTCACTGCTTCCTCCTACATTACATGGGGCTGGAAATGATAATTAAAATGATACAGGGAAGAAAATAACAAATTTTAGAGCCCAAATTTAGAGTCCCTAAATTCATTTTTAATAATATACTACAACGTGTTTTATATTTTGACTAATATGGATGGGGACGACATCATGCTTCTTGCCGACATGCAGTTACATAATAATTACTATTAAAACTTCCTAGTATGTCACCTATTATCCCCAACTACTTGAATTTAATCTATTATTAATTCCATATTATATATATGAGGTAGAAATAAAATGAATACTTTGTAAATTATACATGAATTTAAACTAAATAGTGTGGATTCTATTCAACAAGACATTAATATACTATTAATAGGTCCTCATCATTTGACCAAAATTTTCATGGAAAATAGTTCCAGTATTCTTGAACATAACACACATTTCACATCATCCAAACAATATAATGTTAATCTATATTGAAAATATTCAATTTCATGAAATTTAACTATAGTAGTCTAATCCATAGTTTCATGACCGTAAACCTCATAACTAACATCAATTTATATGTATCTCTAACTAGAGAACAATGTAGGAGTCCACACTTGAGTGGATGCCTCTCACACTATGTTGTTGTTCAAATATCACACCTTCTTCTAGAACAATGTGTTGCTTGATTCCTATGTTTTATGAAATTTAATCAATCCTTTACACCCCTATTATTATCACACACATAAATTTATTTCATTACCCATGTTTTTTTAATAGACAATACTTCAAATAATCCTTATTATGTTTTATCATTCCTTTTCTCACTTGAACACCCATCCCTTTTCCGGAACCTATTTTGTACATGATATATATATATATATATATTTATCCCTTCACATATGTACATGTTTCTTGAGTCATACTTCTTAATATACATAGTGGAACCCAATTCATTGATCACATAGTGTGATAATTCTCCTACTATTCTATCCATTATTTGGTTATTGATTACCCTTTGATGGGTTCTGTTACCCAAGAACATTGATGAAGTGTCACAGTCACAAGAAGATTGTCTCCAATGATAATTGTTAATGTTCATTGACCTTAAAATCAATTCCCTTAGTCCTGCAATGAAAACCATAAACTATTTGAATATGACCATGGATGGTTCTTAATTAAACTCGAGAGAGAAAAAAATCTTTGTTTTATTGGTACCTAGATATTATTTAGTTCATTTTACCCACTAGTCCTGGTTTCGTGACATTAATAATTCTGGTTCCATAGTCTGATATCCCCTGGTTCAAGATATATGACCATCACATAGGTATCATTTTGGACCAACATGTTCCCCCCATGGTGTGGTGGAGCATTTACTAATTTTCCAATATGGTTTAAAATCCATCAACCCTAGTTTACCGCATCAATATGACTTATTCAGGATATTAAATCCCTAGATATTTTTCCCCCATTGAGAAACTACCATAAATTTATCTCCAATATTATTGACTGAATAGTTTGACATATCTCATCAAACTTTTATTACAAAACAAAAACCATTATGATAAAAACACAATTCGCCATGAACATCCTTCTTTATAGGGTACACATATGAGATGAATATTTCCTGAGAAAAACCTAGAAGACCCATTGTTTCAAATATATTTACTAGTAAAACCTAGTTTATTATCCCTATCCTTGAGGATATGGTAGTTGAATCCATATTTGAAGCATTTTTTGTGAATATTATTATATTTTATTTTACCTCCTCAGTGATTCAAATTTTAAATATCCTTTTTTACTATATTCTACCCCTTTACTCTAGTCTAGTCAAAAAATTATAGGTGTTAACCACTCATGAATCTCTATATAGTGTAGGGGTGAAACATTATTCAGACCACACACAACATGTTTCCCTATATCTTAGTGTCTCCATGTATTGGTCTCTTATATATTTTGATATTGTACTAACAATCCTTTTCTAATACTATCTCATGATAAGTGTAATCATAACTTTACCATTATTTCTCACAGGGATCATTAATCACATGAAATTAGATAACTACATTTCTCATTTTTGTAATAAGATCATTATGTGTCGATATTATAGGTTGGGAATGGTCCACTTCATTCTCCACAAAATATGTTGAACTATGTCATCATTGTTCTATCTTTAAGAAATTATAATTAATTGTAATATATCTATAAATTTAAAATAACAGTCCATGATACAATGGTTCTCATCTGAGGGGACAACCACTTCTGGGGTTTGTCACCTATCGTGCCACTTCCCTTGAACCATTAGGGGGTTAATTACGAATCACTAAGATACATGGTGAGGTTCAAACATACTATATTGGTTACATTAATATAATCATCCAAATTCTACCATAGAATGTTGGATACCCCTTGCACTCACATTGATTACATTTTTCCACCAATTATTATGATGATTCCCCATTCCCTTTGTAAGAGATGTATCTACACAGAGGTCTCATGAGAACTATGTGTGGCTTGGTACCTTCCACCATGACATAAATAGTGATTCCAAGATATCATATCCTAGGCCCATCGAAAATATCAATATCCATACCTAGTAATGATTTGGTGATGATTCCATGTTTAATTCATATTGAATCCACTTATTTCATTCCCATTAGATAATCAATACACATCTCCCTTCATCACGAGTACATGATCCTGAAATTTTACGAGATATTCATCACTAAATAACTACACATTCCATTATTCCCATGTCATGTGATATGTAGTGATACTTGAATATATTTTCATGGACTAAACTAAAAATCCCTTGTATCTCACATTTCATCCCACTACATGGCTCCCTCATTAGCTTACCTACTTTTACCTAACACTGAAATGATTTTTCTCATAAAGGGGATGTTCAAGGTTTTATTCCACAAAGTATGATTTTTTTAAATGTTTCCTAATTTATGTCACATGAACTCATATTTATGGTTGTTTGTATTATCATTGGCCTCTAATCCATGCACGTATTTTCATTCACACATTTCACAATTAACATCACCTCAATACTCACCGATTGATATTAAGTGGAATAGACATAATCATAGACACATGACCTTCAAATGAATATAACTATTCAATAAATCATGTCCTAAAATATGTATGTACCCCTCTATGATCATTAAAACTAGCATTGGGTTTTAATTACACTCCAATGATAGGTTGTATCCTCCTTTGGTAAAATTATTACAAATATAATCTATATCACCCAATGGTCTAGGTTATAATAATGAAAAAATGATGCTTTGGGGATTATACCATCCCCCCATGAGATGTGATTACATTATATTCTACTAATATTCCATAGGTTTGGTGTATGATTCTAGAAAAAAAATCATGTTTGACTGTATGCCACTACACATAACTGGGAAAGCCTTACCAATAATAAATTTATAATGTTGTAACCCCCAAAGTCTATGAACTATGCTAGAACACCACCATTATTTTCTCCATCCAACATTGGGATTTTTGGTTTGATTCTCCATAAACCATCCATGTGTGAAATGAATTCTATTAAATAATGTCTCGAACTAGAGCCACTCAATATTTCAATGGTCAAAGTTTCACATGGCCTCATGTATGCCTCCCCATATGGAAGATGCTACCGACTAATGGTGAAGATATATGTGGGAATGTTGGATGACTATGGTCTCAATAGAATAATTCCAAGTCATAGTTTACAATGTTATAAGGGGTAATAAGAGTAATCTATAGAAATAAATATTGATGAAAAAATAATAATATCAAAACACACAACTACAAATGATATAAAATAATTGATTCATAAGTCAACTGGGATATCTACAAGAATAAAATCTATAAATAATAAACGAAGAAAAAAATAGATATCATCTCAACTGATATCAAAGACTATACTAACATTACATGATCCAACCCACTCCTACTATAAAAACGCCGAAAATTGGTCCCATACCCTCATCTAAAGTCTATGATCATATTGAGATCCTAATTGTGAACTGATATTCCAATACATGGTTAGATTATGTACCCAGTAAGAAGCCTCACAAGAATGATTCACATAAATAAATTAGGTTATTTAATAGTAAATGGAAATATAGAAAAGTTATACATAATTTAAAAAAAAATCCAATAGATAGGTTATGTTCTAATCAGGTTTCCAAGGATCACAACTCTACCTGCTTTGGCTTATTATAGGAAGGACTGATAGGTTAAAACCCAAAGAATGAGTATCTAATGTCCAGAACTAATCCCATGATCCATGGTCTTGTCATATACCATATACCATTCTGAATACTCTATTTGTCATCATGTCAATATTGAAATGTACCCAATTTGGGGACAGATCATCTATCATCCATCACAATGGACCAAATTTGTAGATACTGGGGAGGAAATATATCACCCTAAAGCATCCCCAAAGACTCTAGGGAGGATACATACACACGAGACCATCCCAAAAACATCAACAGATCCTATATAATATGTATTCTATACATCCCATGTTCTTAAGAGTAAAATCAAATGTGAGAATATGCAACAACAACAAAAACATAGAACCATACCGTGGCCTGAAAACTCATTCACAATGACCATCTTCTTCAATACATGACCCAACTATTCCACCCATGGTCATCCCAATGTCACAAATAATGTTGTGTCGTGATGTTAATGGAATACCTATATAATATCAAGAACTCTTCACCAACTTGAAACGAAAAACTCCAAGAGAATAAGTTAAAACAACTCCCAATCCATTAAACCATATATAAAACCAATACATTCCTTTATTGAGACTAAACAAGACGTTCTAATCCATGAAACCTAAGTAGATAGTCTTACCATTATAACCAATGCATGGATTTTGATCATTGATTCCAATGAACACATGTTAGGGGATTCAAAACCTAAAACCCTAATCAAAAAACACTATCTACATGTTGATACTAAATTTAGTGGTATTAGAAGTGTATTCCAATAGACAAAAGAAAATCAATTATTAACATTTCATAAAAAAATCCATTAAATATTAAATAACTTTCACCTCAAGATAGATATACCAAAACAACCATAAATAACTTATAGATTAGGGTCTGACACAAAAGGTTTGACAAATAATACCTTGAATTTAGATATTATGGTTTTACGAAGGGAAAACAAAAAATATAAATAAATGAAGAGTTCCAGGGCATAAATGGGGATGACCTTAAAGAGAGGATCCCATGATGATAATAATTGTTTTAATTTGTTATGAAATGATTCCATTGGAGAAAAAAATACAATTTTAACCCTTAAATCATAATTGATATTGATGGGGGAAAATAAGGCTCTCTAAAGCAAACCTATATTTTAAAATAACAAAAACACTTCTCAAGGTCCATTCAAGATGTGAAAGAAACATTCACACTATGATATTATAATCCAATAACATTGACTACATAGAATGGGTTATCAATTGATTTTATAGTGTGTCTCATCATAAATGAATACCTATGGCTAAAAAAATTAGTTCAATCCTTGATCCTCTTGAGCACACTCTAAAGGCTTCTTGTTGCATTCTAAAATCCGGATAAATCCTAGATACATCAATACGTGATGAAAACCATACCCCTAACAAAACATGAAATTATAAGGGCATTATAAACACACCTATAACAATTTATCTTCTTTTGGATGTCTCAGTGGGAGTCTCATTTTAAAAATATACCTCTAGGCCAGACATCTAATTCAAGACCCAAAATTCCTACTCTCCACTCCCACCAAACATCTTTAGATTTCAATTAAAACATATTGGTTATGAAAGAGGTGTTACTTTACATCATAGATCATTCATCATATCCATATTAATGTAGAGTTTCCTACCTCCAACTAAGTATTTCCTCAAATGACCCATGCTTCGAGACACAATCACATCTATATGCCATTATAGAAAAATGTAATTCTACCTGAAGAACAAACACCCCAAAATAACACATTATCAAATTTCATCTTAGGATTTACCCATTGAATCACGTGAAAAATAGGTTCACCCCCAAATACGAGGGAAAAATAAGGATTAAACACCTAAAACATGTCAAAATACATAGTTCACCCAATTAATTATTTCACAAAACAGTGGTCACCCCCAAATATCACATTATTACATCACTAGCGTGTACTAGGGGCCTACCTGATGGACCACATATATTTCCATTGGTTGATGCAACTATTTTACACCCAAACACCTATTCATGATACCCATATGTGTGTATTATGAATTTATTGATACTACATGAATTCTTATATGAATTTATTAATACAAAATTCCATTACCCATAAGTTTGGTCCACTTATATGCTAATTCTAATATGCACTATGGATCTTTCAATCATACACATTCTTACAGACAGACACATGCCATGTAAACAGAACACTAACACCCATGGGCACCATTGAGTTACATAGTAGGATTACACTTCCCAAATCCAAATGAATTCAATATATGGATAAATCCTCATATTAATAAACAACCATGATGAGGGACCACCTCATGAATTTTTCACAAAACCCATAAACTGTAAGAGTCGCCAACTTCTCCCATTTATGTAACCAAAATAATAATCCATTGATTACTCCATGAACCATGCAAAAAAATTACATTCCGTTCATCCACCACTGAAATCAGACATCGATATTCCAATTCCTTCCCCTCTTATAAAATAGATATCGTGCTTCCATTATTAAACACTAAAGGAAAAGTCTTGATAGAACATCTTTCCCCCTATAAATATAATTTTATTCAAAAAAACAAATCAAACATACCCATAATAGAATTCTTGATAATATTTACACCATAAAACATCCATTTATACCAAAAACCTTTAAATATCCTTTACTATACAGCTTATTAAGAAGGTACGCATCATCTCCCACCAATATTAAATCACCTCCTAGATACGATTCCCTAATTGAAGAGGCATTGTGACAATTCCTAGTTCTAAAACCAAATTAATAATGTATATCTTGGTTTAACTCCATGATCAATCCTTGATATACCAATTTGACAACCATGATCCTCTCATGATCACTAACACACCTCTAATCTATCACACCCTGATATCAAATTATTACAATCATATATCTGAACACATGATGAAAAGTTCTAGACATTTATGATAGGAATTCTCTCCAAGGATAGTTAATTAATCCACTACACTTTAAATTCATTTACACCACAAATAAAAATATAGAAGAAACTACCCAAAAAAACACAACAATTATAAACTCACATAAAGACACTTCTCTAATTACCCATTTAAAAAATAGTTCATTACTCAAACATTACTACCCTAAACATCAATGGAAATTTAGTACCCATATATAATAACATAATCTATTATACCTAATTAATAAAATCAATTCTCATGTTATTTATGAAACTCCAGGTTTCAAACAATACCCTCATATTATTCTGAGTACCCAATTTGGTTTCGATGTGGAAATAGAAAACCTAATCATCTTCCATACCCAATACAAAACTCTTAAACGGTTCTTCCTTGGGATCATTCATGGTCTGAACACATGGTTCATGTTTTGAAATAGTGTAGGTAGTATTATTTGAAATTACGAAATTAAACATTCCAAAACAAACATTCATTATTTTTACATGACACGAAAAAACAATATAAAAACAAATAATAAGTTATAAATGTATTGTGTAAACACATATTAGTTATCCAAGGAAATCCATCCTAGACCACCCAACCATTGCCAACCCCATCACCCAAATATGGATATTATCCCTACCACAAATCCATCATAATTTATTACTCCATGAAATAATCTACATCCAAAAATTAATCAAATTCCCCCAATGGGTATCAGAAACATATTTTAAAAACAATGATTAAATTTTACCAATGGGGTTCAAAAATATTTCGGCTCAATGTGGAAAACAATTTTCACAATTTTTAAATATTGTTTCTAAACACATTTCTGGCCTGTAATTTTGGAAAACATTTCCAAAACCATTGAAATCAAAAAAATCATATAATATCACATGAGAAAAACCAACTACTTTGTCCAATAAAATGGACTTCAAAAAAACCAATTTGTTTTTTCGATGATTATGAAACAAACAACACAAAAACCCGTTTAAAAACAAATTGAATATAATAATTTCCATCAAATAATTTGATATACACGTGTAATTTAAAAATCCATTCCAAACAACATTTATTTTAAAAAACAATTTTGAAGTCAAATTCCTTTGAAATCGATGTTACCCCATTTTAGTTTAAAAAATCATGTAAACATTTGAATGAAAAAAACATATAATAATTTATACCTCCAAACATGAGGATTGAGTCCATGGAATCAATAAAAACATGTTATTCTAAATAAAATATAGTTAAATATGAAATACTTAGTCTAAATTGTATAAATTTCACCAATAATTTAATTTGGAAAATGTTGTATATATTATTCAGGTTTTTTTTAATTTAAACCACTATAGAACACATGAATCCAAGAGAATACCATGTGAATATACATTCTTATCCATGATTTATGAAATCACTCAATATTATAAATTACATTGATATTCAAAATACTCTAAATCATAAATATCAAAACAATTTTCGTTAGTCATGGTGAAATAAGTCAGTAGTAATAATGAACACCCATATAGAACTCCCACCCTTTATATCATTGACATCCCTCAAACATTGTTTAGAAACTCTTACGATTTTGTTTTATATCAAGTTCCATTACTCACATATATTATTTATACCAAGACCTGGATTTTAGTAAAAAATAAAACTTTGGATTCCATTTTTTTAACACTACGAAAAAGGTCCAATCACTATTTATTGAATCAGTGTTTTTCAAATCCCCATTCAGATATCCCTATGCACAAAAGGATAATGACTAGAAAAAATGGCCTATGTATGATCATAGTGAGACTATGACCTCGTTATCAAATTACCAAACCTCATTAAAAGATATTGGAAGAAATAATAATAGTATTAAAGGAAAATAAATGGGGATTCAAAAATATCAAAACAACAATGCTATAATAGATTCTATCAAATACCTGATACATTTCCAAGGAGATACCCACATGTGGTAGATATATACCCAAATAAAAAATACATTAATTAATTAAAAATTCATCTTCTAAATTGATCTCAAATTCTATATTGGAATCCGTACCTGCATCCTAAGCATCGTGAATGACTGCTCGAAGTAGTGATTGTGTCCTCATCTGATGTCCCTGACCATACAAACATTGCATCAATGAACATTTTTTCCCCTACATGATGATAGTATAGGACCGTTGGGATGAAAATAATGACACCATATTATAAATATACTAAAATATATAAACTTTTATGCAATTATTTAAATTATATAAATAAATAATAATATGATATAATTGAATAATCATGCACAAATCATGTTCCCATATAATTTATCCCAACCTTTTTTGGATATTTAATGGAGGGAATGATCAATCATAACCAAAATCATGGTTATCCTATGGTTAATTCCTATCTAACATGTCATGAACTCAATAATTAACCAATTCATCTTGCATAAATGAAATTCCATCATGTCACTCTGGCAGACTACACTCATTAGTACACATTCCTCTATCATCAATTACATAGATCCTTCCCCATAGAAACTGAGGAGGATATTACTCACCAAAAACCATACCCATATACTCTATATGGTCCCCATACACATTGAACCATCCTCAAAAGAACTAATGAGGGAACATTCAGGATGAACCATCCCCATATCTTCTTGGTAGGATAGTCACATGAAATGAAAAGAATTATCAATATTGAAAACCATACCCATACAAGAAGAATTAGTCATGATATCTATCAACTTATAATTTATGACTGACCATCTCACTCATGGTATTACCCGTGTCACATTTCATTCTAGGCCATTTAACTCATTAAAAAACCAAAAAATCTTACGATCTCAGCAAAAATTATCATTAATACATCAAGATACCAAGGGATACCACCACAAAACGCCGAAAAACAATTAGTCATATAATCATATTCATTCCCAAAAAAATGCTCTTCTAGATAATAAACCACAATTGATAGTTCTATCTTTATTACATTTCCAGTGTTACGACTCATCAATTACAAGGAATTTATGTATGGGGATTCACTACCTAAAACCCAAAGTCACAAACCCCATTACAATTATCCTCAAACAAGACTAAAAAACTCATTCCAAAACAATTTACCTTGGGGGAAATCCTAGGTTCATTCTCCACCCATAACTTCCATTCATCAATTTCAAGGAACACATGTTTAACTTCCCTTCTACTGAGAAAACTATTGTAATACAATCCCCACCCACCAACTTTGCCAAAAAATATGAGTTATCATAGAAACATGCATGCAAACACATTCAAATAAAGGAAATAAATTTTATAGAAATGTTGTAAAATGTTAATGAATTTTTACATAAAGCCTAGTATAGATACAAAATCTTTAACCATCCCCCAATTTCAGTCCAACACACAAGTTCCATGTAATTATCATTAAAATTCAGATATTAGGCTATTATTGGGGAAAATCTTGTAGATTAGAAGAAATTCAGGGACTACATAGGGTTTTACATACCAAGAGGATTCAGCCTTGATAAATGAAACTTTTATCTAAGAAGAAATGAGTTTGGAGAATCCAAAATTCACCTTGTCCTTCAGAAATCATAGGAAAAACTACGTGATGAACAGATAAGGGAATCCCATGTTAGATAAAAATTTTAAAACACTAATCACTCTTCTTAAATACCATTATCTTTGTGAATTAAAATTTCTATCTATGAGACTATAATATAAAATCTCCCAAATCCCTATAAATTTTTTTCAATGTATGAAAAATTTTATCATGACCTAAACATCTAATAGTTTCTTAAAAAATATATAGGTGTATTATTATCCTTCTAGAGATTACTCCTAAATTTTTTCACACCTTGAATAGCCAAGAAAGACCACGATACATGTGTCTAGGAAAAAATAACTCATAACATTCACTACATTTTGAGGGGCATTAGACCTATGGGGACAACACAATGCCCCATTGCATACCTCCCATCAATGTGATACATCTTAAAGTTATCTTGGAGAAATTTTTTAATGGAAACAATTTTTCAAAATTTATAGGTATACATCCTTTAATTTCCCCCCTTTTCTATTAGTATTGTATAAGAACATGAATTTGAAATAAAATTTCAACAAATATTGAATGGGAAATTTTCAATCATCTCATGATTTGAGGTAGGTGGGAAAAATTTACCACACCCCCAAATATCTTGGATAAAATTAAATTTTAAAATACAAGATGTTACCTCTAAGAAAATCCATGCACTATGGTTGAGTGAATTATTTTTTTGGATTCCCACGAAAACATTTTTCACATATTTATAAGATTCATGGTGTCAAATGCATCAATTAGATATCAAACAATAAAATTTTATTTTCTGATATTACAAAATATGTTCAATATTATGTTACAACGTTTTTACCATACTGTTCATGATACAAATGGTATTATGGGTTTCAATAGGTCCTTTTTCAGCCCATTTGAGGTGCATCGTAGTAAGAAAACCTCGTTCAATCATAGATATGTGAAATTAAATTATACATCCCCATATATCATAGTAGTATTTCATTAAATTGAATTGTAACAATAATAATCTTCATATAATATTAATATTCATGATCCTGGCCTTGGTTCTGATGGACTAAAAGGCTCACCCCACATATCCTAATTTCTAAACCTTAAAAGGATCACTCTTGGCCTATGTTTTATTAATTTAAACATGGAATTACCCACTAGTATTGTTTATATTAGCTTAAAAAACCTGAATTATTTTACTTATTAAACAAAACATAAAGAAACTCCCCACATGTCCATCTCTCTATACCTTAAACTGCAAGACCCATATGTCCTATTAAAATGACTATTGACTCCCATAAATTAAAAATCAATAAATTTTAAAGGAGTAAATTCAGGAATATTTGTAACAGTTTCAACAAAATAAAGTCTAAGAATAAAGTGGAAAAGATAATATGTATCTTGTAAGCCCTATGTTACATGCGATGACATGACCAATAGAAGGTCATGAAAAACGCATAGCCTTCCTAAGATCATGTGGTTTCTATTTGTAAATACCCTTCTTCACTTGGATGGTTCCTCAGATGATCACTAATCACACAATTGTATCCATTTTTCCTCTCCCTAGACATATGGATTGCCGGCCAGTAGACACAAGGTGATCCATTAAAATATACATTGAACATATATAGAAATTATCCAAAAGATATGATCCAATTGAAATTTTAAAGATCACATAGTGCATCTCTGATGAGAAGAATGGTTTCCCTTGAAAATATTCATTCATCTTCATAATACCCCTAAGACATTGTGAAATAATAAAATTAAATAAAAAAGAGGAGAAGGATAGAGACACATTTAGTAATAAAAATCACATGAATTTCCCCAAGAGATATGAAACACACCACAGGCATCCAATTATTTGTCCACATAATCTCATGAGATCCCAATGTCGTGTCATTCTCATCACATGAAGGGACTCAAACATGTCATGGTGACCTCTCCCTTCCCCTTTGAATTTACAAAAAATAAAAGATGAAATTTCTATAAAATGAATTCACACTATACCAAATCCATTTTGGTTAGGAATCATATCACCAAGAGGTATATTGATTATCCCCTACAACATTAATACAACCCAACGATATCCCTAACCTTTATATAATAAACAATGAAAATAAAAAATGGAATGATTGGAGTCTCCCACATTTAAAAACTCATGTGATGCTCCAATGCTGTAAAAAACATGGTCTCACATGTCTCATTGACAATCATACCTAGTTCAATAAAGGCCCACTAACAATCAAACATTGTCTCTTGAAATGTCCCAGACGTGTCTCATGAGATGACACAAATTTATTTTATTAATAACCCTAATCCTATAATGTCCCAAGGATATGGCGATATGAAAATATAAAAATCCAATAGAATTTTTTCAAAATTCAAAAAATACCCATTAATTGGAAAAATACAATAAAGGATTCATTGAAAGGATGATCATATGGTCGCTAAAAATCAAGTGATGCCCTGTGAATGAATTATGGTGGGAACATAAAAAAACAAATGATGTAGATTCCCATTACAAACTATACCCAAGATTCACACGATAGATGCATCACAATGTGGAAAAAAACTTATGTCAAAAGGCCAATAAACCACCAACCCCATCATGAAAACCATATTCTTCTGATTATAAGAATAGAAAAACATTTATGTGGGTATTTTTACTAGAACATCCAAGCACCAGAGTATATTTATATGAGTGGATAATTTCATGAACAGAAAAGATTACCATATGGTATGATCTATGGACAACCTATCGGAATCAGGAAACATACATAAATCAAATATCATAATTATTCATAGATCATGAAATTTACTTCTAGTGGGACACATGAAGAAAATCCCATATATGTTTATATCATTCCATACATAAAACAAGATAATACTGAATAAATCAATAAAATTTTCAATAAATGGATAAAAGAAAAAAATATGGAATACATATATGATGAAAATATATTTTTATCCTCATGTGCATCACGTGAACTACCCAGGCGATGGGAGAGCACTAGGACATGTCACATAAGTCATGCAATAATCCTTTGGAATACACTTTGGATCTTGCAATGTCTGTTATACATGTCAAAAAATGTATCATGGAGCCCTATAAACGTGCCACCAAAATCTATTTAATCACTCTTTGGTCACCATCTAGAACATGGAGTGACCTTCATAAATATTTCCTGACTCATATAAGGGAACCATCACATGTAATCCATGTCTTGTGATAGCACCTAGGCATGTCAAATTGTTCACATTGAACCCTCCATGTAAGGTAGATATATATCATTATGACCTCTTGAAATTTCATCTCGGATCATGGTTCATAATTTAGAAAAGTCTTGTTGACTCTCACGATAACCTTTAAGTGTTTTTCCTAGAATTCATGATAATATGATGGATTTTTAGTCAGATCTTGCAACACCCTATAATAATGTTATCCAGGATAATGTGATGGATTATTTATTCTAATAGGTAGGTCTTGAAATTTCCTCTGGAAAAGTCATCTGTGATTACATTATGACCCAAAAACATTCCATCAATGACATGAAACATCCCTAGGATAATCCAATAGGATCATGTTTTTTTTGTACATGTATTAAATTTTACTAGACATGTCCATACATCCTTTAACATTTATAATAAACAATCAAGTATTATCATGTAGGCATTCAAGAATATTATGATAGAGAGTAGGATAGGTCACATAGGAATCATAGGTATTTATTACTTTTTCCACCCTTAGGTTTTCAGTTGACATCAAAATGGAAATATTAGTAGGTATTCCCAGTCAATAAAACTATGACGAATCTAATTATTTACATAAAAAATAAACATATGATGCCTCTTTGAGGCTCTATCTCTTTATTAATCATCAAAAGAGTAGTCCTGGTGAAAAATTCCTACATTCAAAAGTAGCGAGATTGATTAGATTCGATAACTTCTTCCTCACACTGAGCATAGATCATGTGGTATTGTGGAGTCACAATGATCACATCATTCAAGACACTATAAATATAATGGAGTCATCTCGGTGTAACCCTAGAACAATTGAACTATTAGGAATATGATTACAGAAATAACTAGGATATGGAACATTCCACCCTAAGGCGCAATCCAAAAATCAAATGGGCTTCCACTACAGTGTATGCCACTCCACATCTCTAAAATTTTTATAATCGATACACAATCATTCCTCTTGTATGATCACACTACCTCATACCTCAGCAGATATAGAAATCAACTAAAATACAAGGACTATAATTCTTTCCATTACCAAGATATGTAGGATTCCATCATATGTATTTATATCTATATTAAACATCCCATGTAAATATTTAGTGTTTACCCTGGAAAAATTGAACTACAATCACTCTGATTCCATCCATAACTAGGATATGATGGAAGCCATCCTATGGTCCATGCCTGAACTCAAATTGGAATCCACCTCAGTGTTAGTCCCTCTATGTCTTCGAATTTCCAAACATCACAACCAAATATTTCCCATATGTTGATCACTCTACCTCATCCATGTGGAGACTGAAAATACTAAATAATTATGATGACTTTGATTCCATCCATAACGAGGATATGTATGACGTCTTGCTGAGGATTGAGTTCTATATTAATCACCCCAAGGTCCATCCTAGTACATAATCCCCACATCAATATGAAATGTTGGTAATCACTTATAATACCATGTTTCTCAAATTGAGAATAGATCACATGGTTTTCGGGAGCTCTAATGAATACTTCATTGGAATCATGAATCTCCAATGGATTGGAAATTTATGCACATAATCCTAGATGGGTGGCATGTTATAAATATCCCTCATATAGAGGAATCTACATTGGGTCTATTTATAAGTGAATCATCAATCAATGATAACCTTATTTGCAGCTATAACGATGATATATAGGGTGTAACCTAGTGTATTAAGCTCGAATATTTGGTTCTAGAGTCCCCATACATATATCATTTCAACATGATGTTAAACTAAACTAGTTTAGAGAACTAATTGGATTTTGATTCCAGTAGTAAACAAGTTATGTAGGATGCATCATAATGAATCAATATCCACCACAAAATATTAACCAACTCCCTGTATGGGGGAAAATTTAAATGTTCTCGAATATACGGATTTGACATACAATAAGAAATTCACTTTTCAGAAACAGATGAAGAACCCCATATACATAACAATAGATCAAATAATGAGATGTCCCTTTTATTTCATATATAAAACAGGCTTAACCCATAATCCTTATTTTTGGGTAAAAATTCCAATACTAGGATTATGAATATATTTTTCAAAATATATTAAATCTATAAAATTCCTGGAGTTGGAAACCCCCCCCCCCAAAGGGTGTAATGAGCCCGAACTCCCTTCCTTTTGACAAATACGAGTCTCTTAGAAATATTGGTTCTTAAACACCAATTGACCACATGCCTTTGGAAATCAGTTCATTACACCGTTATAGATGAGGGAACCCTTGGGAGAATGTGTTCATAATGAAAATTGTTACCCGACATTAATGAATTTTCAATAATTTAAGCTCTCACAACCAACCATCTAGGGGAACTCTGTCCGCCTAAATGGGGGTTCCCGTTCATCCCTTCTCCCTCAAAACAAAGTTGGGGGACCCGATTTGAATCTCTAAAATAAAAACAAGATTTTTTTAGTATCCACAAGTCCATTTTATTACAATCTTTGCAAGAAACATTTTTGAACCTAATTTTAATTTATCAAATAACATAATTTTTGTGTTATTATAAAAATTGAAAATTTATTTTCACACTATGTATAAAAAAATGTTGAACCCGATTTGAGTCATTCCAATAATAAAATTATTGGGTTATTATCCTCAAGAAATTTCATTTTCACACTATATGAAAAAAAATGTTGAACCCGATGTGAATCTCTCAAATGGAATAATGATCTGTTAATAAGGAATCAGAACACATTGATGGAATATCAAAAAGATGATATGCCCGGTATGGAACTTATATCTGGTTCTATGTAACAAAGCTTCTCATGGACCATGTTCATTCCCAATTTGACATCTCCACATGAATAGAATGGACATATCATGAGTAAAAGGAAAATTTTGTTTACCATGTATATATTATTGAGCACATCAACCCTAAGATATTTCACTAATGAATGACCTTGTTCATATTATCTTCATGCTGCAGATATTTCTCTCATCAACATTATTCTAATCCGATATATTATCATCATCGAATAACCGTTTCAGTATATTAGTTGGTGCTAAAAAACCCACGTGTCACAAAATAGTTTCACCTGGTCGATTGACACAAAATTTGGTGGTGAACACAATATCCTAATAGTACTAGAGAAATGATAAAACCTACCCATTGAGGCTACCCACAAGGGACTCTGATTACAAAAGCTAGCATATCCCTGTCATCCAATGAAAGACGGAGCTAAGCTAGTGGCCCTCATTGACACAAGAAACTGCTTTGAGAGCTTACCAAGGAGGGATAAAATCACATTCTTTAATATCTAATTATTCTTAACCATGTAGTCAAATATAGATCCATTCTTATTAAGTATCCACAATAGAGGTCCCCTATCAACCATTGTTACCAGTACCATCCCACCCGTACCAACCTGTTGCCTGCAGAAGGTACCAAAAGACACAATACCACCTCAAAGTCCCAAGAACTAGTAACCAAGAAGACAAATATATAGTGAACCATTCCTTTTAAATTAAATTTTAAAGGTTTTTAAACATAATTAAACATTATTGTACAAGTCAATGATAGTTCAGTCTAGTGTATTTGAAGATAAGGTATATAAAACCTAAAACATGGGGCAAAAAAACATTTCATTATTTAATCTCCATAATGGGAACCCAACTTCCTTTGAGCTCGTACATCTTCATAGGGTACCTTAGGGAACACATGAACAAAGGGATTAGATGAAAGGCCTCGTATGGGAATGAAAATAATGATACATTTTAATTACATGAGTTAGGAGGCATGACATTATTATATCCAAAGGATGGAACATATAAAATTCTTTTATATAGGCATGGAATCATATAAACCTGGAATCATATAAATGTGTGTGATTAATAAAACTTGTCTTCAGTATGGTTAATGGATAACTTCCATTCCTATTTCCCATTTTAGTATTGGTCAAGGCTAACTGCCAATCCAGTTTCACATTTTAGTACTGGTCAATGCGAACTGCCAATCCGGTTTCTCAACGCATCTCATGTGATATAACTTAAACCAATGCACTGTAGAATTATCTAGGTGCACCGATATCATCATTTTAATGAATATTATTTACACATTAATAATCATACATAATCTACCATGATAAAACATAAGTGTACTAGTGGAAAGAATTGGGTACCACAATCACGCCATAAAGCATAACCAATGGGCGTATCATGAAAGAGTCCATGAATGAAAGGGATTAGAAAATACATGGACTTTAATAAGGTAAAATATTCATATAAAATGTAATGTTCTTTCAAGAATAAGTGAAAACATATATGAAATGTATTTTACAAACATTAACATTAAAACATTTTTCAACGGTTTTAAGAAAAATACAATAGTGTGTTTAAAATCGAATAGATGAGAATATGTTATATAAAACCAGAATTTAACCAAGAACATTTTCATAATAAAATAGACTTATTTTATATATACAATGGTTTCCTCAAATATAGGATAGAGTGAACATAAAATTGGGTAAAAATTCAGTTTTTTCCCTTAAAACAATTTTTCATATCAGAAAATTATAAGGATGGAATCATTTAAAAAGATGTATGTCCCTGAAAGATAGTGGTGAAAGAGTCTTCATAAAAGAATTTGTTTGAAATAAAAATCATTTTTATGAAACAAAATAATATATAATATAACTCTATTTGTATATAAATAAATATAAGGCAACCAGAAAGAACAAAGGAGGTTTATGTAGATTTCATTAAGGATTATCAGCATGGTGTCGGGTGCACATAAGTGGGATTGATGAGAAAGAAAAAAGGTTTATAATAACATATAAATCATGAGGGGATTATGAGGGAGGATCTAAATAATAATCCATCATTTAGTATTCCACATAAAAGGTATATCATAGAGGAAAATCTTGATTAAGAGTGAAATGGAGATGATCCCTTACCTTAAATTCGTCGGTGATATCCACCTGTTATTAAATTCCTAAATAAAAAAATTAGGAATATTAATTAATATATCTATAACTTCTTATATATTTTATTTGTTTTTTATAATCATTTTATCTTCATTTATAACCATTTTGATTGGTTATGTGGTCCAATTTCATTATTCGGGATCGTTTGTTGACATGGTTATAATGACAGGTTCTCTTATATTAATGTTTTCAAAAACATGTAAAAAGAAAGTGGTCGTCCATAATTGAAGTTATTTATTATTATTGAATATCCCAGAGTTTACAAGGTTTAATATTTTATATATTTATTTAGAGTGAAATTGAAATATTATAAAAAACCATAGTGAGAACCATTTTTGATAATGGCTGTGATTGATTACAAAGAACATGTTTTGATTTATAACTGAATACCATTTGAAAAAAATATTATAAAACCAAAAATAATATATATTTCTTAAAAAATAATTTTGTTCAACCATAAAAAAAATGGTTTCAAGACCAGAACTAATGATAATAATATAAATTGATAAACGTTTGTCCTTAAATGAGCTAAATTAGTACATCTCAAATGGTGCTTTAATACCGATCAAATAAATGGTAGGGAAATGATACAAGATAATGATTTATACTATTAGCATTAAAATATTCCAGCACATGGATGTTAATGGAGTTATCATACTATTTTCTTGAAGGTATGTGATGAAAGATTGAAAATGAAAAGAAAATAAAAAAATGAAGGAATTCAAATAAGGATTTTACCTCTTGAGACTTCCTCCATTGATATCCTCTTAAAGAAATAGGTGTTGGTACTTTTAAGAGGCTAGGTGATTTTGGACATGGTTTATAAGCTTGGGGAGATATTTGGGTGGAATATTTTCAAGGCATAGGGCTTGAGAGTAGTAAAGAGAAGAGGGAGTGGGGGGGGAGGGATATAGTGTAGGAGAGGAGGGATCTCATTATATTAGAATCATTATTTTATTATTTCATCACAAGACAAGGAATAGTATGTATTCTATAAACCAAGAATATTAACAAATTCATGTGAATTTGAACCAATAGGGCTTACATTAGCATGTCATCATCAATGACTCAGTAAATACATTATTTAATTTTTTTTAAATTGTCGTATTTTACTATTCATCCATAATACATGTATTTCAGGAAAATATCAAAATTCCCCCTAACCATTTTCCAACATGTACAATCAATAAATGAAATCAATTTTTTTTAAAAATAGTTTCTAAATGTGATTTTTTTAATATTTAATTAAAATTATTATTTAATATCAAAATCTTATTTTAAAACATTCATTTACTTATTCTAAAATATATGTATATTGTACTTTCAACTTGAATATTTTTTATATATTATAATAGGTAAGGTTACTTTTAATTAAGGTATGAAACTATTCATAAGGGTAAGTGAATATTCACAAAAAGTTACTTTTTCTTATCGGACTCCAAATACCTTATTTATCATCACCGTGTATGTCATATTTTAGAAATTTTAAACACATATGTGACATAATTATCTTTAATTGTCACTTATCAAATAATAGATCATTAAGTTGTGTTTTCATATTATTTTATGACATATTTATAAGAAGTGAATTTAAATTGAAAAATATTAGGTTGTTACCTTCTTCCCCCCATAAGAAATTTCACCATTGAAATTTTGTTTTACATTCTATGACCAAAATAGGTGGGGGTACTTTTCCTTCATTACATAATCTGGTTCCAAGGTTTCCAATTATTACTTAAGGTTTCACCATATTAACTTGACCAAATGATAAGTCTTATGGCATAGAAGCTTGTCTCTATGATCCAAGATCTTCACTAGATGATCCTCATAGGAAAGATAGTCCTACATCTGTGCCACCTCTAAAAAGAGTACATGTTAAGGGCCCAGTATCTACTTCCTTTAGAGGGATAAATGAAAGACATCATTTAATTTCGACATGGCAGGGGAATGTTCCAGTCGATAGGCCAAAACACTGATTCGTTCAAGGATATCGTAGGGGCAGATACACAGGGGACTTAACTTCATTTTCATTACAAGCCACATCACCTTCTTCCATGGATATATACGTAAAAACACTATGACTCTAACATTATTATTAAGGTCTCATCAACAATTTTCTACATAACTTTTCCCTCGACTTTGGGCTTCCTTGATATGATGTTGAATGGTTTTTACCTTCTCCACCATTTCTTCTAAAATTTCATGTCCTAGATGCTAACGCTCACCAACTTCATCCCAACACACTAGTGTTCTACACAATTTTCAATATAAGGATTCATAAGTTTCCAGTCATATGCATGAGTGGAAATTGTTGTTGTATGATAATTAAACTAGTGGATTTTGTTGGTCCCATTCCATTTTGAATTCCATTGAAGACACTCTCAACATTTCATATAGTGTATGATTATATCACTCCTATGGGACCTCTATTTTAGGATGATAGGTCATTCTGAAGTTCAGCTCAGTGCATAGAGCTTATTGGAGGCTTTTCCAAAAACTTAAGGTGTATCTTGAATCACAATCAGATACAATAGATAGTGGTAATCCATGCAGACATACCAATTCTTTTATTTAAATCTATGCAAGTTGATCCCATGATAAGTTCTCTTGAATTGCAATAAAGTGAGTAGTCTCGATAATACAATCTGCAAAAACCCATATTACATTGTTTCCTCTAGATATCATTTTATGTCCACTGACAAAGTCTATGGTAATGTTCTCTTGCTTCCATTCAAGTATGTGTAGTGGTTCCATTGTCCCCTTATACTATTTCTCCCAGACTTTACTTGTTTACATACCTGGAACATTGATGTATATTAAGAAATCTCCCTTTTCATGTTGTCCCACCAAATGTTTTCTATGAGATCTCAATATATCTTTGTACCCCCCCCCCCCCAGGTGGGAAGAGAAGGCCATGATATGTCCATAATTAAATAGATCATTTTTTATCTCTGGATCAGATGGTACACATAATGTTGTCAGAAATCTTGAAACTCCTTCCTTGTCAATTTGGAAATTGGAGGATTTCCCATTTCTAATAGCATCAACCGTTTTCTGAATTACCACATCATTTCTTTGAGATTCCTTTATTTTCACCATGAGGGATAGTTGAGAAATCATTTGATAAGTTATTAATGATTTTCCTCCCTTAATTATTTCCATTTCTATGTTTTTCAAATCTACTAAGATAAAAAACTTTTTAGTTCCCATCATTGATAAAAATTCTATATCTATTGAATTTAGAGAATCCTCCACCTTGATTGCCTTACCGAGATGGTATTGGGTTGAGAAGTCATAACCCATGATGATAATATTCCAACTTCACTGGTCCATATTAATCTCTTTTTGGGTGAATATATATTTGAGACTCTTGTGGTCAGTATATATCTCAAACTTCCCTACATGGAGACAATTTCTCCATATTTTAAACGCAAAGTTCACAATAGCCCATTACAGATCTTGTGTGGGATAGATTTTCTCATAGATTTTTAGCTTCCATGAGGAAAAATCTATCACTTTATCATTTGGAATTAGCACACAGACTATTCCCTTCATATAAGAATTACTATATGTAAGATCTCAGTTTTTAGAAAGGTATGTTTTTGTTGTGTTTTATGTTAATCCCTTGATTTTGGGACTTTAAAAGGTTTCTTGAATGTGTGAGAGGCCTTGGGGGTGTTCTGGGGGCTCGGGGCATGGAAGAAGGGAAGTCTGGGTAAAGAATACCAAGGCGCACGGCCTGCGGACGGTCAGCCAAACCGTGCGGCCTGTCCAGGCAAAACCGTGCGACCCTCCTTCCTCTAGACAGAAGCGAGCGCACGGTTTGCGCACAGTTTTCCAAACCGTGTGGTTAAACAGTGTGACTCATCCTCCACTGGGCAGTGGAATGCACACGATTTATGCATGGTTTGCTATACCATGCGGACAAACCGTGCGGACACATAAAGTTGGAAAATTTACAAAAATGACACTCCGGGGTTTTTAAACCCCACTCAGGATTTTCCTCTATTCCTCCTATCTTCACCGTAGGCACAAACCAAAACACCTAAGGGCTCCAAGAGACCAATCTCCTTCAATTCTTGGCCGTTTAGAGTGCTGTTGGTTGCAGATTGATGCTCTGGGTAAGGTTAATCGCATCTTTGGTTCTTTTCATTGTTTAGGGTTTGTGTCTTCTCTCCCTCTTATTCTGAAACCCTAAAACCCTATCTTTTGGGTGAGTTCTCGGATGAAGCTCCAAGGGTTGGTCAAACTGATGTCTAAGTACTCTATTGAGGGTGTGTTCAACCGCAGATTCGAGGTAGGGGGTCTACAATTTATATCCCATGGTTAATTGGGTATTTTCGTGCATGTTAATTTGTGTTCTAGCATTCCATTGGTTATATTGTGAATAGACTTGGCATGTTTGAGAATAATGATGTATTAAATGGTTATTGGGAACCCTCACGATCCTCATGGGATCTTATGGGAAGGACTTGACCTAATTAGGGCCATCCATGAGATGTTCTGGCTTATCCCGGGTTTAGGGATTGTCATTAAACAAGAAACCTTGTTGTAACGATTTGTAGAAAACTTGATAAACGTGTTGGCATGAATGGTTGATTCATGTAAATGATGAACAGGTTAAATGGGTTAATGTGAAAAATGATTAAAGACCATAATGGGATAGATTATGGGTCTAGGATGGAATGCTTAGTGAGATATGCATAACACATGGGAATTGGGTGAATGGTAAAATGAAGTGAAATGGAAAGGTGTTAATGGGTTAAGGCATGATTAGGTTTTCCATGTGGGTTGTTGTGAATGATGGTTGTCAATGGGAAATGGTTGGAAGGTTGATGGTTACTTATATATAATCATGTGCACCTGGCTTTGTAGAGTAGGGTATGACTTAACGATCTATGCCCACAGGTCGAGTGAAGACTGAGGCTCAAAACTGCACCCTAAATTCATGGGATAGGAAAGGGGACTGAGGGTCTATTCTCCTAACGGTTTCATCCACCGGGATTGAGGCTTTGAGGTGTGGACATGGTTGTTATGAGGGGTTAGTCCTAGTGAAATTGGATAACGATGTGTCTACCCTCTTGCATGTGATTGTTGGCCTTATACCCATGTAACATGATGAATGAGATAATCCCATGGACACATGATGAAATCGTAAGTGATGGTAATTTTTGGGAAATTAATGGTAATGAATTTGGTAATGGATGGGCTTTGAACTAGATAATGGAACCTTAATTAATTACTTTTCATTTATCATTCATATTCCTTTTCCATGCACTGTCTACTCTTGCTGGATATTTTGTAGACACAGTTGGTGGTGGCCTACTGAGTTGTACTCACACCCTGGTCGGGCCATTGTTGGGTACCCGAGCATACTTCATGTTTGTAGGTCTGGACATGGGAAACGTTCCTTGCTAGATAGATGAGTGGACATGAGTAGCACTTGGTGGTGGATCCTAACATGGAGTCGGGACCATCTTGGGGATTTTGACTATTGTATTTATTTTTGGTCTTTTGTTCACTCTTTCACTTGTAGTATGACATGGTGTATTTATTATTAGAAATGGTAGATATATATGTTCATTGTTTATTGGTTATTTTTTCCACTATTTGGTTATTCTGTTGTGGATTACTCTGATAAAAAGGGTGTATAGTCTCCCCATTTGACCCCATAGACCACCACTGCTAGTTGGAAGCCTTTGGCATATGGGGAGGCGTGCATAAGGTCATGTAACAACCTGGCTCGGAGCACCAGTTTAGTGGATTCTGGGTCGGGGGTGTTACAAAGTGGTATCAGAGGAGGTCTTTCTTATCCTTCTCTGAGGACTTGTTATTTGGGATTGACAGCCAAGGGTTAGGATGTGTCGGCCTTGGCAATGATCTCATGCTTGGGAGTAGCTAACCAATGTACGGGGGAAACCCATGCCACCCTGGGTGGGAAATGTTATTCTTGGTTATGTGTTGTTATAGTTGATTATATTTTACCGTTGTGTGATGCACGTGTGGTTTGATGTGACTAATTTTTGATATTTGGCTCGTGACCTTAACGACACAAGAATGTGAATTTATGCATCATTTTTGGCACCTTGGGAGTCAGGTGACATGCATTGTATTAGGCACACGCACGAGATGGGTGTGTGAGGCAGGAAAGTAGGGTGCAGTATGCATTTCATGAAACCAATAAATAATTAGAATAATGAATAGAAACAAGTTGGTAAATGACGTTAATTAAATATATGGGTTTGAATAAAAATTGGAAAATGTTGCTAGGTTGTTGTTGCTAGTAAGGAGTCTCTTGTGATGGACTCATGAATGTTTTGGTGGTATGTGTGCAAAATCTCGTGCTTGGAAATGTAAAGAGATGCCACCACGACGTCGGGTATCAGTTGGGAAACAGGAGGATGTTGCTGAGAACATTCCTGCAGTAGAGGGGCACAAAAATGTGGCGATCAATGAAGGTGGAGAAGACCAGTTCTGAGGGAATGAGCCTCGCCTTACGCAGATGATGGATCAAGACCCAGGGAGTGGTGCACCGAGTATGTTTGAGCTGACCAGGGAATTCCAGCTACAACACCCTCCGACCATCATCGGAGAGGGTGTGCCAGAGGCAGCGGAGTTCTGGTTAGAGTTTGTCCAGACGATACTGGATCATCTAGAGACCCATGTCGAGAAGCAGGTAAAGCGGGACACTTATATGTTGCGAGGTCAGGCTAGGCGTTGGTGGGACATTCAGGCTCAAATCAAGCAGGCTGAGGGAATAATGTGGAAGGATTATCAGGAAAAGTTCCTGGAGCATTTCTATCTAGTGACTTTGAGGTAGGAGCAGGCTGCAAAGTTTATGAGCCTGACTCTGGGGTCGCTATCGGTGATGGACTATGCTAGTCGCTTCACTGATTTGAGGCGCTTTGTCCCAGTGTTAGAGGGGGACGAGGTAGCTGTAGCAAGGCATTTCCAATATGGACTGGGACATGAGATTAGGTCTCAAGTAAACATCTTCCACTATAATAGGTTCGCATAGGTAGTTAATTAGGCGCTGATTTTGGAAGGAAACATTAAGGGAGCATTGGGTAGTGGGCTTGTGTTGCCGCTGGGGCAGACGAGCGGTGCAGCTACCGAGGGTTGGAAGCGACACCAGGAGAGCTCACAACATGGTGGAAGTTTTCAAAGAGGTTGGAAGAGAGGGACCACGTCTCATAGTGGGAACCAGGTGTTTTGTTATCAGTGCGGCAGCCAGGTGAACATCCGTGGTCAGTGTCCTTGACCTCCAGATGAGTTCCATTCGTGCGGCAGGCTGGGAGATGTGAAAAATTTCTACAGGAAACCTCAGCAGGTGGGCGAGTATGATGGTGGAAGGTAGGTACCAGATACGGGAAGGGGATCAGTTTCCCCGTATTGGGCAGGCAGCTGGAGATCCACAGACAGTATAGGCAGGAGAAGTGGATGTGGAACTCTTGGGAAAGATCTCTCACGCCAGCTGGGCAATGTAGCACAGAGTGCTCAGGCAGGAGCCCAAGGTAGAGGGGTAGGTCAGCTTCAGGTAGTTCAGTTTGCGCCTGGTGATGGCGAAGCCGGACCGTCAACTGTTCGAGGTATGATCCTTGTAGCTTCTACTTTTCCTAGTGCGTTGTTTGACACAGGTACCACACATGCCCTTATCTCTTATCAACATGTGGTAGAATTGGGTTTACCTGTGGAGGGGGTGTGTGGGGTGATTTTAATCGACACTCCGTTGGTGGTTCGGGTCGAGGATATCAAGCAGTGCAAGGGGTGTGCCTTAGAATATAGTGGGTATCATTTTCTGTGGGAATTGTTCATTCTCAAGATGCCAGGATTTGACCTAATCCTTGGAATGGATTGGTTGGTGTTGTATCAGGTGCACATATACTGCTATCATCGCAGAGTGTCGTTCATGTCCCATGAGGGTGACACTTATGTTCACCATGGCGAATGGGATGTTCGAGCAGGGCGTGCGGGCCCGTTTTGTCAACATAAGATTGGACTCGCGGCTCAAGTGGCATGTCCCATGCATGATTATGAAGAGGGAGGGGAATGAACTAATTTACCTCCTGTGGTGGATCGGTTTCAGGACGTGTTTCCTGAGGAATTATCTGGGCTACCCCCTGAGAGGGATGTTGAGTTCACAATCGAGTTGTTGCCAGGAGTGGAGCCAGTTTATATTCCGCCATACCGAATGGAACTGGAAGAACTCTAGGAACTGACGGTTCAACTTGAGGAGTTAGAGAGTAAGGGGTTTATCTATCCTATTACGTCACCTTGGAGATCTCCCTTTCTTTTTTCAAGGAAGGCCGATGGGTGGATAAGGCTATGTGTCAACTATCGAATGTTGAATCAGATGATGATGATAAATTGGTACCCTCTTCCTAATTTTTTTGACCTATTAGATCAGTTTAGGGGTGCATTGTTGTTTTCTATGACTGATCTGAGGTCGGTTTATCACCAGTTAAGGGTGAGGTCTTCCGACATAATGCAGACAACTTTCTGGAGTCGGTACAGGTTGTTCGAGTTTGTGGTAATGCCTTTTGGATTGACCAATGCACTGGCGGTGTTTATGGATTTGATGAACCAGATCTTACAACCCTATCAATATTAGTTTTTGGTTGTCTTATTTGACGATATATTAGTGTACTTGAAAACTCATGATGATCATGAAAAACATCTAGACATCATATTGTTTACGCTAAGAGAGAATCAGCTATACGCCAAGCTATCCAAGTGTCAATTATGGATAAGTAAGGTACATTTTCTGGGTCACATCATCTCAGAGGAGGGTGTGTTAGTCGATCCAGAGAAAGTTCAGGCAGTTGTATCTTGGGAGCAGCCCAAGAGTGTTTCTGATGTTTGGGATTTTCTGGGTTTGGCTAGGTATTACCAAAGGTTCATTCAAGTTTCTCTCACTTGGAAGCACTACTCTTGGACTTGACCAAGAAGGGAATCAGGTTTGAGTGGTTAGGGGCTTGCGAGGATTCCTTCTGAGAGTTTAAGGAGCGGTTGACGACCGCACCTATCCTGATCTTACCTGAACCGGGTAAGAAATACGTTGTATTTTGTGATGTGTCCGGAATCGGACATGGGGTTGTGCTGATGCAGGATGATTGGGTTGTGGCTAATGGGTCAAGGCAGTTGAGACCTCATGAGCGGAACTATCCCAATCATGACGTTGAGTTGGCTGCAGTAGTGTACGCCTTGAAGTGCTGGCGGAACTATCTATTGGGGGAACGATTTATCATGTTTATGGACCATAAGAGCATAAAGTATATCTTCTCACAGAGGGATCTAAATATTTAGTAGTGACGATGGGTTGAGTATCTCTAGTATTTTGACTTTGAGTTGGTGTACACACTGGGAAAGGGGATCATTGTTGTTGGTGCTCTAAGCAGGAAGATTCAAAATCATGATGTTCAGGAGTCTAACACCGAGTGGATGGTGATGGCGTTGTTTGTAGAGATGCACCTGGAGGTGCAGGAGGAATGTGGTCAGGTCACTCTTGCTTCCTTAACAATGGAGTCAACAATTTTGGGTCGACATAAGGAAGGTCAGCTTAATAATCCCGAGTGTTTGTCCATGAAGGAAAATATTATAGGTGGGGAGAAACCTTATGGTTGTTCGGTCGTAGCGGAAGGTGTTGTTCACGTTCGTGATCATGTGGTTGTGCCCATGTGTGTGCGGGAAGAGTTGATGTGTGAGTTCGATGCATCAAAGTGGGAAGTGAATCCTGGTTTGACCAAGATGTAACGTGATCTCCAAAGGCAGTTTTGGTGGCCTGGGATGAATAAGGAAGTTGCGGGCATTGTGGCATGGTGCCTTACCTGTCAGTAGGTGAAAGCCAAGAATCAACGCCCAGGTGTTTTTTTGCATCCATTACCAATTACGCAATGGAAGTGGGATGATGTGACAATGGATTTTGTCGTGGGGAATCAGAGGACACCATAGAATAATGACACAATTTGGGTGGTCATGGATCGGTTAATGAAAGTGGCTCATTTGTTATCGATTCAAAAGACCTATACAGTCGACCAGTTGGGTGAGATGTATGTTCGATAGATCATGCAGTTACATGGGGTGCCGAAGACCATAGTATCAGACCGAGATCCGTGTTTCACGTCGCGTTTCTAGCAAGGGTTGCAGAAGGCGCTTGGTACGCAGGTGTATTGGAGTACGGCATTCCACCCACAGACGGACGGGCAGTCGGAGCGTACGATCCTAGTATTGAAGACATGTTATGAGCTTGTGTCTTGGACATTAGTGGTTCTTGGGAGAGGCAGCTATCATTGGATGAGTTTGCCTACAACAACAGTTTTTAGGCTACAATTCATATGGAACCATTTCAGGCGCTTTATGGGAGACCATGTAGATCTCCGTTGTGTTGGCTAGAGGCCGGTGAATCTGAGTTGTTGGGGCCGAGTCTCGTGGAAGAGACATCAGAGAGAGTATAGTTGATCAGGAAGTGAATGGATATGACTAATATTAGGCATAAGTAATATTCATATCGGAGGAGTAGACCTCTCGAGTTTAGGGTGGGTGATAAAGTATTCCTTCAGGTGTCGCGAAGGTTGGGTCACAAACGGATTCAGAAGCAGGGTAAGTTGGCTCCCAGGTATGTGGGTGCTTTTGAGATTGTGGAGAGGATTAGAACATTGACATACTGATTGGCTCGTCCACAGTGGTATGGTGGGATGCATGATGTGTTTCATGTGTCGCAGCTTCAACCATATCACCATGACCCATCTCACGTGGTTGATGTTGAGGATGTGGAGCTTGAGGTTGATGGGTCCTTTGAGGAGCATCTGGTTCGTATGGTGGATCATAATGAGATGGTCTTGAGAGGAAAGGTTGTTCCATTAGTGGGAGTACTATGGCGGCATAGGAATGTTCCAGAATAAATATGGGAGCGAGAACCAGATATGCTAGCTCAGTGACCCAAACTCTTCTCTTCGGTGGATCGATGAGGCTTGGAAACTCGGCTCGAGGACGAGCCGTTATAAGGTGGGGAGGTTGTAAGATCATGATTTTTGGAAAGTTATTTTTTTGTTGTGTTCTAGGTTAAACCCTTTCTTTTGGGACTTTAAAAGTTTTCTTGAATGTGTAAGAGGCCTTGGGGTGTTCTGGGGGCTCGGGGCATGGAAGAAGGTATATCTGGGAAAAGCAGACCAAGGCGCACAACCTGCGCACTGTCTGCCAAACCGTGCGGCCTGGCCAAGAAAAACCGTGCGACCCACCCTCCTCTGGACAGAAGCGAGTTCATGGTTTGTGAATGGTTTGCCAAACCGTGTGGCTAAACTGTGTGACTCCTCCTCCTCTGGGTAGTGGCATGTGCACGGTTTGCGCACAGTTTTCCAAACCGTGCGGAAAAACCGTGCAGCCACATAAAGTTGAAAAATTACAAAATTGCCACTCTGGGTTTTTAAGCCCCACTCCGGATTTACCTCTCTTCCTCCTCTATTCACTGTAGGCACGAACCAACACAGCTAAATGCTCCAAGAGATCAATCTACTTCAATTCTTGGCTGTTTAGAGTGTCATTTGTTGTGGATTGAAGCTCTAGGTAAGGCTAATCTCCACCTTGGATATTTTCTTGGTTTAGGGTTTGTGTCTTCTCTCCCTCTTGTTCTGAAACCCTAAAAACCTATCATTTCGGTGAGTTCTAGGTTCAATCTCCAAGGGTTGAACAAATCGAGGTCTAAGGACTCGATTGAGGGTGCGTTCAACCATGGATTCGAGGAAGGTGGTCTAAAATTTATATCCCATGGTTAATTTGGTATTTTTTTGCATGTTAATTTTTAGTCTAGCTTTCCATTGGTTATGTTGTGTATAGCCTTGGCATGTTTGAGAATAATGATTTTTTAAATGGATAATGGGAACCCTCCCGTTCCCTGTGGGATGTGATGGGAAGGACTTGACCTAATTGGGGCCATCCATGGGATGTACAGGCTTATCCCAGGTTTAGTGATTGTCATTAAACGACCGACCTTGTTGTAATGAATTGTAGAACCCTCGATAAACATGTTGGAATTAATGGTTGATTCCCGGAAATGATGAACGTGTTAAATGGGTTAATGTGAAAAATTATTAAAGACCATAATGGGATAGATTATGGGTCTAGGATGGAATGGTTAGTTAAATAGGCTTAACATGTGGGAATTGGGTGAATGGTTAAATGATGTGAAATGGTAAGGTGTTAATGGGTTAAGGCATGAATTGGCTTCCCATGTGGGTTGTTGTGAATGATAGTAGCCGATGGGCAATGGTTGGAAGTTTGATGGTTACTTATATGTAATCATGTGCACAAGGCTTGTTAGAGTGGGGTATGACTTGGGGATCTACGCCCACGGGGTGAGTGAAGACTGAGGCTCTAAAATCCACCCTAAATGCACGAGTTAGGAAATGGGACTGAGGGTCTATTATCCTAGCGGTTGCATCCACCCGGACTGATGCTTCGAGGTGAGGATATGGTTTCTATGAGGGGTTATTCCTAGTGAGATAGGATAACGATTTTTTTACCCTAATGCATGTGATTGTTGGCCATATACACATGTAACATGATGAATGAGATTAACCCATGGAAATGTGATGAAATGGTATGTGATGGTAATTGTTGGGAAATGAATGGTAATGAATGTGGTAATGGATGGTCTTTGAACTAGATAATACCACCTTAATTAATTACTTGGAATTTATCATTTATATTCCTTTTTCATGCACTATCTTCTCTTGTCAGATATTTTGTACACATCATTAGTGGTGGCCTACTGTGTTGTACTCACACCCTGCTCGGGCCACCGTTGGGTACCCGAACAGACTTCATGTTTACAGGTCAGGACAAGGGCAAGGGTCTTTTCTAGATAGCTGAGTGGACATGGGTAGCATTTGGTAGAGGATCCATGTCACAACCTGTCCTCGGGGCCCGTGCTGTGTCTACCCCAAGCTCGCCTTCCATAGGCCAGGGGCTGGCGACTAGCACCAAGGCATAATTTTCCGTAAATGGGAAGGCATTTCCTTTATAACGTAAACAAACACCACAGAGAAAGAAAGCAGTAGAAGTAATCACTAAGAAAAAACTGAGTACAACACTATGTGCGGAAAAGTAAGTGGGCCAGTATACAAACCCAAACTAAATGTAAAGTGAAACTGGAAGGGAAAAAATCAACTGAAAAGTAAAGCCACAACGTCAAGCTGTCCACTGGAAATCCCACCTGAAGTGTGGGTATAGATAGCCTCCACTGCTCCTCGGGTCCAGCCGACCACTCCGAGTACGTCCCACCCAGTTGTCCTCCTCCAGGTACCGTCTGGCTCTGCAAGCCTCAACCACGATTAGCGTTGTCCTTCGTCTGTTACCAACACAACGTAGTGTGGGCATAGCCCGTGCAGGGGTGAGTAAAAGCTACTCAGTAGGGACCCCGAGACCCCCGAAGGTCTCCCAGAATTCACAAAGGATAAACCACAAAGGAAAGATACAATCATGAAGTAACATCTGAAACTACTTAGGTATATGCCCATACATATACCTAAGTCATCAATTCTCGTTCGAATCCAACATCCGAGCCCAAGTACAACCAAGTCCACACAGGAAAGCAATACGTAAATCCATACAGGATAGCACAACACAGTCCACATAGGAAAGCAAAACAAGATTCAGCTCACACAGGTATACATCTTCATATGAAGATAGAGATGATCAGATATTTCCACTAATTCATCTAAGCCGTCGGACCCACAAAAGATCGATAGGTACTAACCCCCGCAAAGTCCCACACAGGATCAGACCCACACAGGATCTGTAGGCACTGGCTCACACAGAACCGCTGAGCGCTGACCCACACAGGATCAGACCCACACATGATCGGTAGCACTGATCCATGTAGGATCAATGGGTGTTGTAGTCGTCACTGTCGAAACCACTGATGGTCTCTATACAGTCGTCGTAGTAATAGTAGTCGTAGCCAGCTCTAGGGTTCCCGCACATAGCAAGCTCGTTCGGGAGGGACTGCTCCATGAGCTGAGAGGCTGATACATCAACTGACACATAGTCCAGAGTTGATGTATCCAAAAGTTCTGTATCGTCAACAAGAACTCAACGTCGCAGACGACGCATCAATCGGACGCCCGGTCTGAGAGTTATTGGCTTTTTTGTCCCAGGTGCCCGTTTGGTTTTTAAGGAAAAACCAACCCGACCGTTCTCCACCTGCATCCAAACCTCGAGTAGAGTATTCCAAGAGATCCGTCTCACTAAGAGAAATCCGACACAGTTGACGACACGTCAATCGGACGTCCGGAGCTCATGTTTTGAGTGTTTCCGCTCTGAGGGCGCGATTGGTTTCGTGTACGAACCAACTCGGCCGAAATCAAAGTATTCCGAAACATTGAGTGTGATATGTCAAAATGACCATCTCTATCCAAGGATCGCATCGCCGATGATGGTGCGTTGATCAGAGGTCTGTATCCCAAGATATGGGCAAAAGACCAAAGAGGGTCCGAAAACGGGGGTTTCAGGCTCGGACCGACCCAGCCCGAGACCCCCTGGGTCGGCCCGGCGGCCCGTCCCTGCTGTCGGGCTGGCGGTTCAGCGCACTGGCGCGCGGTGCCAGGCGGCTCGGCCGAACGGCCGAGCCGTTTGATTATGTGGCGGGGGGGGGGGGGGGGGGGGGCGCTGCTCGCCGCCATTCGGAATCCACGACCCCAATTAAGGGTCCGCTCAGCTGGCCAGCTGGGGGTTTTGAACCCCAGAACGTTCCCTGTCCGGCCGGCCTGCCCTGGCCGGCCGGTTCATGCTCCACAGGACCAGCGATAGCCGGTCCCCACCCTGCTGCGACACCGGCGGCCCGTCTCCGGCCGCCGGTCACCCTGCTTCGCCGCGGCCCGGAACCGGCTGCGGCCTTGGTCGTCCGGTGCGGCGCAACGATGCTGTGCTCTTCTACTACAGCCCCTCTCCGGCCATAGTTTCTTTGGGTTTCTCCGACGCGGTGTGACGGCATCGTGTCCTTGTTCATTTCCATGGCGCAGCGTGACGGCGCCACGCATTCCTTGTCACACGATCACACGCAGTGCGACGGCACCGTGCCATTCTCGTTTCAACCCACAAAGAAACAAACAATCGGATAAGGGAGGAGGGTCGGCCGTGTTTGTGCGGTCCAGCCCCCTCTCGTTAATCAATAGCATTTGGTTGTATTTTCACGAAGAACGACAAGGTTGTAAACACAAACAAATTAATTAAATAACCCCTACCTTGAGTATAGCTAGAACGGGTGTTTTCCGTGGAAAACGACGTCGCAAGGTGAAGCTCCGTATGTTGACGAAGAACATCCGAGGAGGAAGTGGCGTATCCTTTTATATGACATGGGAAGAATATCGAAAGAGGGTGCGTCATCGATATTCAGAAAAAGGGGTCACACACCGGGTGTGGAGAGGAGAAGAGACGGCACATCGATCTCTTCTTACGGTGATAGCGTTCTTTGTCGAAGTCTTGGTGTTCTTCATGAGGAAGATGAAAACACCCAAGGCTCTCTCCTCAATTGTCCACACACAACAGCCAACCAAAATAAAATAAGGCTCATCCTTATTTTATTAACTCATGCCACAATTCAAAAATCAAAACATAATTTAATTAATTGAATTGGTGTGTTGGCATACTTAATGAGAGGAGAGGAAAAGTCACCCAAATAAAGGGAAGTTTAAAAGTTATAAGTGTTACAACTTAAGTGGGGGGTTAAGAGGAGTTAGGGAGATAAGGTAATTGAAAAGGTGGGGGCTCGTGTGGGCCCCACCTCACCTTTAATCCACTCAAGAGAAACTAACAATCAGTGGGTCCCACCCTAACTCCTACACCTAGGGTCTAACACATGGAAAATAGAAATGAAATTATTAACGAAATTTTATTTCACTCACACTTAAACAACAAATTTAAACAACTCATATCGAGCAAACGCAACTCCAGAAAAGGCGTTCCTAAGCAATTACCGGCGCTGCGGTTCCATCGGTGCCCTCATAATTCGATTTCGAGTACCGGTTCAAAAGTTAGAAATTTCTGCTCGTTCATTCACTAAACGTACCCGAGCTAAACTTCGGATAGAAATTCCGGGCACACAGGGCCTCAGAATCTAGTGTCATTAGAAACTGCGTTCTTGTAAAATCCCAATGAAATTTAGAAAAAAATTTCCTTGAATTTTACAGGTCTTTACATTACTCCCACCTCAGGTCTTTACGTCTGTGTAAAGATACAACAAAAACTTGGGAAACAATAGTGGGTACTGAGCACGCATTTGAGCCTCCCGCTCCCAAGTGCTCTCCTGGAGACTCTCGTGCTGCCATCTAATGCGCACTAGAGGAATCGACCGTCCATGCAGGACCCTCTCCTGTCGATCCTCGTTCTCCACTAGGACCTCCATAAAATCCTCTCCATCATCAATGTCTATCTCCCCATGGTCAATGATGTGCGTCGGGTCGTGCACTTATCTCCTCAGCTGAGATATGTGGAAGACGTCGTACACTCGGTGCAACTAAGGTGGTAGAGCTAGGCGATAAGACACCTCTCCAATCCCGATGAGGACCTAGAACGGTCCGACAAAGCGTGGACACAACTTGCTTCCTCGGCCAAATCTCCGTAATCCACATCGAGGTGAGACACGCACGAAGACGTGGTCTCCATCCTCGAACTCTAGTGGCCTCCGCCTCCTATCAATATAATAATTCTGCCGGCTCTAAGTTGTCCTCATCTGCTCCTGGATGACCTGGACCTTTTCTGTCATGGCCTGGACCAACTATGGTCCCACAAGTGCTGACTCCCCAAGGTCTGTCCAGCAGAAATGAGATCTGCAAGGTCGTTCGTACAACACCTTGTATGGTGTCATCCTGATGGTGGAGTGGTAGCTGTTGTTGTACGCGAACATCACCAAAGGTAGGTGGCCCTCCCAGCTGCGACCAAAGTCGAGGATACATGCGCGGAGCATGTCCTCGAGAGTCTGAATAGTCCTCTCCATCTGACCATCCGTCTAAGGGTGTAAGGTGGTGATCAAACGTAGCTGCATCCCGAACACCTCCTGCAACCCCTTCCAAATCCGGGAAGTAAAGAGATAATCTTTATCGGAGATGATAGATGATGGCAAACTATGAAGCCGTACAACCTCCTGAATGTAGAGATGTCCCAAGCTCTCCACTGAGCCCTGCTCTCTCATGGGTAAGATGTGAGCCGACTTGGTGAGTCGGTCGAAAATCACCCAAATGGAGTCATGGCCTCTGGAAGTGTGTGGAAGTCCAGTCACGAAGTCCATAGATATCCCGTCCCACTTCCACTCCAGGACCTCCAAGGGCTATACCAAGCCTGCTAGTACTTGATGCTCTGCCTTCACCTGCTGGCAGGTGAGGCATCAAGAAACGAACTCTGCCACAGCCTTCTTCATGCCCAGCCACCAGTGATGTCATCTGAGGTCCTGGTACATCTTCGCCACTCCAAGATGTACCACCAAGGGAGAAGTGTGAAACTATCTCAGAACCTCCTCTCGTAAAGTGACTGGTATCAAGGTACGTCCTCTGAAAAGGATGTCATGATATTCTCCAAAAGAGAAACCATCAGCTTCCTGTCCTGAGGATATCTGTGCACGCCGCGTCTCACAGTCAGCATCCCCACACTGTGCCTCTATGACCCACTGTAGTAGTGGAGGAGAGACTGTGAGAGACTGAAAGAAGGATGCACCATATCTATCCACAAAGGATATCTGTATGGCGGCTAGCTCCTCTTTCGCCTCCTCAAGTAGCTGAATGCTCTTCCTCCTGCTGAGAGCATCAGCTAGCACATTCCCATTCCTAAGAGTATAGACTATCTCAAATTCATTGTCCTGGAGGAACTCAAGCCATCGCCACTATCTCAAGTTCAGGTCCTTCTGAGAGAAGATGTACCTGAGACTCTGATGGTCTGAATAGATTGTAAAGTGCTCACCCATCAGATAGTGTCGCCATGCCTTCAGAGTGAAGACCACTGCTGCTAACTCCAGGTTCTGCTCATGCAGCCTCAACTAACGTTATCCATAGGTGATCACGGCCCACACCTTCATCAGGACACATCCGAGTCCGGTCCCTGATGCATCGCAGTAGACTACGTAACCTACTCCCTCCTCAGGCAACCTCAAGATAGGTGCGCTGGTCAATCTTTGTCTCAGCTCATGGAAGCTCTGCTGACATCTATCTGACCACACAGAGGGTTTACCCTTATTCGTAAGAGCTGAGAGTGGTGCCGCAACTCTGGATAAGTCTGGCACAAATCTCTGATAGTATCCAGCTAGTCCCAAGAAACTCTGCACCTCTGTCACGCTCCTGGGTGGCTCCCAAGCTAGCACTGCCACGATCTTCACAGGATCCACTGCAACTCCTACCTTAGAGATAACGTGTCCCAAGAAGTGTACCTCACATATCCAGAACTGATACTTCGAGAGATTACCATAAATCTGGTGCTCTTGATATGTGTCTATTACAACCCACAAGTGGTAGGCGTGCTCCTCCTCAGTCGTCGAGTAAATCAAAATGTCTTCGATGAAGACCACGACAAATCGGTCAAGGTATGGCTGAAAGATCTTATTCATGAGGGCCATGAACACTCCTAGAGAATTGGTCACGCCGAAGGGCATAACCATAAACTCATAGTGGCCATACCGACACCTGAAGGACGTCTTTTACACGTCCTCGCCTCGAACTCTGAGTTGATGATAGCCTGACCTGAGGTATATCTTCGAGAACCACCATGATCCCTTGAGCTGATCAAAGAGGTCATCAATCCTCAGTAGCAGATAATTGTTCCTCATTGTCACCTAGTTCAGGTGACGATAGTCGACACAAAGTCGCAAGCTCCCGTCCGCCTTCTTGGCGAACAAAATCGGGGAAGACCAGGGTCAAACACTAAGTCGGATGAACCCCTCGCCCTGCAAGTCCTCCAACTGTACTCGTAACTCTCGAAGCCCAGCGGGGTCCATCTAATATGCTGTAGTCGATATCGGGGTTGTCATGGGGTATAGTTCGATATAAAAGTCTACCTCTCTACGAGGAGGTAGCCCTGGAACGTCATCGGGAAAGACGTCCGCATACTGATCCACCACTGCAGGAAAACCAGGACTCCGTACGTCAACTTCTCCTAGGATGAGGCTAGCAAACTGATGAGTGATGGGCTGTCATCTACTCTGTGAGAGTCCATCATGTGCTGCAAATGCTCCTTTCTCACTGGTGAAGGTGAACCTGCTCCCGTCGGTGTGTACACATCACACCTTGTGCCTAATACAGCCAATCTGTGCATGGAATGTAGACAACCAATCCATGCCCAAGATGATGTCATAAGGCCTAGACGCCGCTACAAGAAGATCCCAGCCGAAGCTCTCGCCTCCTAGAGTAATCTCACACTGCCGTCACCAGTGCGTAATCGTCGAGTCTGCTCTCGTAAGAGTATCTAGCCGTAAGGATCGAGCCAAAGGCTCTGTCGGAATCACCGAACATCGAACAAGGGAAACGACTATGAAATAATGACTCACTCCTGTGTCTATAAGTACTGCAGCAAGGGAGGAATAGACATAGATAGTACCTCGAATCATCTCAGGCACGCCGTGGTCATAGGCCTCCGCTGGCTGGAGCTGTGCCTGTCTCTGCCCGCCAGCTCCCTGTGGTCGGGGTGGACCTCTTTGTGGTGGTGGTGGTAATGCCTCAAAGCGTCGCCCACCACCTGCTGCTCGGTCAGCTCCTCTGCCTCGTCTGCCTACTCCCTGCAGACCGCCACGGTCGACCCTCTGCCTCTGCCTCGGTGGTCCCTCAACCATCTATAGCTCCTCGGCACGGCGGGTCGGGCAATCACGAGCCATGTAGCCCTACCCGCCGCATAAGTAGCACTGCCTACCTCTGGAAATACTGCCTCCGCACTGTGGGCCCCGCACTGCTTAGCCAGTGTCCTGAGGTCGTCTTCCTGAGGGTCTGGTCTGCCTGTACCCATGAGTCATCCGTCGACTGCCTGCTACAGAAGACTCTACTACATGCCGCCCTGCGGTGGGTCTCGGCGCTGGTGTAGACTCAACAAGAAAGCTCTCGAAAAAAAGGGCTCGCTCCAGTACTCCTGTCTGAGTCGGAATACTGAGGGAGATCAGCGATGCCCTGATCTCGTGTCTCAATCCCTGCTCAAAGGTCTGGGCCCGGAAGAATGGATCTTGTACCATGTCTGTCGATTAGCACGAGAGATTGGTAAATATCGCCGAGTACTGGGAGACTGTCAAGCTGCCATGCCGCTACTGATTAATCTCCTGGATGCGCACCGCACGGAGGGTGGCCGGGATGAACTCTGAGCGGAAGAGGCTCTCAAAGTCTGTCCAGAGAAGAGATACCTCATCGTGTACCTGGAGCATCAAGCTCCACCATCTGCCTGCTCCCGCGCGCAGTAGGATCGCTGCGAGGATCACCATGAGGTCTGCTGGTGTCCTCACTAACCAGAAAACTCATACAACTGCCTCCAGCCGTTCCTCGACTGCCTGGGGGTCCGTCTCCCCTTGGAACCTAGGCGGTCGCTGGCACTAGAACTCATGCAGTGCACTAAGGCGACGTGCATCATCATCAGCTGGGGCTGGATGCATCGGTGGCTCGACGGGTAAATGTACCGCCAGTGCCTCAGCTGTCAAAAGGCCCTGCACGGAGGCCTCGTCACTCGGTGGGCTGTCATCACGCTCAACTCTCGAAACCCTAGCTCGCTTCCATCGTGGGGCCATCCTTAAAAGGAAACAGGTGCGCCACGTTCAGAATAGTATACCTGGTGAGCTGATACAAAGTAATCACAATGAAAACTTGAAACACACATGCAATCAATGTTTTCATGCATTAAGTCGGAAATCAGAAGTCAGGGTCCTGGTGTAGGGATACGTCAGCCGCCGCACCAACACTGGACTCCTTGGACTGATAACCACACCCAATACGCTAATCACTATTGCTTCACATAGAAAAAGATCAGATTCCCAAGTTCTGCGGTAGAACCGAACTCCTCTGATACCAATTTTCCACGACCCATCCTCGGGGCCCCTGCCGTGACTACCCCATGTACGCCTTCCATAGGCCAGGGGCTGGCGACTAGCACCAAGGCATAATTTCTGGTAAAAGGGAATGCATTGCCTTTGTAAAGTAAACAAACACCACAGAGCAAGCAAGCAGTAGAATTAATCACTAAGAAAAAACTGAGTACAACAGTATGTGCGGAAAAGTAAGTGGGCCAGTATACAAACCCAAACTAAAAGTAAAGTGAAACTGGAAGGGAAAAAATCAACTGAAATGTAAAGCCACAACGTCGAGCTGTCCACTGGAAATCCCACCTGATGGGTGGGTACAGATAGCCTCCACTGCTCGTCGGGTCCAGCCGACCACTCCGAGTACGTCCCACCCAGTGGTCCACCTCCAGGTACCGTCTGGCTCTGCAAGCCTCAACCACGATTAGCATTTTCCGTCGTCTGCAACCAACACAATGTAGTGTGGGCATAGCCCGTGCAGGGGTGAGTATAAGATACTCAGTAGGGACCCCGAGACCCCCGAACGTCTCCCAGAATCCACAAACGATAAACCACAAAGGAAAGTTACAATCATGAAGTAACATCTGACACTGCTTAGGTATATTCCCATACATATACCTAAGTCATCAATTATCGTTCGACTCCAACATCCGAGCCCATGTACAACCAAGTCTATACAGGAAAGTAATACGTAAATCCACACATGATAGCACAACACAATCAACATAGGAAAGCAAAACAGGATTCAGCTCACACAGGTATACTTCTTCATATGACGATAGAGATGATCAGATATTTCCACTGATTCATCTAAGTCGTCGGACCCACAAAGGATCGATAGGTACTAACCCTCGCAAATACCCACACAGGATCGGACCCACACAGGGTCTGTAGGCTCTAGCTCACACAGAAGCGCTGAGCGCTGACCCACATAGGATCGGACCCACACAGGATCGGTAGCACTGATCCACGTAGGATCGCTGAGTGTTGTAGTCGTCGATGTCGAAACCACTGAGGGTCTCTGTATAGTCGTCGTAGTAATAGTAGTCGCAGCCAGCTCTAGGGTTCCCGCACACAGCAAGCTCGTTCGGGAGGGACCGCTCCACGAGCCGAGAGGCTGATACATCAACTGACACATAGTCCAGAGTTGATGTATCCAAAAGTTCTGTATCGTCAACAGGAACTCAATGTTGCAGACGGCGCGTCAATCAGATGCCCAGTCTGAGAGTTATTGGCTTTTTCGTCCCAGGGGCCCGGTTGGTTTTTAAGGAAAAACCAACCCGAATGTACTCAACCTGTGTCCAGACCTCAGGCGGAGTAATCCAAAAGATCCATCTCACTATGAGGAATCCAACTATGTCGACGACACGTCAATCAGACGTCCGGAGCTCAAGTTATGAGTGTTTCTGCTACGAGGGCCCGGTTGGTTTTGTGTACGAACCAACTCGGCCGAACACAAAGTATTCCGAAACCTTGAGTGTGATATGTCGAAATGACCATCTCGATCCAACGATCACATCAACGCTGAAGGAGCATCGATCGGAGGTCTGTATCCAATGATATGGGCAAAAGAACAAAGAGGGTCCGAAAACGGGTGTTTCGGGCCCAGACCGACCCGGCCCGAGACCCCCGCAGTTTCCGGCCCGGCTGCCGGCCTGGCGGTCCGGCGCGCGGCGCCAGCTGGCTCGTCCGAGCTGTTCGGTTATGCGGGGGGGGGGGGGGGGTGCTGCCTCCCGCCGTTCGAAAACCACGACCCCAATTAAGGGGCTTCTCAGCTGGCCAGCATGGGGTTTTGACCCCCGGCTCATTCCCTGTCCAGCAATCCCGCCCTGGTCGGCCGGTTCTTGCTCCACGGGACCGGCGACGGCCGGTCCCCTCTCTACTTGGACGCCGGCGGCCCGTCTCCGGCCGCCAGTCACCATGCTTTGCCACGGCCCGGAACCGGCCGTGACCATGGTCGTCCGGTGTGGCACGACGACGCTGTGCTCTTCCACCATGGCCCCGCTCCGGCCGCGGTGTATTCGGGTTTCTCCGACGCGGGGCGACAGCATCGTGTCCTTGTTCATTTCCACGGCGTGTCACGACGGCGCCGCGAATTCCTTGTCGCACGATCACACGTGGTGCGACGGCACCACACCATTCTTGTTTCAAACCACAAAGAAACAAACACACTGATAAGGGAGGAGGGTCGGCCGTGTTTGTGCGGTCTGGACCCCTCTCGTTAATCGATATCATTTGGTCGTATTTTCACGAATAACGACAAGGTGGTAAACACGAACAAATTAATTTAAAAACCCCTACCTTTATTATAGCTAGAACGGGGGTTCGCCGCGGAAAACGACATCGCGAGGTGAAGCTCCGTATGTTGACAGAGAACGTCCAAGGAGGAAGTGGCGTCTCCTTTTCTTTGACACGGGAAGAAGATCTAAAGAGGGTGCATCGTCGATCTTCAGAAAAAGGGGTCACACACCGGCTGCGGAGAGGAGAAGAGACGACACGTCGATCTCTTCTTACGGTGACAGTGTTCTTTGTCGAAGTCTTGGTGTTCTTCGTGAGGAAGATGAAAACACCAAAGAGCTCTCTCCTCAATTGTTCACACACAACAACCAACCAAAATAAAATAAGTCGCATCCTTATTTTATTAACTCATTCCAAAATTCAAAAATCAAAACTTAATTTAATTAATTGAATTGGTGTGTTGGCATACTTAATGAGAGGAGATGAAAAGTCACCAAAATAAAGGGAAGTTTAAAAGTTAAAAGTGTTACACAACTTAGGTGGGGGTTTAAGAGGAGATAGGGAGTTAAGGGAATTTAAAAGGTGGGGGATCGTGTGGGCCCCACCTCACCTTTAATCCACTCAAGAGAAACTAACAATCAGTGGGTCCCACCCTAACTCCTACACCTAGGTTCTAAAACATGGAAAAGAGAAATAAAATTCTTAATGAAATTTTATTTCACTCACACTTAACCAACAAATTTAAACAACTCATATCGAGCAAATGAACTCCTGAAAATGCGTTCCTAATCAATTACAGGCACTGCGGTTCCATCGGTGCCCTCAGAATTCGATTACGAGCACTGGTTCAAAAGTTAGAAATTCCCTCTCATTCCTTCACTGAATGTACCCGAGCTAAACTTCGGATAGAAATTCCGGGGACACCGGGCCTCAGAATCAAGTGCCGTCAGAAACTGCGTTCTTTTAAAATCCCAAATAAAATTAAGAAAAAATTTTCCTTGAATATTACGGGTCTTTACAATACAGACTTGGAGTCGGGGCCATCTAGGGGATTTGGGATGTTGTATTTATTTTTGGGCTTTTGCTCACTCTTTCACAAGTAGTATGAAATGGAATATTTATTATTGGAAATGGTTGTTATATATTTTCCTTGTTTATTGGTTATTGTTTCCGCTATTTGGTTATTCTGTTGTGGCTTACTCTGATAAAAAGGGGGTATAGTCTCCCAACATGACCTCATAGACCCCCGCTGCTAGTCGGAAGCATTTGGCATATGGAGAGGCACACTTAAGGTCATGTAACAACCTAGCTCGGAGCACCGGTTTAGTGGCTTCAGGGTAGGGGAAATTACACTATACAACACAAAGAGTTCTCCACTTGTAGGTTGTGTGAGTACTGGTGCAGTGATAAACCTCTTTTTCATGTCCTTGAAATAGTCTTCACATTCCTATGTCCAAACAAACATTACTGCCTTCCATATCTGATTAGTCATTGGGTTTCTGAATTGTGAAAAGTTCTTTACAAGTCATTGATAATACCCAGCTAGACCAAAAAATGTTACGAATATCTGTTACAGAAGATATCATGTGCCACACATCAATTTCCTTCGTCTTGTACGGGTCCAAAAATATCCCTTTACTAGTGATGAGATGTCGCAAGAATGAAACATCCTCTATCTACAACTCACATTTACTATACATTTCAAACAACATTTCTAGTCGCAACATCTTTAACATTGTATTCAAATGCTCCTCATGTCTCTCATTCCTCTTGGTGTATATCAGAATATCAACAATAAAGACTACCACCAATTTGTTGAAGTAATATCTAAATACTCTATTAATTAAATCCATGATATTTTCTAGAGTATTAATGAGTTCTATGGGAATCACTATGAACTCATAGTGTCCATACCTCATTCGAATGTCAGCCTAGGGAATATCTTCCAACCTCACATTTAATTAGAGATATCCCAACTAAATGTCCACCTTAGGAAATAATTGGCCCCATGAAGCTGATCGAAAAAAGTCATCTATCTATGGTCAGGGATACTTGTTCTTTATTGTGATTTTATTGATCTCATGATATTCAATTCCAAGTTGCATTGATACATCTTTCTTTTTGATGAAGAGGACAAGCACACCCCAAGGTAAAGCACTCAAGAATATAAAACCCTTCTCTATATTCCCCTATACTCATTTCTTCATCTCTTTTAGATCTACGGTGGAAATTATGTAAGGTGTCGTTTATATTGGATGATATCATGGGATAAGTTCAAATGAGAACCCAATCTCTTGGTTTGGAGGAAGACCAAACAAATATTAAGGGAATACATCATTGCAATCCCTCCCAATGGGAATTCCTTCAAAAATGATTATCTCTTTTGTCTTAATCATTTGAGCAAGATAATCTTTCTCACACGAAAAAATATAGACGCTTAATATGGAAATTATAAAATATATTCATCTTCCACCTTTCATTTTTAAAGAATCAAAGGATGATTTGGATGTAAAAAGTGATCTCCCTTTCCTGACAGTTGGTGTTGGATTTGTATAATGATAACCAATCCATTCCCATGATATCATCAGACTCTACTAAAGAAACTATGAATTTTCTTGGGGAGTTTAAATGAACAAAAGTTAACATGGGAAGAGTTATAAACCATGGATGCGATAATTCTATATTTTCTATTCTAACAGATAATTTTCCCTCCAAATATTTAGGCAGCCTTATATTAGTTCCACTAATCATTCAAGATATGAAAGAATGCCTAGAACCAGAATCAAATAGTATGTTCTCAATTATGGAAGGAATAACTACTATACCTATCACCACATCGTTTTCAGGGTCCACCTCAGTAGTAGTGTAATTATAAGACCTTCATTGATGCCTTGGATGTTGTTATTGATTACCTCCAGCAACCCTCAGAATATGGATGTTTTTTTCATAGTTCCTATGATCCTGGTAGTTGTAACACTGCATTAAAGGCTGATTGTTTCTCTAATCCTTCCTTTATTCTTCCACATTAATGGAATTTTTAATATATTTTTGGCATTACTTGACCCAAAGACCAATCTTTTTACATTTTATGCAATTCATGGTTTCCTTCTTATAGTTACCAGTATTTTTCTTCATACAAATTTTACAAGGGGAAATGTCCGGCTTCTTTCCGTCATGGGATTTGTTTGATGACTCACCCATGTTGTTCTACATTTTTAGCTTCTTGTCACTGGGCCAACGAGGACACTGAGAGTCTCTAATCCCCTTTTCAACCATTAGGAAAAAATTGACAATATCCTTTGAACTGTCGAAATCTCAAATCTCCCACGCATTTCATAGACCTGGATTTAGTCTACTAAAGAAGCGATCTAGATTTATTTTGGTGTTCATGAAAATGACAGAGGTGTACCTTGGAAGACTTTTGACGTATTCATCATAAGCCACTATGTACTCATATTCATTATGCTTTAGTCCATGTAACTTTGTTTCTATTTTGAGATAGAGGGTTCAAGGAATAATTTCATTGAAAAAAATCCTCTGAAATTCTTCTCAATCCATGAAATTAATTTCTACTTGGTACATTTTATTCATGATCGGTTTCCACCACTAGTCAGATTCCCCAGAAACGTGATAGACTCCTAGTACAAGCTTCTTTTCTTTCGAGTACTTTTCAGATAGAGAATAACTTTTCTAGGTATTTTTTCCATTGTTCCTCAAAGTGGGGATTAGAAGATTCAATAAACATGGGAGGCCTTTTCAACATGAAGGATTTCATGGCAGCATGCTATTTCCATGGAGGAGTAGGGTGTTACGTATGATTCATGTTATTATTCCAAACTCGATCCAGTAAAGCAAGTACCACCATGATGTTTTGAGCACCCCCTCCATTCATATCTGGCATATAATTATGGGAAACTTCACATTCCCTATTGCATTGGTTGTTGGAACAAATTTTTCTATTTCCCTCCATTAACTATGAAAAGGAACATATAATTAGATGTATTTAAAAAATAGCTATTGACCATAAAAAAGAATCATTAAACATAAATGGATTAAATTATAATGAATAAGTATATCCTAACCTCTGATTTTATAGGTTTATATCCAGGATATTATCGATATGTTTCTTATCTTATATTATTATGGGAATTTTTACCCTTAATAATAGTTTGTGCTATGCTCGTGAATATACAAAATAATATACCCTCGAAGTGTCGTAACTAAAAGTGAATAAAGGCCCATTGTGTGTACTAGAATACCCATGGTCAAACCTGAATCTCCGTGTAGGATTTTTCACTCCTAGGTACATCTGTGCTAGAGCCACCTCTACCTACTCATATCTAAAAATGTTTGTATTTTCTTGATATACCACTTATGCAATACTCATAAAAAATTAGGCCTATTTTCTTATACATAGTCTCATCCTTAAGGTTTGAACTATGGGTCTCTATTCTTAATCTCTCAAAATAACTATACCATATTTTTATACTTACTGTAGTGACCAAATCCATTTAAATATAACATTACACGATTTTAATAATAATTATACATCCGAGTAAAATCCTAGGATCATTAAGTCTAGTATCTTGGAAGACTTGGAATATAAAACATAAAATAAGGGGCTAAAAACTATTCTTTACATAATCTCCATAAATAGCTCTTAACTTTTTCTGAGCCCTTACATCTGTATAGGGTACCCAAGGGAACACATGAACAAAGGGATTACCTGAAATGCTAAGTAAGGGAGATAAAATAAGGATACAAATTAAGCACAATAGTTAGGAGGAATGACGTAATGATATCAAAATCATGGAATATATAAAATCAAATCATATAAGAATTTAATAATATAAACATGGAATCATATAAAAGAGGCAGAATCCTAATACATGTCTTTAGTGTGGGGCATGGCTAACTACCAATCCTATTTCCCATTTTAGTATGGTTCAAGGCTAACCAACAATCCGTTTCACATCTAATCTCATGATAGATAACATTACCTAATGAATTGGAGTTCTATCTGGGCATGCCAATCTTAAAATATTCATGAATATTCTTTCCACATAGATAATCCAACATAATCAACCATAAAAAAACATATGGGTACCCATGGGGAGAATTTGTTACCACAATCATGACATAAAGCATAACCAATGGGCGTATCATTAAAGTGACCATGAAAGAAAGTTATTTGGACATAAATGGAATTTCATAAGGTAAAATAGTAATATAACATGGTATTTGGTGTCTAACCAGAGTGAAAACATATAATAAATGTCTTTTTGAAACATTAGAATTAGAACATTTTTGTACGATTTAAAGGAAAATAAAATAAACCAATTAACATACAAAAGAGCACAATATTTAATATAAATCTTGAATTGATCGAAGATGGTTTTCATAATAAAAAACATATTTTATAAATACAATGGTGGATTAAAAAATAGTATATTGAGAACATGAAATTGGGTAAAAATTAGATAGTTCCATTAAAGATGGTTTTCTTATTGGAATGTTCAAACGATGGAATCTTTCAAAAACATGTATATCCCTAAAAAAGAGTGACGAAAGGGAATTCATAATTTTTTTACATATATACAAAATTTTGAAGATTCTAAAAAAATAGATAGGATAATTCATTTTTATATAAATAATGATATGGCAACCCGAAAGAACAAAGGATGTTCACGTAGATTTCATTACGGATTATCATCCTGGTGTTGGGTGCACGTAAGAGAGATTTATGAGAGAGAGAAGGGGTTTATCATCACTTATAAAACATGAGTGCAGTATGGGGGAGGAGAAAAATAATACCCCATAATTTGGGATTACACATAAAAAGGCATACAGTTTAGGGAAATCAGGAATAATAGTGAAATGGAGAGGATCCCTTACCTTAAATCTGTTCGTGTTATACACTTGTTATTAAACTACTAAATTAACAAATTAAGATTATCAATTAATATGTCTATAAAATCTTATATTTTTTTAGTGTAATCATTTTAAGATCATTTATAATAATTTTGATTGGTTATGAGGTTCAATTTCACTGTTTGGGCTCGTTTGTTTACATGGTTTTAATGACTGATTCACTTATATTCTTATTTGGATAAACATATAAGATGAAAGTGGTTATACAGAATTGAAGTTATATGATATTTGTAAAAATATAAGAGATTACATGGTTTTAATTTCAATTTGTTTTCATAGAGTGAAGTCTAATTTTTATAAAAACCATAGTGACAACCGTTTTTTAATTTGTGGGGTTGATTACAAATAAGATGTTTTGTTTTATAACATAATACCAATTTTACAAAACGATTACAGAACCAAAAATAGGATATAAAACCTATATATTAATCAGCTTCAACCATAAAAAATTGGTTTAATGACTACAATTAATGATTATAATAGAAATTAATAAACGGTTTTCCATGAATGTGCTAAATAAGCACATCTCAAAGGGTGCTATCATTTATTTCAAATAAAATCTGGGGAAATTAGAGAAGCTAATGAAATATCCCAATAGAATAAAAATATTCCAGTACATGTATGTTCCTATAGTTATCATATAATTTTCAAGAAGGGAGGATATAAAAGAAACAAAAAGATAAGAACATAAAATAAATGAAGGAATTGGAAAGAGAAATTTAACTCTTGAGACTTCCTCCTTTCAGAACCTTTTTAGGGGAGAGGTATTTCTATTTTGAAGATAATAAGATATTTTAGATGTGGGGGAGGATCTTGGAAAGATATTTGTGTATAATACTGGAAAGCAACAAGGCTTGAGTGTAGTGAAGAGAAGAAGGAGAGGGGGGGGGGGTTATAGTGGAGGTGAGGAGGTATTCAATAATATTATAATCGTTAATTTATTATTTCGTCACGGGACAAGTAATTATAAATATTCCATGACAAAAAATAGTAATAAATTATTGTTAATTCAAACCAATTTGTATTACATCCATATATAATCATCAATGTCTCAATAAATACATTATTTTTCATTTTTGTAAATTATCATATTTTACTATTTATCAAAAATTCTAGTATTTCAGAAAAATATCTAAAATTCACCCTCACCATTTTTTGACATGTAGAATCGAAAAATGAAATCAATTTTTCAAAACTAATTTTTTAAATAGGATTATTTTAACATTTAATTAAAATCATAATTTATTAACAAAATCCTATTTTAAAACATTTTTTTACATATTCTAAAATATATGTATATCATACTTTCAACTTGTATATTATTTATATATTATCCGCGGTAAGGTTACTATTCATTATGGAATATCACTATTCATAATTGTGTGTTACTATTGATAAGGGTTGGTTATTGTTGACCAAAAATTAATATTTTCTTAACGGACATCAACTAACTTACTGATCGTAGCAGTGTATATCAGATTTTTGAATATCCAATCACATAAGTGAAAAAAATATTTTTAATGGTCCCTTATCACTTAGTAGTTCATTATGTTGTTTTTTCATGTGATTTTATTACATATTTATAATAACGTAATTTCTAGAGAAAAACATTGGGTCATTACAACATTGCATAAGGAAGACACAAGATGTCTAGGATACGAAACATATACCCAAACATCTATTGATTTCTTCAATCATATTCCAATAGTAACCAATGAGTAGAATCATATCCCTAATCACTTGCAACATGTCTATGGGTCTATTCATGCAGCCAGAATTGGAGAGGGTCATATCCCTACCCCCATGCATGATGTCCATTGTTATATTTTGGTCAAAAAAGCAGGATATAAGTGTTCTAATATCCTATCTTCTATTGAAGATATATTCCATTACGTGTTGATGATTAAAAATTCTTATGATTATATCCCCAAACACACTTTGCTAAATTGACCATACATATTAGCATCATTTGAAGAACTATTTAAACAAATTCAAATAGTTGTATAGACATAGGGACGTGTGAATATTCCTATAACTATAGAAATAACATATCAACACTCTGATCATTATGAATGAGTGGTTTCTCCAGAGAAATACTACTTTATTTCCATCGTATAGGAGGTTTATCAGCATATTTTTGTAAATGAAGAGGTTTCAGAGTGGTCTCATATTCCCATTCCACTCAGAGCTCAACACGTGAGAGTGTAACATGTGTCGGTATTTGGGAAAATAACTATAAAAAACACTCAATGACATATTTTAAAGGCACAGTATTAGGCTCATATCCCTGTCCAGTATGGGGTTCACCAAGTGAGAGGGTAACATTCCTCGACACATGATCATGTTCCCATCGATGAAGTATAGAACCATATATAAAAGGCACATGATTCACAAAATCACCCACTTTTATAAATTAAACCAAGAGTCAAAATACCGAAAATAATAAATATTAAAACCATTTTCATAAATCCTTGTGAAATAAGTCAATTGTAATAATATAAACCCATATAGAACTACCACCCATTATATCATAGAAATCCTTCAATCTTGGGTTTGAAACTCATATGGTTACGTTATATAACATGTTCCATCAATCACATTTCTTATTTCTACCTACAAAAAGATTTTAGAAAGAAGAAAAACATCATATTCAATTTTTTGACACCATGAAAAATGGCTACTCACCACTTTATGTATTAGAGATTTTCAAATCCCTATTCAGATATCCTTATGCTCAAAAGGATAATAACTAGTGGAAATGGAATTTTTATGAACATAAGAAGACATTGAACTCTTTATAAAATTACCAAAAAAGAGTATAGAATATCAAAAGCGATATTCTGAGTATTAAATAAAAATAAATATTGATGAAAAAATATTAATATAAACCCTTACTATAATAGAATCCATACAATTCCTGATTCATTTTTCAAGGAGATACCCACATGTGGTAAATATATAATCAATTACAAAATAAAAAAAATATAATAAAAATTCATATTAAAAACTGATCCATGGGTCTATCATGGCATCCCCACATGCAACTTACTAATCTTGAATAACTACTCGATGTCGGGATCATGCCCTCATTCGAAGTCTCTAATCATTCAATGATTTCACACATGCACTTTGTTTTTCATATATGATGTGTGTATAGACCCATTAATATGAATCTAATGATACCATAGTATAAATGAAGTATAATATATAAATTTGAGTGCAATGATTTAAATTAAATACATAAATAATGATAGAATCTAATTGAGTCATCATGCACTAACCAAGTCCCCATGAAATCTATACATATCTGCTTTGGATCATTAATGGAGGTAATGATAAATCATAACCCAAATCATGGTTATCTAATGGCCCTTGCATATATAACTTTCGAAGAACTCAACAATTACCCAATCATCTTTCATACTGGAAACGACATCTTGTCTCTCTGTCTAACTAAACTCATTAGTGCACTTTACTCTTCTATCAATTACATTGGTCTATCCACATAGACCCAGATGAGGATATCACCCACCACAAACCATACCCATAGATTCTATATGGGACCCATACACATTTAACCATCATCAAAAGTTTTAGTGAGGCCAAATTTTGAATGTCACATCCCCCCATGTTTTAGGGAGGCCAATCACATGCAATTAAAAGTGTTATCAATATTGAAAAACCATATCCATAAAATAATAATTACTCATGATATCTATCATCTTCTCCATTATGCCCGACCATCTCACTCATGGTCTTTCCCCTATCACATTTCATTATAGGCCATTTGACTCTAGAAAAAACCATTAAATCATAGGACCTCATCCCAAAATTTCACCAATACATCATTATATAAGGGGAACCCATCACAAAATGCAGAACAAGAATTACTCTTGTAATCATATCTATTCTTGAATAAAAAAAATTCTTTTCCCGATAATACACTAAAACAGATAGTCTTGTGTTTATTACATGTCCAGAGATCGATCACATCAATTCCAATTAATGTATGTATGGGGATTCAATAACTGAATCCCCATGTCACATACCCCATCTAAATTGGTATCAAAAGAAGACTAAAAAACTCATTCCAAGGTAATTTACCTAGGTGTAAATCCTATGTGAATTCTCCAAATGTATCATCCCTTAATCAATTTCGAGGAAAACATGTTTCACATCCCCTATACATAGAAAAATACAAAAATACCAAACCCACCCACTCACTATGAAAAAAATGAGGTATCATTGAGATATTGATGAAAAAACATCCCAAAAATGAAAATAAATTTTTTAAAATAGATGTAAAATGGTAAAAAATTCCACTCCAAGCCTCGTAGTGAAAAAAAAACATGAATCATCACCCAATTCGTGTCCAACACACATGTTCCAAGTAATTAGACCTAAAATTTAGATATTTCGAAATTATAGTGGGAAAATCAAAAGAAATATGAGGATTAGATTAAATTCAGTGATTTCATAGGGTTAGTCATACCAAGAAGTGTCATCCGTGAAAAATGGAACTTCTTTCTCAGAAGAAACAAGGATAGACGATCCAAAATTCACCATTTCCTCTTGATATCACAGGGAAAACAAAGGGAGGAAGAGATATCAGAATCCCATGTCAAATAAAAATTTTAAAACGCAAATCACAGTTCTTGGGGACCATTAATATGTGAAAGAATACTTCATGATATGATACTTTAATGTAAAATCTCCCAAAAATATATCAACCTTTTCATGGATTGAAACATTTTCTCATGCCATAAACATTTTCCAGTTTCTCCATTAAGCTATTGGTCATTCATTGGGCTTCTAGAGATCACTCACAAAGCTACTCCCACCTTGAATTTCCTAAAATGTCAATGATTCAATTGTCGAGGAAAAACTAACTAATAACATTACCTAAAATTTTAGGGGTATTAGACCTAGGGTGATAGAACAATGCCCCATTTCATACATCCTATCTATGGGATATATCCTAAAGGAATCTTGGAAATATTTCATAATGGAAACAATGTTTCAAATTCCCTAGGTATAAAACCTTTACTTTCCCCCTTTTCCATTAGTATGGTATTAGAACAAGTATTATAAAAAAATTCACCAATTATTGAATGGAAAAATATCACTGATGTCATGATTTGAGGAGGGTGGCAATAATTTACCACATACCAACTCTCTTTGATAAAATTAAATTTTAAAAGACATGATGGTACACCCCTAAAAGTCTTGCATAATGGTTGAGTGAATTATTATTTTTTTGTTTCCCACTAAATTTTTTTTCACATATTTATATATTTCCATGGAGTCCAATGCATAAATTGCACACCAAACCATAAAATTTTATGGTGTGATATTAAAAATTCGGTTCACTCTAATATTACACTTTTCTCCCATAAGGTTTATTATAAAAATGGTATTATGGGTCTCAATAATTCAATTTTCGGCACATCTGAGGTGAATTGTAGTAAGAAAACTCATGATGAATCCTAGATACCTGAAATTAAACTACACAACCCCATTGATCATTGTAGGATGTCTTTAAATGACCTTCACAATCCTCATCTTCATATAATTTTAAATTTCATGGTCCTGGTCATTATTATGATTCTATAAAGGCTCACCCAACAATGTTCTAGTTTCCAAACCATAATAGGAAAAGTCTTGGACTATGGTATAATAATTTAAACATGAAATAACCCACTTGTATTGTTTATAATACCTTAAAATAAATGAATTTTGGTTTTTGTTAAAAAACCTTTTATGGAACTCCCCACTAGACCATGTTTCATGACATTACATTGTGAAAACCATATGTCCAAGTCAAATGATAGTTGGCACCCTAAAAATAAACATAAAATTTTCAAAAAGATTAAATTCATGAATAATTGTATTAGTTTCCCCAAAACGATGAATAAGAATAAGGTGGAAAAGATCATATGGATATATTAAACCATATGTAACATTCGATGAAATGACTAGTGGAAGGTCATGAACAACACATATCCTTCATAAGATCTTGGGATTTCTGTTGGAAAAAATCCTTCTGCTCTGAGAACGGTGCCTCAGACGATCATCAATCAGAAAATTTTATCCATTTAAAATTTTTCCTCTCATGAGGATTCTAGGATAGTGGACAGTTGTTGAAAAATTAAAATATATTTAAAAATAGATATAAAATAACCAAAATGTGATATTCAATTCCAATTGTAAAGATCACATAATGCATATCCAATGAAGAGAATGGTTATCCAAGACAACATTCATACAACCTCATTACACCACCATGACATTGTAAAATAATCAAATGATATATAATGTTGAGAAATATGTAGACACGTTTAGTAATAAAAATCACATGAAGTTCTCTAGGTGATACACAACACACAACAAGTGTCCAATGACAAGTACTCATAATCTCACCAAATCCCACTATTAGGTCCTCCTCATTACATTAAGGGCCTTAGACATGTACATGTTACCTCTCACATCGCCTTTGAATTTATAAAGAATAAAATATATAATTTCCCTAAAATAAATTCACACACCACCAAATCCTTTTTTGGTTAGAAAAGATATCACAGGGAGGTATAATTATTATCTTTTACAATATTCATACGACCCCACTAGGTCCCCAAACATTGTAAAATAAAAAATAAAATAAAAAAAGGAATGACTGGAGTCTCTCACTGTAATAAATTTCATGTTATTCTCATATGTTGTCCTAAACATGGTCTCACAAGTGTCATTGACAATCCTACCTGATTTCATGAAGGCTCCCAGACAATTAATTATTGTCCCCTGAAATTTCCTAGACATTTTTAACGAGATCACATGAAGTCCTTTCAATAGGAACCCAAATCCTAAAAAGGCCCTGGGACATATTTATTTGACAATATAAAAGCCCAGCAGCATTTTTTCAGGATTCAAATAATACACATTAATTGAAAAATTAAAATAAAGGATTCATATACAGGATTACCATATGGCTGTTAAAAATCCTGTGACACCCCCAGAATGAATTAGGGTGGGAATTTGCAAACCACATGATTTATATTCCCTTCACTGATTAAATCCTAAATTCACATGAAACCTGATTCACAATGTTGAAAAAATGGTGTTAAAAGTCCAATAAATCACAATCTCAATCACGAAAAACATATTCATCAGATTCTAAGAAAAGGGAAAAATTTCATTGGAACTTTTTACTGGAACACCCTTGCACTAGAGAATATTCCTATGAATGGATAATCTCATGACCAAAAATGATTCCAATATGGTAAGATACAGGGAATACCCATAATAATCATGGAACATACATAAATTACATTGCATGATTATTCATAGATCCTAAAATTTACTTCTTATAGGAAACATGAAAAGTGTACCACATATCTTTTACTTCATGCAAGACATTAAACAAGATAATACTGAATAAATATAATTAATTTTCAATAAATTGAGGAAATAAAATTATATGGAATACTAATAAATGATAACATATTTTGAGCATCATGTGTCTCACATGAACCACCCAGGTCATGGGACAGCACTAGGAGATGTCACACAAGTCATGCGATAATCCTTTGGTAAAATGTATGGATCATGAGTAGTCCTTTGGACATTTTTATGACTGCTAGAAATTTTATCTTGGATCATGTTTCACCCTCCAGAAATGTCTCCTTGACTCTCCTGGTATGCTTTATGTGTTTCTGCAAACTTTCACGATGACACTAGGGATTTTCAGTCAGATTATGCGACACCCTATAAGAATGTTAGCACAGATCATGTGATGGATTCTAGATTCAGACAGGTAGGTATTGAAATTTCCACCTAAAACATCATATGTGGTTACATGATGACCCAAAAACATTCCACCAAGGATATGAAACATCCCTTTGATAATTCAACTGAATCATGTTATTGCAGTTGGACATGTCTTCAATTTTACTAGACATGTCAATATATACTCAGTTTTTCAAATAAACAATCAACTCCCATCTTGATGGCAGTCAAGCATATCAGGATGCAATGCTTGCTAGGTTACACAGGAATCATAGGGATTGATTACCTTATTGTGTTAGTCACAAACAAAAGGGAAACATTACTATGCATTCCCTAATAAATCAAACTATCATGAATGAAATTCTATCCATAGCCAAGATACATAGGATGCCACTATGAGGATCAAGTAATTTATTTATCATCCAAAGGGTAGTCCAAGTATTAAAGTACCACATTCGAAAGTAGTGAGATTGATGAAATTCCTTACATTTTCTCCCACACCGAACATGGATCAAGTGGTCTTGTAGAGTAACAATGATGACAACATTCAATCCACTATTAATATGAGGGAATCATTTATCTATAACCCCATAGCAATTGAACTATTAGTAATCTTATCCTACAATAACTATGATATGAAACATGTCTTTCTAAGGCACCACCCTAAAATCAAATGGGAATCCATGACAATGTCTATCCCTCCATATCTCTGACATTTCAATAATTGATACCCAATAATTCCCATGGGATGTTCACTCTACCTCATCCCTCAGCAAATACAGAAATAAACTAAAATACAGAAACACTAATTCATTCTATTACAATGATATGTAGGATAACTTCATATGTCCTAATATCTATATTAAGCATCCCAAAAGAAACTATAGTGTGTATTCCATGACCAATTGATCTATAGAGACTCTAATTCCAGCCATAACTAGGATATGGAGGAAACCATCATAAGGCCCAATCCTGAAATCAAATTGGCATCCACCTCAGTGTTATTACCTCCATGCCTCCGAATTTTAAACCATCATGACATAATATTTCCCATAAGTTGATTACTCTGCTTTATCCATTAGCAGACTGAAAGTACAAAATAGCTATGATTACTCTGATTCAGTCCATAAAAAGGAAATATAGGATGTATCCTTGATAATTGAGTTCCATACTAAACACCCAAGTTCCATCCTATTTCTTAATCCCCGCATCCATATGCAATGAGTTTAATCACATATAAACCCATGTTTCACAAATAGTGAATAGATCACATGGGTGTTGGGAACCATGATTAATAAATCATTCGAATAATGAATCAACAATAGACAGGGAAATCATTGCACATAATCCTAGATGAGTGGCTTGATATAAATATCCAACATACAGGGGAATCATCCTTGGTTCCAGTACTAAGAGAATAATCAACCTAGGACAACTCTATTTTACTTTATAACCAGGATATATATGGTGTCCCCTTGAGTACATAGCTCAAATATATGGTTCTAGAGTTCCATTACATATATCATTTCCATGTGATGTTAAACTAATCATGTTTATAGAACTACATGGATTTTGATTCCTGTAATAAACAAGATACGTAGGATTCCTCCTAATAGCCCCATCCCCAACTCTAAAAATTAACCATCTCCCTATATGGTGGAAAATTTGAAAGTATTATGTTATAAGGATTTGACATATAATAAGAATTTCATTATTGAGAAATAGATGAAGAATCCCAGATACATACAAATGGATTAAATAATGAGATGTACCTTTTATTTCGTATATAAAATAGGCTTGTCCCATAATATTTTTGTTTGGGTATACATTTACATATTTGGATGAGGTAGTGATTTTTCAAAATATATAAAATTTATAAGAGTCCTGGACATGGAAAAAATCTCGTAAAAATGTTTAATGAGCTTGAACTTTTATCCTTTCGACCAATGCAAGTCCCTAAGCGTCATTGGGTCTTAAAGCCCAATTGACCACATTCCATTTGAATGTCATTCAATACATAGTTATAGATGATGTAACCCTTGAGAGATAGTGTTAATAATGAAAATGGTGACCCGACATTAATGATTTTTCAATAAATTAATCTCTCACAATAAACCCTCAGGTAAAACTCAATACACCTCAATGAGGGTTCCCAGTCATCTCTTCACAATTAAAACAACGATGGTGAAGTTTATGTGAATCTATAAAATAACAAATGGATTGGTTTATTATCTATCAGGACATTATATTCAATCAATTTTCCAAACCAAATTGTGAACCAGCCTTGAATTTCTTGAATAACCAAATGATTGGGTTATTATACATCATGATTTTTTTCACACAATTCCCAAGAAAATGGTGAACCCAACATGAACCTTTCTAATAAAAAATTATTGGGGTATTATCCTCATGTCACTTAATTTTCACACTATATAAAAAATGGTGAACCGAGCATGAATATCTCAAATGGAATAATGATAGGTTAATCAAGAATAAAACCACTTAAAGGTAATATCAGAACAAGATGATATGCGTTATATGAATCTTATATCTATTTCTATGTAACAATTATTCTCATGAATCAGGTTCATTCCCATTTTGACAAGTCCATGTGAATATAATGGATAGATCCCGAAGAAAGGGATAATTTTGTTATCCATGCATATATGATTTAGCACATCATAAATATGAAATCTTATTAATGAATGACCTTGCTAATTTTAGGTTCATGACTACAAATAATGCTCTCATAAACATCATTCTGATATGACATAATTTCATCATCGAATGACCATTTTAGTAAATTATTTGTAGCAAAAACACCCACGGGTCACAAAATACTCTCACATTATCAATAGATATAACATCAGGTGGTGAACATAATCATCATGGAGTACCTTTGAAATGATAAAACCTATACATTTAAGCTACCCACAATGAACTCTAATTACTAAATCCAACAAATCCTTGTCATCCCATGAAAGATGGAGCAAATCCAGTGGCCCTCATTTCCACAACAATCTATTTCAAGAGATTAACCAGGAGGGAGACAATCGCCACCATTAATATCTAATTAGGCTAACCCATGGAGTCCAAAATGGAACCCTTCATATTTAGTATCCACCATGATGGGCCCCTATTAACCGTCATTTCCAGTACCATCCCACTAGTAGAAAACACTTGCCTGGTGAAGGTACCAAAAGACACAGTACATCCTCCAAGTCCCATGATCAAGTAACTAGGACGTCAAATAGGGTAAGGAACACAATGTATATCTATGATATGGCTCATATCCACGAAATACTATTCATTTAATCCGTCATATTATGAATGAATCTGAGGAGTATAATAATATCACTACTCCCTTAGAACAAGTCTATATGTCTATTCATGCAACCCGAATAGGGGAGGCTCATATCCCTACCCCCATGCATGACATCCATAGTTATATTTCTGGGGAAGAAGTATGATATAATTGAGATCATATCTAATATTCTATTGAATATATATTCCAGTACATAGTGATGTTGAAAAATGATCACGCTTATATCCCCACACACACTCTTATTCATTGGAAATGCATATTAAAACATATAAAGAACTCTTCCAACATATTATAGCACCTGTATAGTTACAGGGACATGTGAATATTCTTATAACTACAAAAATAACATCTCAACACTCTGATCATTATTAACATGTGTTTTCCCCAAATCAAGCACACATTATTTCCATCATTCAAGAGGTTTATCAGCATGTTTATTTAAAGGAAGAGGTTTTAGATTGGAATTATATTCTCATTCTTATTAGGGCTCAGCCGGTGAGAGTGAAAGATGCCTCTGTATAGGGGTACAAGATAGTCAAAAACATTCAGCATCATATTCAAAAGGCCTCGGATCAGGTCCACATACATATCTTGTATGGGGATCACCATGTGAGAGGGTAACATTCCTTGTGGCATGCTCATTTTCCCCTAAATGAAATGTATAAAAATACAAAAAAAGTCCAATGATTCATGAAGTCATCCACTATTATAAATTAAACCAAGAGCTAAAATACACTAAATTATAACTATCAAAACAATTTTCATAACTCAAGGTGAAATATTTCATTAGTAATAATGAAAAACCATATATAAATCCCACCCATTATTTCATAGACATCCCTCATACATGGGTTATAAACTCCTATGATTGTGTTATATGACATTTCCCATCAATTTCATATCTTATTTCTACCAAGGCAATGATTTTTGAAAAAAATAAAATGTCAGATACAATTTTCAATGCCATGAAAAAGGGAAAGTTCGCATTTCCTGAATTAGAGTTCTTAAAATCCCCATTCAGTTACCCCTATGGATGAAAGGATAATTACTACCAATAATGGCATATGTATGAACATAGGGAGACTATGACCTCATTATCAAATTACCAAAATATAATACCAAATATCTGAATCAATAATTAGAGATTTAAATGAAAATAATTGTTGATGTAAAAATATTAATATCAACTGTTTCTATAATAGATTAAATTAAAAACCTAATACATTTATCAAGGAGATACACATATGTGATAGATATATTAACACTTAAGAAACAAAGAAATAAAAAAATGCATCTTGTAAACTAATCTCGGAGTCTATCGTGGCATCCGCACTTACTACCGACTCATCATGAATGAATTCTAGAAGAAGGGATCATGCCACGATCTTATGTCCCTAACCATACACACATTACACGGAAGAACATTTTTTGTCATATATTGTGTGAGTATGGGCCCATTAAGATGAAACTAATGAAACATTAGTATAAATGTAGTATAATATATAAAAATATATGAATTTATTTAAATTAAATACATAAATAATGAAATAAACTAATTGAGTCATCATGCACTAACCAAGATCCCTTAAAATAAATCCCTACATTATTTGGATCATTAATGGATGGAATGATCAACCATAACCCAAATCATTTTTATCCTATGGACCATTCATATCCAACATCTCACGAACTCATCAATTACCCAAACCATCTTGCATTCTTGAAAGGCCATCTTATCTCTCTGGCTAACTACATTCATTAGTTCACTTTCCTCTATCATCAATTATAATGGTCCTTCCCCATTGACATTGAGGAGGATATCACACACCACAAACCATACCCATAGACACTATATGGGACCCATGCATGTGACATATGCTCAAAAGTTCTAGTGAGGGAACTTTTAGGATGGCCCATCCCCACATGTTTTAGGTATGCCAATCACATGCAATTAAAATCATTATCAATATAGAAAAACCATACACATACAAGAAGAATTAATCATCATATCTATCATCCTCTAATTTATGTCTAAAAATATCACTCATGTACTTACCCATGTCACATTTTATTATATGACATTTGACTCATGAGAAAAACATAAAATTATATGAGCTCATCACAAAATATCATCGAAAAATCAAGATACCAAGGGAACCCACTAAAAATTGACAAACATCAATTACACAAGTAATCATGTCCATTCCTAAAAAAAATTCTTTTCCAGATAATACACCTCAACAGATAGTTCTATATTTATTACTTTTCCAGTGATCTAACTAATCGATTCCATGGAATTTTGGTATGGGGATTCATAACTCGACTACCCACGTCACATATCCCATTTACATTAGCCACAAACACGACTAAAAAATATCATTCAAAACCTATTTACCTAGGTGAAAATCATATGTTCATTCTCCAAATATATCATCCATTCATAAATTTCAAGGAAGACATGTTTTACAACCCCTCTACAAAGTAAAATAGAGTAATACATACCCCACCCACTAACTTGTAAAAAAAGTGGTATCGTAGCAACATGCATGGAAACACATTCAAATAAATGAAATAAATTTTATAAAATGATGTAAAATTGTAATTAATTTCTTATTCAAGCCTATAATTGATACAAAAACACTAACCATCGCCTAATTTGATTCCAATAGACATGTTTCAAGTGATTATCCCGAAAATTAAGATGTTAGGGTATTAGAGGGGAAAAGAAAATAATATGTAGACAAGAAGAAATTCAGGAACTGCATAGTGATAAACATACCAAGAAGTGTCAACCTTGATAAATAAAACTTATATCTAAGTAGAAATGAGTCTAGAGGATCCAAAATTCAGTATGTCCTTCTTAAATAAAATGGAATGCCAAGGGTAGAATAGATAAGGTAATCCCTTGTAAGATACAAATTTTAAAAAACTAATCACACATTTTTGGGACCATTAACTATGTGAATGAAACTTTAATGCTTTGAGACTTTTATGTAAAATCTCCCAACATCCAATCAACATTTTTCATGTTGTGACATGTTTTTTACTGTCATAAACATCTACTAGTTTCTCTAAAATGATATAGTTCAATCATTGGGATTCTAGGGATCACTCCCAAAGAATATCTCACCTTGAATAGCTTGAAAAGACCATGATAAATGTGCTTATGAAAAAAATAACACAAAACATTCCTTAAATTTTGAGGGGTACGAGACCTATGGTGATGACACAATGCCCCATTTCATTCCTCACATATATGGGATACATCTTAAATGCCTATTAGAGATAATTCTTAATGAATCCAATGTCTCGATTTCTCTAGGTATACATCCTTTACTTCCCCCCTTTTCCATTAGTATTGTAGTAGAACATGCATTTTAATGAATTTTTTCAACAATTATTGAATGGAAAAATATCAATCTTCTCATTATTTGAGGTAGATGGCCTCAATTTAAGACATCCCTAACTATCTTGGATAAAATTTATTTTTAAAAGACATGATGCTACCCAAAAAACATCCATGAAATATTGTTGAGTGTATTAATTTTGTTGATTTCCCATGATTTTTTTTCTTATTTATAAGTTTCCTTGTGGTCCAATACATCAATTAGACATAAAAACATATTTTTTTGTGTGATAATACAAAATATGTTCAATATTATGTTACACCTTTTTACCATACTTTTCATGATACAAATGGTCTCATGGGTTTCAGTAGGAAACTTTTTGGCACATTTGATGGGCATCATAGCAAGAAATCCCACCATCAATCCTAGATACATGAAATTAAACTACACATCCTCTTAGATCATATTAGTATGTATATAAAATGAATTGTCTCAATCATCCTCTTCATATAATATTAAAATACATGGCCTTGGTCTTGGTTTTGATACCCTAAAAGGCTCACCCCACATTTCCTAATTATAAAACCTTAAAAGGAACACTCATAGCCTATGTGTTATGAATTTAAACATTGAATAACCCACAAGTAATGTTTATATTACCTTAAAATAAAAGAAATATTTTTCCTTGTTAAACAAAAAATAATTTAATGCCCCACTGGTCCATGTTTCATGACCTAAAATTGGAAGACCCATATGTCCTAGTCACATGATAGTTGAAACACAAAAAATTAACATCAACAAATTAAAAAGGTGTAAATTAATGAATATTTCAATTATTTATTCCAAAATGAATACTATGAATAAGGTGTTAAAGATCATATTGATATTGTAAAACCTATAAGACATGTGATTACATGACCAATATAAGGTTAGGAACAACACATAGCCTTCATAAGATCTTGTGGTTTCTATTTGATAAAGTACATATGCTCTTGGGAAGGTGTGTCAGATGATCACCAATTAAATAATTGTATCCATTTAGGCTCGTCACAGACATGAGGATTGTCAGCTGGTGGAATCTTGGATAAAAATTCATATATAAATAGAAAAGATATAGAAAATATCCAAAAGGTGAAAGCAAATTGCAATTATAAATATCACATAATGCATATCCGATGTGGAGAATGGTTGTCCTTGACAACATTAATACAACCTCATAATTAACCCAAGTCATTGTAGAATACACTAATTAAATACAAAGGGGAGAAGGATGGAGACACATTAATAATAAAAATTACTTGAAGTGCCCTAGGTGATCAACTAGACACCACAAGCATCTAATGACAAGTCCACATAATCTCACAAGAACCCATTGCCATGTTATCCTCATCACATGAAGGGACTTAGACATATCCAGGAGACCGTGCACATCCCCTTTGAATTTATAAATAATAAGATATAAAATTTCCATAAAATGAATTCCCACTCCTACAAATCCTTGGTTGGTTAGGAAACATATCTCTTAGAGGTATAACGATTATCCTCTATAATATTTTTACTACCACAAGATATCCCTAAAATTTTTAAAATAAATAAAGGAAATAAAAAAAGGAATGATTTGAGTCTCCCACTATCATAAAACTCATGTGATTCCCACATGCAATCCAAAACATGGTCTAAAAAGTTTCATTGACAATCCTACCTGATTTCATGAAGGCCCCCTGAAAATTCATCACTGTCTCTTGAAATGTCCCAGAAAAATCTCATTAGATCACAAGAAGGCCTTTAGATCGGATCCTTAATCTTGAAAAGGCACTGGGACATGTTGATATGAAAATATAAAGGTCCTTCAGCATTTTTTTTATTAAAATAATAACCATTAATTGGAAAAATAAAATAATGTATTCATTGACAGGATGATCATTTTGTCGCCAAAAATCATGTGATGCCCCCAAAATGAATTAGGGTGGGAACTTGCAAAACACATGATGTATATACCCTTCACTGACTAAATCATTGATTCATCAAACATACATAAGTCACATTGTGTGATTATTATAGATCATGAAATGTAGTTCTAGTAGGAAACATGAAGAACATCCCGCATATATTCTACATCATGAAAGACTTAAAACAAGCTAATACTAAATAAATGTATAGAATTATCAATAAATGGATGAAGGAAACATATACATGATACTTATATTATGAAAACATATTTTGATCCTCATGTGCTTCACTTAAATCACCCAGGTCATGGGAGAGCACTAGGACATGTCACACAAGTCATGCGATAATCCTTTGGAATACTCTTTGGATCCTGAATAGTCATTTGTAAATTTCAAATAAAGTCTCATGGATCCTTATAATAATTCCACACAATTCTAATGAATCCATTTTTGGTCACCATAGAGAACATATAGTTTCCTTCAAACTTGTTTTCTGACCCATATAAGGGTGCCATCACATGTAAGCTATGTCTTGTGATTGCACCTAGGCATGTCAACATGTTTTCATGGATCCCTCAATGTAATCTAGCTAGATCTCATGATGACTAATTGGAATTTCATATTGGACGACGGTTCACACTTGAGAAATGATGGGTTTACTCTCATGAAAACCTTTATGTGTTTCTGCTTACTTTCATGATGACACTAGATCTATTCAGACATATCATGCGACAACCTATAAGAATGTTAACGAGGATAATGTGATGGCTTCTAGATTCGGCATGGTAGGTATTGAAATTTCCTCCTAAAATGTCATCTTTGATCACATGATTACCAAAAAAAATCCATCAAGGATATGAAACATCCCACAGATAATCCAACTGTATCATGTGATTTCCTTTGGAAATGAATTAAATTTTACTATCCATGTCCATACACTCTCCAACAATTCAGATTAACAATCAAGTACTATAAAAAAATTAGTCAATCATATCGGGATGAAATGTAAGATAGGTCATAGAGGAATCATAGGGATTGATTAATTTTTCCACCCTTAGTGTGTTAGTTGCGATAAAAAAGGAAACATTAATATGTATTCACCAATAAATCAAAATATGATGAATCTAATTCTATCCATAACCAAGATACATTGGATTCTTCTTTGATGCTCGAGTCCTTTATTAATCACCCAAAGGTTAGTCCCAATGAAAATAAAACATAACTATGATTACTATGATTCATTCATGTCTTCGAATTTCCAACCATCATGACCTAATCATTCCCATATGTTGATTACTCTACCTCATCCATTAGTGGAATAAAAATACGACATAACTATGATTACTTTGATTCCTTCTATAACAAAGATATGTAGGACATCTCCCTGAGGTTTGAGTTCCATACTAAACACCCCAAAGTCAATCCTAGTACATAATCCCCCATAAATATGAAATGAGGGTAATCTCTGATAATAGCATGTCTATCAAATTGAGAATAAGTCACATGTTTTTAGGGAACTGTTATGAATACATCATTAGAATGATGAATCTCCACTAAACTGGGAAATCTCTGTATATAATCCCAGATGTAGGGATTGAGTTAAATATCCTACATATATGGGAATGTACCATGGGTCCAGTCCTAAGGGAATGATAAAACTAGAATAACTCTATTTCGTGCTATAACTAGGATATATATGTAGTCCCCTTGAGTATTGATCTCAAATATATAGTTCTTGAGTGCCCGTACATATCTTCTTTCAACGTGATGTCAAAATAAACAATTTTATAGAACTACATGATTTTTTATTCTTGTAATTGACATGATATTTAGGATGACTCATAATGGCTCAATATCCATATCTAAATATTAACCAACTCCATGTATGGTGGAAAATTTCAAACTGTTCGATTATAAGGATATGACGTATAATAAGAAATTCATTGTTGAGAAATAGATTAAGAACCACATATACATAAAAATGGATTAAATAATGAGATGGATCTTTTTTTGTAATGTAAATAGTCTTAACCCATAATAGTTTTGTTTGGGAAAAATTTTCCCATAATAGGATTAGGAAGAGATATTTCAAATTATCTTATATCTATATGAATCTAATAGTTGTAAAAAATCATCCCAATAGGTGTAATGAGCCCGACAAACCATCCTTATGACCAATGGGAGTCCCTATGTGTCATTGGGTCTTAAACCCCAATTGACCACATTTCCTTGGAAAGAATTTAAATAAATAGTTATAGATTAGGGAACCCTTGAAAGATTGTGTTATGATTGAAAATGGTGACCCATCATTAATTATATTTCAATAAATTAATCTCTCACTATAAACCTTCAGGTGGAAGTTAGTCCACCTCAATGAGTGTTCCTGATCATCCCTTCTCTATCAAAACAAAGGTGGTGAACCTGATGTTATTATCTAAAATAACAAAAGGACTTGTTTATTATCCATCCAGACAATATTTAAACATTAGTTTCAAAACAATTGTTAACCTCAAATGAATTTCTAGAATAACGGAATGATTGGGTTATTATCCATCATGATATTTGTGTTGTACACCATGAAAAAAAGGTGAACCTAATGTGAATATTTAAATTAACAAAATGATTGTGATATTATCCTCATTATAATTCATTTTTCCACAATAAAAAAATGGTGGACACGATGTGAATCTCACAAATGGAATAATGATCTATTAATTTGGCATCAGATCACATTGATGGCATATCAAAAAATATGATATTTCTAATATAAATATTATGTCAGGTTCTATGTAACAAAGAATCTCATGAATAATGTTCATTCCCATTTTGTCATGTCCACAAGAAAAGAATGGAAATATCATAAATAAAAGTACAATTCTGATAACCATGTATATATGATTGAGTACATCATCCCTAAAATATTTTACTAGTGATTTTCCTTGTTCATTTAATGTTTATCACTATAGAAACTTCTCTAATCAACAACATTCTGATCCGATATAATTTCAACATCAAATTATCATTTTAGTATATTAGTTTGAGCTAAAACACCCACGGGTCACATAATAGTCTCACCTTCTTGATTGAATCAACATCTGGTGGTGAACCCTATCATTTAGGAGTACCTTTGAAATGAAAAAACCTATCATTTGAAGCTTCCCACAAGGGACTCCAATTACTACAGCAAAAAAAATCCCCATCATCCACGAAAATATAGAGCCAATCTAGTGGCCCTCGATTCCATAACCAACTGCTTTGAGAGCTTTCCCAGGAGGCTAAAATTAACCACCATTGATATATAATGAATCTTATCCATGGATTTATATATGGATCCCTTCCTATTGAGTATTCACCATGGAGATCCCCTATCAACCATCATTGCCAGTACAATCACACTGGTACCAACCAGTGGACAACTGATGGTACCAAAAGGCACACTACCACCTATAATTCTCATGAAATAGTAACAAGGAAGTTTCCTTGGTTAAGAAACACACTAGATATCTAGGATATTTCTCATATCCCCCACCACTATTGATTTTATCCATCATATTTGGATAGTAATGGATTAGTAGAACCATATCCCTACACACTCAGAACTCGTCTCTAGGCCTATTCACGCAGCATGAATAGGTGAGGCATATGTCCCTACCCCCATGCATGAAGTTCATAGTTATATTTTGGTGGATCAAGGATGATATAAGTGGGCTCTTATCTTATCACTTGTTGAATATATATTCTAGTACATAGTGAAGATGAAAAATGATCATGCTTATATCCCCACACACACTCTGCTAAATTGCCAATATATATTAGCTCCATAAAAAGAACACTATTAACATATATGAGCACCAGTATAGATATAAGGACATGTTATTATTCATATAACTACCTAAATAGTAGCTCAACACTCTGATCATTTTGAACAATTGGTTTCTCCAATGCAAGTACACATTATTTTAATTGTCCATCAAGTTTATCAGAATATTTTTGTAAAGGAATAGGTTTCAGAGTGGCCTTATATTTCAATTCCAATCAAGGATCAGTAGGTGAGAGTGGATCATGCCTTGGGATAGTAGAACATGAATTTTAAAAACATTCGATTGCATATTCCAAAGGTCAAGGATCAGGCTCATATAATTGTCCTTCATGGGGCTCACCAGGTGAGAGGGTAACATTATTCAGGATATGCTCATGTTCCCATCAATGAATTATATAAGGATACACAAAAGGCCCATAATGTATGAAATCGTCCACTATTATAAATTAATCCAATATTCAAAAAACCAAAAATCCCAAACATAATTTTTTTTTCAAAACACAATGTGAAATAATTCAATAGTAATAATGAAAACCCATATAGAACTCCCACCCATTATCTCATATACATCCCTCGTAAATGTGTTAGAAACCCCTATAATTGTGTTACATAAAAAGTTTTATCAATCACATATATTATTTCTACCATGACCCAGATAATAAAAAAATAAAACATCAGATACCATTTTTTTACACCATGAAAAGGGGCCAGTCACCATTTTGTGGATCTAAGTTTTTCAAATCTCAATTCAGATATCCCTATGAAAAAAAAGATAATGACTAGCAGTAATTGCCAATGTTTGAGCATAGAAATTCAATGAATTAATTATAAATTTACCAAACTAGAGTACACAATATCAGATGTAATAATCAAGGAATAAAATGAAAATAAATGAGGTTGATAAAATATTAACATCAACTTGTTCTATTACAAATTCCTTAAAATACCTGAAACATTTTTCAAAGAGATACCCACACGTGGTAGCTATATACACAATTACAAGATACATAAATAAAATAAAATGGATTCTTATAAACTGGTGTCAGAGTCTATATTGGCATCCCCACATGCAACCTACTCATCCTGAATGACAACTCAATGTAGAAATAATTCCATCATATTCAGTCCCTAACCATACATACATTGCAATATTTCACTTTTTTTCTCACACATTTTTTGAGTATGGTTGCTTTAAGATGAATCTAATGACACCATAGTATAAATTTATTACAATATATAAAATTGTATGCATTGATTTAAATTAATAACATAAATTAAGATATAATCTAATTAATTCATCAGGCACTAACCACGTTCCCATGATAACATTCCCTAACTACATTAGATCATTAATGGAAGGACTGATCAATCATAACCCGTATCATGGTTATCCTATGGACCATGCCTTTCCAACATGTCAAGAACTCAACAATTTCCAAATACATCTTGCATACTTGAAAGGTCGTCTTGTCACTGTAGCTGACTACACTCATTAGTGCGCATTATTCTATCATCAATTACATAGGTACATCGCCAGAGACACTAAAAAGGATATCACTCACCACTAACCTTACCCATAGACTTTATATTGGCCCCATACACATCAACCCATAATCAAAAGTTGTAGTGAGACAACATTCATGATGTCCCGGTCCCACATGTTCTATGGAGGCCAATCACAGGAAATTAAAATCATTATCAATATTGAAAAGAAATACCCATACAAGAAGAATTACCCATGATATCTATCATCTTCTCATTTATTCCACTCAATCTCACTCATGGTCTTACCCATGTAACATTTTATTCTAGGCCATTTGACCCATGAAAAACCATAAAATAAAAGGACCTCATCCCAAAATCTCATCAACACATCAAGATAACAAGGTAAACCACCCCAAACAGCTGAACATAAATTACTCATGTAATCATATCCATTCCTAAATAAAAAGTGCTTTTCAAGATAATACACCACAATAGATAGTTCTATCTTTATTACCAGCAAAATGATCCAACTCTTCGATTCCATGGAATGTATGTATGGGGATTCATTACTTATATCCCCATGTCACATACCCAATCTACATTACCCTCAAACAAGACTAAAAAACTCATTCCAAGACAATTTACCAAGGTAGACATGGAATGTGAATTCTTCACATGTATCTTCCCTTCATCAAATTCAAGGAACACATGTTTCACATACCCTCTACATAGCAAAATGTTGTAATAAAAACTCCACCCTATCAATTTGAAAATAAAAATGATGTATCATAGTGATATTTATGAAAACACATTCAAATAAAGGAAATAAAATGTATAAAAATGATGTAAAATGATAATTAATTTCAACATCAATCCTAGTAGAGGTAAAAACATGAACAATCACCTCATTCTAGTCCAACACACACGTTCAATGTAATCAGCTTTAAATTTCATATATTTGGGTATTATAGGGGAAAACCAAAAATTACGTGGATTAGAAGAAATTCAGGGAGAGCCCAGGGTTATACATACAAAGAGGATTCAACAATGATAGATGAAACTTCAATCTAAGAAAAAATGAGCCTGGTAGGATCCCAAATTCATCATTTCCTCCTAAAATCATAAGGAAAACCAATAGAGGAAGTGATAAGGGAATACCATGTCAGATAAAAATTTAAAACACTAATCACACTTATTGGGGACCATTAACTATGTGAAAGAAACTTTTATGCTATGATACATTTATATAAAATATCCCTACAACCTGTTAATATTTTTCATGGTTTGACACATTTTTTCATTCCATAAACATCTAATAGATTCCCTCTAAATATTAATGTCTATAATTGCAAAGCTAGAGATCACTCCCAAAGCTAATCACACCTTGAATAACATTAAAAGTCCTTGATACATGTGTCTAGTAAAAAATTACAAAAAAAATTCATTAAAAATTGAGGTGTATTAGACCTATGGTGATGATACAATTCACCATTTCATAACTCAAATATAAGGGATACATCCTAAAAGACTCATAAAAACAATTTTTAATGGAAAAAATGTTTCAAATTATCTAGGTATTCATCAATTACATTCCCCACTTTTCCATTAGTATTGTAGTAGAAGATGAATTTTAATGAAATTTTCAATAATTATTGAATGGAATACTAACACACTTCCCATGATTTGAGGTGAGTGCCCTCAATTTACTACACCCTCAGCACTCTTGGAAGAAAAATTAAATTTTAATATACATGATGTCACCCCCATGAAAATCCATGCATTATGGTTGAGTGAATAAATTTTTTTGGTTACCCAAGAAAAAGTTTTTTACCTATTTATTAGTTTCCTTGGTGTCTAATTCTTCAATTGGACACCAAAAAATAAAATTTCCTTGTGTGATATTACAAAATATGATCAATATTATGTTACAACTTATTTTCCATACTAATCATGATAAAAATGATCATATGGGTTTAAATAGGTCAATTTTCAGCTCTTTTGAGGTGTATCATAGTAAGAAACCCCCCTTAAATCCTAGATACATGAAATTAAACTACAAAATTCCTAATATAATAGAAGGATGTCATTAACATGAATTGTACCAATCATATGGTACATACAATATGGCATGTGTCTTGGTTATGATGCCCTAAAATGCTCACCCCACATGTCCTAATATCCAAAACACAAAAGGAACACTCATGGCCTATGTTTTAATATCTTAAACATGGAATTAACCATTAGTATTATTTATATTACCATAAAAAACATGAATTATTGATCCTTGTACTACAAATTTTAATGGAATACCCTCTAGTACTTGTTGTATGGCTTAAAATTTCTTGACCCATATGTGTTAGCCACATGACTATTTACAGCCAAAAAATAAACATCAAAAAATTAAAAAAGATTAAATTCTGTAATATTTATATTAGTTTTCCCAAAATAATGACTAAAAATAATTTGGAAAACATCATATGGATCTTTTCAACCCTACGTGACATGCGATGTAATGACCAGTAGATGGTCATGAACAACACATAGCCTTTATAAGATCTTTTGGCTTCTATTTGAAAAAGACCTTATGCTCTTGGAAAGGTGCCTCAGACAATCACTAATCACAAAATTGTAGCCATTTAGGCTCATCCCAGACATGATTATTATCTACTAGTGGACACTTGGTGAACCATTCAAATATACATTGAAAATGGATAGACAATATCCAAAAGGTGAGAGCCAATTGCAATTGTAATGATCACATAACGTATCCCCGAGAAGGAGAATGGTTTTCCTTGACAACATTCATAAAAAATCATAATACCCCAAATACATTGTAAAATAATAAAATGAAATATAAATTGGAGAAGGATGGAGAATATTTTAGTAATAAAAATTACAAGAAGTTCCCGAGGTGATACACAACAAACGACAATCATCCAATGACAAGTCTACATAATCTAATGTGATCCCACTGTCATGTCATCCTCATCACATGAAGGGCCTCATACATGTCCTGGTGACCTCTCACTTCCCCTTTGAATTTATAAATAATAAAAGATGGAATTTCCATAAAATAATTTCACACTCCACCAAATCCTTTGATGGTTAGGAAATATATCACCAAGAGGTATAATGATTACCCTCTATAATATTCTTACAACCCCAAGAGATACCCAACCTTGGTAAAATAAACAATGGAAATAAAAAAGGGAATGATTGTAGTCTCCCACTATCATAAAACTCATGTGGTGCCCTAATGCTATCCAAAACACGGTATCACAATTATCATTTACAATCCTACCAGATTTCATGAAGGCCCCCTAACAATCCATCATTGTCTCTGAAAATGTCCAAGAAATGTCTCATGAGATCGCATAAAGGACTTCTAATAGGATCCCTAATCTTGTAATGACCCTGGGACATGATTATATGACAATATAAGTGTCCATTATGATTTTTTCAGGATTAAAAAAATACCCATTAATTGGAAAAATACAATAAATGATTCATTGACATGATGATCATGTGGTCTTTAAAAATCCTGTGAAACCCCCAGAATAAATTATGGTGGGAACTTGAAAAAATCATGGTGTAGATTCCCTTTACTAACTAAATCTTAGAATCACAAAATACATTCGTCACAGAGAGGAAAATATCTTGTGTTGAAAGGCCTTTATATTACCCACCCCCTTATGAAAACATATTCTTATGATTCAGAGAATAGGAAAACATTTCTTTGGATCATTTTACTAGCGGTACCAAGATCCAAAGTATATTTCTATGAGTGGCTAATCTCATGACCATAAACGATTACCATATGGTATGATCTAGGTAAAACCAATAGTAACCAAGCAACATACACGAATCAAATTACATGATTATCCATAGATCATTAAATGTACTTCTAATAGGACACATGATGAACATACATCATATCTTCTACATCATGAAATACAAAAAACAAGCTAATTCTGAATAAATATAAAAAATTTCAATATGTGGTTGAATGGAAAAAATATGGAACAAGTATATGATGAACACATATTTTGACACCCATGTGATTCACGTGAACCAACATGGTCATGGGAGAGCACTAGGAGATGTCACAAAAGTCATGTGATAATCATTTTGTATACTCATTGGATCTTACATTGTCCTTTGACCATTTCAAATAATGTTTCATGGTGCCCTGTAAGTGTGCCACCCAATTCTTGTGAATCCCTATGTTGTTACTATCCAGAACATGCAGTATCATTCATACATGTTTCTTGACTAATACAAAGGCACCATCACATGTCAGTTAAGTCTTGGGATAACACCTGGGCATGTCAACTTGTTTTCATGGAACCATCCCTCTAAGATAGTTAGATGTCATGATGAACTCTTTAAATTTCATCTAGGATCATGGTTCCCCCTCCATAAATGACTCATTGAATCTCACTAAAACCTTTATGTGTTTCTTCAAGATTTCATGATGACACCAAGTATTTTCAGTTGGATCATGTGACACCCGATAAGAATTTTACCCAATATCATGTGATGGCTTCAAGATTCTTCCAGATAGGTATTGTAATCTCTTCTTGAAAAGTCATATGTGATCACATGAGGACCCAAAAACATTCCATCATTGATATGAAACATCCCTACGATAATCCAACTGGATCATGGGATTTCCATTGGATATGTATTAAATTTTTCAATACATGTCTAGACATCCTCAAACATTTCAAGTAATCAATAAAGTATTGTCCAGAAGGAAGTCAAGCATATCAAGATGGAAAATAGGCTAGGTCACAAAAGAATCATTGGGATTGAATATTTTTTCACAATTTGTTGGTTAGTCGTGATCAAAAAGGAAAAAAAATATTTTTTATGCCCCAATCAATAAAAATGTGAAGAATCTAATTCAATCCATAACCATGATGCATTGGATGCCTCTTTGAGGCTCGAGATATTTATTAATCATTTAAAGGGTAGTCCCAGTAAAAAAGTCCCACATTCAATAGTAGTGAGATTGATTCGATTCCATACCTTTTTTCTAACACTGAGCATAGATCATGTGTTCTTATAGAGCCACATAGATCACATAATTCAAGCCACTATCAAAATAAGGGAATCATCTCTTTGTAATCCTAGAAGAATTGAACTATTAAGAATATAATTCCTCCAATAATAGGGATATGCAACAACCATTCCTAGGGATCAATCCTAAAATCAAATGGTCATTGACCGTAGTTCCTATCCCACCAAATATTTGAAATTTCAATAATATATTCCAAATCATTCCCTTGGGATGATCACTCTACCTCATCCCACAACGGATAGAGAAGTCAACTAAAATTCAAAGACTCTAATTGCTTCCATAACCAAGATATGTAGGATACATTGACGTGTCATAATATCCATATTCATCATCCCAAGGGAAACTCTACTGTGTACACCATGACTAATTAAACTACAAGGACTCTGATTTCTTCCATAACTAGGATATGGAGGAAACTGTTGTAAGGCCTATGCCTGAACTCAAATTGGCATCTTCCTCAATTTTGTTCCCACCATGACTCCGAATTTCTAACAATCATGACCTCATATCTACCATATGTTGATCACTCAACTTCATCCATTAGAAGACTAAAAATACAACCTAACTATGATTACTTTTATTCCATCCATAATGAGGATATTTAGGACATCTCCATGAGGATTTAGTTCCATACTAAACACCCCAAGATCCATCCTTGTACATAATCCCCACATCCATATGCAATGAGTCTAGTCACTGATAATACCGTGTTTCTAAAATGGATAATAGATCACATGGGATTAGTCAACACTAATTAATACATCATTGGAATCATGAATCTACACTAGACTGGGAAATGTCTGCACCTAATCCCATATTAGTGGCATGATATAAATATCCCTCAAATTGGGGAATCTACCTTGGGTCCAGTCCTAAGGGAATGATAAAACTAGGATAACATTATTTCATACTATAACCAGGATATATTGGGTGTCCCCATCAGTATTGAGCTAAAATATATGGTTTCTAAGTGCCCCTACAGATGTCCTTTCCACATGATCTTAAACTAAAAATCCTAGAGAACTACTTGGTTTTTTATTCCTATAATAAACAATATATGTAGGATTCCTCATAATGAATCAATACCCACCTATAAATATTAATCTACTCATTATATGGTGGAAAATTTCAAAGTGTTCTATTATAGGGATTTGTCATATAATAATAAATTCATTATTGTGAAATAGATGAAGAACCCCAGATATATATAAATAGATTAAATAATGTGATGTCCCTTTTCTTCTGTATATAAAATAGGATTAACCCATAATCTTTTTTTGGTTAAAAATTCTAATACTAGGATTAGGAAGAGATTTTTAAATGTATCTTTTATCAATTAGTGTCCTACATCTAGAAAAAATCACCCAAAAATTGTGTAATAAGCCTGACCTCCCATCCTTTTTTTCCATTGTGAGTCCATACGAATCATTGTGTCTTAATCCATAATTGAGCACATGCCTTTGGAATGCAGTTCAATACACAGTTATAGATGAGGTAACCCTTGGTATATTGTATTAATAATGAAAATGGTGACTTTAAATTAATAATTTTTCAATATATTTAGCTCTCACAACCAACCATAAGGTGGAACTCAGTCCCCCTCAATGAGAGTTCCCAATAATCCCTTATCTATCAAAAAGAAGATGGTGAACCTGATGTGAATATCTAAAATAACTATACTATTGTCTTATTATCCATCAGGCCATTATGTTCACACTATTTTCAAACAAATATTGTGATCATGACATGAATTTATTGAATAAAAATGATTAGGTTATTATCCATCATGCAATTTTTTTCACATTATTCCCAAAAATATCGTGAAACCAATGTGAATCATTAAAATAACAAAATGATTGGGTTATTATCCTCAAGAAATTTCATTTTCACACTATATAGAAAAAATGATGAACCTGGCATGAATCTCTCAAATGAAATAATAATCACTTAATCCGGCATCAGACCAATATTTTGGCATATAATAAAAGATGAAATGCCTGATATGAATCCTATATATAGTTCTATTTATCAAATATTATCATTAATCATGTTCATTCCCATTTTGACTAGCCAATGTGAATAGGATGGATTGATTTGGAATAAATGGAATATTTTGTTAACATTGCATATCTGATTGAGAACATCATCACTATGATATTTCACTAATAAATTACCTTATTCATTTTATGTTCATGACTGTAGATACTTATCTAATCATCAACATTCCCATCCGATATAATTTCATCATTAAATTACCATTTTTGTGTATCTGTTGTGACTAAAACTCCAACTAGTCAAAAAATAGTCTTACATGATCGGAAGATACAACATTCGAGGGCGAACATAATCATTTTGGAGTACCATTGAAATGATGAAACCTATACATTGAGACAACCCAGTAGGGACTCAGATTACTAATGCCCAAAAATCTCAATCATCCAAGGAATTATAGAGCAAAGCCAGAGAACTTCATTTCCACAACCAACTACTTCGAGAGCTTACCAAGGAGGGAGACAATCGCCACCTTTAATATCTAATGAAGAATCTCCATGGAGTGAAATACAGATCCCTTCCTATTTATTTTCTACTAAGAAGGAACCCTATCAACCATTGTTTCTAGTACCATCCTCCCAGTACCAACCAATTCCCTTCTAAAAGTACCAAAAGACACACTAACCCCTATAATTCCCATGAACAGGTAACAGGGAGGACACCTTGGGTAAGGAACACATTAGATATATAGGATATGGCTAATATCAACCTCCGCCTATTGTTTTATTCTATCATATTACAATATCATCCAATGTATAGAATCAAATCCCTGGTCACTCTAAACAAGTCTCTTGGTCTAATCATGCAGCAGGAATATGGGAGTCTTATATCCCCCCCCCCCTTTGCATGATGTCCATAATTATATTTTTTTAGAACAAGTATGATATAAGTGGGATCATATCCTATCTTCTATGGTAGATATATTCCCGTACATAGAAGTGATGAAAAAATTACTTGCTTATATCCCAACACACACTCTGCTAAATTTCAAATACATATTAGAAACATTAAAAAACTATGTCAACATATTCTAGCACCGATATAGATATAGGGATAGGTTCATATTATTTTAACTATAGAAATAGTAGCTCAACACTCTGATCATTATGAACAAGTTGTTTCTCTAGAGCAGGAGAACATTATTTCTATCATCCAGGGGGTTTATCAGCATATCTTTGTAAAGGAAGAGGTGAAAGAGTGGTCTCACATTCCCATTCCAATATGGTATCAGTAGGTGAGAGTGGAACATGCCTCAGTATATGAGAACATGACTATAAAAATATTTTATAGGAACATTGAAAAGACCCAGGATCATGATATTATCCCTGTCTGGTATGGGGATCACTATGTGAGAGGGTAACATTCCTAGGGAAAATCACATGTTCTCATCGAAGAAGTATAAAAGCATACACAAAAGGGCCATGATCAAGATTATATCACCCTTCTTAGTGGGGATAAAAAATTTGAGAATAGAACATTCCCCATGGTAGGATCATATTTCTATTAGTGAAACTCCCCTTCATATTTCAGAAGATCAAGGAACCCAAGCGTATATCCCTACATGTTTCCAATGAATGACTACACTGGCTACATTCCGTGGAAATAGAGGTGGATTCTCATATACATTCTCTAATTCTAGTGTTCCATCGAGATATCTTGGTGCAGAATACATATTCATAACATTCTAATATTCATCTTCTCATGGGGTCTCACCCCAAGAGATTGGAACAGGCCTTGGGGAAGGTTCATACCTCTTCCATGAAAGACCAATTGCATATTTCAAAGGCTCAAAATTGGGATTATATTCCCATATAGATCGAGGATTAGTAAGTGAGAGAGAAGTATGCATTATGATAGGCTTATATTCCTTTCAATAATAAGGGATATCATTGGAATATTCCAATAGCTTCTCAAAAATATTCTCATATAAATATAACACCTGATTTTTTTAAATAAGTTCCAGCAATAGTTTATATATCAGGCTCATATTCCTACACAATTCAAAATAGATGGTCATCGTATTCCGTTACCTCCTTAGAATGAGACTCATATTTCTCATATGCTTAATTACAGTGACGTTGTGGTTGTTCTAGGCACATTCTAAAAACTAAAGGAGTTCATCAACTCTAAAACCAATGTAGAAGATGATCATTATCTTGATATTCTTTCACATAGTTTTGTAGAGATAGATCACATGGACTCTATCCCCAAAATCAATCATTTTAACCTCCTCATTACAATATATCTAACATACATGGGATTACACACCTTTTCAGCATACATTCATATAGAGATGAATTCGATAATCAGATTCCATTGCATAGAGAGGTGTTCCAAAAATCAATTTTGACCACATATCATATCCCATAAACATCCAAAAGTACTCCACTCAGGTTAGAAAGTGACCCCAGGAACCATATTCTATGGTCTCATAGAATGGAGTCATTTAAAAGTGATGAAGTGGTGGATTAGATTGATATATGGAGATAGTTAACTGGAAAAGACCTCCCCATCATGTTCTTCCCCCTCTCCACATCTAACTATGAGGTCCCCGATGAGCTAAAAATGCTGTTCATGCCTTATCTATGCCTAAACATGTGGGATATTCATCAATAGCTGATGTCAATATTTCACCCCAATCTGGGATATGATTATCACCTTCGGCTCATCAATTCACTTTGTTATCTGCATGATATGGATTCCTTTTCTATTGCTAGGATCCTAGGAATAGAGGAGCATGATAAATAATTTTTCAATGTTTGTCACCACATTGTGATTAACCTCCACTGACGGATTTCAAAAGCATCAATAGACGTGTGTATCTATGGAATGGAAAAATATATATCATTAAGCTTCCCTATATCCCAAGAACATTATATACCATTAGATACATTGTCATTTAATGTCATATCCTCAAAAAAACAATGGCCCATGTAATGGTTTAGTTAGTTGGTCATTATTATAGAACTCCCCACTTAAACAAATTATTGACATCATGAAATGATGAATATGATTGTAGTCATTCCCTTAAACAGGACCCTCAAATAAATGGGAATTATTGTCACTCATGAATTCCATTGCTATGATCAACTAGAAAACTTCCCAGGAATAATGACTCGAATCATGGGATACCATCACACACAAATCATATGTGAGAATAGCTACACTGCATCAAATATCTCATAGTATCAGCTTCCGTAGAATCCATCTAGAAGTAACCCCAACTTACATGGTTGGCGGAATATTTACCACTACCTCCACATATTGTATATTCAATTACTGTGAGGATTATGGACTAATTGGGAGAATATGAAAATTATCCCACCACATTAGACTTGGGGTATTTATATCTCTACCACAATCACATGATTCATAATCATTTTACAAGGTCCTTTGAAAATAAAAGAGGATTCTTGATCATACCCTGCCACTATGTGGGGGGAATTTATATCTCAATTTCAATCCAGGGAGTCATGAAATCTTTGATAGGAATCACTGGATCCATAAAAATATGATAAATCAATGGAAATTGAATCCTTGAATAGCCCCCAACTCACAGTTCTAGGGGAATATTATTAATCATCATCCCCAAAAAATAATTAATCTTCTCATCTTTGGGAGGTAAATATTAATAGTCGATATACCATCATTTCCTTCTACGACAGGACAAACAACTGTTATTCATGTCATCTTTAGTAAACATGACCAAAAACACCCTCAATGTCACAATTCATATACCAATATAAGAGGAATGTACAATGAAATTAATCAGACCCCACTGGGGTCACAAGGGAAAATATCTTAATACAGATATGGGATTTAATAAACACCATGATAAAGGTAATGTAGAATACTCCTTTTGTGTCGAAATTAATGGGACAACCACCATTTCCCGATATGCATCTTTGAATATCATCACTATTAACACAACAATTATGGTAAATGAAGATACAAATTTGTAGGTCTACAATGTTGAAAATATAAACATAGGGGAGGGTGATTTGGATGCACCTACTGACGCTACACACACCTGGAACCAAATAATGATCTAAAATATGGATCCTTAGAATATTGATCAGTGACCTATCTATTAGAACACTTCCAATGCAAAGGGGAAAAAGTGGATATATCCCTATCACAACCTAGATGATATGAGGTTCCTTCCATGGGGGGAAATTATAATAATATCATGGTGAAATATAGACTATCATACGACTCAATGATGACTCACCAATAGAAACTATTGCTACTAGGTATCACTTTTAGGATAAGGAGAATATTTATCCACCAATCAGAGACGATATTCTTGAAAGAGTATCATTTGAGTATTAAACTCGATCTAGATCTAGGTAACATGTCTATATAAATGAGGTAGTCGATAATGATCATGAAATACATCTATTGTAGAGACAAAACATCCCTCACTAGGGTTATCATGTAGTCAAATGATGATTGAAGAATCATCCGGAGATGAAGGTGGGGCCACCGAATCCACACCCAACAACTCCCTATAGGATTGAGGTGTCTCAAACTATAGCTCCCTTAGTGCTTCTTAACCTCATAGAGTCCTTGGATACTTCTGTGCAAGATATAGAAGGGGGAACACACTTATAAAGACTAAGAGGAAGCTATATATTTTGTGGGTGGATTACACATTTCCCCACCCATGTTTTCCAATCCTACCTTCTATACTGTTGATGATGTGGGTGCCCTCAAACATCTTCTCACACACTTCATGTCCCAATGTGGGCCAATTATGGTCCCTTTGGATAAATAATAGGTGACCAGGTTTAGGTGTTTTATATTAATTATGATAGGTCCCACCTTCTATATGTAAAATTATTTTTTTCAGGCATCCGTTATAGATTGGAATGATACTCATCATCAATTACATTATTGTTTCATCTTCATGTACAGAAAAATGAAAATCCTTTACCTAAAGAAATAAAAATAACATTAAAATAATTTTGTGTTTGACTTTATAGATAGATGGATGGTCTCATCCTCTTCACTCAAAATCCATATCTAATAGGAACAACTACTATAACTCATTACTTAAAATTACTAGGATGCGCTGTTGCCCCACTAAAACCAATGAAGTATCCTGGTGGGTTACATGATTTTGTAAAAATAAAAAAAAATATTCTTCATTATTCCATTCATCAGACCTGATCTAAATCATTGATAGACCCCTATGTATAGGGGGAAATTCAAGGAAAACAAGAAGCAACAAATATCAATCTTAAGCTAGTCGAAATGTCCATCCTAACACCTTTCCTGGTCCCGAACCACAAATCACATTTTTTTCAGTGGCAACAAAAAAAAAGAATCACCCTATTCTAGAACTATAGAGAAACCAGAGTCTCCAAATATTTTAGGAATGGATTAATAAATCATTCTTATTTCAAAATGAATTGGTTTGCTAATATTTATTCACACATATGGGAAATAACATTCTTATGCTACGGAAACCTAGAAATTCCTATGAGGCCAACCACACTAATCATCCTGATTAATTCCCTTTCCATGAAAATCTGTGTCATACTATCATGGAATACCACATATTCAATGATTTCCTTCAAGGAATTTTCGTTTTTGAATAGGAGTAGTTATAAAACTCTTCCGAAAATGTGTCTTTCATATTCATTACCCAGTCATAAGATGATAGTGATTAGATGAAAGATTCAGCCTAACATGAGTTTTTGTTTGAAAACTAGATGAATTAAAGAATAGTTTATTGAGATCATGCCCCCCATGATCATAGATGTTCATACATTATATATATTCCAAAAAAAAGGTGAAATTGGATATGCCTCTTAAAAGTGTCCATAACCACCAAGAATAAGGAGAAATTGAAGAGGAGAAGATATATTCATCTCTAACACATGTTCTAACTCATTCAGATTTCATCCCCATAACAACCGAATCATGGGAAACACAACAAAAAATAGAAACTAATCAGATAAAGAGGTCAGATTTGGTACTATTAATGAGAGACATTATAAATTCCTTATTTCTGATGATGAAAATTTCTTAGAATATGAGTTTCTTACTCATGACCCGAGAAAGGGGAGACCACATGAAGAGTAACTAAGGACATGGGTGATATCACAGGTGTGGTGAGACCAAATAATTTCCAAAATTCCCCCATAGTGTACATATATATATCTGAGACTCATGGGAATGTGGTCCAACATTCTCAAATGATTCATTGAGGTTTCATAGAACCCTCCATCTATCATCTGTACATAGTTGTCATGCATGACATCATAAAGGGGGATCAAATATCTAATCAACCCATGAAACACGTAATGTTGGAACAAACTGTTCCATAGGATTAAGATTCTCCATCGACCACTACACGAGCACCAGTCCCATCCACCTTGAATTCCATGTATCAAGGTCCACATGCTATGGAGAAGCCCCACATCAAGAAGCACTAATCTATAAAACAAAAGAACAACATTCTATAAAATCTAGTGGTTTTCACATCCAAGCTCTCAATCCTAGATGTGCTCCGAATTTCAAAATAAAATCATGAGGCACTCCTTGAATCCCTCTAGATCCCATAGGATTTTGAGAAAGATGTTCTTATGGTTGAGTTTAATCATGTGGAGTCTGTTTCATCATAATTCCATGTCACCATCTCACTCACGGACCAGGCTGAAGAAGATATATTTCAAAGGAACATCATGGATGCTTAGGATTCAAGAATATAGCATAATTTCGATGCCTAATGGGATATTATTTCTAATGGATCCAGGGTCAACCACATCATGATTCAAAAACTTCATCATTTTTTATAAAGGTGAAAGAACCTCTAACTTCATTTCAGGAACATATCATGATTTCATATTGTTTTTTAGGAAAAATCAAGAAATGGGAATTTCCAAATTACACATCGTGTACTCATAAGTACATGTCATGTACCTATCTTTTCACATATAGCTATGTTATAGCGGTGTAATAGCCAAATACATGGTTGTGTGGTGACTTGTAAGACTACTTAAGTCAGGGGATGATTGGGCCTAAGACATGGTGTGTAATATAAATAAACACATCTTGTACATTTATTTTTATTATAAATATCATATCAGGTTCTCATCTCATCTTCAGAAACATCTTATTCACCCCTGGGTTCGTACATGAGAGTTATGGAATTACTGGTGAACTTCAAACCCCCCGATTATCAATATGATATTCAATTGATATATCTTTGGGTTTATTGGAATTCCACTGGGGAGTTCAAAAATACCCTAGAGTAATTTCCAGATACATACTCCCACTCTTATGTTATGCAATGTTGGGAATTTCTCACCTTGTTATGGATCAATGCATATCTAGGCCAATTCAAGGGCCGAAGTTGACGTATATTGATCACACATTATCGAGGTATGTGGTTTGTTCCTTTCATCATTAATCTTTGGAATATATATGCTAAGAGTGTCTCATACACTAGTTTGGGGTATTACTTGTTTTGAAATTTAAGATTATTTATTACCATATATGGTTTTATCAATTGTTACTGTTTTCATTCATTGGAATCAGGTTTCATACCTTATTATGGGACACCCCATGGGTTCTTTTTCCCTTCAATGATGGTTTATGTCTATTTGGTCTAGAATACTTGGTTTGAATACCTTATTTTACATGATTTTTATGATTAGGAAGAAGTTGATCAATTATATGAAATGCATGTGTTATGATTTGTGAATGTTTATCCCTATAGTAATTATATATTTCATGTGCTAATTTGATATGACATGTATGATATGATTCCAATTAACTGTGAGAGCCTTGGACTAGAAAAACTATGGGGGTCTCAAGCTAATTTTTCATACAAACCATTAGATCCTTAGACAAAGAAAACTGTTGGGTATTCCATGTTTAATTTTTCCATGGACTGTGGGAGCCATGGAAGAGGAAATTTGTGGTGGTTTACATGTTTATTTATATAGGACCATGAGAGCCTTGTTTTAGACATTTACCAAGGGTTATTAACTATGAGTGCTTCTCATGTGGTCATTTTTAAATAATTAGTGATATGTTAAACCAAATGGGTTGGACCACAAGAGAAGACTTAGAGGCGTTTTATGAGTGATTGAATGATTTGTATGTGTTAGGAAAACCAATTAAGAAGCTAGGACTTAGTCTTACTGTTTTCTTAGATGTTCTTCTAATACATCTTTTTGTTACTATTCATAGGAGGATATTGATCTTAGGATAGATCCTGATATTACACGATTTAGTGGGTTGAATAATAAATGTGAATGAAATTAATTGGAAACTATAAGATTGTTTACTTATGGGTAATTCTTAGTTTATTACATCATTTTACATATCACCTACTATATATATATATATATTCACACACAGTTAGGAACAAATCATTTGGTAGTTACATACTACGTTGCATCTCACACCCTGCTTGGGTCATGTTGTTTTATCCAAATAGAATATATGGTTGTAGGTATAGATAAGGCAAATATTACATCTTCATCAGCAACATGATTGTTGTTGGTGTGGGAGTGTATGAGACCAAGATTAGGCTTGTGATGATGTTGAAGTTTACTTTCATTATATACATTGGTTTTTGTGTTGTATTTCATGAATTGTGACTTTTTTGGTTTCTTTCATAGACACATGTGACTTGAATCATTTATATATATTCTCCAGTTGTTTTATTACTATCATTATTCCACTATTCACATCTGTTGAATGGTATTACTGCTTTTGATACAATTTACTATTTTTTTCCACATTATATACTCTACTAATGATGGAATTGTTTCCCCATTACTACAATGTGTCCTTCATTTCTAGTAAGTATCCTCTTGTGTTTGGGGAAATGCACTTATGGTTATGTGACCAACCATGTTTAGGGCATGATTTGGGTTCCACCCAGATCTGAGAGGTTACAAAGTGGTATCCGCTCATTTTCCTTCCTACATCGCCTTACTATTTAGATCCAATAGATGGGGATACCTCAAATTCGATTTTTTTTGTATTTTAAGATATTCATATTTATTGTTAGTGGTAACCCATTTGTAATGTGTGGGATAAAGGTATAAAATGGTTGAAAATATGTTCAAAATTTGAAAAGAAATGGACATCATCCAAAGATTCCTCGAGCCATGTGTACCCAAAACATCCAATGATACATTGTATCACCTGCCATAATCATCATATGTCCCACTATCATCACTATCCCACCCATATATATGGTGAACCCATCTATCATAAATCAAAAATTGCATAAAGGACAACCATAATATGGCTGAATCCATTATAGATGACATATATCACCATCATCCTCTTCTAAAAAATACACACCTTCATGTAAAAATCCACAAAGAAATTAACATTTCCATGATCACAACTCCATAATGAGTCAAACTAATTTATAAAAATTAGTAGATAAGTAGAAAAAATGAGAACCACAAGCATAGTACCTCCAAAATAATATTGACCACTTGAACAAAACCTGCCAAAGATCGATCTGAAAAAACGCATAAGGCCAACTAGGACAGGATCACTGGATTTAGAATCTAGGGAAGAGGTGATTGCAATGGTATAACAGAGATCCCCATTTTGTTGGGATAATGAACTGAAAATCTAAAAATAAAATATGAAAAGAACTAGTGGTGTAAACACCCTCACTAGTCGTAGCTATCAACATCCTAGACAGAAATAAATGAATTAGAATGAAAATATCATAAGGGAATATAATAATAGAATAATTTGGATGAATTAGTAGAAAACCAAGACTCTAAACCATAAAATGTACCAAACCACCATGAGGAACACCGAGAAAGACCAAATAGAGTCTGACATGGAAGATCCGATCGGCAGAAAAGCTATGATTCACAATAGAGGAAGCACATCAGAAATCATGATTTCTGATGATACAGAACATCCCGAAGAAGAACAGAATGGGAGAACAAGTAGATGAATAAGGAAACGAAGGTGTAAAAGAATCTTTATCATGAGGGGTAAAGAAATCCAATAGTTGGTTGAAAGGCACTCAGGGGAGATCTATGGGTGAGAAGAGATCCATCCTTGACACGATGATCCAATAATATTGGATATGAGGGAATAATAAGTTGGTAATAAGTTCTTCTTCAGTGTATCTAACCCATAAACCTGGAAAACCAATGTTACCTCAAATATTTCTATTTTTTTTGGTTTTTCAATTGTTACAGTTGATATGGTTTTATCATTAAAGTTATACACATTTATTATGTTGTTATAATGGATATCATTTGGTTCTATTTCTATTGAAACCTGTTGAGATGAGGGTATAATATCTAATTAATCATAAAGTAATTTCCTTGAGATCTCTTTTCACGGATTCTTTCAATGCCATTAAATGTGCATTATGTATTTTTTTTGTTATTGTGATAGATGTTGTCATAGATATTCATTATATTGTGATAAATTCCATGAATGAATACATAGTATTTTGATTCGGTATTTGTATATGTAATTTCTCATTTGGGTGGATGAAATACATTTGTTCCTAATGTGTTGTGAGCTCTCATTGATTGGATTTTGGTGGATCACACTTGATCTATAATTGAATTATGTCAAGTTGTGATGTGAAAAGGGATTCAAAACATTTATTCGGGGTGATTATAGACTATCACATGTTGGAATTTTCCAAACATGGAAAAAATTTAATATTTTTAAGGGTTCCAGAGAATTTTTAGCAACTTACTTTCAAGAAACATAGAAAACTATGTGTGATGTTATGAAGACATGCCATGTGTTTTTTTGTTCTGGAAAAAATTGCTTATCTTAATTACATGCTTTGTAACTTATGTATACATCGTGTAGTTATTGACCTTGGGAATAACTATGTTAGAAGAGATACAAGTTTTGTAAACATTCTGTAGAACATGCTGTGTATAGGGTGTACGCACCGTGAAATAGTCGGTTGTGTATCCAACCATGTGACTAATGACATGGATGAATAGATATTTTGTTGTACTGGTCGTGTCTAGGGTGAGCACACCATGTGGTGTTACACCAGTAGGGCCATGTAGTTCTATCCAAGTAGAAGTACATGGTTAGGAGGGAGTATTCAAGTACATGTTGTATCGGAAGAGGAACATGTCTTTTGTATGGGTGTTACATGACCTGAATGAAGATGTATAATCCCATGTTAAGGATTAATAGAACACATCGTGTAGTGGTTCTACACGCCTTGCAATCCACACATTAAAAAAATTAATGATTTTTACTGAGACTGTTCCATTCTAGGAATTTTAAGTTTCATTCCTTGATACTCTTGTACTAAGGTGTTCCTTTGACCTTTCAGATTCATGCCAACATGATGTCTTATGGTTATATGTTAGGAACATGGTGATGATCAGACACTAGAAATGGTAGATCAGGGACTACCAGCAGATCCTACCACCATTCCCATCTTGGAACCATCTTTTATATAGGATACAGGTGTTTATGCATAGTTTTTTGAAGGATTTATGAGGATGAGTCAATACTTTGAGGGACAAACACATCCTACCCCAAGTATGGGAGAGTTGACACTGGTGTTCAAATAGTATCATCATTGCACTTTGTTAGGTTATGGAAGACCACATGTTGTAGAGTCATGGTTGGAGGCCTTGATTTTTGTATTTGAGTAATTGGAGATGCATCCGAAGAAGAGGGTGAAGCTCTCGTCGTACATGATACATGATTCTACCAAGAGATAGTGGGATTTTATCTCATATTCTAAAAGTCATCAGGATATGAAATGTGAAGTGTTTTAGGGGACATTATTTGATTACTTCTACCCTGATATGTTGAGGTATGATTGAGGGTAGGATTTACTGAATATTGAGCAGGGATCTCTTTCAGTGATGGGTTACTCTTGTAGCTTTACAGTGCTATAGTGCTTCACAAATATTTTTGGAGGTGATGAGTTATCACTGTTTAGGTGTTATGAAGATGGACTCAAGTATGACATCTAATCATAGGTGAATGTTTTCTGGCTGAATTCAGTGTTTGATATATTAAATTAGGTGTTGGTTACTGAGAACTATCTGAGGGAGTTTGGAGCTGTGAGGATGGGTGGTTCAACATCTAGGGATGGTATTCGTTCATACAATAGTTGGAAGTGCCACAGGGAGTATACATGTAGTGGTTCTTCTATTATAAGGGATGTTTCATTAGGTTTCCACGTGGTGTTATACTAGTGTGGGGAGTATGGGAATACGAGACCACAGTGCCCGAGAGACTGAGTTGAGAGCTAATATTGCAGAAAGATGGGTCATTATCAGCATTTTTACTGGTTTTTATCACTTGCTACCAGTGAGAGGGAATCTGTTATGAATCCACATACTAGAGAAGGACCACCAGTTTTTCATAATCTAGAGAATTGGAGTTTGTATGGCCATTCAAGAAGATGAGTTGGTTGTGTCCATGGTATCCATGCGATAGTTTTCAAGTGACAACAGGAGGGATCAGCTTATGGAATCCATGAATAGTCATAGTGCTATGGTACATGTTAGACCTTTGTGGTGGAACATAGCTTATTTTAGGAAGATATCATACCCTCTACAGTTAGAGGAATGATTCTTTTTTCCTATGTTTTATCTTCATATCATTTCTATACATGGGATTATCATAAATTTATATCTGTTGCTATTTTGGAGATCCTTGGTCACTTTCTCATTATGTTAGATGATGTTATAAAGCTACAAACTCTGTTGGGGATTAGAATGGCTAGTGAACATCAGATTAGGTAGTTCCCTATTATGATTGGTGGGTGTCACTTCTTAGAGGACCTCATTGTCTAAGAGATGATAGGGTTTTATTTCCTTCCTGGAATGGACTGTTTGGACACCTTTCTAGAAATTATTGACTTATATCACCACACAGTCTCATTTTTTGCATCTATCACTATAGGGTGAGATTCATGTCAGTAGAGGGTGGGTCTTTTATTCACAAGGTAGAATGGGATGTCTAGTAGAGAAGATAAGGACCCATGCATCATGTGGTTGGAGGAATCACACTCTAAATTGCTATTTTATATTTGGATGAATATGGGACTACACATATGAACTTCCCACCAGTGGTTGATCATTTAAAGGATGTATTTCTAGAAACATTTTCATGTTGACCACCATAGGGTGTGGAATATTTATCTATAGAGCTCGTTCTAGGAGTAGCACTGATGTCTATTCCTCCTTACAGAATGTCTACACAAGAGTTGTAGGATCTCTAGAAGCAGTTATTGTTGTTGAAGGAAATTGGATTCATTTAACCAACACTTATCATTTAGGTTCACCTATCCTTTTTGTGAATAAAGCGGATGGTACCCTCATACATTGTGTCAATTATCAGGAGCTGAACTAGATAATGGTTAATAAAAAATATCCTTCACCAAGGATTTATGATCTATTTGATCATCCTCGAGTAGCTTGGGTGTTCTCAAAGAAAGACATTTGTTCCAGGAATCAATAGTTTCACTCTAAGACATAAAATGTACCTCTAACTAACATTTGGAGCCGGTATGGTCTATATGAGTATTTGGTTACATTTTTCGGCCTCACGTACATTCCATCAGTTATCAAAGAACTGATAAACTGAGTCTTCCATCCTTACAAGGATTATTTTGTGGTAGTATTCAGAGAGGATATCTTGGTGGACTGCAACACTTGACACGACTATTCCATCCATTTTGATATCATATTTATTACAATAAGAGAGCATCCTTTATATGCAATGATCTCAAAATTCCTCTTTTTAATGGTCTAGATTAACTTATTAGGTCATGTCATCTTAGAGACATGAGATTCAGTAGACAAATATAATGTGAGAGCAGTAGTTTTCTGGGAGCAGTCGAAGAACATCTTTGAGGTACAGATTTTTTTGGAGCTACAGAGTAACTAAATTTTCTGTATATTTAACTTTTCAGGCATAGAAAGGACAATGAAGGGCCTAACTAATAAGGATGAAATGTACTTCTTGATAGATTCCTGTAATTCATTATTTCATGAGCTGAAAGAATGATTGACTTCATCAATGATCATGATTTTTACAGAGTCGGGCATGAGTTTCCCTATTTACTATGATAAAACAGGTATCGGGCTAGGAGCCGTTCTTATCCCTGTGGAAGCAGTCATTATGTATGGGTCTTTGAAGTTGAGACTGCATGAGAAAACATACCAAACAAATTATCTTGAGTAAGCTGTAGGTGTTCATGCTTTGCACTGTTGGAGACATTTTCTTTTTGGAGAACATATTGAGGTATACACTGACCACAAAATCATCAAGTATTTTTTTCTAAGTGTGTTCTAAATTTGAGACTGCGAAGGTGGGTTGAGCACCCTCGGTTTTTTGACATTTTTCTTGCCTACATGCCTTCAAATGCCAACAGAGTGGCTAAGGAATTGAGCAAGAGAACTCAGATACAATTACTTTAGGAGGCATGATGTGAGTGGAATTTTATGGATATTTTCGTTGAGAGGTGTTTGGAGGTTCAATAAAAATAGGAATAAATGTTTAATTTTTTATATATTTGTTACCTATACATTAAAGGATCAGCTGTAAATCAGTAAAATATCCCATTACGAAGGTCTAGTCCACTATGGGAGTGCGTCAGGCGAGGACCCTACTACTAGGTGGACCATATAAAAGGATGAGGTTGTGTGTTTTCATTGATTTGTGTGGGTGTCAGTAGACATAACCAATGATTTATTACGTGACTTTCATTCCTCTGTAATGGTAGTTAATCCTAGTGCCACCAAGATGTATCAAGATCTATATCATCAAAATGGATGGTCCGACATGATGTAGGATATAGCTGGTTTAATTATGAGATATTTCACATGTCAGTAGATGAAGGTGTTTCATAACTGACCATTAGAGATTTTACAGTAGTTACAAATTTCCAATTGGAAATGGAATGATTTTGCAAAGGATTTCGTGAAATGTTTACCTAGGATTCCTTGAGGAAATGATGTTGTATGGGTTGTTTTTGAGGGAATCCTAAAGGATTCACATTTTTTTTATGATTATGGAAAAAATATGTTTTGATGATCTTGGAAGGTTATACATCCTAGAGGTTTTATGCTTTCATGGGGTTCAACACTCTATTGTTTCATACAGGGTCACCTAGTTTTCATCTCAGGTCTGGTGGGTACTATAGAGGGCTTTGGCTATATAGGTACTTCTCAGTACAACTAATAATCCCCATATAGATTTCCAGTATGAGTTCACGATTCATGTTTCAATGGACATGCATTGAGCATAAAAATTTTATTTTAGGGGCTCTTGGAAGAGACACATACCCATGGTGAAGTTTTCCTACTATAAAAGACTTTAGGAAATAATTCACATGACACCTTTTGAGGCTTTGTAAGGTCGGCCATGCCGAGCACCCCAATGTTTGCTGGATGTAATAGAGGAAACTATGGTGCGACCTCATCTTATTTAGGAGACAACTGAGAAGGTGGAGTGGATTCAGAATAGGATGGTTCCTGCACAGTCTCCGCAGAAATATTATGTTGATCGATAGAGACAACCTCATGTGTTTGAGGTCTGAGATTGGTTTTTCTTATGTTTCACATCGAGGAATGGACACCAGAGGGTTAAGAGGTAGGGTAATCATTCAAGGAGATCCAATGGGTTGTTTTCTATTTTATAGAGGGTCGGGCCGATTTTCTATAAGTTGTAGTTTCCTAAGAGGTACTTGGATTTTCACGATGTCTTTCATGTTTCTAAGATATGCATTTACTATTCAGACTCGTATCATGTTTTTCAATCTGATGAGGTAGAGTTGGAGGTGTATTCATCCTTAGAGGAGCACCCTATTCAGATCGTGGATCCAAGCGCAAAGGTTCTTCTTTGCCATTCTCTTTTTTTAGTATGGGTGTGATTGAAGCACAACCGAGTGTAGGACTAGACATGGAAGTGGGAGGCCGACATACGATCACAATGCCACATGTTATTTGAACCTTCTTCTTCACCACCCTTGTAAGGGAAATTTGGGGACAAATTGATTTAAGGTGGAGTTTGTATGAACTAGAATCATCATTTAATGTTTGGATCTTGATTTTGGGTTGTTTTTTTAGAAAAAGAATGAAATGCAAATTTATTATGTACATGTCATGTACTCCTGAGTAAACACCATGTACATATCATGCCACAAACATCCATATTATGGATGTCCAATTTCCCAATTCAAGGTCATGAGGTGACTTGGAAGACAACATAAGTTGAGGGTCTAGATGATCCTAATACATGGTGTGTATTATTAATGAAGACGTTGTGTACATTAATTTTTATTTGATAAATTGGAGTGGGGTCGCATCTAATCTTCCAAAACATTTTCTTCGCTTAATGGTTCTTACAGGAGAGTAATGGAATAGTCGATTAACTTCAAACCCCTCTTGATTAGCCATCTGAGCTCCTATTGAGATGATGTCTAGTGCATTGGAATTCGACGGATGAGTTCATAAACCCATAGAGATTTTCTTCCATATTATTCATCTCTATCGAGTAATTCATGATTTGTAGTTTCTCACATATTTATATAATTATGCCATCCTAGGCCGATTCATGGGAGACAATCAAGTATATCGATCGTAAAACATCAATGTATGGGTTTTGTGCCTTTCATCATTCATATTTGGGTTATATATACAAAATTTGTCGCATACCCACATTTGGGGTATTACTTGTTTTAGAATTTAACCTTTTTTATTACCTTCTATGGTTATATTGACTGTTAAGGGGGGTTTTCATATGAATAAGGTTACATAACTTTTATGGGACACCCCATGGGTTTGTTTTCCCTTAATGGGCTATTTATGGCCATTTGGTCTAGAATACTTGTTAGGAATACATTGTTTTCAATGCATTGGTTGACTAGGATAGAGTTGATTGATTATATAAAATTTATGTTTTACACTTTGGGATTTTTTATCCATGTAGAAATTAAAAATTACATGTGATGATTTGATATGATATGTGTGTTATGTTTCCAATGGACCATGAGAGCCTTGGACCAGGAATACATGTAAGGTCTCCATGTTTAATTTTCCAATGGACTATGATAGCCTTGGGCTAGGAGATCTATGGGGTTTTCCATGTTTTTTTACTAATTGACCGTGAGATCCTTGAACTAGGAAAACTATGGGGGTTTCCATGTTTATTTACATTGTTCTGTGATATCCTCTATGTAAATATTTACCCAGGGTTATTGATAGTGAGATATTCCAAGGTGGTCATTTGTAAATGATTGGTTTTATATTAATCCAAAGGGGTCAGAATGTGAGTTAGTTACTAGAGGGTTGTTTATTAAGGATTGAATGATTGTGATGAGTCATCCAAGCCAAAGAACATGTTTTGAATCGGTCGTACCTGTTTGTTTAGATAGTCTTCACAGACATCTATTTTGTTAGTATTCATAGGGGGGTATATAGACTAGGCTAGATCATGTGATTACACAATTCAACGGATTGAATAATAAATGTAAATGAATATAATTTAACGATATTTGATTGATTACATAATGATATATCCTACTTTATGGATTAATTTTTCATATTACATACTACAGATATATTCACTGATAGTTAACAAAGATCATTCAGTGGTTGCCTAATATGATTCATCTCACACCCTATTTGGGTCATTTTTTTGGACCCAAATAGATTATATAGTTGCAGGTATAGATAAGTTTAGGCCCCCATCTTCATCTGCTACTTGATATCAATTGGACCTGGAGAGCATGGGTCCCAGATGAGGCTACTGATGATGTTGTACTTCACAAGATTTATGTAATTTTTTTTATATTGTATTTCTAGAAGTGTGACTTGTTTGGCTGCTTCTCTAGAAACATGTGACATCCATCATTTATATTCATTCCCAAGTTGTTTTATTACTAATAGCCATCCACTGTTTACCTATATTGTATTGTATTACTACTTCCCCGGTTGTTAACTATTTATATTCCATTGTTTACACTTTACCAATGAGGGAATAGTTTTCCTAATAGGACACCTTGTCTCTCACTGCTAGTCGGTAGCCACTTGGGTTTGGGGAAATGTAAGTGATGTTATGTGACCAACTAAGTTCGTGGTATGGCTTGGGTGGCACCTGGATCTGGATTGTTACAATAGGTAAAGAGACTTATATCCCACAAATCCATTTGTTCAAGGATTTTATAAGTGTGAGAAATGACCTCTCATGAATATCAAGACCAAATATGGGATTTGAACACTAATGGCGAGTTTATGGTATTCCAGAAGGAAATACCAAATGATTTACTACATGGAAGGCCCTCGATCCACAGCTACATGTTTCTGACATCAGCATTTGATCATTTCACGAAATACCACATTGATTGATTGGGCCTGCATACTACATGGTAACAATTCCCCCTTTGAGACTTGTGGGGCCACATTTGCTGAGCAAGGGTTATACAAAAAGGGAGAAAAACAACCAATGGTAGATGATGATATATAGGAAATATCCCCCAATTTATTGGGGACCACATTGGAAATCACTGGAGTATACTCGACAATAACTATGTAATTCCATTAAATTTAGTTGGTGTGATAGACCTAGTTTTAGAGGTATAATCCCATTTTTCCATAGTGATAGTGTAAGAAACTTTATGTTTTAGCATCTTTTTACAATGACTCCGGTATTAGGGAATTATAATGTCTCTCCTTATTGAATCTTTAACCCAATAGTGACAAACAAGAACCCATATTTACAAATTCTTTCGAAAATGACTCCAAACTCTCAGCTAAGGAAGAAGATGCGATTAACCGAAGGAATTCCCCTCCCACATTTTAGAAAGGTTTGTCCGCCACCATTAATGAGCACAAGGATTGAATTTGGTAATAGAAGAAGATACATGGAATACACTAATTTTGGATACCATAACCCTTGATGAGAAATTGATGTAAATTACATTAATAAAATAGCATTGATATGAGTTTTGTAAGAACTACAAAAAAATTCATATAACATATACAGATGTTTCTACACACTATCACAGCCTAGTGAATGTGTATTGAGGCTTTAAAAAGGTATCAAGGAGGATTCACCCCTCTTATCCCACCAATGTAAATGAAGAAGTTGACAAAATGATCAAGGAAAACGTTTTCAGAGATGTGAAATGCCCAATATGGACTATAAAAATAATCCATGAAAAGAAAAATAATTGTTGAAATATGACCTACATTGATTTTAGAGACCCTAATTAATTGTTCCAAAAGGATGATTTCCCATTTATGAACACAAAACTATTGATGTATGAAACTAGTGTCTTCTAAGTCCTTTCCTTCATGTATGGGTATTTAGGTTACAGCAGAAATAAAATAGACCATGAGTTAAAATTATCCACTACCTTCATAGAACCTCAATGGTTATTTTTCACACAGTTCACGCCCTTTGGTTTATATAATTTCAACTCTACCCATCACCAATCAATGCATCAAATCATTAATCCATTATTTGGAATAATATCTCAATTGTATTCCAAAAAACATGTGGTAAACTACCGAAGAAAATGTGATCACTTCACAGAATTTCAAATAATATTAATTATGTTGTCACATCATAGTATAATGGAAAATCTGTTGAAACAATTCTTTAGGGTAACATCTGGGGATGTTCCTTGGATTTTTGGTATGCCACAATGACATTAAGGATGACCCAAAAAATACATGTTCGATTTTGGAAAAGTCATTCTTATATATCTAAAACAATAAGTGGTATCCAAGGGAACATCACATACATTTGGTGTTTCATGTTAAACATGGTTTGAAAAATATATCATGTTCACCATAATAATGAAGAAGCAAATAACATATTAATGGGATGTGACTTCGAAGAATCCATCAAAGTCTGACGAAGTGTCTACTGAACACACTGGTTCTGATGCCTCTGGTTGATGGCATTTCACTCATTTTAAATTACAAACCATGTTACACAAACTGGTTTCCCTCCATGAAATGAAATATGATGAGGGGAGTGAGAAAAGTCTCTACAGCCTCTTTGGAGAAAAACTATATACTGAGCCCCGATACATTGATATCAACAAGAACTTCCATGAACTCATCATCATAGTGAAAATATTATGAATTAATTGTATATACATGGATTATATATGGTCTATCATATTCATCTTCACAATTATATACTTAATTTTCCTATGTTGACTAGGCTCTTGGCCTGATGGGTTGTCATTCAATAGTAATACGACATTCAGTTCATATCATACAAATCAATGAAAGAGAAATCCCTGGATGATTTAATCACAACACATCTTATTCCTAATAATAAAATGGAGGACACCTAGATTTCATATGAAAATGTATTCTCTTTCCATTAGACTCCCAAGGCATGGGAGATATATTTTTTGTGGTTCCTCATAATGTCATATAGGAAAAATATGGGCAAAAGGGGGCTTAATTGGTTTGTCATAAGGATTGAGTTTATCTCTCCCAAAAAAATTCCTTTACACTTTGTCACTATTCAAATGATTTATGAAATAAGTTTAATAATACTAATCCCCCATTACTGAGTCATAACCTGCCTAATAGTAGCAAATGGCATAATAAAACATCCAACTGAAGTCACAACTAGTGATAATGAAGATCAATAGAGATTTTTCCATTAAAAAAATGATGTGGACCCTATCACTAGATATTACAGGGGATTGATGGAAATGTTCACTTTTGATCCCACATTTCATCATATTCCCCAATAAAATAATGATCATACCAATATAGTGGATAATAATGGAACCATCATGGGAGACCCCACTCAGGAGGAAGTAATTTTCCACATCACATACTATATAATGGTCTCATATTCCATCATTGATGATATACAATAAATAAATACGTTCTAAATATCTCTACATCATGATGAATTGGAATCCACCCCTAGATGGTCATAGACCATAATTGATTACAACAAAAAGGTAAAATCACAATAGATCAAGCTAGAAGGGAACAGATTTAATGCCTTGCAAGGGACATTACCCATATGAGTGGTCTATATTAATATAGGACACACTAAAATACAGGAATCAATAGAATAATCCTTAAATATATAGTAAAATAAATATTTAATATGTCATAGAAAAAGTACACGCATGATCTTGAAGTTCCCACAATTATTGGACTACGATCACCCATAAAATCAAGTGGTTGTGTAATTTCTTTAAAACCATAATAATTGATGACATAAAATTCAACCAGAAATTTCATTCTTATAACAAACATCAAAGCATCATCCATATTCTCTTGGAGTTTGTACATACAACAAAATATTCCTGGCCATTTTCTATTTAGGGATTGAATGTTGTGGGGCCAAATCCACCATCAACAACTAAGATTTTTTAGTACATCATTACCATTGTGGATTTATTTTCCAAATGGGTTGAGGTAATACCATGAAATGTTTTTAGGACAAATAGAATTATCAAATTCATAATTTCTCATATCATACTAAATTTCTGAGTCCCTCCCCCAATATTGACAGACTATGACACCACTTTTTCTCTAGGGAGTTGATGAAATTGTTTTAAGAGTAGTACATCGAGTTCAATAACTCATCAAACTATCATGTATTAAAAAATGGATAGATCTATTCCTTCAATAAGACTCATTCAAATATATTATATAAGATTGTGAAAAAGGATAAAAAGTCCTATCCAGACAAGCTCCTCCTTGATTTACAAGATTAATATACCACCAAAAATATTTTGACATGAAAAAATGCATAGTTATTTATTTATATGACTGAGATAGTGTTACCCATTGATTTCTAGATTATTTTTCTCTGAGTAGAAATTAGTTGAAAAACTCTTAGATGATAAACAATCACAGATGTGACAATATGTGTTGGAGTATCTTGGTGGGAAGATGTACCATACATTACATGACCATGAAGAACAACAAAATGATATTGAACAATCATTTAATAGTATGGTGTGCCTCTGTTCATTCCTCTAATTAGAATATATTTTTCACCTAAGAAACCCAGTGACAGTAGTCTAGAATCCCATAAATCTTGAATCCAAATGGGATGTTCCTTACATCATATGTAATGTTTGTCAAAATGGATCTTACATTCTAATAAAAATGGCTAGGGACCATGTCATAGCCCCAACAATGTGGGGTTTCTCAAGAAATTCTTTTCAGAGCTATCATAAATCATATATTCCTATAATTAGTACATTAAAATGCATGATATACCATTTCCTTACCAAATTACGTTAAACAATAAGCTTTCATCCAATTTTCATGATGTCAAACTGTAAAATATCATCTTGGATTCATGATGTTAACATGCACAAGATCATCCTACCAGTAAAAAAATAAACTACACATCCACTCTTGTCCTAATTTCATGACATTATGTTGGATAGGGTCTCCCTAACCACAAAAAAGTTGAACTACATAAGAGGGACTATATCACTAATGAATCACCACACACAATCCTGATCTATTTAAAAGAAGGATGAGATTTACCAATCCTTGTGTGAGAGTGGTCTCCATAGAGGAAATATCTTCCTCTAGTAACTATGTGTGGATTAATTCATTCCATCACAAGATACATAGTGAAGTTTAATCCAATAGTATTAGGAGAAACCACTATATTTATTTCCTTCCACCATAGGTGATTATCATCCTTACCTCAATCCATTAAACTAAAAGATTTATGTATTTACCACTTGACATAATACTACATGGATACAAAGTGTTTATTATCGTTCACATCAGGTAACCAACAACCTCACTACATGATGTTAAACTGCATGGATGATGTATTTGCATGATGACATTAAACCAACCATGTTTCTAGAATTGCGTGTAGATTGATTCTCATTTTCAATGATACACATAGGGATTACTCGATCAAATATCTTGGTCCAACCACCATGTGATGAAAAATTCTCCTATCATGTCACTAATCACCTCTTCATGTTATGAGGCAACCATTCAATCCCAGGTTTCTCATACTAAGCATAGCTGATGTGAGCTTAGGGATTTTAATAAGGACTTCCCTGCACAAACAAGGCATAATAGTTCATAAAGGGTTTATCGTAGTCCTGAATGTGAGACCTTAAAAGGCTTTCCATTAGTCCTCACCAAATGACATTAAAGTACATGGATGATGTCCTTTTCATGACATAAATATAGACAACACTATGTACCTCACCCAAGAGGACCACTATTAATAGTGATTGGAATTCTAGGACACCTCTGCCCTCAAGAACTATGTGTGACTTGATTCTTAGAATTACATGAAACATTGTGACACTAATATCATCAATAAATTATCTTTTTACAAAGACTATATAAAATAATATTCTCTCCCAATATACTAAACATATGTAGGATGTTTCTTCTTTATGAACTATATATGGATTGATTACTATTACCATTGGATAAATAGTGAAACATAGATTTCTATTATTGGGTATAGCCTCCATACCCCTATACATGTCAAGAAGCCATAATACTTTTCGCATGGCTTTAAAATTCACAGTGCATCAAGTAATTTTTGTGACTTGATTCTTGTCATCATGGGATACATAGAAACACCAAGATCACTAATACTACTCCAAAGTAAAACAATTAATGGAATAAATTCCCAAAATCTTTGTTCATGAAAAACTAGTATTTAGTTTTTCCCATTAATGACACACATATGGCTTGATTCCTATCATCGTAGGATATGTATTGAGCCTCCGTTCACCAATTTTAGCCCCAAATAAAACGACTAAAGAAAGAAATGCACCCCAAATTCATAGTAGATGATTCATACACATCCATTTCTCTTACGTACTAGTCTAATCTACATACATTCTTCTTTCACATGTAATATGCCTTGCACATTTTGTAATGTTGGTTGTAACATCCTTAGCTTCTGAAATTAATGTCAAATGAAAATCTTTTATTCACATAAAATTAATACTAAAAAACAAAAATTTCCTTAACACATGATGATTAAACATCATAAAAAATGTCCTTAATTCATGATGATAATACGCACATCAAATGTCTTTATTACATGATTTTTAACTACAAGGAGACCAAAACAACACCACTACATGACATTAAAATGATCTAACAGTCACCCATTTTTATCCCTCATCTATGGACCATGATGGCCTTACCATGATCAGTATGAGTATAAGGTTCATCCATCATCTATTATGCACCACAATCTATAAATATCACTATATTTCATGAGTAACTCGGGTATCCATAAAAATTCTAGAACCCTTAAAAATGATACCCAACATCAAGGGACCCATTAATTAACTATGAATGTATCCTTATGCATATAAAGTATGAGAATGCTGTTGTCATCCAAATTTTTTACTCCCCAAAAAAGGATTTCTGATCTTTGGAAACCCTATCATCACTATGGCGGAATTCAATACCTTAAGTGTTATCTAAACTACTACTCATATTAATGTACTATATAATTATAAATGAACTGAATCATTTATCCATGATTTATAATAATTTCATATCATTCCCAGAAGTATGATGGGGTTATCATGACCTTTTCTTTCTTAATTTGGCTCTACTATATTGTCTCCTATAATTAGTCCATGTGATTCCTGAACATACACATAGTAGACCTTCATGAATGATTTTCAACCATATAATATCTATTATAACTGTACACATCACAAGAACATAAAATTCTTGTGAAGGAGACACAAAACATGTCAGGTTTAAAACCCACAAAGGATGGACAATGAAAATGTCATTTATATTCTCTCTAAACTCCTCATCACTAGAGTTTAGTAAAAATTAGGGGAAAATGAGTAATATATTTCATAGGGCCAACTCTATATCTGTAAAATCCTGGGTAAATAAATAATAATACATTTCTATATTTAATAATATTTTAGAATTAAATATTAATTTTACTTTAAATGGGTTGCTATGTTTGATAGCGTACCCGATAAGCAACAAAGAGTTTCTTTGAAATCATACATTGCACACTAGTAATAAAATAATATTATTTTATATGATAGTTAACATGTAGTCGTTGTATTGGCTGGAATGAATTGAAATAACTAGAATATGATTCTATATGTTTGTTAAATGTTTTTACATTTATCCAATAAAGGATAAAGGCATAAAATACGAAAAGAATTCAATTTTAGGCATATATACTCTAATTTTCACTAAAGGTTCACTTATCATCTTTTGATAGTGAACCGTCATTAAAGATAGTTTTGGTCACTCTTATACATTCTATTGGACCAAATAAAATTCTTCTTTTGAATCGGGACATCAAAATTTACTTTGCATAAATTTTTAGTATTTTTCCGATAAAGTTCATTTTTTTAATGAATAGTGAAAGATGTTGTATTTTAATTCCAAACCTACTTTTTGTCTAATTTATTTATATGATTAGATTATCTTTTGAATTGTTGTTAATGTAAATTTAGAATATATTTTTACCATTTAATCCAATATTGGTCATTGTAATTAATTTCACTTTGAAATTGGACTTAAACTAGTGGTAATCTTTTAATAGATATTGTTTCTTAAAAACACGGTATTTGTTTTGACAGCGGGAATTAATTAATTCAACTTATATCTTTTGAATTCTGTAAAATAGACATCATTTTTGAATTCGGAATATCAAATATAGCTTAGGATGATGTTTTGGTATTTTTCTAAAAAACATCAATTTTTTATGAATAGTGAAACCATTAAGTGGTACTTAAAAAACTGATTTTTCGTTTAAATGAAACGTTACCACTTCTGTGTTGTGAATTTCAAAAATCCGACATACATGGTTGTCATTAAGAAGTAAAATGTGGTTCAATGGGATTAAAATATTTTTTTTGGTGAATAGTAACTTTTAAGTTTTTAATCGCGATTAGAGGTAATTAGTGTAGTTAAAGATAAAAATAATGTTTTAATAATATGAAATGAACATGAAACATGTCCTAACCTTATTGGATGTCTCATGGCAGACCAAGAAAATCCATTGGTGATCTTTGGGACCCCATGGAGCCACATTGGAAGGTAAATGCCATTAATATCTTTTTAGTTAATGTTAAAATTAAAATTTCACAAACATGAGTTGTTTTACTAAAACAATTTTTACATGGGGTTATGCAAGTCTGATTTGTTACTATAATTATTCATTGTAAATATAAAATTATTTCATAAATCATAGTATTTTATTATAATTTTTAGACATTAAATAAATTAAATTATTTATGACACCATGATGATACAACGATTACCTCATTATTTAACGATTTAAATAAAATGGAATGAAAATGTAAAATCTAAGACCTACACATGTAAAAAACCTATTTGATGGGTGTATATCGAACCATTATCACCTTAGACTCTAAATTTATAATTGTGGGACCACTTTATCCGAAAATAATTTTATAATAATGTATCCTATTTTAACATTCCAAGAGTGCCCCTCCTCTCCTATTATAAAAGGCCCCACCTCTACCACCTTACCCACACTTCCAAGGCCTTTTCCTCGGCCAAAACCTACACATTTTGTCTCTACACATCACTCTCTTACTCCTAGAAACCTCATTTTGGGAATAAGTCTTCCCAAGGAAGCCTTTGAACTCAACTAAAAAGGAGTTACCCGATTTAAAGTTAGTGTTTTTTCTTGTGTTCTTATTTTTTATTTTGCTTCTCCAACCCCCTAAAAACTTTTTATTCCTTTATTTTCTAACAAATAAAGTATCTTAAATATACTAGGATGTTGTTATAATAAGCATTCGAGCTACACAGACACACACCTTAATCTAATGGTTAAAGAACATAATGTTTCTGTGGATGGAAAATTTCTGCCTCACGAAACGATGATTGTTCAACACTCATATAACACCTTCAAAGGTGGTCATTAAGATGAAACTATATTTATATATGATATATAATATGTTTATGTTTTAATTAAGCTTCTATATTTTTCATTTATGTCATATCATTATGCTTTCCATTATGGATAAACGCGATATCTTCATTTTAAGAAGTGCGGACTACCGCCCCCTCAAAGTTATTTGATTCTTTAACACCATATGTGGAACGTATAAAGGATAAATTTAATGATATTATATATGATACGATACTGGAATTATAATACTATTATGTATCATTATGTTTTATTTCCATTAAATATGAAATAGAAATGGAAGTAACGTTCATGCGTACGTACGGCTTACCGTCTCCATGAACGGTGCATTTCATTTCTTACCTCTATATGATTATGTAATATTATAAATACATGTATATGCTGGATATATATGATATATATGATATCCAAATCATGAATATCATTCTGGATATAACGAACAATTGACCACACAAACAACATGTAATTGTAAGAAGTCCACTTTCGACTTAAGAACCAAATATCGACAAAACAAACATTATTAACATAAATGATTACATAATGCTTAACATGGAAGTAATTGATATAAAAGGAATAGTAATCTTGAAAAAGGTTCTTATGAAAGTAGAAGTTAACACTAGTATATTATTCAAGAGATTAATGTGCAATTGAGTCACGTCGGACACGAGGTAAGGGAATTTCTTAACCCAATTTCCATTCATTGGGTTAATCTCCTACTTTAAAATTATGTCATGATATTATTATGTCCTATCTTCTAATTGTACTTTCTTTATTTGTACATATAGTGAATACACATAATAGATCTATTTTATTTAAAAAAATGATCTTTGTAAGGGAACTTCTTAACCCAATTTCTATTCTTTGGGTTAATCTCTTATTTTAAAATTATGCCATGATATTATTATGTACTATCTTGTATTTATACTTTCTTTATGTGTACATATAGTGAATACAAATAATAGATCTATTTTATTTAAAAATTATCTTTGTAAGGCACTTCGTCTTAATCTCCTTTCATTGAGGCATATTTTTTTTATACACAAATTTCTTTTATACTGTGTATAAACCCCATTGACATTTAATTTTATACAAAAACAATATTTTTCTACCAAGCGTTTTACAAAATGACAAAAAGGAATGCTTCTTTTAACGTACATGGTGACAATGACCTTTTCCACCACCGCGAGTATTATTTGGTCTTTGGCTTCCTCAACAAGCTGTAATGTTTTTAAAATGAAATAAATACCATATACATTTTTATGTATTTTGGTAATGAAAATGGTTTTTATAATGGATTTGTTATGTCAATATATTTAAGTGATATATTGTGATCAATGTGTGGAAATTTTTTCTTTCCAATGTATTTGTTTTATGTATTATAGTTTTAAAATGGTACTTGGACATTTGATGGGTGGTTACGTGATAAACCATATGACGGGTGGTTCTGTGAATACCAAGATGGGTGGTTACATTATAACCTCCAATGCTTTGGGTATGGATGTCGGCCGTATGGCTATTCCATTTAAGTATGTGTGGAAGTCGACCGTATGGTTATTCCATTTAAGTATGTTTATGTCCCAAGTTACCTTTATATGTTATGTGAACTTTTTGTGGGTTTTATGGTAATCATTTGGTTACAAAAGGGTAAGTAATGAACTTTTATTTAGGGAAGAGTTTTTACTACTTCATAAAGGTGAAAAGTATTATTTGATAAAGAATACATGGTTTACTTGTTGTTTTAAAAAACTAACAGTTTTCATTCATTATGTATCCGTTACTGAGATTTTTATGCTCACCCCATGTTTTTGAAATGTTTTTCACATGACTTAAAGTGGAATACAGTCATGGATGGGATCAAGGAAAAGTCATGCTATAAAAAACATGGAACTAGACATGTTTCTTTTCAAGAGTTTTATTTCATGGAAACTTATTAGATGTGTCTACTTTGTAATATTTTGAGATGTAATAGTTATGTCCTAATTCTATAAAACTCTAAACCTGAAAAGATCCTCAATGTGAATTATTCATTTAATTCAATTAAGAAAGGTATAAGGCCGGGGCCTTATAGTTGGTATCAGAGGTCAGTTTAGACAACTTTTGGAGTTAGAAAACTGTTAAATTAGAAATTAATTTATGTTATGATTGAAATTATATAGCATTTAAAGATTACCATGCTCCTTTGCCTAATATATTTCTTTGTAAGGAATGGTTCATCATAGAGGAAACAAAACAGCTTTTCTTGGAAGGCATACAGAGGGAAGTAACCTTTCAAATCAGTGTCCTGAGATGGTCAGAATCAGAACTAAATAGTTTGTTGTAGTGATGGCTCAGTTGACTGAGGTGAAAAATGTTGGTTGTTTTTATTGATGATATTTTTGTGTTTTCTAACAGTATAGAGGAGCATGAAAGTCATTTAAGGGTTATTTTGAAAACCTTAAAATAAAATAAATTGTATGGGAAATTCAGCAAGTGTAAGTTTTGGTTGCAAAAAATTTCTTTCCTTGGTCACATTGTTTCTAAAGATGTGATAACTGTTGATCCTGCAAAAACAAAAGTTGTTGAAGAATTAACAAGAGCCACAAATTTCACCGAGATCCGTAGTTTCCTTGGTTTGGCAGGTTACTACCGAAGGTTTGTTGATAATTTTTCACGGTTATCTAGTCCAATGACTAAGATAACTCGTAAGGGTGTTAAGTTTATCTGGACAAAAGACTGTGATGATTGTTTTCAGGAACAGAAAAGAAGATTGGTGAATGCTCCAGTTTTGGCACTACCTTCCAGGAATGGTGAGTTTGTTATCTACAGTGATGCTTCATTGAAAGGACTTGGCTTTGTCCTTATGCAGAATGATCAGGTAATTGCATATGCTTCACGATTGTTGAAAACAAATTAGGTAAATTTCCCTAAACATGATTTGGAATTAGCTATTGTAGTTTTCGCTCACAAAAATTGGAGGAATCATTTGTATGAAGTAAAGTGTGAAATATACACTGATCACAAAAGTATAAAGTATATATTTACACAGAAATAATTGAACATGAGACAGAAGAGATGGATGGAATTAATCATGGATTATGATTATACAATTCATTACCATCCGGGAAAAGAAAATAAAGTGGTCGATGCTTTGAGTCAAAAATGTAATGCTTCATTAACCATGATAAATTTGGAACTAGATCCTTTGGTTTTTGATTTGATGAACATTGGCATGGAAATTTTTTGTGCAGGATGTTCTTCTATTTTGTTTCAGGAATCAATGAGATCAACCCTATCAGAAAGAATTAAGCAATCCCAGAAGCAAGACTGTGAGTTGTAGAAAAAGGTAGAGCTAGTTCAGAAGGGTAAGTTTCCTGAATTCATCATTGATAATGATCGTGTTTTGAGGTTTGGGAAGAGATTATGTGTGCCTTGTGATTCATAGTTGAATAATGAGTTGTTATGTGAGGCTCATAGTTCTTCGTTTTCAGTTCATCCTGGCAGTACTAAGATGTACAGAGATCTGCGGGAGTATTACTGGTGGGATGGAATGAAAAGGTTTATTGCTGATTTTACTATGAAGTGTTTGACTTATTAGCAGGTTAAAGAAGAGCGACAGTTACTGAAAGGGATGCTTTAACCTTTACCAGTGCCAGACCGGAAATGGGAAAATATATCCTTGGATTTGGTTGTGGGACTACCGAAGACATCTAGAGCTAATAATGCAATCTTGGTTATTGTTGATCGCTTGACTAAATCTGCTCATTTCCTTGCTATACGAGATAATTTTTCCCTAGATCAACTTTCCCATTTGTATCTTAAAGAGATATTCAGGTTTCATGGAGTTCCCCTCTCTATTGTATCTTATCGTGATCCCAATTTTACTTCTAACTTTTGGAAAGGACTTCAGAAGTCTTTGGGTACTGAATTAAATTTTAGTACAGCTTTTCATCTTCAATTAGATGGGCAGTCAGAATAAAAAATTCAGACTTTGGAAGATATGCTATGTGCTTGTTCGATGGATTACCAGGGAAGTTCGGACCAAAATCTTTCATTGGTTGAATTTTCTTATAATAACAGTTTTCATTCTAGTATACAGATGGCACCATTTGAGGCGTTATATGGGAAGCGGTGTCGAACTCCAGCTTTCTGGGATGAAGTGGGTAAATGGAAGCTAATGGGACTAGAATTGGTAGAAGAGTTGGCAGAAAAAGTTTAGCTGATACAGAGACACATGAGAATAGCTCAGAGCAGGCAGAAGAGTTATGTAGACAATTGGAGGAAGGATCTATCTTTCGAGGTAGGTGATCATGTTTTTCTCAAAATTTCACTATGGAAAAGTGTGATTTGATTTGGTAAGAAAGGAAAGTTGAGTCCAAGGTTCATTAGACCATATGAAATTCTAGAGAAAGTTGGATCAGTTGCTTATCGAGTGGCTTTACCTTCGAGTTTATCTTAGGTACACAATGTTTTTCATGTTTCAATGTAGAGAAAGTATATGCCAGATCCATCTCATGTTTTGAGCCCAGAGGTAGTTCAGTTGGAAGATAATCTCTCTTATGAAGAACAACTAGTCCATATTCTTGACCGAATAGAGAAAGTGTTGCGAAATAAGGTAATTCACTAGGTAAAGGTTTTGTGGAAAAACCATATGGTTGGTGAGGCAACATGGGAATCTGAAAATGATATGAGGGATAAATACCCCCAGTTATTTTGATAAGTGAATAAAATTGCGAGGACGCAAATCCCAATGCGGGGAAGGATGTAACATCCCAGGTAAATAAAGAATAATAAATTTTCATATTTATTAATATTTTCGAATTAAATATTAATTTTACTTTAAAAGGTTTGCTATGTTCGATAGCGTACCCGATACGCAACAAAGAGTTTGTTTGAAATCTTACGTTGCACACTAGTAATAAAATAAAATTATTTTATATGTTAGTTAACATGTAGTCGTTGTATTGGCTGGAATGAATTTAAATATCTAAAATATGATTCTACATGTTTGTTAAATGTTTTTACATTTATCCAATAAAGGATAAAGGCATGAAATACGAAAAAAAATTCAATTTTAGGCATATATACTCTAATTTTCACTAAATGTCCACTTATCATATTTTGATAGCGAACCGTCATTAAATATAGTTTTGGTCACTCTTATACATTCTATTGGACCAAATAAAATTCTTCTCTTGAATCGGGACATCAAAATTTACTTTGCATAAATTTTTGGTATTTTTCCCATAAAGTTCATTTTTTAATGAATAGTGAAAATGTTGTATTTAAATTCCAAACCTATTTTTTGTCTAATTTATTTATATGATTAGATTATCTTTTGAATTGTTGTTAATGTAAATTTAGAATATATTTTTACCATTTAATTCAATAGTGGTCATTGGAATTAATTTCACTTTGAAATTGGACTTAAACTAGTGTCAATCTTTTAATAGATATTGTTTCTTAAAAACACGCTATTTGTTTTGACAGCGGGAATTAATTATTAAATTAATTAATTCAACTTATATGTTTTGAATTTTTTAAAATAGAAATCATTTTTGAATTCGGAATATCAAATATATCTTAGGGTGATATATGGGTATTTTTCTAAAAAACATCAATTTTTGATGAATAGTGAAACCACTAAGTGGTACATAAAAACTGATTTTTCATTTAAATGAATCTTTACCACTTCTGTGTTGTGAATTTAAAAAATATGACATACATGGTTTTCATTATGAAGTAAAATGTTGTTCAATGGGATTAAAATAATTTTTTGGTGAATTGTAACTGTTAGGTTTTTAATCGCGATTGGAGGTAGTTAGTGTAGTTTAAGGTAAAAATAATATTTTAATAATATGAAATGAACGTGAAACATGTCCTACCATTATTGGGTGTGTCAGGGCCGACCAAGACAAGCCATGGGTCTACATGGGGACCCCATGGAGCCACTTTGGAAGGAAAATGACATCAATATCTTTTTATTTAATGTTAAAATTAAAATGTCACAAACATGAGTTGTTTTACTAAAACAATTTTTACATGGGGTTATACCAGTCATATTTTTTACTATAAATATTAATTATAAATCTAAAAGGATTTAATAAATCATATTAATTGTTTTATAATTTTTATACATTAAATAAATTAAATTATTTATGACACCATGATGATGCAACGATTACTTCATTATTTAACGATTTAAATAAAATGGAAAGATAATGCAAAATCTAAGACCTACACATGTCCAAAACCTATTGGATGGGTGTATTTAGAACCCTTATCACCTTATCCTCTAAATTTATAATTGTGGGACCTTTTTATCTGAAAATCATTTTATAATAAAGTAACCTTTTATAACTTTCCAAGAGTGCCCCTCCTCTCCTATTATAAAAGGCCCCCACCTCTACCACCTTAACCACACTTCCAAAGCTTTGGATCGGCCAAACCCTACCCATTTAGTCTCTCCACATCCCTATCTTACTCCTAGTATCCTCACATTGGGCAGAAGTCTTCCCAAGAAAGCCTTTGAGCTCAAATCAAAAGGAGTTACCCGATTTAAAGGTAATGTCTTCTCTTGTGTTCTTATGTTTTATTTTGCTTCTCCAACCCCCTAAACTCTTTTTATTCCTTTCTTTTGTAACAACTAAAGTATATTAAATATACTAGGATGTTTTTATAATAATTATTCGAGCTACACATACACACTCCTTAATCTAATGGTTAAAGAACATACTGTTTCTGTGGATGACGAATTTTTGCCTCACGAAACATTGATTGTTCATCACTCATATAACACCTCCAAAGGTGGCCATTAAGATGACACTATATATATATATGATATATAATATGTTTATGTTTTACTTAAGCTTCTGTATTTTTCATTTATGCCATACCTTTATGGTTTCCATTATGGGTAAACACGATATCTTCATATTAGGAAGTAGGGACTACCTCCCCCTCAAATTGATTTAATTCATTAAAACAATATGTGGTACATATAAAGGATAAATTTAATGATATTATATATGATACCATACTGGAATTATAATACTATTATGTATCATTTTTGTTTTAATTCCATTAAATATGAAATAGAAATGGAAGTAACGTTCATGCGTACGTACGGCTTACCGTCTCCATGAACGGTGCATTTCATTTCTTACATATAAATGATTATGTTATATTATAAATACATTTATATGATGGATATATAGGATATATATGATATCCAAATCATGAATATCATTCTGGATATACTGAACCTTTGACCACACGAACATCATGTAATTGTAAGAAGTCGACTTTCGACTTAAGAACCAAATATCGACAAAACAAACATTATTAACATAAATGATTACATAATGCTTAACATAGAAGTAATTTATATAAAATGAATAGTAAGATTGAAAAAGGTTCTTAAGCAAGTAGAAGTTAACACTATTTTATTATTCTGGAGATTAAAGAGCAATCGAGTCACGTCAGACACGAGGTAAGGGAATTTCTTCACCCAATTTCCATTCATTGGGATAATCTCATACTTTCAAATTATGTCATGATATTATTATGTCCTGTCTTGTAATTATACTTTCCTTATTTGTACTTATAGTTAATACACATAATAGATCTATTTTATTTAATAAAATGATATTTGTAAGGGAACTTCTTAACCGAATTTATATTCTTTGGGTTAATCTATTATTTTCAAATTAGGTCATGATATTATTATGTCCTATCTTGTATTTATACTTTCATTATGTTTACATATAATGAATACACATAATAGATCTATTTTATTTAAAAATGATCTTTGTAAGGGACTTCGTCTTAATCTCCTTTCATTGAGGCATATTTTGTTTTATACACAACTTTCTTTTATACTGTATATAAACCCATTTGACATTTAATTTTATACAAAATGATTCTTTTTCTACCAAGAGTATTACAAAACGACAAAAAAGAATGTTTCTTTTAACGTATGCGGTGACAACGACCTTTTCCTCCGTCGCGAGTATAATTTGTTCTTTGGCATCCTCAACAAGCCGTAATGTTTTTAAAATGAAATAAATACCATATACTCTTTTATGTATTTTGGTATTGAAAATGGGTTTTATAATGTATTTGTTATGTCAATATATTTAAGTGATATATTGTGATCAAAGTGTGGAAATGTTTTCCTTCCAATATATTTGTTTTATGTCTTAAAATTTTATAATGGTACTTAGACATTTGACGGGTGGTTACGTGATAAACCATATAATGGGTGGTCCCGTGAATACCAGGACGGGTGGTTACGTTATAACCTCTAATGCATTGGGTATGGAAGTCGACCGTATGGCTATTCCATTTAATTATGTGTGGAAGTCGACCGTATGGTTATTACATTTAGGTATGTTTATGTCCCAAGTTACCTTTATATGTTATGTGATCTTTATGTGGGTTTTATGGTAATCTTTTGGTTACAAAAGGGTAAGTAATGAACTTTTATTCAGTGAAGAGTTTTTACTACTTCATAAAGCTGAAAAGTATTACCTTGATAAAGTATACATGGTTTTCTTGTTGATTTGAAAAACTAATAGTTTTCATTCAATGTGTATCCCTTACTGATATTTTTATGCTCACCCCAAGTTGTTGAAATGTTTTTCATAGGACGTAAAGTGGAATAGGGTCAAGGATGGGATCAAGTAAAAGTCATTCTATCAAAATCATGGAACTAGACAAGTTTCTTTTTAAGAGTTTTTATTTTATGGAAACTTAGTAGAAGAGTCTACTTTGTAATCTTTTGAGATTTAATAGTTATGTCCTAATTCTATAAAACTCTAATCCTAAAAAGATCCTCAATGTGAATTATTTATTTAATTCAATTAAGTAAGGTATAAGGCTAGGGCCTTATAATATCCCTAGTAAAATCAATCCATTTCTCGTTGGACCCTTATGGTTCAACAAACAGTAAGAGTAATGTTTTCCACATCTCGCCATCGTGTGAATATGTTCGCTTGATGGTGGAAAAACATATTTGATTCTAAAACACATCTTATATATTAAAAATTAAAGAAATAAAACATCATGATAATAGTTACTTGGATCACCACACACTTCCATGGCCCTTGTTAATGGTTACCCATCTTCATGGGACCCTTTTCTTGACTATTCTTGTATGGCTATGGCTACTTAATATGTGTCTATTTTTGTCCAAAAAATACTACCACTTTGCAAAAAGGGCTATTTATTCGTTGATAACCGAAACATCACTATAATAGAACCCAAGTCCTGTTTGTTTTATAGTTCATTCTCCATAAGTCTATCCTATACCATCCTCCTGACTAGAGCACTTTGAACCATAATTTTTAATTCTGACAAAAAAATATTAAAGAATATTTTACATCCTCGACGTTATGTCACTGTGTTTTGTACCATTTATAAGGGTCCAAAATTGACACTCCATTCATGAACCTTTGATGGAAAAACCTGATTATTCAAAAACACATGGTGTAGGGTACAAGATTCACAACATAATAGTAGAACATCCACATGATGATGGAAACCTTCATGGATAGCCTTCATCCCATACCGTACATCATCATATGTATGATTGAGTATTCAATAAAATTTTACGACCCTCATCTAAGAGTAGAGATAACATTTTCTTCACCAAGATATAGATTCCTAAGGGCCTTCACCTAAAAATGAAAGGAATGTCCACATTGAAAAAAGGAACACCAATACTTGTGTGCCCTAGAAACATCGTGGAAGACTGTGTCATCTAAGAGTGTTATGTGTCATACACAGCATGTCTACCCCATCTAATTTTCGTAGACACAAACTTATAAGTTATGTATTATATAATACATATTACAACTTTCAAGGTGGACCTGGTGTCCCAATTTTTTCAAACACCAGCAATATTACACCCATAAACCATCCATGATCCGTAGAAATGTGTGAAGACACCTATGTATGGAAATGATATAGAAACATAAGGGCTTTGACCCACCAACCAAAGGTATCTCATCATTATTGAAAAGACACTCTTATGCTTGTGAGACTATGTAACACCCTGATCGAAATCAACTCACTATAGTTTTTTGGGTCATTCCTTGCATGTTTTAACCGTGTTATTTGATCTTTAAATATTCTTGAGATAAAATACCCTAATCTATAAAAATATATGGTCAAAGATAAAAGACCAAAAAATAAATGGACAGAAGGTCCACGATAAAAGATCCTGAACTAAAGTGTTATAAGATCTATCATAAATGTCACTAAACTAGTTTGATAGTAATTCTATGCTAAAAGGTCCTAAACTATTGCGATATAATTTAGGAGAAAAAAGATCCTAAACCACAATGATAAAAGTTAAAATATATATTACCTTATAGTATATAAATATATGGTATGATGTAAAAGAAATTAAACTATAGTTATAGAAGGTCCGAGCTAATATACCTCAAACTACAGGGATAGAGGATCCATGATTTATGTACCTAAACTATAGTGATAGAATGTCTGAGCTAAAAGACACTAAAATACAGTGATTGAAGGTTTGTTCTAAAAGACCTGAAACTAAATTGATACCAGGTCCTAGATAAAATACCTTAAACTAAAAAAATATATTTTATGAGCATAAATACCCTCAAATACTATAATAGAAGATCTTATATTAAAGAACCTAAACTACAATAGTACAATGTTAGAGCTAAAAGAGGCTACACTATAGCACAACTGGGATTTAGTCTCTATGAATGGAATAGATTGAAAGGGGCTCCATATGGACATGGAAAAAATCAACATACCTTTTCAAACCTATTGGATTAGAAAAATTTAATGTTTTCTCCCTTTGGATTATATAGTCTACCCAAGTTAACCAAATGTTTATAAAGTAATATTGAGATAGCCAAAGAATAATATTATTAAGTAATATCATGTTGGTGAGAATTAAAGATAACTTCGTGAGAATAATATGTTATTATTATAACTTCTAGGCCTAAGGGTTTAAGTATGCATGATATTTTAAAAAGGATAGGTATCATTGTTCATTCACATAACATCAGATCAATAATAATCCAAGTACATAAGGAGAGTAAAAATACTGAACAGAAACATATAGAGTTTTGAAAATCCATGCATTATTTGTGTGAATGTGGTAGAATACCCACATTTCAGAGTCCATACATGAATCTCACTAAAACCAAAGTGCATGTCAATGGTCTATTTACAATAATTTTCGATGGGATAAGCTACCTTTTTTGGATGGAGTCTGGTTAGAAATTTCAATTTATCATTGTAGTGCTTCTCATCCAACATCTTTTTCTACTTCCCCAAGATAGAGACTCTCAACTAAAAGTAGTAAGGTCCAAAACATTCATTCATGTAGTTTCTAATGAGAATCATGGAGTTGAAATGGCATGCCTCAGATGAGGAATTATTTCCTCATATCTTTACACTACCATGATCCATTCATCCACCTGTTCTTGCAATCACGATATAATCCAGTGGCTCTGCTCTAGTTCTACCGATGCCTCTTTCATCTGTCTGGTAAGGGGTTCCACTTCTTTGATATCTTCCATGACACTCACAAAGGATTCCAAATCATTTTGATTCAATCTAATTTGGGTCATGTTATTTTACAATGTATGTTGATCAAATCCACCACCAAGTCAATAAATAGCATCTTAAGGTATTCCACTTGGTCACAAAATGATTCCAAATGATTCATAGTAATCATGGTGTTAGTTTGCATCTAGATAATCCTATGTCATGTATAATCAACAATGACTTATAGGGAGGGTTCTCCAAAAATTGGAATAACTGATTTAGTTGGAAAAGCGATAGGACAAAAGGATATATATATATATATATATATATATATATATATATATATATATCATTACCTCAAAAGTGTCAGCATCCATCCCTTTTGATAGAGGGATGATTCCATAGAATGACTCAGTCCCACTATTGGGATAGTCATCCTCATGATGAGGGATCTTGCTTGATGTCTCACCCATGCATTCAATCGACTTCCTGGTTTCCACAGAAAATGTGGTTGTTGCAGAGAATTTATTTCCCACATGATGAACTAGTCATCCTAGGGTATTACTAGGATAAGATTCTACCAAACCATAGGAATAATACTAATTATTAATGTTGAGATCAATGTGATATGGAAGAATGATCTCATCATATGTGTCATCATGTTCAAACATCATCCAAAATTTGTGGATGATTTGAGGGTGTTTCTCCACATGCACACCAGCCGATGGAATAAGACAGAACCTTTAGGAGAAACAAAGAAAAAGAGAAAACTGATATGGTGTATATGGATTGTATACTATCATCTTTCCCATCCTGGTTGTGATAACCCCATCTTAATGGGATATAATATATAACATTTCTTTGAGAGAGTGGAATCCATTATCGATGACATGCCTATTTAGTGCAAGATAAAGGTTGAAATAAAATATATCAGATTGGATAAACATATCTATATCCATGGAAGAGATTAATGACATGGAACCAACACTATATATGTTCGACAATCTAGGGAGTGATAAGGCATCAGGCATCCTAGTGGCATTGTCGTATTATTTGACATCGAAATGATCCCCTACCAAGATAAATAAAAAATTGAATGGACTAATGATCTTATATCGGATTAAACCATGTGAGATATGGTTGATGAGTTGGTATATGTTTGTGAGTGTCAGCTCAACCAGATTAATGTGTCGTCCCTCTCCTAGTCAGTCATCAATTACAATTTTACTGTATGTGATCCTTGTATGTGTGTCCCCAGATTTAAAAATCCACACCTTCCTAAACATTCCCATAAATACCTCTATCATAATTATTAAATAGATATCTAAAATAACTCTATATCTCTAGGAGGTATGATCTCTATTTTTTTAAGATTTCCCAATAATGGACATCACTCTCACAAAATTACTTATAAAGGATCCAATGTGGACGTATAGAAGTTTGTATAACTCCAATGAGTTAGAGGAGGAAGTTGATCCAATCCTTGAAATAGATAAGAGACCATATATTCAGATCGGTTACAATATTCTACATCACAATGTTTAGAATACCTCCTTCCAATACTAGGTTATGAAAAGGGCCACTGTGGACATCTGTGGTAAGGAGGAAATCATTGTACATCTCTCCAATAGTGGGGATTCCTCCCCCTTGGTAGATATCCCATAGAATGATTCACAAATAACAATGGGATATATTAAATGAGCTTGTGTAAGGTAACAAATAGCTAATCAATTTTTGATTAAGATTAGGTTGGTGATAATCAATATATTAGGAAATCTATGTTGATACATAATAGCAATCCCTATATATCTTTTTGGAATACACTAATAATATTTTCATGATCAAGAGTAGTCATGATAATTATTGAAAAATACTACCAGAAGGATGAATTTACCATTTTGATCTCAATGTTTCACATGGGTTGTTTAGATAAGAGATGAATATACGTCAGTAACTCTATAAAATAGGATGATGGGAAAAATCCAAGCTTCCTTGACCCAAGAGTGTGTTTTACAACATATAAGACATCCCATGGGGTTGAGATTCGACTAGTTGACAATACCTGGAAATTTTTCTATAAAAGTAATAAAGATAAACTAACACCGAATAAGAAGGCATTTCAATGTCTGAATGTAGGATGAAAAAATCGATCATCAAGCTGAAATCATGTAGGGTAATCATTTCTGATAACATGTAGTTTTAAAACATGAATGAAAGAAGCTACATTTGAATCCTAATATCCGAATTCATGTGGTATTAGTGGTTATTATTGAAATTTTGATTGACCATGGCCCTTTCATTATATTTAGAGGAAGAAAATTGAAGATAACACAAAACTATATGAATAAATATAGTTGGTGTATGTTAAGAATTTAAATAAAACATTTCAATAAAAATTAATTAAACCAAAAGAATCATCTGCAACACATAAGCCATAAGGGATTCATAGATCAGTTAATGAAGTCATGTATCCCATAATTTATTATGATCACTAGGATTGCACAAACCCAGTGGAATTGTATAGCCTTTTGACCCCTTGAATACTCTCAATTATGTGACCTTGACATGGGCATCCATGATTCATAATATTCAAAAGATCCTAGGATCATGCCAATGGATCGCACAAAACCCTCATGATGATCACACATCCCCACTGAAAAATCTTTGAATAACTACTAAAGATATGTTTGTGGATTGGTTTGAGTGGGGGTCTAGGAATCTGTGGTCTTGTGAACTAGTTTTCCTGAAACAGGTTCACTGTAAGGTCTTCTGATGGGTTATTGTTTGGTGGTCATGCAATGAGTTTACATGAGGGAAGAAGGGACCCAGATATTTGAAGAATGATATAACATATGAATAAAACCCTCTCCACTTCCCTATTTAAAGAGAATAATTTATTAGACCAAACATTATGTAGGATACTGATCATTTCGCAAGACCACAATTAGAGATAGTGCTAGTGACCTAGGGTGGAATTTACCATCCTTATAACTGATCCCTTTTCTTTATAGACAATGCTCTTGAGGGGGGTAGAATAATTTAGTGATTCCCACCAAATCAGTAGAAAAGAAACTTCAAAAGGAATAAATTTTTAAATATGGTAATTATTTTACCAAAACTAAATGGATGAATAAGGTGGTGAAGATCAGGGAAATTGAAAAAAACACCATGAGACATATGATATCCTAACCAAAAAAGGTCACACATAGCGCCTAGCCTTTTGACGATCCCTCAAAGTCACTTCGATAATGTACATCTTCTTTTGAGATGGTATCCTGGATGATCTTTGATTACATGATGGCTCCCAGATAAGAACTTCCCGGGCACATTTCTTATCATTCATTCGATTCCCAGTGAACTATCCAAATAATCATTCAAAATTGGAGTAGAATATCCATATGGTGTGATCCTCTTAAAATCATAAATATCACACAACGCATCACTGATGGGGGGAATATATTTCTATGAAAATGTTCATATTAGATCACTAGACACCTAGGACATTTAAAAATAAAAAAAGGAAAAAAGTTAAAAAGTTGGGAGAATCGTTAAGTCGTAAACATCATGTGATTCACTGATTGAGATCATCATGACACAGAAAGAACCCATCGACATGTCCCCCTAATTTTAAAAAAACCTCATGGAATTTCATTCTCATAACATAAATAGAATTATACATGTACAAGAGACCTTATGATCCCCCTTTGGAACCATAAGGACAAACAGATGGAATAATCCATGAAATGCTTGCACATCCCCATTAATCACATTTTTGATCAGGCGACTCATCCCCAAGAGGTATAATGATTATAATTTACAATAATTATCCAACCTCAAGAGATCCCCAACCTTTGTGAAATATATAATGGAAATTTAAAATGGAATGATAAGATCCACTTGTATTCATCAAACTCAAAAAATTCACAAAGGTTGTCCAAAACACCATCCCAAAAGGCATTGGGACAGGCCATCTTGTTTCTGAAAAGGCCCCCTAATATGCCATTATTATATCTCAAAAAGTCCTAGACAAGTCTTATGAGGTCACATAATGGAATTTAAATAATAGATAGGATCTATAAAAGGTCTTAAGACATATCTATATAAAATTATCAGAGTCCCTCAACAAGTGCACCTAACTCAATAATGTATCATTAATTAAATATAATCCTTTAAAAGAGAAGTTGTCCAGATGATCCTACGACCAGTGAAAACCCTAAAACACCCCTAGAATGAATATTGGAGGGAACCTATGAAATAAATGAAACCAAATCCCTTCACCAATAATAGCATAATTCATGTGATATATTCTGCAAAAATTGAAAAATCATGGGGTGATGAGAGCTATAAATCTGTATCCCAACATGAAAGGTAAACACTTTCGAGCTTCAGACCATACAAAATTTTCCATAGATCTTCGCACTAGTGCACCCAAGAGAAAGAGTGGATTTATCAAAGCATGTAATCTCTGGACTGAAAAATCTTCCCATTTAGAAGGATTTTGGGAACAAATAGAGCCAACATGCATTGTTTATAAAGCATGTTTTGTGATAAATCATAGATCATATAAAGAACTTATAAAAAGGGAACAAAAAGAGCAACCCACATATATAATAAATCACATGAGACATATAACTAGATAATAATGTATAAATATAAGAAATCTACAATAAATGGTTGAAAATTTGAATATAATATGTAATACATATGTGAAAAACACATACGATTATCCAAATCTGCTTTGCGTGAACCACCCAGGTCACACGACGACACTGCAACGTGTCACCCAGGTTATGCAATGCACCATTGTTAATCATTTTGGATCATGTGAATGACTCATGACATGTCAAACCATGTTTCATGGAGACTTATAGGCATTCCAAAATGGTCCCCTGAATCCCTCCATGCTCTCCATATGGAACGTATGGTGTCCTTAATACATATTTCCCAACTCATATGAAGAAACCATCACATGATCGATAAGACTCATGATATAAAACAGGCATTTAAACTGGTTCTTGTGACACCATCAGAGTATGCCAAGCAGACCATATAGTGACATCCAGACATCCTAGATTAGATCATTCATCACCCTCTAGACATGTCACACTGACTCTCATGACACACTTTAGGCGTGTCAACTAGCTCTCAGGATGTCACCATGGCATGTCATCAAGATCATTTGATACCCTATAATCTCACCAGACAAGATCATGTGATGGATTCTAGAATCATTCAACAAGGTCCGATGATGTTTTCTAGAATAGTCATCCTCGATCATGTGATGAAACTCAATCATTCCATGCAGGATATAAAATGTCCTATAGTATATACAAATAAATCATGCGATTGAATTTTTTTCATGATTGATATATAACCAAATATTTCAATAAATCCATCAAATTGTTGAAAAAACAATCAAGGAATGTCATGAAAGATTTCAAGTATATTAGTTAGGAAAGTAGGCTAGATCACACAGTCATCCATGTGTTTGATAACCTTTTCCACCCTCAGTGTAGAAGCCCCGATCAAATGAGATAGATTACTGTGTAAACCCTCATCAATTTATCTATAAGGACTGTGATTTTTTCCTTAACTAGGATATGTAGGTTTCCTAACTATGTTTCAATCTTCAAATTAATAATCCAAAGGCTAGTCCATTTCAAGTCCCGTCTCCCCATGTGGTGAGACTGATTATCTTCTATTTCTTGTTTCTCACACCAAACATTGCTGACGTGGGCTTATGGAGTCACTATGATCATATAATTAAATCCATTATCAATATAAGGTTACCATCTGAGTGTAATCCCCAACAAATTGAACTATGAGTAATATAATTAGTTTTATAACTGGGATATGTAGGATATGTTTCTAAGGACCAACACCCAAATAAAATGGGAATCCACCTCAGTGTAGGTCCTACCATCTCACTGAAATTTCAACCATCGGGACCCAATAATTCTCATGGAATGGTCAATCAACCCCATCCATCATTGGAATGATCAATCAACTAAAATTAAATGAATTTGATTCCTATTGTAACCATGAAAAGTAGCATTCCTTTATAATGACATATATCTATATTAAGCATCCCAAGGGAAACCCTAGTGTGTAAGGCCTGACAAATTGAACTATAAGGACTCTAATTCCTACCATTACTAGGGTACATAGGAAACATTCCTAAATCATGGTCATGAACTGAAATTGGAATTCACCTTAGTTTATGTATCTCTATGTCCTTGAAATTTCAACCATTGGGATCTAATCATTTATATAGCATGATCATTGTACCTCATCCATCAGCAGACTGAGAAGCCAATGGATCTAGGATGAATTTGATTCTAATAATAACTAGGATACATAGGATTCCTCCCTGATGCTTGATCTTTATATTAAAAATCACAAAGGGTGCCCTAATACATAATTTGTACATTCATATGAAATGAGTTTCATACCATTCTTTCGATTGTTTCCCACACCAAGCATAGACAACATGGGATTTTGAAGCCGTTATGAATACATCAATGGAATCATAAATCTCAACCTTCCCAAGAAATTCTAGCTTATAAGCCTCGATGAGTGGAATAATATAAATATAAAAAAATTAAGGGAATATACCATATTTCCTGTCCCATGAGCATGTTCTAACTGTGATAACTATGATTCCTGCTAAATCTAGGATAAATGGGACATATTCTCAAGGATTGAGCTAAAATATCTGGCACCAATGTTCCCACACATAACCCCTTTAAGTATGACTTTAAACTAAATGGGTTTAGAAATAAATGTGGGTTTTAATACATACACTATATAAGATACATTGGAGGCCTCACAATGTCTCAATCCCCTCTTTGGAATATTAACCACCTCCCTACATGGTAGAATATTCCAGATTGTTTTGTTTTATAGATTCAATATATAATAAGTTATTAATTACTTAAAAATTGAGTAAGAACATCATAGACCTATAAATGGATTCAATAATGAGATCCCACTTTTCTTTTTTTTTTGTATAAAATAGACATAACCCACAATTATTTTTTTGGGTAACCAGTCCCATATCAGTATTAGGTAGATATTCTTAATCATATCATAAATATATAAGAAGGTCCAAGAGTATTAAAAAACATCTAAAAGGGTGTGATGAGACAAAACTCCAATTCTCTAGACTAATGAATGTCCCTAAGAATCATTTGGTCTTAAATCTTTATTAAACACCAACATTTAGAAATATGATCTATACCATGATATGGATGAGGTAACAGTTGGGAGTTTCCATTAATAATAACAATAGTGAGTAGAAATTAGTGATTGTGCATGAAATGATCTCATCACAATCAACCATCGGGCCAAGCCAAATCCACCTTAATGAGGGTACCTAGTCATCTCTTCTCCATTGTAACAAATACCATAAAAGTTATATACGTTGTTTTGTGATTCATAAACTTAAACTCATAAAAAATCCAATTAAAATTTATATAAACATAACATGCCACCCCATTATGGTCTATGATATAATACAATAAAAAATTATCCATTATCTAGTCATATATATTTTAATTTTAATTTGTTTATTAGGGATAAAAATTGTCCCCATAATTGATAATGGACAAGCCAATTTATAATATCTTGATCTCAATTACATTTTATTATTAGATCACTAGAACTCATGCCATATATCTATTTTTTGTATCCCCTTAATTTTCTTAATACATGATTGAGTGACCATAAGAAATTTTATACACTTATTTATCAACCCTTCCCCTATATAATCATTATTTAAACCATGATTTGGAACAATTCCCCATTCATTTTAAAATGGACTCCACTACAGTGATATCAGAACAGCTTAAGGCCCACCTCTATTGAGGGATACATTCTCATGATGAATCACTCATGTAATTTTAGAACAAACATCCCTGCGTTAATGAAATAGTTACACATTACCCACCTATCATGTAGGTTATATATCATAACGATGTATTCCTAGTTTTATGGATGTGTAACTCTTGTTTAGTGTTTGGTTTACGAACATCCTTAATCAATTTTTACTTTTCAACTATATGTTCAAACTCCATGTTTCAGAATTAATTTCCAATATTATCTGATAATCAAGTGGAATTATAAAAAACATTATGTTTATACCCATGCATTCATGCACATTGTTGGTGGGGATTTGGATTTTGGAATCCTAGAATCATGATTCAATTATCTTAACGTGTTTTTTTTAAAATGGGTTACATGACATTTTGACGTAAACATGTTCAATATTTTGGCCAGAATAACATTTCATCAAATGTATATTCACTCATTTTCACAATTTTATATATTATGATCTAATTTATATAATCTATTTATTCTCAGATTGATCATGGATTATGTATTCACAAAGGGTTTGGTGGATAATTTCATAAAACTGATTGAGATAATATATTTTGAGATATAATTTTCAAAACAATATTATATTATATAATTCAAAAATATTATAATGTTAACCAAAATAATATAGCCTCTCCTTTTATATAAAACATTCATGATGGTTTTTCTGGATCTAGAATGTTTTCGAGACCAACCAACCATTATGAAGATGAATATATTAATTCCTACAGTCAATCCATCATTGATGATTTTTCCTCCACCTATATACATGCCTCAACCATCAACATCTAGGACCCATCCTATCTATAATTTCACTGCACATTTTGAAATGATATTAAAACCAACATGGCGTAAACAATGATGATATAAGAACTCAGGCATACACTCTCCTATTTTTTTCGTTGAGGAATCATAGATGGATATAATTTGATTACCCCATAGTAATTATTTTTTGATCCTCCTAAGGATTAGTCACTCTATGGTCCACATGATGATATATATTAATCATATATTCAAGACTCCTAGAATTCTCTCTTTGCATTGAATTTGGATACTTTTTCATAATGTGCATGGTAATCAACCCTACCAATAAATACCTTAACCAACATGTGTCAAAGGCTTCCCATAAGACTCTCCATATATTCTAATAATTTATTACAGATAGATTCTAAGATTCTAATTCATGTTTAATGTATTATTACCTGCTTATCCTTATACAAATTTAACCATGATTAGTTTTCTTCTTCAAGAGAATGATGACAGTCTAATAATTAAAATACCACAAGAAATGAATGCTCATCCTTCTAACCTTCCTCTGAGTGTTTGATTGTAATTACCTTGTTGGAAATTTCATTGGCATATTCCTCTATGAGTTTAGTAACTACTACTACCAATTATATATATTCTGTAACCACAACTAGAGTGAAAAATTTATTCTCCTTGGTAACTGGTGTGATCAAATCCAATTTCACCACCAAATTTTAAAATAAATCAACATCACTAGAGATTGATTATTTTGGTTTCTATTCCATACACATGACCATATAAAGTAAAATGAAATCTTTTTATCAAACAATTTTTCAATTTTTATATTCTTATAAGGTATATACCTCTAAGGGATGAACATTAAAAAGAGAGTATGAAAATTTAACTATATTTGTGGGTATTAATGTTAAGAAGGATTGAGAGGCCAGGGACTTGTGCACCATGTAGAGGGATCTGATATCAATCATCATCATAATGACTGAATTTTATAAATATTAACATTTCACATTCTCTAAAATTGTGTTCCTACAAGGGTCCAATGTGTTTGAGGCCAGTTCCATAAGTGAAGAACCCTCTATGCTTGTCATCACTCTAAAAACTATTTTTCGATAGCTCAACTGAGCATACTAACTCTATAGAGAAATATCAAGTGAGTTTGTATGAAGTAATTGATATTCAAAACACATTAATGTAATGTAAATGGTCATAGTGTAACTCTAGATCCCCATGTGAATTCATTTAGAAACATGTTTGGGTATTGTGGTTTATGTGTAGGAATAAATACCCCAATAAAACCATGAGGGGATAATACTCCAATATCATAGATATATGTGGGATTCATGACACCCCTACATGGAAAATTATCTAGTAGATGATATAAGGCCTACCCTTTAAACACAATCACTGATTTCTACATCAATAAGTAAGTAGTACTAAATGATGTTGGGGGTTGGTTGGTGAACTAGTCGTAATCATGATCATAAGAACATATTGAGTCTTTTATGAGATCTCTATAATCCTTAGTAGATGGAGCCTCCTACATAATTTCATAAAAATCCTTGATAACTATGCTTCTTCCATATGGTTCTTTATCAATTGACTCCCTATACTCTATGTACTCGGTAGATACCACACCTTCATGGTCTCAATTGAGATGCACAAAAATTATTTTTTTATACTAGGATATTGGACATGTTCTCCCCTTTACAAAGATGTACCCTAGATGCTGTTTATATTGATGATAGGCCATGAGTATTTATTATGGTGAAATTAGTTCCAACTTATAAACCATGATGTTGTAATGGGATATCATAATTTTATAGAGATTGTTCCAAAAATACTTCTTTGAGTATTATTTATGTAACATATGTAGGTTTTGGATATAGTAGAAGAATCCTTAGATGGTATGACCGTCTAATATTTTTTCAATAAATTATTTTTAATTATTTTTCACATGATCACAATGTAATGTCAAACGAATAGAAATGATTTTCTGGATAGATTAAAACATTGGAAAAAAATGAAAAGGTTATTCAAATATAATTTAAAAATAATTATGATAAGATATTCAATTACATCTTTATATACTTAAAATTATATTGATAAACCAATTATTTTTTTCAAAACCACATTACGCTATAAGATCCATGTGAAGAATACCCTTATAAATGATGCAATCATGTATAAAAATATTGAAATAATATAGTAGAATATATATTTCCTATCATGACCAATCCTGATCTGTTTTTTTGTTCGTCAATAATGAAAAAATAAATTTCTTATATTTTAAAAAAGAATATTAATGTATTAGTGGTAACCTTATATTTCAATAGGATAATTCAAAAAAATGTTCCAGAGTATGAAAAATTCAAAATTGAAATTTAGAAATACCTCATCACCCATCTTGGTTCATGTGTAATATAGAGTCACATGACTTATTTGGTTATCACACCCACCATGTCAAATTACATATCCTTTAACCCCTCCCTCATCATAATGCTGGAGAGACCCACAAAAATCCACCATCGTTATAAATTCTTCATCTCTTCCACCATATCATAGAGTTCAACACCATTATCATCATTTAAATTTTCACTGATCCATTTACACCATCATCTTTATCATCCAAAAACAACAATAGTCTACCATAGAATGTCGCAGTCTATTGAGCCATCATAAAACATAGATTTTTTTATAAGTCCCTCATCACTGAACAACAAAAAAATCAGCACAACCCCATCTTGAACAACATAGATGTCCCTCATGTAGAATAAGAGCCATATTCAATGAATAAATGCAAACAAATATATTTACTAGAGAAATATATCAATTTTCATGCCACTTGAGAACTCTTATGACTCCTCAGAACCATCAGAAATTTCCCTTGGTATTTGATTAATCCAATAGATATAGAATTACGAATGGGACCTAGTATCCATGGAAGGGGGAAGTGGAAAATAATGGGTATGGATGAATATAAATATTCATGGAATAGAAGATAGAAAAATTGGGATTCAAACCCTATGTGTAAACATAAATTGACACCCACAACTAAAAAAATAAGAATGAGGATGTGGGAACTAGGATTGAAACTCTAATAAGAATCTATGAGTGAATCCTTAACAAGAAACCCCATAGATATTTCTAGAAAACCTGGGAAGAATCCATCGAAACAGAGAACACTATGTTCTCTTAATTCCAACACCACAATCCCAAACCCATTTATAAAAACAACACACCCATCTATAGTGGGGTTGTGTGTGTTGAGATAGTTCCGAAGGGAAGGGACAAAAGATGGGAAACTAGGACTACACCATAGAAATTAGAGTGAATGTATATATAAAGAAAAATCCTAAAGAATATGGAGAATGAGAAAGGACCCATTTCCACCGAGGAGACAAGGAAACCCAAAGAGAAGGGTGGTGAAGTTGAAATATGAAGAAGCCAATGGAGGAGGAGAGGTTGATCAGTGCAGGGAGAACTTAAAACCCTAGGTGAAAGTGAACTAATCTGATAGATGAACTCTTTACAATCCCCCCCCTCACCTATGAGAGGAATGGAAGAGAAAACTTTGGATATCATGATCACTATATATGTCTTAATAGAGTCTCACACTATGAGTTTTGTACACCAATTATATATTGGGAATGTGATATAATATGATATCTATTATTTCATGTTTGGGGTTTGAAAATAACAAAAAACCCTTTACATATTTAATATTTTTAATTTATACCATGTCTAATAATAATAATAATATATTTATTATTATTAATGAAATGACATTCTCAACACAATTATGAATTAAAAAAATTATATTATTTCCAATCTAGCTATTAAAATTGAACTACATTATTCTATTCTCATTTACCAATACATGAATAATTGATATTTATTTAATATATAAATGTAAATACATTAACACCATGTGATTTTTTAAACATTTTTTTAAATAATTAAATCATTTTGACAATTTTTATTTCATGCTACACTTGGAAACGTTTTAATATACATCAAAGAACTATGATTGGCTTACATTATGTGAAACAAAATTTTAATATTGCACCACAAAAACCACTTATATAAGATTATGGTATATGAAAGACTTTGTTTTTCATGTATAAAAAACAATACCATGTCCTTTTGATAGCTTGCATTACATGAAAGGTTGAGACTTTACTGAAATTAAATTTCTATTAATATTATTATTAAAATATTATAATAAATACCACATATCCATTGGAATATAAGTTAAAAATAATATTAAATAAATCGTGAAAGTATGATTTACACTTGTATATAAATTGAACTGTTCGATATTAATTAATAAAATTAACAGTAAAAACACTATGAAAATAAATAAATTACTTTTCTATGAAAAATATTTTTCTATGTTCAAACCAATTTTTATCTGAATAAATTAAAAAAATCTTTTCAATAATTTACATAATAAAATTTATATATTATATATTCTATAAATATTTATTATACTCATTTAATCGATTATATAGGTATCAGATAGAAACAAATACCAAATTTAAGAATAAAATTATAAATATTTTTAAAAGAAAATTTTACCACCTTTTACTGGGGAAACAATTTTTAATTTAATTATTGAAAATATTATAATTTTTATTTGAAAAATAAACTTTGGATTATTTTTTGGATTTTTAGAGATGTAACATTTTTTGAGGAATAATGAAAAACACTGAATGTTAATTAAAAAATCATTATTCATATAATTTAATGATAAAATTAAATTATAATTTTTTAAATGTTTAATTAGTTATATTTTAAATACATAATTCCATTTTAGGTCCCTGAAGACAAATTCAAATTGAAATTGGATATAAAAACATTTCAATATTTTAAATATTTTTACTTAAAAATCAATTTCGTTTCACTTCTGTTGGAATAATTTTAAATTAATTTCATCCTCTTATGTAATTAAATTTTGAGTAAGTAGATTAATTTTTTTATCAAAATAATTTTTAATTTTTAATATGTTAATCATATCTTTTCACTGATAAATAACAAAAGTGATTAAAATTAATTATATTTATTAAAAGAAACATTAGACTAACAGAGGGAAAATCCCTAAACATAAGGCCGATAATTTGCTAAAAACATGTAAAAATCCATTTTATATTCATATTTCTACCCCCTAATTCATTAATTAGTTTGGACCATTATTGGATATATATAACATGGAAAAAATGTGAGTAGAATTCTGTTTTCAAATATTTACATGAATGCCCTTCCTCCTCCAATATAAAAAGATAGATAACCCTGAAACTTATTCATGCATATATATACCTTTTAGGACACAAACTCTGATAATATAGGCTCTAAATATGCATAAATTCATCATATAAGTCCCCCATTGGTACACAATCCATACATGGATCCATTTGGTGCAAATCAAGAGCAGTTACCTTAAAAAGTGGTAACATCCTTCCTCAAGCTCCATTGTTTAATTTTAATTCTCTTACACCTAAAATATTATTATTACATGATTATATAATAACATAAGTATCATAAATATACTAATAGGTTTTTACACTAATGGTTTTAACTACAATTATACACACATCAATCAAATGGGAATTGAACTTACCATTCCTATTTACGGAAAACTACCACCTCACAAAACACTTTTGTTCGTTTTTCCTTTACCAAAACTCATAACAAGGAATTAAAATGAAAAATAAATTTAATTATTATATGTCTTATATTTATTGTGCCTTTATTCTTATTTTATTATTGTATATAATATATATTCATGCTATCCATTTTGGCTAGATATATTTACTTTGTTTGTGAACATTTGGACTACTATCTCTTCAATGTGATGTGATCCGTACACGTTTTACATGAAATGTATTAAGGAGTGATTTATTGAAATTATATGATATATAGGGAAACAATGTTACTATAATTATCTTATATTGAAATATTTCAATTAAATTCTTTCATTCAATATGAAAATAAAACATATACATCATTCATACTTTAGTACAACTTTCCATCTCTATGAATGGTGTTTTCCATTTCAAATATTTGTATTTTATATATTATTATAAATATTTATATAAATAATATTGACGATATATAAATCATTATTTAAATTCTATAAATAAGTAAATCATGATCAACTTTTAATTATCAAGGGTAACAATTCAAAACAAATAGGAAAAACAATGCTTTATTACTCAAAACGTAATGTTAACATGGACTTGTCAATAAACAGGTAATATAAAGTCATTGTTAAAAAATATTTGGTACATTTTATAAGAATATTTTTATGTGGTATTTTATAATAAAATAATATTTTATACATGTGGGTTTAACATGTATGAATAAACTCAATAATTAAGGTTTGGGTTTTCTCATCTAACTTTATTTTTCCATGAGACAGAATCCATTTTCACCTCTTAATTATGTGGTTTCCATAAAAACCATGGATTTATTATATGATTATTATATATAAATTTTAATGTATATTAATAACAATTTTATGACCCTAATTTAATTGGGATTGTGTTTCAATATTTAACAAATCTGTAAAGTAATTTTCTCTATATTTTCTTTCTTTGAGAAACATGCCATGTCATGCACCTGTATTCTTATATGAGATGCATTCACTACCCTTGGATATGTTCTATCATTAATCTATTTAATTTAGTTATATATTAATCATCATGTAATATAATTTTCTAATATGGGGAGTATGATATAATATTACAGTGGGGTAAGAGTTTGTTGAAATAATCTCATCATTTATATAGATTGATTATGATTATTCCTTTATTGATAAAAACCTATGATATATGTTTAAAAAAACTAATAAATTTTATACCACTTCAGATAGAAATGATAATTTCCACTTTTAGTATCATTATCATATTTATTTATACAAAATATAGTTGAGAAATATTTTATGAAAAATTGTCTTTATCTCCTGCTTCATTTGAATATTAATTTACCATTTCATTTTCCAATATTTACACCTTTAAAAAAAATTCTAATGGGTAAATTTAATGTTCAACATGTATGGATTTAGCCACCATCATGAACATTCATCCATTGACACTAAAATTGAAATATTAAATGGTTAATTTTTAAGAAATCAACATCCCTAATGTTATATATATTCATTGTTTTTAAATGGATTTTGGATGATAAATTTTTCCCAAATATATTTATGTTATAAAATTATTTATTTTCAGTGATCCCTTTAAATTTTATCACAAGGTTATTTTCCAATAAAATTATATAAATTATTTCTATGGATCATTTATGAGTTTTCAAAATATTTTCAAAGTAAAATATTTTCAAAAAGAAATTATTGTTTATATTAATTGTTATTAAAGAAATGATTTTCACAATTTTCAGGCTTTTGTTAACATGATAAATGGGTTTTAAAATATTTTCTTGTTAATTTTATATATATTCAAGTACAAAGGTTTTAATTTGTCCTTTATATGTATTAATGCTTATTTTCACAGAAAATGTTTTCAAAAATGATTTATTTTTTAAAACTACGTTTTTCAAAAAATAATGTATATTTTTTTGAGAAATGTTTTCAAACATATTTCAAAATTATAATCATTATAAGATAACAATTCTTGGTGTTACTCAAGGATTTATGGGGAACGGATCCAATGGTTCCATTCATATTCCCTTTAAAAATTGTTTATGTTTTGAAGACACATTTTTTTGGAAACCCATTTTTCATTCATTGCTTATATTCATATGAAACCCACTTATTTTTGTCACGACCCGTCCTCGGGGCCCGTGCGGTGACTACCCCAAGCCTGACTTCCATTGGATAGGGGCTGGTAACTAGCACCAAGGTGCAATTTTCGGTAAAAAGGGAAGGAATTACCTTTGTAAAGTAAAAAAACCACAGAGCAAGCAAGAAGAAGAAAATACTAAGTAAAAACTGGGTACAATAGTAAGTGTGCAAAAGTAAGTGAGCCAGAATAAAAACCCAAACTGAAAGTAAAGTACAACTGAAAAAGAGAGTACAACAACTGAAAAGTAAAGCCGCAGCCTCAAGCCGTCCACTGGAAGTCCCACCTGAAGGGTTGGTACATATAGCCTCCATAGCTCCTCGGGTCCCGTCGTCGGCTCCATGTGTGTCCCGTCCAGTGGTCCACCTACAGGTAACATCCTTCTCCGCAAGAACCAGCCATGATCAGCACTGTTCGTCGTCTACAACCAAAACAACGTAATGCGGGCATAGCCCGTGCAGGGGTGAGTATAAGTTACTCAGTAGGGACCCTGAGACCCCCGAAGGTCTCCCAGAATCCACAAAGGATAATCCACAAAGGAAAGATGCAATCACGAAGTAACATCCGACACCACTTAGGTATATGCCCATTAATATACCTAAGTCATAAATTCCAGTTCGGCTCCAACATCTGAGTGCAAGTACTACCCAGTCCACACAGGAAAACACAACTCACATCCACACAGGAAGCATAAAGTAATCCACACATGATTTCAAGTCAATCTTATCAAAGATAAAGATTGAAAGTCAAAACTTAGCTCACACAGGTATACTTCTTCGTAAGATGATAGAGATGATCAGATGTAGCCACTAATTCATCTAAGTCGTCGGACCCACACATGATCGATAGGTACTAACCCCCGCAATGACACACACAGGATCAGACCCACATCGGATCTGTAGGCGCTGTCCCACACAGGACCTCTGAGCGTAGACCCACACAGGATCTGACCTACATAGAATCAGTAGCACTGATCCCTGTAGGATCGCTGAGTGCTGTAGTCATCGCCGTCGAATCCACGAAAGATTTCTGTGCAGTTGTCGTCGTCATCGCCGTTGCAGCCAGCTCTAGGGTTACCGAACACATCAAGCTCATTCGGGAGGGTCCGCCCCACGAGACGAGGGGCTGATACAACAACTGACACATAGTCCGAAGTTGTTGTATCCAAAAGTTCTGTATCTTCAATTGGAATTCAACGTCACAGACGGCGCGTCAATCGGACGCCCGGTATGAGAGTTATTGGCTTTTTTGTCCCAGGGGCCCGGTTGGTTTTTAAGCCAAAACCAACCCGGACGTACTCCAACTGTGTCCAAACCTTGAGCGGAGTAAGCCAAAAGGTCTGTCTCACTAAGAGGAATCCATCAAAGTTGACGACACGTCAATTGGACGTCCGGAGCTCAAGTTATAAGCATTTCCGCTCCGAGGGCCCGGTTGGTTTAGTGTTCGAACCAACCCGGACGAACCCAAAGTTCTCTGAAACCTTTAGTTTAATATATCGAAATGACCTTCTCGATCCAAGAATCGCATCGCAGCTGACGGTGCATCGATCGGAGGTCCGCAACCCATGTTATGGAAAAAATACCGAAAGAGGTCCGGTATTAGGGGTTCAGGCCCGGTCCGACCCGACCCAATACCACCAGGGTCGGACCGAACCTGGAGGACCCGAACCAAGTCTAGGTCCGGCCCTCTTGGGCATGGCCCGGCCGGGCCTAGGCGCGGCCCGGCCCAGCGCGCTGGTGCGGCCAGGCGGCTCGGCCGTAATGGCCGAGCGGTGAAGTGGGGGGGGGGGGGTGTTGCCCCCCACGTTGTGAAACTGCGGCCCTCCGCACGGGGGGGGGGGGGGGCTCCTGCTGGCCAGCCGGGGGTTACGACCCCCTGCGTTTCCCCCGGACCGGCCGGGCCGCACCTACCAGCCAGCAGCTACCGCCCCGGGACCATCATGGGCCGGTCCTCCTACTCCGACGCCGGCGGCCCGGAACTGGCCGCCGGTCCCTGCTCCACCACGGCCTATGTCGCGGCCTTGATCCATCCGGCGCGGCATGATAGCGCCGCGGCCCCGCTCCGGCCACGGTGCCTTTGGGATTCTCCGGCGCGGCGCGACGGCGCTGCAGTTTAGTTTTTCTTCAATGGCGTAGGGCGATGGCACCACGCTTCTCCGCCCTTCCTTTAATATTTCCCACACGGGGCTTCGACACCACGCTGCCTTACACGTGCCACATCAAAATCAAACCAACAAGGGGGAGGAGGGTCAGCCACATTCGTGCGGTCCGACCTCCTCCCATTATTGCGATATCAGGTGGCTCAAATGGAAAGTAAGAAAGCAACGGAAGTAATCATGAACAAACAATTAAAATAAACCCCTACCTATTCGAATTCGTTGAGCGAGGATTCGTCGTGGAATTAACCATCACGGAAGAGGGCGTCGCGGAAGGAGAATCGTCGCGTCACGGAGAAAGGATTCATCGACATCGTGTATTCGATCTCTAAGGATCCGGCGTTCTTGTCAACCTTCGTCGGAGGTCGGCGTTTTTCGCGTTCTTCATGTTCTTCGTCGAGGAAGGAGTGCTCCACGGCTTGAGTGAATTCTCCCAAACCCTCTTACACAACCAACCCCTAATATAATAAGAGTTGTCTTATTTTATTAACACACAAGCCAAAGTCTTTGGAATTCAAAAACGAAACAATCAGTTATAATAATTAATTGGAACATTTAAAACGCCCAAATTAATTAAGGCATTTCATAAACAGAAAAACGCAAGGGTTGACTTCCTCTAAGGGGTGTAGGTGTGTTACCTTAATTAAAAGGGGGTTGAGAAAGCTGAAAGAAACGGTGGGGCTCATCTGGGCCCCACCTCAAAAATATCCTACCTAGTGGTTAGGATATTGTGGGTCCCACTTCATGCACTTATCTTAGGTTAAAAAACATGAATTAAAATAAAAATTGGTCACACCATTTTTATTTTATTCCATTACTTATCCCAAAATTTTTTAAAAAAACATCTGAGAAAACACAACTCCGGAAGAGGTATTTCTAAGTAATTACCGGCACTGCGATTGCATCGGTGCCCTCAGAATTCGATTCCGAGTATTGGTTCAAAAGTTAGAAAAACCAGCTCGTTCGTTCACTGAACATACCCGAGCCAATCTTCAGACAATGATTCCGGGCACATCGGGCCTCAGAATCAGGTGCCGTCAGAAACTGTGTTCTTGTAAAATTACCCAGAAAATTAAGAAAAAAAATTCCTTGAATTTTACGGGACTTTACATCACTCCTGCCTCAGGGATTTACATTCCCGTAAAGATACATCGTAATCTAGGGAAACAAATGTGGGTACTGAGCACCCATCTGAGCCTCCCTCCCCCAAGTTCTCTCCTGGTGGTTCACGTGCTGCCATCTGATGAACACTAGTGGAATCGACAGTCCACGTAGGACCCACTCCTATCAATCCTCGATCTCGACCGGGACCTCAACAAACGTCTCCCCATCATCAATGTCCAACTCCCCATGGTCAATGATATGCGTCGGGTCGTGCACGTATCTCCTCAGATGAGATACGTGGAAGACATCGTGCACCCGGTGCAACTGATGTGGTAGATCTAGGCGATAAGCCACCTCGCCAATCTTGCTGAGGACCTAGAATGGTCCGATGAATCATGGAGACAACTTTCCACCTCTGCCAAATCTCCGTAATTCATGTCGAGCTGAGACATGCAAGAAGACGTGGTCACCATCCCCGAACTCCAGTGGCCTCCGCCTCCAGTCAGCATAAGACTTCTGCCGGCTCTGAGTTGTCCTCATCCGCTCCTGGATGACCTGGACCTTCTCTATTGTGGCCTGGACCATCTCCTGTCCCACAAGTGCTGACTACGTAGGGTATGTCCAGTATAGCGGTGATCTGCAAGGACGACAGTACAACGCCTCATATGGTGCCATCTTGATGGTGGAGTGGTAGTTGTTGTTGTATGTGAACACCACAAAGGGTAGGGGGTCCTCCCAGCTGCGACCAAAGTCGAGGACACATGCGCGGAGCATGTCCTCGAGAGTTTTAATGGTCCTCTCCATCTGACCATCAGTCTGAGGGTGAAAGGCGGTGCTCAGATGTATCTGCGACCCGAACTCCTCCTACAACCCCTTCCAAAGTCGGGAAGTAAAGCATGCACCTCAATCGGATATGATAGATGATGGCACACCATGAGTCCATAAAAACCCCTGAATGTAGAGACGTCCCATGCTCTCCACTGAGACCTACTCTCTGATGTGTAAGAAGTGGGCCGACTTGGTGAGTCGGTCGATAATCACCCATATGGAGTCATGACCTCTGGAAGAGCATGGAAGTCCAGTCACGAAGTCCATAGATATCTCATCCCACTTCCACTTCGGGACCTCCAAGGGATGTACCAAGCCTGTCGGCACCTGGTGCTCTGCCTTGACCTGCTGGCAGGTGAGGCATCAAAAAGAAAACTTCTCCACAGCCTTCTTCCTGCCCTGTCACCAGTGCTTTCATCTGAGGTCCTGGTACATCTTCGCCACTCCTGAATGTACCACGAATGGAGAAGTGTGGAACTACCTCAGTACCTCCTCCTGTAAAGTAGCTGGTACCATGGCACGTCCTCTAAAAAAGACATGGTGCTCTCCTCACACATAGAATCCATCAGGTGCATGTCTTAAGAATATCTGTGCACGCCGCGTCTCACAATCAGCATCCCCACACTGTGTCTCTCTGACCCACTACAGTAGTGGAGGAGTGAATGTGAGTGACTGAAGAAAGGCTTCTCCATCTCTATCCACGAAGGATATCTGCAAAGTGGCTAGCTGCTCTGTCGCCTCGCCAAGTAGCTGAATGCCCGTACTCCTGCTGAGGGCATCAGCTACTGCGTTCCCCTTTCTAGGAGTATAGACTATTATGAAGTCATTGTCAGGAAGGAAATCGAGCCATCGCCACTGTATCAGGTTCAGGTCCTTCTGCGAGAAGATGTACCTGAGGCTTTGATTGTCAGAATAGACTATAAAGCGCTCGCCCATCAGATAGTGTCGCCACATCTTCAGAGAAAAGACCAATGCTGCTAACTCCAGGTCATGGGTAGCATAGTTCTGCTAATGCTGCCTCAGCTGATGTGACCCGTAGGTGATCATTTCCCACTCCTGCATCAGGACACATCTGAGTCTGGTCCCTGATGCGTCGCAGTAAACTACGTACCCTACTCCCTCCTCCGGCAACCTCAAGATAGGCATGCTGGAAAATCTCTCTCTCAGCTCCTGGAAGCTCTGCTGACATCTTTCTGACCACACAAAGGGTTTCCCCTTCTTCTTAAAAGCTGAGAGTGGTTCCGCAACTCTAAAGAAGTCTGGCACAAAACTCCAATAGTACACAGCTAGTCCCAAGAAACTTCGCACCTCCTTCACTCTCCTGGGTGGCTCCAAAGCTAGCACTGCCTTGATCTTCGTAGGATCCACCACAACTCCTACCTCCGAGATGACGTGCCCTAAGAAGTGGACCTCACATAACCAGAACTGAAACTTTGAGAGATTTACATTAAGTCGATGCTCTCGGAGTGTGTCTAGTACAACCTGCAAGTGGTAGGAGTGCTCCTTCTCAGTGGTCGAGTATATCAAAATGTCATCGATTAAGACAATGAAAAATTGATCGAGGTATGGCCGAATGATCCTGTTCATGAGGCCTATGAACACTTTCGGAGAATTGGTCATGCCGAAGGCCATAACCAAGAACTCATAGTGGCTATACCAACATCTGAAGTCTGTATTCTGCACGTCCTCATCCCAAACTCTGAGCTGATGATAGCCTGACCTGAGGTCTATCTTCGAGAACCACCGTGCTCCCTTGAGCTGATCGAAGAGGTCATCAATCCTCGGTAGCGGATACATGTTCCTCACTGTCACCTGGTTCAGGCGATGATATTCAACACACAGTCCCAAGATCACGTCCGCCTTCTTGGAAAACAATATCAGGGAAACCCGGGGTAAAACACTGGGTTAGATGAATCCCTTGCCCTGCAAGTCCTCCAACAGTACCCGTAGCTCTCAATGCTCAGTGGGGGCCATCCGATATGCTGGAGTGGATATTAGGGATGTCCCATGGTATAGGTCAACATAAATGTCTAACTATCTACGAGGAGGTCATCCTGGAGCATCGTGTGGGAAAACGTCTGCATACTGATCCACCACTGTAGGAAAACCAGGACACCGCACATCAACTGCTCCTAGGATGAGGCTAGACAACTGATGAGTGATGGGATGTCCTCTCCTATGCGTGAGTCCATCTTGTGCTGCAAAGGCTCCCTTTTCACCAGTGAAGGTGAACCTGCTCCTGTCGGTGCATACACATCACACCTTGCACATAATATAGTCAATCTGACCATGGACTGTAGATAACCAATCCATGCCCAAGATGACGTCATAAGGCCGCGACGCCGCTACGAGAAGATCCCAGCCGAATCTCTCACCTCCTAGATTAAGCTCACACTGCCAGTACCAGTGCGTAATCGTCGAGTCTACTTCTGTAGGAGTATCTAGATGTAATGATCGAGCCAACGGCTCTATCGGAATCTCTGAGCTCCGAAAAAGGGTAGGGGAAATGAATGAATGACTCGCTCATGTATCTATAAGAACTTCAGCAAGGGTGGAATAGACAAAGATAGTACCTCAAATCATCTCGGGTGCACCGTGGTCGTAGGCCTCCACTGCCTAGAGCTGTGCATTTCTCTGCCCACCAGCTCCCTGTGGTCGGGGTGGACATCCTAGTGGTGGGGGTGGTAGAGCCTCAAATCGTCACCCACCACCTACCACTCGGCCAGCTCCTCTGCCTCGTCTGCCCACTCCCGGCGGACCGCCACGGTCGACCCTCTGCCTCTGACTGGGTGGCCCCTCAACCGTCCGCTGCTCCTCGGTACGGTGGGTCGGGCAGTCACGAGCCATGTGGCCCTGCCCCGCCTTATGCGTAGCACTATTTTCCTCTCAAAAGACTAGATCTGCGTTGAGTTCCCTGCACCTCTGAGCTAGTGTCTTGAGGTCATCTGCCTGAGGGTCTGGTCTGCCTGGACCCATGAGTCATCCGTTGACTGTATGCTGTAGAAGACTCTACTACGTGCCGCCCAACGGTAGGTCTCGCTGCTGATGTAGGCTCAGCAAGGAAGCTCTCGATGAGAAGGGCTCGCTCCAGTACCCATGCCTGTGTCAGAATGCTGAGGGAGATCAGCGAGGCCCTGATCTCATACCTCAATCCCTGCTCCAAGGTCTGGGCCCGGAAGAATGAGTCTCGTACCATGTCCATTGAATATCGCGAGAGATCTGTAAATCTCACTGAGTACTGGGTGACCGTCAAGCTGCCCTGCCGCAGCTGTAAAACCTCATGGATGCGCACCGCACATAGGGTGGCTGGGATGAACTCCGAGCGGAAGAGACTCTCGAAGTCCGTCCTTAGGAGAGATGCCTCTTCGTGCATATGTAGCATCAATCTCCACCATCTTCTTGCTGCCGCATGCAGGAAGCTCGCTGCGAGGATCACCATGAGGTCAGCTGGTGTCCTTACTAAACTGAAAACTCATACAACTGCCTCTAGGTAATCCTCGACTGCCTGAGAGTCCATCTCCCCATGAAGCCTGGGTGGTCGCTGACGCTGAAACTCGTGAAGTGCACTAAGGCGACGTGCACCGTCAGTGGCTGGGGCTGGAAGCATCGGTGGCTTGACGGGTAGAGGTACCGCCGGTGCCTCTACTGTCAAAGGGCCCTATACCGAGGCCTCGTCGCTCAGTGGGCTGTCGTCCCGCACAACACTCGGAACCCTAGCTGGCTGTCGTCATGGGGCTATCCTGAAAAGTAACAGGTGCGCCATGGTCAAACAGTATACCCAGTGAGCTGACACAAAGTAATCACAAAGAACACATGAAACACACATTCAATCAATGTTTTCGTGCACTATGTTGGAAATCAGAAGTCAGGGTCCTGGTGTACGGATACGTCGGCCGCCACACCAACACTGGACTCCCTGGACTGATAACCACACTTAATACTCTTAACACTATGGATTCACATAGAAAATGATAAGAGTCCAGAGTTCTGCGGTAGAACCGAACTCCTCTGATACCAATTTTTCATGACCCGTCCTCGGGGCCCGTGCCGTGACTACCCCAAGCCCGCCTTCCATAGGCCAGGGGTAGGAGACTATCACCAAGGCATAATTCCCGGTAAAAAGGGAAGTCATTGCCTTTGTAAAGTAAACAAACACCACAGAGAAAGCAGGATGTAGTACACACTAAGTAAAAACTGGTTACAACAGTAAGTGCGGAAAAGTAAGTGGGCCAGAATACAAACCTAAACTGAAAGTAAAGTACAACTAAAAAAGGGGGTACATCAACTGAAAAGCAAAGTCGTAGCCTCGAGCCATCCACTGGAAGTCCCACCTGAAGGGTGGGTACAGATAGCCTCCACAGCTCCTCGGGTCCCGTCATCCGCTCCGTGTATGTCCCGTCCAGTGGTCCACCTCTAGATACCGTCCTGCTCCGCAAGCCCCAACCACGATCAGCACTATCCATCATCTATAACCAACACAACGTAGTGCAGGCATAGCCCCTGCATGGGTGAGTATAAGCTACTAAGTAGGGACCCTGAGACCCCCGATGGTCTCCCAGAATACATAAAGGATAATCCAAAAAGGAAAGATGCAATCACGAAGTAACATCCGACACCACTTATGTATATTCCCATACATATACCTAAGTCATAAATTCCAATTCGGCTCCATCATCCGAGCCCAAGTACCACCCAGTCCACACAGGAAAACACCACTCACATCCACACAAGAAGCATAAAGTAATCCACACAGGATTTCAAGTCAATATTATAAATGATAATGACTGAAAGTCAAGACTCAGCTCACAGTGGTATACATCTTCGTAAGATGATAGAGATGATCAGATGTAGCCACTGATTCATCTAATCCGTCGTACCCACACATGATCGATAGGTACTAACCCCTGCAATGACCCAAAAAAGATCGATAGGTAACTAACCCCCGCAATGAACCACACACGATCGGACCCATACAGGATCTGTAGGTGCTGGCCCACACAGGACCGCTGAGTGCTGACCCACACAAGATCTGACCCACACAGGATCGGTAGCACTGATCCACGTAGGATCACTGAGTGTTGTAGTCATCGGTGTCGAATCCACGGAGGATTTCTGTAGAGTCGTCGTCGTCGTCGTTGGAGTCGCAGCCAACTCTAGGTTTCCCGCACACAGTAAGCTCATTCGGGAGAGTCCGCCCCATGAGCCGAGGGGCTGATACATCAAATGACACGTAGTCCGAATTTGATGTATCCAAAAGTTCTGTATCGTCAATAGGAACTCAACGTCACGGACGGCGCGTCAATCAGACGCCCGATCTGAGAGATATTGGCTTTTTCGTCCTAGGGGCCTGGTTGGTTTTAAAGCCAAAACCAACCCGACCGTAATACAACTGCATCCAAACCTCGACCAGAGTAAGCCAAAAGGTCCGTCTCAGTAAGAGGAATCCACCAATGTTGACGGCAGGTCAATCGGACATCCGGAGCTCAATTTATAAGTGTTTCTGCTCCGAGGCCCTAGTTGGTTTCGTGTTCGATCCAACCCGGCCGAACCCAAAGTTTTCTGAATCCTTGAGTGTAATATACTGAAATGACCATCTCGATACAAGGATCGCATCCCAGCTGACGGTGCATCGATCAGAGGTCCGCATGCCATGTTATGGAAAAAAGATTGATAGAGGTCCGATATTAGCGGGTTTAGGCCCGGTTCGACCCGTCCTGATACCCCCAGGGTCAGCCTGAACCGAGTCAACCCGAACAAGGCCTGGGTACGGCCCGCATGGGGATGGCCCGACCCGGCTGGCATGGCCCGGCCTGGCGCGCTGGCGCGGCCAGGCTTTCACACCCTGACTGACACTTCCTTTTAGTTTAATTATTTTAAGTCTTGCTTTTGATATGCAGTTTGAACCGATTTTATTTTACAAGAAATTCAGATCTTATAAGGGTGCGCGACTGTACGTACGACTGGGTATAATGACCAACCTTAATAAGGGAACATTTTATGAATAAATTTATTTTTATATGGACGCGCGACTATGTCGTGATCATGCATGCGTCTATGCACGAAGTCCATACTCAGCAATTAATGAAATTATTTTGTAACTGGTTTTTATTACTTTGGTATTATTATTAATATTATGATTATTTAAGTTAACGTTTCAATTAGATTATTATTATTATAATTATTATTATCTTGGTTAACAATTTATTGAGGTTATTATTATTATTTCTATTTCAACTAATATTAATTTTTGTTATAATATTTAATTGCAGTCGCAATGATAAAAATTATTATTTTTGTGTTGTTTTAATAATTATAATAATTTCATTAATATTAAGATTATTAAGATTATTATGATTATTATGATTATTATCATTTTTTTAGATTGGTTTGGCATTTTTTTCATTGTATTTATTTTACTTTTTTTATACTTTTTATTCATTTTCATTTCTTTCTTTATTTTTTTTATTTTTCCTATTGTTTCCTCTTGCTTCCCCTTTTCCCCCATCGCACCAGGCCCCCACCCCCACTTTCCGTTTTTTTTCTTACTACTCCTCTTCCCTCTGCAACCCAGCCATCCTCGACTTCTTGCAAACCCAGTTACACCGCACCATACACCCGACGGCCTCCTCCCATCGCACAAGAAAACCCCCTCCAAAACCTAGGGTGATGCAGATCCAATTCGACGCCATCCATTCGGACCAGCGCGCCTCAGCCAAGCCGACCTCCTCACCACGCACACGACTTCCCTTGTGTCGCCTCCCTCTTTTCCGGACCACCCAACAAACCTTCCGGATGAGCTGCGCCCCTCGTGCTCCTGTCCGGCGGTGCCTCTCCGTGCTCCTCACCCTCGCGAACGGACTACCCTCAGCCACCTCGCACCATATAACCACCACACACCAAAGACCAGCATCCTCACTGCCCATTTTTCCCACTTCGCACAGCCACACACCGCCCTATTTTCAAACACGGCGCGCCTTCGGAAACCCGCCGTCTTTTCTCCCCATATCTGCTCACGCTGGTAAGTCTTCATCCGATCTGAATATGGATTTTTTTGTGTTTCATTGGATCAATTTTCGGTATAAATGGTCTCATGTTCTGTTTGTAGGGTCAAATGTGGATATAATTGTTCTAATTCTTGAGTTTGGGTACAACTGAGTCTATTTGGGGTGCGATTGAAGTGCATCGGACATTGCACACCAAATTTGCATAGTTGGTCTATGTTGAGGTAAGTGGTTTCACATCCAATTATTATTTGGTTAATTAATTTGCAAGGTTGATTTGTTTAGAGTGTTATTTAATTAATGTGTGTGGTGCGATGTTTATTTTCATTGATGTTTTGGTGAAAATTTGATTATCATTTATGTTTGACATGCCTTGAACTGTTTAGTAGGGTGTCGTCATAATACATGTACTTGATTCTAAAATATTATCTCTTGTTAATTGTGAGTCCCTTTTCTTTGGAACTTCAAAGGATGTAATTGATATTTTGGTGTAGTGTCGGTATAAATTTGGTCTTAAATGAGTATGTTGCGATGAAAATCTCTGTTGAACTGTTTGCTAGTGTTTCATAAGTTTTGCAATTTATTTTGTTAGTATGTGCAAAGGGTGCGAATGGTGTTTCAGGTGTAGTGTCTATAATAAATTTGGCAGAAATTAACATTTAATGAGTTTGTGGTGTTTAATTTCATGCGGCGTATTTTGAAATGGTTTGACAAATTTTTCTTGTAGTTCATTAATTATAGCAATGGTCTTTTAAATGAGTGGATGGTCTTCTTTAATTGTGTGTGCAGTGTTGGTTGTGTTCCGGAGGTGACGTAGTGTGTGTATGGTCATGTAAGGGGGGTATGGGTCGGCTAGGTGTGTAAAGAAGTGGTTTTGATCTTTAAAAATTTATTTATGTAAATTTGGATTGGTTTATTAAATAATTATTAATGATGAAAAATTTGTGTTGACTACATGGTGTAATGGTTTCTGGTGTTTAAAGTACTGCGACATAGGTTGGAATTGTTTAATAAATTCTTTTAATGGTCTGTTTGACTTCGAAAGTGTTTTCTTTGACCACACTATTTTTTTATTAGTCATGTAATTAGTGAAAATTTAGTTTTGAAATATTTTCAGGGTGTGTAATATTCCAAAATGGTATTTTTGAGTAAGAGTAGTGGTTTTTGGCATGTGTGGTTTCTTGTTTTATTTGGGTGAATAAATATGGCATGTGACATGAACTTGAATTTGGTTGGAGCACAAACTGGGAAGCCCGAGTAGCTAGGAGGGTAGACTGGACTTGTGGGCTAGTGCTCTGGAGGTGACTCGACCCGGTTTCACTAGTAGGACTGAAGATTGCAAAACTAACTAAACATATGATATTCTGAGGGTCGTGGTCTTCTAAGCCACTTATTTTGAGGGTCGTGGTCATCTATGCCACGTTTTCTGAGGGTCATGGCCTTCTAAGACACGTTTCACTAATACATGAAGTTCTAGGGTCCCAAGCTAGCTAACACCCATGCGGACCCTCACATATTAGTCCTCATTGGATACTTTACGCTCATCGGTGTGAAACTCGGTTATTTTTAGAAGTGTGTGTGTGTGTGTGTGTTTTAATTTAAGTTGTTCCTTCTTAAAACTATTTTATCTAAAACCTGTTTTTCTCTAAAAGTTGTTTAAGTTTTTTGTTTTTTTTCTTTAATTGAGGTTGAAAATGTATTGGTCATTTAATAATTGTGCGTGGAACCTCTTCTTGGTGGCATCTTACTGGGCTTTTAGCTCATACCCTACATACTATTTTTGGTGTATGTAGATTGTGTTTTATTTTTCAGGTTGAGGCATCGGGCTTAACATTGGTGGTTCGGGTTGTCAGTGGCACCCTCGTGTTGGTTTGGTGACGGTGTCTTGGGAATGTGACTCCTCATGTCGCACAAAGGTTTTATTTGGAGTTTTGGTTTCCTTTGATGTAGTCTCCTTTGGGTTTTTGGTTAAAGTTGTAAACATTAAATCTGAACTTGGTATAAGGGTCTGTTTGGTTGTCAGTTTTTAGTTTCAATTTATTCAAATTTTTGTATGTTTTTTTATTTATCCGGGTAAATCATTCCCAAGTTTATTTTTGATACCCGGGCACTTGTGCCAGCCCGTGGGGATCGGGAACGCCCTTTGGGCCATGCCACGGACCGGGTCGGGCACCGGGTCGGATGGCGACCCATCCTGGTTTGTGACAAAATGGTATCAGAGTTGGTTTTCTTCTTGTTATTTGGGGTATCAGGTAGATCAGAGATAGAATTGTCGGTACTTGAGGGATAGGTGCGAGAAGAGCGTCGTGAACTCTTACTTGTTCCGATCCTCAAGCAACCAGGGGTAGTCCGGGATTTAAGTTTTGGTTTTGGTCTTTGTGGATGGGGGATGAAAAAAGGAGTAAACCAGTACAACGCATGGTTTCACATGGAGTAGCGACCCATGTGATGCTTGAGAGTACGGTTCGACACTCCTAGTGGTTGGTGCTTTCCTAGGGTATGGTCTGCTAAATCATGTAGCCGGGTTAGACATGACCACTAGTCCTCCGCCCAGGTCCTTTAATGTTTGCGATGTTTTGATTCAGTTTTGGGATTGGTGGAGAAGTTTTTTCCTTCAAAAAGTGAGGTATACTTTCGTGATGCTCTTATTTTATTTTGGTGTGTGTTTGACATGATTTTTTGGGGTGTGTTTTTCTTGGACCTTGTTTGTAGAAAATTTGGCATTTGATTTATTGAAAAAAAATTGAATTCCTAAAATAACATCTTGGATTATCAGAAATTGAAGTGGGTGGTTTTAGAAATGGAAAACATTTTGAAAATATGTCTTGAATCATTGAAATGATTTTTGAAAAAAAAAGAGTATTTTTTAAATATTGAAAATGTTTTATTTTTGAAATTGGAAGAACCCTGCTTTGTACGGTGGTATTCTTATGGATGCTCGCGTGGGTACGTGGAAGTGATTAATGGATATTTGGTGGATTGTGTGGATGGGTGCCTGTGTGGCACATAAATGAAAATCTGTGAGGCATCCAAGGATATCAGTGGTTAGTGACTGATTTTAAAAGTTGCTTCTTATTTCTGGAAATGTGGGATTTTCTCAAAAAGGATTTTTTGAGCTTAAATGGTTTTGGAAATTAAAAATAGTGTTGAGTCTGAAGTGAAAGTGATGGGTTCAAAAGAGTTGTTGGGTTTTATTGTACTGTGTTTGGTTTCTCAAGTGGGGTTTTTTTTCTTTAAGAATGAATTGATGTTTTAGATTGGAATAATTGATTTTGTGTCTGGAATGTTGGTGTTTGTTTTGTGATGTGTTTGGATTTGTGGAAGGCTGTTTGGTGTTTCTTGTTTGGGATATGCCCCTAGTGACGTTCCATGGGTTCCAGCAGGTCTCTCTCAGTTCTTGTCCCGACCCAGACTCTTAGTGGAGTGGCGGAGTTGGGTTCTGCTAGATGGCGTCGATTTTTCATAGACGTCGACGCCAGTTGGATGTCGTTGAGTGATTTGGGAAAGTTGGAAGTGTCTCTGGTTTTGAAGGAACTTCAAATGTTGTGAAGATTTAAAGTTGTCTCGTGTACATCTGGAGGAGCAAGAGTAAACCAACAAACGGTGATAGTTCCATTTTCGTTACGAGTGGCGATGCCACGAGCAATCCTCAAGACAAGCCTCATTCAATGATTGTACCTAAGGAAGTGGAGGCGAGGGAAATTGGTTGATCTCGTAGGTGCTCGACCTGTCAACATGCGGCGAAGGAGGTGTGTTGACCTTTCTGATGAGCTTGTTCCATGTGCCCCAGAAGTAGTGTGGAATCATCGGTCAAGAAAAATTGTACATGTTGTCGGTCCTATTTATATTGTGGTAATAGTAGGTCCCTCATCTGATGAAGATTTTGGACTAAAGGGAATTGTTCGTGGAGTTATCCTCCCATCAGTTCATGTTGCATGTCGGACAGACCGCTCAACCTCCTATCTCTATTGTGGTCAGTCAGACACTAATTCATTCGCTGCAATCCTCAGTGGGTATGTTAATAGAGTGGTCGCGTGGGACATGAGGAGAAGTATGCAGACTGCTTTTCCAGTGGAGGAAGATCCAGTCAGAGGTGGTCAGCTTGTGACTGCGAGGCTGGAGATGCTTCAGAAATCAGTGCCCTAGACATAGGTCTCGGGGTGAAGCTTGCGCGCAGTCAAAAACTCGTCGGATGTGGGACGAGCTTTGTCCGACTTTAGTCCGCAATGTTGGGACGAGGACAACTTAAATTTCCCTATTGCGGTACCCACTCTAAAGGCGTCATTTTTTTTTGTGAGGGGAATGGAGCCCCTTTCTACTTTTCATTGTAATATTTTATGGGAGTTAATCTTGGGACTTAAAGAGGTTCCGAAAAAAAAATATGTATTCCTGTGAATCAAGTAGGCACGCTCTGTGAACCTTCTCATGGTCGGAGATGCTCATGTCTTGTGGAATTGATGTGTGCCTATCTGATTTGCCTCCTGGTTAGGGGTTTATGCTGTCAAAGCTATCTCTTGTGGCAGTGTTGTCCACTGTAAGAATAATCATTTTGGGTCAGCTCATGTGGTCGGTTCGCAATGAAGGGTTCAGTTAGTATTGCTTAAAGTAAACTGGGAATGCCCACGCGGGTTTCGTGGTGTTAGGAAATTTTAAAATGGTGGGGAGACCCTATACGGGTCTCTCCGATGTCCCTTCCTACGTTAGTTCATCATAGGGAACTCTGAGGGTCAAGCCAGTGTTAGTGTTGTCTGGGTTTGGGAGTCGTTTTGGTTTGGATAACAAATGTTTACCGAGAACCCTAATATGGTGGGGAGACCACCATAAGACGGGCTTGTGGAAGGCTCTGTTTTCAAAGTACGCTTGGCGGAGCAACCCCTTGCTTCTGCTCCGTCCAACCTCGACCATGTTAGTTGGATAGCTTAAGTAGTGGGTCGCTTGATGAGCGTTCTTGGAGATCTCGAGTGGTCCTGATGATCCATACGTTAGGGGTTGGGGTGTTCCATGTTGTAGTTGTGTTTGGAGGTGATCTCTTTGCTGTTTGTTGTTTTTCTTGGTGATTCTGGTTTTGAGATATTTGGAGTTTCATGTCATGGGTGTTTTGAATGCTCTAACTTCAGGTGATTGTGGTTTTGTTTTTGGTATCTTCGTGTTCTTGCTTGGTATTTTGGGTTGACCATGTCCTTGGGGACTTTCTGGGGGCAAAAAGTGTCATTGTGGGGAGAATTGTCACACCCTGACTGACACTTCCTTTTAGTTTAATTATTTTAAGTCTTGCTTTTGATATGCGGTTTGAACCTGTTTTATTTTACAAGAAATTTGGATCTTATAAGGGTGCGCGACTATACGCACGACTGGGGATAATGACCAACCTTAATAAGGGAACGTTTTATGAATAAATTTATTTTTATATGGACGCGCGACAATGTCGTGATCATGCACGCGTCTGTGCCCGGAGTCCAGACTCAGCAATTAATGCAATTATTTTGTAACTGGTTTAATTACTTTGGTATTATTATTAATATTATGATTATTTAAATAAACGTTTCAATTAGATTATTATTATTATTATTATTATTATTATCTTTGTTAACAATTTATTGAGGTTATTATTATTATATCTATTTCAACTAATATTAATTTTGATTATAATATTAAATTGCAATCGCAATGATAAAAATTATTTTTTTTGTTTTGTTTTAATAATTATAATAATTTCATTAATATTAAGATTATTATTATTATTATTATTATTATGATTATTATCATTTTTTTAGATTGGTTTGGAATTTTTTTTCTTTCGATTAATTTTACTTTTTTTTTACTTTTTATTCATTTTCATTTATTTTTTTATTTTTTTTCTTTTTCTTATTGTTTCCTCTTGCTTCCCCTTTTCCCCCGTCACGCCAGGCCCCCAGCCCCACTTTCCGTTTTTTTTCTTGCTACGCCTCTTCCCTCTGCAACCCTAGCCGCCCTCGACTTCTTGCAAACCCAGCTACGCCGCACCATACACCCAACGGCCTCCTCCCATTGCACAAGAAAACCCCCTCCAAAACCTAGGGTGATGCAGCTCCAATTCCACTCCATCCCTTCGGACCAGCGCACCTCAGCCATGCCGACCTCCTCACCACACACACGACTTCCCTTGCGCCGCCTCCCTCTTTTCCGGACCGCCCAAAAAACCTTCCTGATGAGCCGCGCCCCTCCTGCTCCGGTCCAGCGGAGCCTCTCCATGCTCCTCACCCTCGCGAACGGACTCCCATTAGCCACCTCACACCATACAACCACCACACACCGGAGACCAGCATCCTCGCTTCCCATTTTTCCCACTTCGCACAGCCATGCACCGCCCTATTTTCAGATGCAGTGCACCTTTGGAAACCCGCCCTCTTTTCTCCCTCGTTCTGCTCGCGCTGGTAAGTCCTCATCTGATCTCCATATGGTATTTTTTGTGTTTCTTTGGTTCAATTTTCGGTATAAATGGTCTCATGTTCTGTTTTTAGGGTCAAATAGGGATATAATTGTTCTAATTCTTGATTTTGGGTACAACTGAGTCTATTTGGGGTGCGATTGAAGTGCAGCGGACATTCCACACCAAATTTGCGAAGTTGGTATACGTTGAGGTAAGTGGTTTCACGTACAATTATTATTTGGTTAATTAATTTACAAGGTTGATTTTTTTAGAGTGTTATTTAATTAATGCGTGTGGTGCGAAGTTTATATTCATTGATGTTTTGGTGAAAATTTGATTTTCATTTAAGTTTGACATGCCTTGAACTGTTTAGTAGCGTGTCGTCATAATACGTGTACTTGATGCTGAAATATTATGTCTGTTTAATTGTGATTCCCTTTTCTTTGGAACTGCAAAGGATGTAATTGATATTTTGGTGTAGCGTCGGTATGTGTTTGGTCTTAAATGAGTATGTTGCGATGAAAATCTCTGTTGAACTGTTTGCTAGTGTTTCATAAGTTGTGCAGTTTATTTTGTTAGTATGTGAAAAGGTTGCGAATGGTGTTTCAGGTGTAGTGTCTATAAGCAATTTGTCATAAATGAACATTTAATGAGTTTGTGGTGTTTAATGTCATGCGGCGTATTTCGAAATGGTTTGAAAATTTTTTCTTGTATTGCAATTAATTATTGCAATGGTCTTTTAACTGAGTGGATGGTCTTCTTTAATTGCGTGTGTAGTGTTGGTTGTGTTCTGGAGGTGATGTCGTGTGTGTATGGTCATGTAAGGGGGGTTTGGGTCAGCTAGGTGTGTAAAGGAGTGGTTTCGATCTTTAAAAATTTATTTATGAAAATTTGGATTGGTTTATTAAATAATTATTAAAGATGAAAAATTTGTTTTGACTACATGGTGTAAAGGTTTCTGGTGTTTAAAGTACCGCGACATAGGTTGGAATTGTTTAATAAATTCTTTTAATGGTATGTTTTACTTTGAAAGTGTTTTCTTTGACCACACTATTTTTTTATTAGTCATATAATTAGTGCAAATTTAGTTTTGAAATATTTTAAGGGTGTTTATTCTTCCAAAATGGTATTTCTGAGTATGATTAGTGGTTTTTGACATCTGTGGTGTCTTGTTTTATTTGGGGGCATAAATATGGCATGTGACATGAACTTGATTTTGGTTTGAGCACAAACTGGGAAGCCCATGTAGCTAGGAGGGTAGATTGGACTAGTGGGCTAGTGCCTTGAAGGTTACTCGACCCGGTTTCACTAGCAGGACTGACGATTGCAACACTTACTAAACATAGGATATTATGAGGGTCGTGGTCTTCTAAGCCACGTATTTTGAGGGTCGTGGTCATCTAAGCCACGTTTTCTGAGGGTTGTGGCCTTCTAAGCCACGTTTCACTGAGACACGAAGTTCTAGGGACCCATGCTAGCTAACACCCATGCGGACCCTCCCATATTAGTGCTCATTGGTTAATTTACGCTCATCACTGTGAAACTCGGTTATTTTTAGAAGTGTGTGTGTGTTTGTGTGTGTGTTTTAATTTAAGTTGTTCCTTCTTAAAACTATTTTCTCTAAAACCTATTTTTCTCTAAAAGTTGTTTAAGATTTAAGTTTTTTTATTTAATTGAAGTTGCAAATGTATTGGTTATTTAATAATTGTGCATGGAACCTATTCTTGGCGGCATCTTACTGGGATTTTATCTCACACCCTACATACACCTTTGGGTTTATGTAGATTGTGTTTTTTTTTCAGGTTGATGCATCAGGCTTACCATTGGTGGATCAGGTTGTCAGTGGCATCCTCGTGTTGTTTTGGTGACGGTGTCTTGGGAATGTGACTCCTCATGTCACACAGAGGTTTGTGTTGGAGTTTTGGTTTCCTTTGATGTAGTCTCCTTTGGGTTTTTAGTTGAAGTTGTAACCTTTAAATCTGAACTTGGTATAAGGGTCTATTTGGTTGTCAGTTTTTAGTTTCTATTTATTCAGCTTGTTGTCTGTTTTTTTTGTTTTTTTATCAGGGTAAATCGTTCCCATGTTTATTTTTGATACCCGGGCACTTGTGCCAGCCCGTGGGGATCGGGAACGCCCTTGGGGCCATGCCACAGACCGGGTCGGGCGCCAGGTCGGATGGCGACCCGTCCTGGTTTGTGACACAGGAGGCCAGGCGGCTCGGCCATAAAGGCCGAGCTGTGACGGGGGGGGGGGGGGGGGGGGCGTTGCCCCCCGCGTTCTAAAACTACGGCCCCTGCACTGGGGGCCACTCCTGCTGGCTAGCCTGGGGTTACGACCCCCGTTATTTCCCCTTGACTGGTCGGCCTGCACCGGCCGGCCGGCTGCTGCCGCCACGGGACCGACATGGGCCGGTCCTCTTGCTCCGACGCCGGCGGCCCGGAACCGGCCACGAGTACCTGATCCACCGCGGCCTAAGACTCAGCCCTGTTCTAGCTGCAGTGCCTCTGTGATTCTCCGACGTGGTGCGACAACACTACGGTTTAGTTCGACATCAATGGCGCGGCGTGACGGCGCCATGCTTCTCCGCCCTTCCTTTAATATTTCCCGCGTGGTGCTTCCGCACAGCACTACCCTACACGTGCCTAACAAAATCAAACCAACAAGGGGGAGGAGGGTCGACCTTGTTCGTGCGGTCCGACCTCCTCCCGTTATATTGATACCAGGCGGCTCAAATTAAAAGGAAGAAAGCGACGGAAGAAATCATGAACAAACAATTAAAATAAACCCCTACCTCGTCGAATTCGTTGAGCGAGGATTCGTCGCGGAATTAACCATCACGGAAGAAGGCGTCACGGAAGAAGAATCATCACATCATGGAGAAAGGATACGTTGACTTCGCGTCGTCAAACTACAAGGATCTGGCGTTCTTGTCGACCTTCGTCGGAGGTCGGCATTCTTCACGTTTTTCGCGTTCTTCGCGTTATTTTTCAAGGAAGGAGTACTCCATGGCTTGAGTGAATTCTCCCAAACCCTCTTGCACAACCAACCCCTAATAAAATAAGATTGGTCTTATTTTATTAATGCACAAGCCAATGTCTTTGGAATTAAAAAATGTACAAATCAGTTAAAATAATTAATTTCAACGTTTAAACCGCCCAAATTAATTGAGGCGTTTCATAAACAGAAAAATGCAAGGGTTGACTTCCTCTTAGGGGTGCAGGTGTGTTAACTTAATTAAAAGAGGGTTGATAAAGTTGAAAGAAATGGTGAAACTCGTGTGGGACCCACCTCACAAATATCCTACCTAGTGGGTAGGATATTGTGGGTCCCACTTCATCCACTTAGCTTAGGTTAAACAACTTTAAGTAAAATAAAAATTGGTCCCACCATTTTTATTTTATTCCATTACTTAACCCAAAAAAATTTAAAAACCACATTCGAGAAAACGCAACTCTGGAAGAGGTATTTCTAAGAAATTACCGGTGCTGTGATTCCATCGGTGCCCTCAGAATTCGATTTCGAGCACCGGTTCAGAAGTTAGAAAAACCCGATCGTTCGTTCACTGAACATACCCGAGCCAAACTTCGGAAAAAGATTTCGGGCATACCGGGCCTCAGAATCAGGTGCCTTCAGAAACTGCGTTTGTATATAATTCCCAGGAAAATTAAGAAAAACATTTCCTTGAATTTTACGGGTTTTTACAATTTTCATGGGTTATGATTTGACCAAATTGTTAGGAATCATTTTTTTTCACTTGTTATGATATGATTACACGATTTTTACATTTTTTCAATCGATATATATAATTCATTATGATTTTGGGGAACATGAATGTATGATTTTCATTATGAGAATTGTGGGATCTAGATCTCTATAAAATGCACTGGGTAATTATTTATATCATATGAGAAAATGATGGGAAACAACTCGACAGGATTGATTTAACATTTTAAATAGGTGCGTGCTGATCCAAAATGGGTAACATTTGTGTCTTGGTCCAATATGGGAATTTGGGGAAACCTGATCAACTACGATAAGATGGGGAAACATGATCCATAGTGGGAAGATGGGGAATCCCAAACAACTATGGGATGATTAGGAAACCCGATCCAATATAAGGATTGGATTGTGACTAAGGATGGTGGAGTGTCATACCCTATAGGCGTAGTCCTAATGAATTTCCCTAATATATATTTTGGTAATGATAATTGACTTATAGGAAATGATAGTACATGTTAATGTGGTTTCCAAAAATTATATGGCTTATACATATGATATGTTCACCTAGTTAAAGTTCATGATTTTCTTTTGATTCATGTCTTATGAACTACCAATATGTATACCGAGTCTCATGTTTTTGATATTCAATATTTAGTGTATGATCATGAAATTTATTTACCATTTTCTTTTACCCCTTTTTTCCTTATTATGATTTTGTATTTCCATCATATACCCTTATAAATCATTCAAGATCACCCATTATTTATGTTTCCTTTCCCTTGGTTATGAAGAATGTTATTAAGTAGAAGTACTAAATGGGAATATAATTGAGGAAAAAATTGGAGATGTTTCCCTAAATTATATGATTTTGTTCCATGTTTTCAAAGAAACTAATGTATTAAGGTCATAAAACATTTAATTTTATAATGCGTTGAATATTCATAAAAAAAGATGTAATATCCATGTTTGGAATTAGGGGTTTTAAAACTGTGTTATTCACTAGAAAATGTATGAAATATTATACATGAAGTCAAATGTTAATTATTATTATTTATCTCACTTTTCCTTTCTTGTAACATGTTATTAAATTATGGATGTCAACCAAACTCAAATAACTAATATTTATTCTAAAATTTTAAATTTGGTACTATAATCTAGGTGAGATTGTTGATACACTAAGTGCAGTAACCTCTCAGCATATTTCTCAGTAGACATTGGGATAACGACTTACTGTCCAATGTTAACATCTAGAAAAATATAAATTATTCTATAAAGGATGGAGTTAACATCAGAATGTCATCCAACATCCCACAACTGTTTACAATATATTATAATCCTTTTATCCCAATATCTCATATCAAGCATGTTTCATGCTGGTACGATCAACCTGTATTCATAATGTATATTTCTTTGAGTTTCTGGTGTAGAGATCCGAAGCTTGACGAACATGGACATTACATTACATTTGCAGAATACTTAGTATATAACAAAAAAACACACACACAAGGATCGTAATAGTTTAGTGTCTTTGGAAACTCGGAATATAATATTCTAATAGTGGTGAAAGATCTTCAAAATATCCCATAAAGATCTTCTTTTTTTTACCTAAAACCTTTCTTTATATCCTGGGGAAAATAAAACATAAAAGGGTGAGCTAAAATGCTCAGTAAGGGTAAACAAAAGAAATATCAATCACATAATATACATAAGCACATAACTTTTGGAAATCATAACCTGCAAAAGAGATCATAATTTCATAACATGGGGTAAATCATGGCAGTGAAATGTAATCACAATAATCATAACTTAAAACATGAAACTTTGTGGCATTCACACATAATCATAGAGAAACATTTCTTGTTAGTCAAGACGCAATGCCAAGACTATCTTAGTGGACAAAGTCCCTTCCTGAATCGAGTAACCCTCGTTTCAGTCCTGTTTCACTGAACCGGTATAACCTACCGTTCCAGCCCTGTCTATCTCATGAGATATAAAATCTTTACCCAATGCATTGGAGGGAGATATATGTCCCACCCATCTTATAATGAATCCTTTCTTATGTGTTCCACGTAATCATAAATCATACATCATCGCAAAACACTTGTAACAAAAATGGGATTCTTGAAACATCATGACATCATAAAACAAATCATATAAGGTAAATGAATTCATAAAAATAATTCCCTCACAACATAATCAAATCAATGTAATAATATGGATCAAAATAGAACCCTTTATTATTTTAGATGGAAAATAATTTTGATAAAATACTTGAACTCCATTCTTGAGGAAAATATCCTTTCTACTTCAAAAACACTTTTCCTTTCTTAACATGTCATACGACATTAAAATAAAAGAATTTTATTTAAAATAAACTTGAAAACATGTAAAGGAAGTTTCTTGGAAATAATGTTTTAAAAATCCATTCATGCCGTATAAGTTAAAAAAAACATTCTTCGTACTTTTGTCGGAAAAGTCAAAAAGTACCTCGTACGGAAAACGAAAAAAGATTCCTTTCATTTCTTTTACTAAAAACTCACCGAAGGGTAAAATTGGATTTCAAAAATTGTAGTTGGATGGAAATAATATTACATATTTATGAAACATGGATGTGGATGATAAAATACACCCCAGTAAATACTTACGAATAAACAATCTCGGATAAAAATGAGATTGTGATATTTCCCTTACCTTAGGTCCGATTTGCTTCGTATGTGTCCGAAACTCCTGTATAATGATTTAAATAATGTCATTGACTTATTAAAGAATCATATTCATTGTTATGATATCATATATGGTTCACTTATGACATTATATTACCCGTTCTTTTGTAAATTCCATGTTAATGAAGCGTTTTGGGTAAAATCGTTTCATTTATCATAGGTGTTTTGACTTGTTGTTCTTGACATTATTATTACTTATATCATGATTTACTTACTTCCAGAATATAAAATATGATATATATATCATATATATTCAGTATATATATATATATAATAGATAGATAAATAAAATGAAAAACACCGTTCATGGAGACGGTAGTCCGTACGTACGCATGAACGCTGTTTTCCTTTCCTTATTGTCTTGAATGGAAGTAAGTAGATGACATACATATATATATACATAAATCCAGTAGCTTTATAATGTCATATATGTCATTATTATTTCTTATATATACTTTATAATCATTCTTAAATGGTTAACATGGAGAATGAATCTCATCGCGTTGTGGAGACGGTAGTCCGTACGTACGCACGAGCGATGATATCATTTCCATAAATATTGAATTGAATTGGAGTGGATTATACAATATATCAGAATAAATATGATGTTGTAAAAACTATGTATATTTATTCTTTACACCATTATACCCATCCATGTAAGGTGGTGGTGGAAAATAGATTACACCACGGTGTGGAGACGGTATTCCGTCCGTACGCACGCGCGATGATTTATTTTTCCGTATGATGGATAGATGGTGAAATAGGGTTGTTTCATACTTATAATAACATATCAGTATATGAGTGATACTGATGTTATTACTTCATAATGAAACAACCTAAGAAGAAGAAGTGTAAGAAGAAATAAAGATGAAAGAATTGGTAACGGTAATTACCTCTTCTTTGAAGCGCCTCTTTGAGACCTCCTCTTAGGGCACTAAAATTGGTCTTTGAGGAAGACCAGAACCTCTAGGATGTTTCTATGGAAGTGGAGAAGAGATTTTGTCAGGGGTTGTCCGAGCTTGAGTGCTCAAATTGGTGTGAGGAGAAGGGGGAGGAGGTACCCTTTTATAAGGGAGGAGAGGGGCACCATAGGAATATCTCAAAATATTATTTTATATTAAAGTAAAAATCGGTTTATAATGGTTCCAAAGGGTCTTATTTCAAATCTAAAGTGGGGATGGGTCGAAAGCCTATCATCCAATTGGATTTAGACAAGTTTAGGGTATTATTTTAACCTTATCAATTATATTTAACTCTAAGTTAAATAATTTAACTTTTACCGTGTCTTTTTGTTTTCTTTCACTATATGGTTAATACACTTACTATAACATGCCAAACGAACCCCAAATTGTTTATTATTAATATATATATATCCTTATCTAAGTCATTAGGCCGAACCTTAGATTTTTAGGAATAAAATAACAATTAATAATCTAATATTTGATTTAAAAACTATTTTGTGTCAATTTTGACACTATTTGATATATGATTTTTGTGAAAGTCATAACAGAATTATATGTTAGAACCAAGTTGATTAAATCAACACTAATATATCATAGTAACCTATAAAATTAGTGGAATTCATGAAAAGTCTCAAATTACATTCATTTGAGAATTTATAACATCAATTATGTTAATATTTCCTTAAAAGGGTAATTGTTACATCATCGTTGTGTCATAAATAAATTAATTTTTTTAAAGTCTAAAAATTATAAATAAAATATAATTATGTAGGAAATATTTTTAGCTTTCTAATGAATATTTATAGTCGAATTTATATTATGTATAACCCCATATTAAAAAGGTTTTAGTTATTAAACTTTGATTTTATCTATTTTAACTATTCATTAAATAAAATAATATTAAATGTCATAATCTAATCCAAGAGGACCTAAATGGTCATATTATATTCATAAGGTTGTTTTTGGTTGAATTACACTTATCCAATAGAATTAGGACATGTGTTAGGGTAATATTAATATCATATTTACCCTTAGTTACCCTATTTACTATTAATCGTGGTAAAAAAAAGTAAAAAGTTATTATTCACCAAAAATTATTTTCATCTCATTGAACCACATTTTACTTACGGACATCAACCGTGTCTCTCGGATTTTTGAAATTCCATTCACAGAAGCGGTAAAATTATGTTTTATGAAAAATTCAGTTTTTTTAACTACCACTTAGTAGTTTCACTATTCATCAAAAATTGATGTTTTTCAGAACAATGCCAAAATTTCATTCTAAGCTATATTTCATATTCCGAATTCAAAAATGAAATCTATTTTACCAAATTCATAACATAGAAGTTTCATTAATTAATTTTATAATTAAATCCCGCTGTTAAAATAAATAGCGTGTTTTTAGGAAACAAAATATATCACAAGATTGACACTTGATTATGTCTGGTTTAAATGTGAAATTACAACCAATGACCAACATTGTATTATATTGTAAAAATATATTCTAAATATACTTTAAAACCACTCAAATTAATAAATTATCACTATTAATTATTTCGATTAAAAAAGTAGTTTTTAATTATAATTTAGTAATTTTCACTATTCATCAGAATATGAAAGTTATCCGAAAAGTACCAAAATTTCACCTTAGGCTAAATTCGATACTCCGAATCCAAAAATGAAGTCCATTTTGAGAGCTAAATTTTCTAAAATTTAAAAAGTGGCTATTACTATTCATAACGGCTAGTTTTAATAATATTTCGTGAAACTCAGTATTGCGTACTACACACGCTATCGAGGAATGTTGTGATTGCGTGTAATGCAAGGCAAGTCAAGGATGCATGTTTTGCAAGCTCCTTTTGGTGTAGCGTACAACACAATACATTAATAAAATTAAAAAGAATATTTTTCATAAAATCTCGGGCTGTTACATTCTACCCCCCTTAAAATGAATTTCGCCCTCGAAATTCGTCGGGGTTATAAATGGTTTACTATTATAAAGTTTCTTTAACAGAAACCCACATCGTAAAAAGGAATATCAAAACAAATCTTTAAAAACAAAAGTATGAAACGTAACGGTTACCCAAATAAACTAATCACCGGGTTTCCACATAGGTGAAAATATAGATATGGAAGAGAAATCTAACCATCATGTTCCGATGGAGAGTGGTAGAGAACATGGCTATGGAAAAGCCAACAATCACAAATCCATAAATTTGTGACGATCTAAGGTACCATCCGATTTATCAGGTATAAGATCACTAGGATAACATTTTTGGTTTTCAAGATCATTTCCCTAAAGTTGAAAATTTGAATTAGAATAAATACTTTCTTTATTTTGGTACAATCACACGGTTGTTCATGCCTTGAACAATTTTCACATCATCTCTTAAATAAATGAAGTTGAATTTGTTATTCTTGAAGTGTTAGCAGATCATGTGATAGAATGACGGGTCATTCCATCTGTCTCAAACAAAAGGTTAGCAAAAATTATATACATAAGTCGATCTATAGTAAGATTAATCATATATGGTTCCTAAAATGGACTTTATACTTCATATACTGCTTAATATAATAAAACTAGTTTCTAATAAACATGGACTTCCTGTAGGCCAGTGGTAGGCGATAAAGGCCAGTCGCATTTCGGTTGTGGGTTCGATTCCCATAGCCTTGTCCGACGCGATGGGTTGTCGCCCGTCCTGCAGGTTGTCCTTTTTCTAAAACTATATTACTATAAAATCTCATCAATAATATAAAAAAAAACTTCTATCCCTAAACAATACTAACTTATTCCAACATAATCCATTCCAATCTTTAGTCTTATCCATAATACTGCAGTCCACTCTCATAACATAGTGAAAACGATTACCAGAGATTTAATATCATCGTTGATCCCCATATATCATAAGATATGTTTTGTTGGTCACATTCCAAACATTCAAAGTCCTTAATCAAGTATTCTCTTGAATACCTTAGTGAAAACATGAATGCAGTTTAAAGTTAACACTTTCCACATACCAAAATCCTCAAAATTCTATATACTCAAACCATGATATCACTTAGTCCTTATATCAATCAATAGCTCATGAATACTGTTAAACATTTCATTTTCTCATTTTCCCTTCTTTATGCGCATATCGTCTTATTTCCAAAAATATCTCAATCACTTTGAATACCACATTAGACCAATACATAAATATTCCAATACTCCATGATACAACATTATTTTGGAATCCCATTACATAAACACTTAATCATTCCACCACATCGTTGTCATATTCAATATCACCAATAGTGATCGCATGTGACTTCCCTTTATACTTTGCCTTAAGCGGTTGCTCATGTCGATCATCACTAACCCTTGGATTAGGGCATTTATTAGCATAATGCCCCATTTCCTTGCACTTGAAGCATTGAAGTGTTGGTGGTGCGTTCTCTACAGTGTTTGCTTTATTCACATCAATAGAAACCCTTTTTCCATTACTTCAACACTCAGCTGCTCGATGACCTTCTTTTCCACACTTAAACCATTTTCTAGTCCCTTTAAGACAATCTCCACCATGCTTCTTTCTACACTTTGTGCATAAGGAAACATTCATCTTATTTTCACCATTATTCTGATATTTCTCCTTGAACTCCATCTTTCGTTTCTTGTCAAAACCATGAGATGGATATGTAACAACAACTTCCATTTCTACCTTGATAACACAACGCACAATTTCTTCATAGCTACTGAAGTCTCTTATAGCTAATGCCCTTCGAAGACTTGGTTTTAAGCCACTGAAAAATCAATCAACTTTACTTTCAGGTTGGATGATAATGCCAGATGCATACCTTGCAAGTCTTGTAAAATTCGCTTCGTATATACCAACAGATTCATCATCCTTTTGCTTTAGTTCAAGAAACTCCTTCTCCATCTTTGTTCGAAGAATACGAGGGAAGTACTTATTGAAAAATAAGTTCTTGAACTCGTCTCATTCCATGGACTCAATTTCATCTCTTTACCTTGTATTCTTGATAAGATTCCACCATTGATCAGCTTCACCTTCCAAACGATATACTGCTAAGATGACTTTATCATGTTCAGAACATTGAAGAACTGAAAATAGCTTTTCAGTGGTACTGATCCATTGTTCAGCAACAAGTGGATCAGAAGACCCACTGCTAGAAGGTGGACGTTGCCTCATGAAGGACTCAATAGAATATTGTTCCCTTCTCTGCTCATTTGGAAGTCCAGAATGATTCATAGCATGTGTAAGTATAGCAATAAGATTTTTCACTCCATCTCCCATAACATTTTTTTGTTCAGGAGGACAATGATTGCATTGTCCATTGCATTGATCAACACAGTTCCTTCGGGTTCTAGCCATCGTCTAAAACCCAAAAAGAATAGTGTGAGAGGAAAAAATCATGCTAGGGAAAACAACATAATAAAGGGGGAGTACCATCAATATCTAACATCTTAGGTTTAATTCTATGATCGTTAGCTTAGTTCTAGTAATATAACCTATACGTATACTTAACCTTAGGGACATCCCTAGACATATCGTAGAAATATATCTAGTGATCTCACTAATGTTTTCGCATCCTAGTTTCCAAAGGTTGACTAAACCTTTCCTCTGATACCAACTGTAGAGACCTGAAGCATGACATACATGGACATTACATTACATTTGCGTAATACTTAGTACATAACAAAAAAACACACACACAAGGATCGTAATAGTTTAGTGTCTTTGGAAACTTGGAATATAATCTTCTAATCGTGGTGAACGATCTTCAAAATATCCCATAAAGATCTTCTTTTTTTTACCTAAAACCTTTCTTTATATCCTGGGGAATAGAAAACATAAAAGGGTGAGCTCAAATGCTAAGTAAGGGTAAAAAAAAAGAAATATCAATCACATCATATACATAAGCACATAACTTTTGGAAATCTTAACCTGCAAAAGAGATCATAATTTCATAACATGGGGTAAATCATGGCAGTGAAATGTAATCATAATAATCATAACTTAAAACATGAAACTTTGTGGCATTACACATAATCATAGAGAAGCATTTCTTGTTAGTCAAGACGCATTGCCAAGACTATCTTAGTGGACAAAGTCCCTTCCTGAATCGAGTAACCCTCGTTTCAGTCCTGTTTCACTGAACCGGTATAACCTACCGTTCCAGCCCTGTCTATCTCATGAGATATAAAATCTTTACCCAATGCATTGGAGGGAGATATAGGTCCCACCCATCTTATAATTAATCCTTTCTTATGTGTGCCACATAATCATAAATCATACATCATCGCATAACACATGTAACAAAAATGGGATTCTTGAAACATCATGACATCATAAAACAAATCATATAAGGTAAATGACTTCATAAAAATAATTCCCTCACAACATAATCAAATCAATGTAATAATATGGATCAAAACAGAACCCTTTATTATTTTAGATGGAAAATAATTTTGATAAAATACTTGAACTCCATTCTTGAGGAAAATATCCTTTCTACTTCAAAAACACTTTTCCTTTCTTAAGATATAATACGACTTTAAAATAAAAGAATTTTATTTAAAATAAACTTGAAAACTTGTAAAGGAAGTTTCTTGGAAATATTGTTTTAAAAATCCATTCATGCCGTATAAGTTAAAAAAAATTCTTCATACTTTTGTCGGAAAAGTCAAAAAGTACCTCGTATGGAAAACGAAAAAAGATTCCTTTCATTTCTTTTACTAAAAACTCACCGAAGGGTAAAATTGGATTTCAACAATTGTAGTTGGATGGAAATAATATTACATATTTATGAAACATGGATGTGGATGATAAAATACACCCCAGTAAATACTTACGAATAAACAATCTCGGATAAAAATGATATTGTGATATTTCCCTTACCTTTGGTCCGATTTGCTTCGTATGTGTCCGAACCTCCTGTATAATGATTTAAATAATGTCATTGAATTATTACAGAATCATATTCATTGTTATGATATCATATATGGTTCACTTATGTCATTATATTACCCGTTCTTTTGTAAATTCCATGTTAAAGAAGCGTTTTTGGTAAAATCGTTTCATTTATCGTAGGTGTTTTGACTTGTTGTTCTTGAAATTATTATTACTTATATCATGATTTACATACTTCCAAAATATAAAATATGATTTATATATCATATATATTCAGTATATATATATATATAATAGATATATAAATGAAATGAAAAACACCGTTCATGGAGACGGTAGTCCGTACGTACGCATGAACGCTGTTTTCCTTTCCTTATTGTCTTGAATGGAAGTAAGTAGATGACATACATATATATATACATAAATACAGTAGCTTTATAATGTCATATATTTCATTATTATTTCTTATATATACTTTATAATCATTCTTAAATGGTTAACATGGAGAATGAATCTCATCGCCTCGTGGAGACGGTAGTCCGTACGTACGCACGAGCGATGATATCATTTCCATAAATATTGAATTGAATTGGATTGGATTATACAATATATCAGAATTAATATGATGTTGTAAAAACTATGTATAGTTATTCTTTACACCATTATACCCATCCATGTAAGGTGGTGGTGGAAAATAGATTACAATACGGTGTGGAGACGGTATTCCGTACGTACGCACGCGCGGTGATTTCGTTTTTCGTAGGATGGATAGATGGTGAAAGAGGGTTTTTTCATACTTATAATAACATATCAGTATATGAGTGATACTTATGTTATTACTTCATAATGAAACAACCTAAGAAGAATAAGTGTAAGAAGAAATAAAGATGAAAGAATTGGTAACGGTAATTACCTCTTCTTTGAAGCGCCTCTTTGAGACCTCCTCTTAGGGCACTAAAATTGGTCTTTGAGGAAGACCAGAACCTCTAGGATGTTTCTAGGGAAGTGGAGAAGAGATTTTGGCAGGGGTTGGCCGATCTTGAGTGCTCATATTGATGTGAGGTGAAGGGGGAGGTGGTACCCTTTAATAAGGGAGGAGAGGGGCACCTTAGGAATATCTCAAAATATTATTTTATATTAAAGTCAAAATCGATTTATAATGGTTCCAAAGGGTCTTATTTCGAAGCTAAAGTGGGGATGGGTCGAAATACTATCATCCAATAGGATTTAGACAAGTTTAGGGTATTATTTTAACCTTATCAATTAGATTTAACTCTAAGTTAAATAATTTAACTTTTACCGTGTCTTTTTGTTTTCTTTCACTATATGGTTAACATACTTACTATAACATGCCAAACGAACCCCAAAATGTATATTATTAATATATATATCCTTATCTAAGTAATTTGGCCGAACCTTAGATTTTTAGGAATAAAATAACAATTATTAATATAATATTTGATTTAAAAACTATTTTGTGTCAATTTTGACACAATTTGATATATGATTTTTGTGAAAGTCATAACAGAATAATATGTTCAAACCAAGTTGATTAAATCAACACTAATATATCATAGTGACCTATAAAATTAGTTTAATTCATAAAAAGTCTAAAATTACATTCATTTGAGAATTTATAACATCAATTATGTTAATATTTCCTTAAAAGGGTAATTACTGCATCATCGTTGTGTCATAAATAAATTAATTTATTTAAAGTCTAAAAATTATAAATAAAATATCATTATGTAGGAATTTTTTTAGCTTTCTAATGAATATTTATAGTCGAATTTATCTTATGTATAACTCCATATTAAAAATGTTTTAGTTATTAAACATTGATTTTAACTATTTTAACTATTCATTAAATAAAATAATATTAAATGTCATAATCTAATCCAATTGGACCTAAATGGACATATTATATTCATAAGGTTGTTTTTGGTCGAATTAAACTTATCCAATAGAATTAGGACATGTGTTAGGGTAATAGTAATATCATATTTACCCTTAGTTACCCTATTTACTATTAACCGTGGTAAAAAAAAGTAAACAGTTACTATTCACCAAAAATTATTTTCATCTCATTGAACCACATTTTACGTACTGACATCAACCGTGTCTCTCGGAATTTTAAAATTCCATTCACAGAAGCGGTAAAATTAAGTTTAATGAAAAATTCAGTTTTTTTAACTACCACTTAGTAGTTTCACTATTCATCAAAAATTGATGTTTTTCAGAACAATGCCAAAATTTCATTCTAAGCTATATTTCATATTCCGAATTCAAAAATGAAATATATTTTTCCAAATTCATAACATAAAAGTTGCATTAATTAATTTTATAATTAAATCCCGCTGTTAAAATGAATAGCGTGTTTTTAGGAAACAAAATATATCAAAAGATTGACACTTGATTATGTCTGGTTTAAATGTGAAATTACAACCAATGACCAAAATTGTATTAAATTGTAAAAATATATTCTAAATATAATTCAAAACCACTCAAATTAATAATTTATCACTATTAATTATTCCGATTAAAAAAGTTGTTTTTAATTATAATTTAGTAATTTTCACTATTCGTCAGAATATGAAAGTTATCCGAAAAGTACCAAAATTTCACCTTAGGCTAGATTCGATACTCCGAATCCAAAAATGAAGTCCATTTTGAGAGCTAAATTTTCTAAGATTTAAAAAGTGGCTATTCCTATTCATAACGGCTAGTTTTAATAATATTTCGTGAAACTCAGTATTGCGTACTACACACACTATCGAGGAAGGTTGTGATTGCGTGTAATGCAAGGCAAGTCAAGGATGAGTGTTGTGCAAGCTCCTTTTGGTGTAGTGTACAACACAATACATTAATAAAATTAAAAAGAATATTTTTCATAAAATCTCGGGCTGTTACATCTGGAAATTAACTCACCCATTATATACAATGGTCAATATTTTCTTCTAGAAGATCCATTTCCACTAAATGTCTTGACATATCAAAAATTTTCAAGAGTTAAAAGGGAAAATTCCTTTATCATGTTATCTATTAAGGCAATATCATTTGTGAAACACCCATCATATCATACCTCACCATGAATATATGTCATTACTATACTCAAAAATAAATTAAAGAACATGAGGCATAATATCCATTAATGATTGTCCATAATTATATGGAGAAATAAGTGCATACCAAAAATGGAACATTAATTTACACATCAAAATGTGGATTTCCTATTGACAAGCCTATTATCATAACCTGTTATATTGGATATTACAAAGGCATTACACTAGGGTATGGTGTCTCAGTGTATTGTGAGTATCACACACTTAATATCCTGCATTTTTTTTCCTTTCATATCATTTCATACAGCCACAGAACAAAGTTATAGAAAAATATCATGTAACCTTTATGTTATCATCATAGTATACAATGATAAATAAATTTCAGCATATCATAGATTATATAAACAAAATTTCATATAAATACTAAACAAAATAAAAATCAGAGTCCTTAGTAAATTCCTTAAAAGATAAACATATAATTTAGTACTAATAATTTTTTTTATTAGGAACTAAATCAAACAACATATACTAGGTCTTCTAGACATTATGAAACAACTAATCCACTATGATCTATATAATACTGCCCAAGTATTTCCATGGATCCATAAATAATGAAAATATAGTAGTAAATATGTAATTTCCATGCTCATAGACCCGCTTTCCAAGATGCATTCTTCCATTTGATTTGCTCACCATAATGACCATTCCATGATGATGAGTGACGGCCTCTGAGATCCATCATATTTTCCACTTGTTTGATAGGAGTCATACACCAAGGATACCGGATTCCCTCTACAGTGGAACATCCATCACCACATATATATCAATCATACTATGTTGATTCATCATTAACCCCGGTTTCCAAAATGAAACCCTATTATACATATATATTGATCTTTTATCATACTGATTGTGTAGTCCAATTAGGGCAATGAAAATTAAGAAATTGATTTATTTTAGGATATCGTTTGAAGAAAATTTTTCCAAGTGATGATAAAAAATCATGGGAGAACCTTCAATATGGATCTTGGTGAATACAATCATTGTCAATCTATAAATTATGGAAACTGACACACTAGCCTGTATAGGTTTTTTGACTATTATACGATGTTGTGGTTGATGCATATGGACAAAACCCCACCTTATAATAATAATAATAACTATCATTACATTAATTTTTCATAAACATGATTAATGATTGATGTTGATTTACATTAACATATAGTTTCTATATGTTTTTGTTGAAATAATAGTAATTTTATGGTTAAAATGATCATGAATTGAAAAATAATTAATTAATTTTCTTTATGTGTTTAAAATATAATTCTTCTAAATAGCCTTATTTTTATACTTAATTTATAAAAATTATAAGATTTTTTAATCTTTTAATTTTTAACAAATGTGTTAAATTTTTTATTAATGTTCAATGTAAATATTTTTTAATCTACACAGTATGATAGAGTTAGTATTTTCATGTTCTATGATTTTTATCTAAATTGATTTATGTTGGAACAATTTTTAAATCACCTACTCTAGTATGGAAACAATTTTTTTAATATTTCCATTTATTAACAATTTAAATTAATTTCAAATCACATCAATAGGTTTTCAGTGTGTTTATTCTTATGATGAAGCATGATTTTGTAATTTGGTAGTGAATATTCCCTAAAATGCCCTATTCCATTTGTAATTATTTCTTTAGATGAAAAATATAAGTCTTGATAAAATTTTCATAAGTATTTATGATGTTTATTAATAAAATCAATAGAATCCTTTGAAATTCCAATTTGGTGTTGAAGCATCTCAAAACTACTTCATAAGACTTATATGAAATCCCATAGTAAATCCTTCCACATTTGATTAAATTAATGACCGATTTGAAACCTAAACATCCATGATAAACCGGTAATGTGATAGAAAATCACCTAATTTGACTACTTCGACATGAATTGAAAAACAAATTATTGGAACTTTTAGTTAAATTATATAGATGATATCCAAGATGTTGAGGATGAATCTTCCAAATTTTTGGAAAACTAGTTGATCTTTGAACCACATATCCCAAACCAGGTGATCTATGAAAATATATATATAAACTGAGGTATAAAATTTATTTTAATGGATGAATAAATATTAATGAAAAATTATCAAACTAAATATACATGATAAATATTAAAATTTATTAGAAAATCACCAAGTTCATTTTAGTTATAATGTATTAATGCTAAATTGAAGTGATAAATATATTAAAATTTGAGGATTTTTGAAAATGGATTGGCTAGAAGGGCTTCTGATAAACTAATATATGGGATCAAATACATATTATTTTTAATTTGTTTTATGATACATTTTTTAGGACAATATGGCCTCAATGCTTATAGAAACTACAAATCTGTCAAATAAGAACAATTCACTCATATAGTTTAATTATTCGCTTCAATAAATCTGATTGTTTGTTTTGTGTCAACTTTAGTTATTTATATTTTATAGAATATTCGGATTCGTTGAACATTTTGAGGCTGAATGAGATAAGAATAAATTATCCTAAAATACGATCTCAAGACCTCACTATTTTTAATTTTAGTCAATGTTGTCTTGATGAGTTTTCTGGGCTATAAAGATGATGGTATAACCTATCCATGTGATCTGAGTTTGAGACAAGAGGAGTTTACATGTTGATAATTAAGTGATGGATATAGTAACTTTGATATATTATTTTTAAGAATGAGATGTGCTGGCCATATATATGAACCTCATGTTGAATATTCATTCTAATGATATCATTATTCATGGAAGGAAGAAACAAATGGAACTCATTAAAATGTTTCTTTTAATTTCCTAAAAAATAATTTCAACATTTTTATCAATGTAGTGGAAGAATTAGAAGATATCAATTTTCAGGGAAAAAGTGTAAAAATAAAAAGTCACATGAAGAGAATCATGAGAGGGAAAATTTAGTTGACTGTTTAATATGATGAGCAATGTTTATGGGTGAAATACAATGAGAGGGGGATGACATAATTTTTTGTAAAAAAATATTTTCAAGATAGTAAGGGAAAAGACTAAGACCAAAACAATTTGGAGGATGGCTAACAATGATTTAACTGTATTTCTTGAGTAGTAGTCAACTGTTGGAAGGAGTGATCTATGCTTTAAAAATAATGATAGATGAACTCATAAATGAGAGTATAAATCCAATCTCAATAGTAAATAATTTTTTCTTTCATATAATATTTTCATTATTTTTTTACATTATTTTCCTCACACATTACATCCTCTTTAAAGTATTAATTTTAACAAAAATCATTGAAGTTAATTGATTGTTTTATGTTGTTCATTAATTAATTAAAATTATTCGTCATTATAAAACCATAAATAATTCTTATTAGACATTTCTATTCAATCTAGTGAATGATTCGAATTTTTAATTGATATATTTAACGTAGAATTGAGTTTATTTTGAATTCATATTATCCACTTTCGTAAATCAATATATTATACTATGAAATTATAATAATTAATATTAATATATAAATGATAGATCAATTTTGGAATGAATGGAAACGATTTCATGATTAGTTAAACATATTTGGAATAATTGCATACCTTGTAACACATTTTTTTAAAACAACACATCAACGAAAATTTTATTGTCACTATCCCATTACAAAAAACTTTTGGTTGAAGATATATTTAAAAAATTCACTCAATTTCCCTACACCTCCTTCACTTATCCCCGTCCCCTTCTCACAAACTATTTCATACCTATATTTTTTTAATTTACACATAATAATGAAAATTATGTTTTCACCCACCTTCCTGTGGTTTTGATAGTACTTCATCACTATAATACTATCGTGGAGATATATAAATAAATAATTAGATTATCCCCAAACATAATTTTCCTTATTTTAATCAAATTTTTCTACAAATTATATATGAAATTATTATACTTTCAGAGTTAAAAAGGGATTTAATTTAAACACTTTTGAATAATCATTTTTATTAGAAAATATAATATTTTAAATATTTATTTAAAAGTATATAATTTTAATGAAAAATTAATTATATATTCGTTCCATTTTATCCATCAAATTTTAGAAAAAATATCTTTTTTATTTAGGTGAAATTATTATTGATGTTTTATTTCTTAAATGTTTTTGGTGTTGGATTTAGAATTTTTAAAAATACATATATAATTTTTTTCGATATGATTTTTTGGTATATTTATAATGATATTTATTAAAATTGAAAAATATTGGTATTATTATTGCATTATGAATTTATATTAATTTTTTAATAAAATTTGCACACTAGTTTGAATATATATTTATAAGAAAATTTATTAATAAATTCTCTTTATCTTATAATACATTCAAAATAAATGTAATAATTTTGACACCAAAAAATAGTTTTTTCATCCCATAGAAATATTGTGTAATTTACATTAGATATTATCGAATTTCTATATTAATTTACCCTATATATTTCTAAGACTTCGGACCTTCATGACTTTTTAATTATATTTCATAAAATAAGAAATCAAAGCACCATATAAGACATCTGAAAAAAATTGTAACACTATATTAAACTTAAGATGCAAAAAACGAATAATACATTTTAAAACACAATAAGGTAAATGTCTCAAAACCAATTATATTGAATAATATGACTTTATGAAATTTTCTAGTCCTCTCACACCATTTTTTATAATTGATGAGCACATCAAATCTTTTGGAACATGAGATTAAAGAAACTGAAAAAAAAAATTATCAAGGTTGATTATCAATGAATGAACCAACTTCATGCATGATTGATGCTGAAATTATATCCCTAATATTTAGTGGATCCACATAGATGGTCTTCAATATAACTGTTAATAAGGAGGTTGGGACAAAGATGAGCCAGATCATGAGCTTGAAAGTCATATTTTTTTAACTGATTACATTAATATTTATTTGCTATGATTATAAAGCATGATTTATAGCCAATTTGTATATTAATTTAATATCACCAAGAGATATTGATCGTGATTAATTATAAATTTACATATACTATTAATAAATAAGATCAATCATGTATGAAGTTAGGTTTTGAGTTTCACCCAATGTATAATGGGTTTGATCGATGAAGATGATCAATAAGAATTAAATGTGTCTAAGAAGCGGAGATTGAGTGTTGACTGATCCATCAACAAATGGTGATGCTTCTCAAGCATTAATTTGGATTCAAATATTTGATCATTTGGTTTTTTGATGATGTGATTTTTAGTTCCAATAGTTTTTATCATTGGGGTTTTAATATTTTCAAACTAGTTTTTATGAAAATCAAAATTTTTTGTTTTTATATGATATAAGAATGAGGATGAAAAAAATAATTCTAGGTGATCAATATGATTCATGAACACGGTTTAAAAAATAGAGGATAATAGCAAATAATAATTCCAAAATAAAGCTTAGAAATTTTGATATTTACAAAATGTGATAAAAAATCTGATGTAATGAACATGTTATTCATATGTATATGTGTTCATGTACTTTCCACATTTATCTAGACTCTATATAAATATTTTATAAATTGAATACTAAAAGGTTTTTTGTGTTTAATGTTATTGAGAGTAATGATTTAATTTTTAAATAGATGTCTCATATTGAAGATCGAGTGTTGAAATGATGATCAATTATGAGCTTAATGAAGATTGATCAGCCAAAAAATGAATAATTATTATAAATAAATTTATGGGCGAACAACCTTTTCAAATTATTGACCTAGTGAGGACTAAAAATATATTTGTTTCTATATGATGGTTCATAATTAAAAAGTAAATATGATAAATCATTTGAGAAGTTGATAGATGTAGAACACATCTAAAATGGGTTGATTGAATCATGGAGTTATACCCTGAGTCTCATAGTGCAGTTTATGATGCCAACTAAAACTCCAATGAACAAATAGACCAAGGAATTACAATTTTATTTGAATAGAACATATAAATAATTGGATTAATTGATGAACATAAATTGTCAATAATTAAATATTTCTCAGGTTATTGGATTGTGAAATATATTTTTGGAAACCAATATTATGGGTTGTAAAAGAGATATTTCCAAACTGGATGATACGTTGACCAAGATAGAATGGCTCCCATGAACATGTTAGAACTATAAGTGGGTATAAAAACAATTTTAATGGTGAAATAGTTACGAATTTAAAAAAGATATAAATAATTCTCATTATCACAATTAAGGGGAGTAACCTCCAGATCCATTGGAATGTTAAGTTGGTGACTAAAAAAGAATATTATAAAGGATTATTTACTAAATATGGTAAGGAGGAACTAATTCATGAAGAAGGGTAGACTTACATAGTCACAATTAGGCTTTTCGATTTGGGAGGTTGGTTTATATATATAAAAATTATCTACTGATTCAAAGAGGATGAAAGTAGACCATGTGTGGTAGAGTGATGATCACACCATAATATAGAGGAATAATTTTCTTACTTATCCCTTTTTATACAGTAATCAGGTATCATTTTCTTGTGTTTATTTTTCATTTGTATAGATAAACTGTAGATAAATTTATTAAGGGTAATATAATTATTTTTTATATTCACTATTTTACCTTCATTAATTGATTCATTGAGAATTATTTCCAATATTCCATTTATTTTTCATAATTATAATTTTTTTATCATTTGTTGATGATTCAACAAATGAAATACGACATTAATATTGTTTTAAACTATTAAACCACTATAATAAATTGATAAAAATATTATGGATCTTATATAATATATTTTCACAATTTGAATAAAATTTAATTTGGAGTTACTTCACTATTATAAATTTTTGTGAAACTATTTTTTATTAACACATTAAATAGGCTTCATCCATTGTATTTCTATTTCAATTTTGTTTCATGTCACCGTCCATTATTATTTATTTCTAACATAACTAAAACAGCACACTCAAGATTCTAGAAAATTCCTAACTTCACCACTACCATTCACATAACATTTATTTTGAACCAGTTTTCAATAATATATGTTCAATAATTCTCTTTGGATATTCACTTACCTTCATTTTGGTTTGACCCTCCACAATCACTATACTAGAATGGTGTTAGGATATTTATAAAAAATATTATTATTCTAGGACAAATAAAATTTTTTCTTCATTGTTGATTTACTCGTGAAATTTAATTTCTTAGCATAAAAAAAATAAATAATAAAATAAAAAATTTCTGCAATCACTACTTTTCACAGCATATTACAAATAAAAATCCAATGTCTATTTCATTTAGTGTGTGTTGTAGATGGATTTTTTTCTAAACCACTATGATATATTTCATATAATCATTTCAATATATTATTCTTATTTTAATGGTTTATTATCATTGATATTTATTTTTATTATGATAGTTTGTATAAGTCCCCACCCTTAATCCTTACTTAATCTTGAGTTATTAAAAGATTACACATTGAGGATCTTTTCAGGTTTAGATTTTTAGAGAATTAGATCATAAAACTTGCATAACATTCCACATTTAAACAAAGTGGTTACATAAAAGATAGTATTCATTTTTCCCATCAATGGAACCATATTTAAAATAAAACATGGATTCTTTATTGACACTTCCTTGACACTATCATCATATCATGTACAATTCCCTTGACCTGTGAAAATCATTTAAAAAACCTGGGATGAGCATAAAAATCTCAGTAAGGGTTATAAAAATATGGAAAGGAAACATGGGTTCATATATACATAAGAATGAAATCATACTTTACCCTTAAAACATAAGCACTTTACCATACCTCATAAAATCATGAATAAATAATAGAAATCATAAGACATAAAGGTAACTTGAGGCATTAATAAAATTCTTACATAGGGAGTAACCCTCTTGGTTACATTTGGAATACCAATCACAGTATATTCCCAAAATATTTTCGGAGAAACCTTAACGTTTAACTCCATCGCATTACCCAATGCATTGGAGAGCTATATCGGGCTCACCCGCCCAAAGTTTATCACAGAACTACCCATCTTCATAACAATTCCCAAGAACCATAACATAATCGTATCACGTAAAAATGCATAAAGTAAACATAAAATATCAAAATTTCAATCACAAGATATCAATAAAACACATTGATATAATAAAAACATTACGAAAACCATTTTCAAAACCAAAATTAAAGAAAAGTAACACATGGTATTTATTTTTAATTTAAAAAAAAGTTAGGTTATGTCTTGTAGAGGAAGCCGAAACTCAAATAATGGTTACGGTGGCGGAGAAGTTATTGTCGCCGCATACATACGACAAAAAAACATTCCTTTTGTCGTTTAGTAAAATGCTTCATATAAAAAAAGATTTTTTGAATAAGCTTAAATGTAAAAGGGGTGTGTACACCGTATAAAATAAAGTTGTGTATAAAACAAAATATGCCTCAATGAATGGAGATTGAGACGAAGTCCCTTACCTCGTATCTGACTTGACTCGATCGTTCTTTAATATCCTGAATAATAAACTTGATTTAATTTATATTTGATTAAGAACCTTTTTCAAGTTCATTATTCCATTTATATCACTTATTAACATGTCATGAACACTATGTAATTATTTAAGTTAATAACGGCCGTTTTAACGATCATTGGTACTTGAGTCAAAAATAAACTATTTATAATTACAAGTTGTTCATGTATCCATTATATCCAGAGTTATATTCATTATTTAGATATCATATATATCATATATATCCAGTATATACATGCATTTAAAATATTACATAACATTTAGAGGTATGAAATGAAATGCACCTTTCATAGAGACGGTAAGCCGTACGTACGCATGAATGCTACTTTCATTTATATTTCATATTTTATGGAATGGAATAATAATTAAATAAAGGTATATTATAATTCCCATATAATATCATATATAATATCATTAACTCCACCCTTTATACTTCCTACATATGGCATTAACGAATCAAATCACTTTGAGGGGGTGGTACTCCGCACATCCTAAAATGAAGATATCGCATATATCCATAATGGAAGCCATAAAGGTATTACATAAATGAAAAATACAGAATATTAAGGAAAACATAAAAAATTTATATATCATATATAAATATATTGACATCTTAATGGCCACCTTTGAAGGTGTTAGAAGAATATTGAACAATCATCATTTTGTGAGGCATAAATTTTCCATCCACATAAATAATATGTTCTTTAACCATTAGATGTAGGTGTGTGTAAGTGTAGCTCAAAATATTCTTATAAAAACATCCTATTATATTTAAGATATTGGAGTTGTTACAAATGAAATGAATAAAAATAGTATAGGGGGTTGGAGAAGGAAAATAAAACAAAAGAACACAAGTGAAGACATTACCTTAAAAAAGGGTAACTCTTTTTGATTTGAGCTCAAATGCATCCTTGGGAAGTCTTCTGCCCAAATTGAGGCTTCTATGAGTAAGAGAGGGATGTGGAGAGTCTAAATGGGCAGGGTGTGGCTGATCCAAAGGCTTGAGAGGTGTGTTTAAGGTGGTATAGGTGGGGGCCTTTTATAAGAGGAGATGAGGGGCACTCTTGGAACGGTATAAAATGTTACTTTATTTTCAAATGAGTATCGGATTTTAAAAGTCCCTCATTGATGTATTTCTAGTATAAGGTGATAAGGGTTCAAAATATACTCATCTAATAGGGTTTTTAATGTGTAGGACTTATATTTTACATTATCATTTCATTTTATTTAAATCGTTAAATAATGAGGTAATCACTGCATCATAATGATGTCATAAATAATTTAATTTATTTAATGTTAAAATTTATAAAAAAAATACTATTATGTAAGAAATATTTTTTTCTTTCCAATGATAATTTATAGTTAAAAATATGACATGTATGACCCCATTTAAAAATTGTTTTAGTAAAAAAATACATGTTTGTGTTATTTTAACTTTTACTTTAAATAAAAGGCATTAATGTACTCATCTTACCAAAGTGGCTACATGGGGTCCCAAAAATCGACCCATGGGTTTTCTTGGTCAGACATGACACATCCAATAAGGGTAGGACATGTTTCAAGGTCATTTCATATTATTAAAACATTATTTTTACCTTAAATTACATTAATTACCTCTATTCACGATTAAAAACGTAAAAGGTACTATTCCCCAAAAAAATTATTTTAATCCCATTAAAACAAATTTTACTTCCTAATGAAAACCATGTATGTCATATTTTTGAAATTCAAAACATATAGGTGGTAAAATTTCATTTAAACCCAAAATCAGTTTTTTAAGTACCACTTAGTGGTTTCACTATTCATAAAAATTTGATGTTTTTCAGAAAAATACCAAAACTTCACCGTAAGCTATCTTTGATATTCCGAATTCAAAAATGATGTCTATTTTACCAAATTCATAACATAGATGTTTCATTAATTAATTTTATAATTAAATCATGGTGTCAAATCAAATAGCATGTTTTTAAGATACAATACCTATCAAAAGATTGACACTCGTTTATGTCCAATCTCAAAGTGATATTAATTACAATGACCATAATTGGATTAAATGGTAAAAAAATATTCTAATTTATCTTTAAAACCAATTAAAAATATAATCTATCTATATGAATAAATTAGATTAAAATGTGTTATTGAATTAAAATACATCATTTTTCACTATTCATTAAAAAAATGAACTTTATCGGAAAAATACCAAACATTTACCCAAAGTAATTTTCAATGTACCAATCATATCGAATAATTTTATTTTGACAAATAGAGCTTATAAAAATGTCAAAAGTTTGATTTAAAAAAGGTTTGCCACCAAAAGGCAGTAAAACAATCTTTTAAAAATATTTCTGTATTACATGCTTAAGATTGGATTTATTCTCGTTTTAAGCCTCTAAAACACTATCTAATTCATAAATAGACATATATAACTATATCTATTATTAATTACTTATTGGTATGTTACATCCTTCCCACATTTATAAAATTGCGTCCCCACAATTTATTTACTTATCGAATAAGTGGTGGTATTTATCCCTCATAAGATTTTCAGATTCCCACGTTGCCACTTCAACCATATAGTTTTTCCATAAAACCTTTACCTAATTAATCACCTTATTCCGCAACACTTTCTCCCTGTGGTCAAGAATTTGGACCAGTTGTTTCTCATAAGATAGATTCTCTTCCAGCTGAATTACCTCTAGACTCGAAACATGAGATGGATCTGGAATATACTTTCTCAACATCAAAACATGAAAAACATTGTGTACCTGATATAAACACAGAGGTAAAAACACTCGGTATGAAACTGATCCAACTCTCTCCAAAATTTTATATGGTCCAATTAACCTTGTACTCAACTTTCCTTTCTTACCAAATCACATCACACTTTTCCATGGTGAGACATTGAGAATGACATGATCACCTACCTCAAAAGAGAGATCCTTCCTCCTATTGTCTGCATAACACTTCTACCTTCTCTGAGCTATTCTCATGTGTCTCTATATCTGCTGAACTATTTCGGCTAACTCTTCTACCAATTCTGGTCCCATCAGCTTCCTTTCACCCACTTCATCCCAGAAAGCTGGAGTTCGACACCGCTTCCCATATAACGCCTCAAATGGTGTCATCTGTATACTGGAATGAAAACTATTATTATATGAAAATTAAACCAAAGAAAGATGTTGGTCCCAACATCCCTGATAATCCATCGAACAAGCACGTAGAATATCTTCCAATGTATGAATTTTTTATTCTGAATGCCCATCTGATTGAGGATGAAATGCTGTACTAAAATTTAATTCAGTACCCAACGACTTCTGAACGCCTTTACAAAAGTTAGAAGTAAACCTGGGATCACGATTAGATACAATGGAGAGGGGAAATCCAAGTAACCTGATTGTCACTTTAAGATTCAAATGAGAAAGTTTATCTAGGGAAAAAGTATCTCGTATAGCATGGAAATGAGCAGATTTAGTCAAGCGATCAACAATAACCTAGATTGAATTATTACCTCGGGGTGTCTTCGGCAATCCCACAACAAATTCCCTAGATATATTCTCCCATTTCCACTCAGGAACTAGTAGAGACTAAAGCATCCCTTTCAGTAACTTCCACTCTACTTTAACCTGTTGACAAATCAAACACTTCACAGTAAAATCAGCAATATCTCTTTTCATTCCATCTCACAAGTAGTACTCTCAAAGATCTCTATACATCTTAGTACTGCCTGGATGAACTGAAAACGGAGAACTATGAGCTTCACATAACAACTCTCTCTTCAACTGTGAATCACACAACACACACAAACTCTTCCCAAATCTATGAAAAAATCATTATCAATGTTGAATTCAGGCAACTTACCCTTCTAAACCAGCTCTACATTTTTCTGTAACTCACTGTCTTGCTTCTGTGCTTGCTTAATTATCTCTGATAGAGAAGATTTCACTAATACCTGAAACAAAACAGAAGGACATCCTGCAACAATAACTTATTTTCCAAAGTTCATCAAATCCTTAACCAAAGGATCACGTTCCAAATGCAACATTATTGATGAATCATTACTTTTTTGACTCAAAGCATTAGCATCATTATTTTCATTTCCCTGATGGTAATGGATTGTACAATCATAATCCTTGATTAATTCCAGCCATCTCCTCTGTCTCATGTTCAGTAATTTCCGAGTGAATATATACATTAAACTTTTTTGATCGGTATATATTTCACACTTTACTCCATAAAAATTATGCCTCCAAATTTTTAAAGGAAAAACAACAGCAGCTAATTCCAAATCATGTGTAGGGTAAATTACCTCATGAGTTTTCAACTGACGTGAAGCATATGCAATTACCTGATCATTCTGCATTAGGACACAACCAAGTCCTTTCAATGAAGCATCACTGTAGATAACAAACTCACCATTCTTGGAAGGTAGTTCCAAAACTGGAGCAGTCACCAATCATCTTTTCAATTCCTGAAAACAATCATCACATTCCTTTGTCCAGATAAACTTAACTCCCTTCCGAGTTATCTTAGTCATTGGACTAGATAACCGTGAAAAATTTCAAAAAAATATTCGGTAATAGCTTCCCAAACCGAGGATGCTACGAATCTCAGTTACATTTGTGGGTCTTTTCCATTCTTTAACAACCTTTGTTTTTGCAGGATCAACAGTTATCCCATCTTAAAAACAATATGAACAAGGAAAGAAATGTGTTGCTACCAAAACTCACACTTTCGGAATTTTCCATACAATTTATTTTCTTTTAAGGTTTGAAAAATAACCGTTAAATGTCTTTAGTGAACCTCTTTATTTTTAGAAAACACCAAAATATCATCAATAAAAACAACCAATATTTTTCACCTGAATCAACTGAGCCATCACTACAAAAAACTGTTTAGTTCTAATTCTGACCATCTCTGGATACTAATTTGAAAGGTCATTTCCCTCTATATGCCTTCCCAAAAAAGTTGTTCTATTTACTCTATGAAAAACCCTTCTTAACACAGAAATATCGTAGGTGAAGCAACATGGTAATATTTAAATGCTATATCATTTCAATTTGACTATAAAAAATATATTTTTGGATAATCATTTAATAGAACTCTAACTCATAAAGTTATCTAAACTCACCTCTGATACCAACTATAAGGCCCCAGCCTTAAACCATACTTAATCTTGAGTTATTACAAGATTACACATCAAGGATCTATTCAGGTTTATTGATATAGAGAATTAGATCATAAAACATGCATTACATTCCACATTTAAACAAAGTGGTTACATAAAAGATAGTATTCATTTCTCCCATCAATGGAAACATATTTAAAATAACACATGGATTCTTTCTTGACACTTCCTTGACACTATCATCATATCATGTACCATTCCCTTGACCTGTGAAAAACATTTCAAACACTTGGGATGAGCATAAAAATATCAGTAATGGTTATAAAAATACAGAAAGGAAACATGACATCATATATACATAAGAATGAAATCATACTTTACCCATAAAACATAAGAAATTTAACATACCTCATCAAATCATGAATAAATCATAGAAATCATAAGACATAATTGTAACTTGAGGCATTCATAACATTCTTACGAAGGGAGTAACCCTCTTGGTTACGTTTGGAATACCCATCACAGTATATTCCCTAAATCTCTTCAGAGAAACCTTAACATTTAACTCTTTCACGTCACCCAATGCATTGGAGAGCTATATCGGCTCACCCACCCTTAGTTTATCACAGAACCTCCCGTCTTCAAAACAATGCCCAAGAACTATAACATAATCGTATCACATAAAACATGCATAATGGAAACATAATATTTCCACATTTCAATCACAATATATCAATACAAAACATTGATATAATAATAACATTATGAAAACCATTTTCAATACCAAAATAAATGAAAAGTAATACATGGAATTTATTTTTCATTTTAAAAAAAGTTATGTTATGGCTTGTAGAGGAAGCTGAAACTCAAATAATGGTCGCAGTGACGGAGAAGTCATTTTCGCCGCATATGTACGATAAAAAAACATTTCTTTTGTCGTTTAATAAAATTATTTGTATAAAAAAAGTTTCATTTTGAATAAGTGTAAAATAAAAAGGATTTTATACACCGTATAAAATAATGTTGTGTATAAAACAAAATATGCCTCAATAAATGGAGATTGAGACGAAGTCCCTTAACTCGTATTTGACTTGACTCGATCATTTTTTAATCTCCTGAATAATAAACATGAGATAATTTCTACTTGCGTAAGAACCCTTTTCAAGTTCATTATTCCTTTTATATCACTTATTACCATGTCATGAACACTATGTATTTATTTATGTTAATAACGGTCGTTTTAACGATCATTGGTACTTGAGTCAAAAATAAACTATTTATAATTACAAGTTTTTCATGTATCCATTATATCCAGAGATATATTCATGATTTAGATATCATAAATATGATATATATCCAGTATATATTTGTATTTATAATATTATATAACATTTAGAGGTATGAAATGAAATACACCGTTCATGGAGACGGTAAGCTGTACATACGCATGAACGCTACTTTCATTTCTATTTCGTATTTTATGGAATTTATTCATAATGAAATAAAGGTATATTATAATTCCAGTATAATATCATATATAATACAATTAAATCCATCCTTTATACATCCCACATATGGCATTAACGAATCAAATCACTTTGAGGGGGCGGTACTCCGCATATCCTAAAATGAAGATATTGTGTATACCCATAATGGAAGCCATAAAGATATGCCATAAATGAAAAATACAGAAGCTTAAGGAAAACATAAACATAATATATATCATATATAAATATAGTGACATCTTAATGGATAGATTTTAAGGTGTTAGACGAATATTGAACAATCATCGTTTCGTGAGGCAGAAATTCACCATCTACAGAAACAGTATGTTCTTTAACCATTAGATGTAGGTGTGTGTAAGTGTAGCATGAAATATTATTATAAAAACATCCTAGTATATTTAATATACTTGAGTTGTTACAAAAGAAATGAATAAAAAGAGTTTAGGGGGTTGGAGAAGCAAAAAAAAAAGAACACAATTGAAGACATTACCTTAAAAACGGGTAACTCTTTTCATTTGAGATCAAAGGCTTCCTTGGGAAGAATTATGCCCAATTTGAGGCTTCTAGGAGTAAGAGAGGGACGTGGAGAGACTAAATGGGCAGGGTTTGGCTGATCCAAAGGCTTGAGAGGAGTGGGTATGGTGGTAGAGGTGGGGGGATTTTATAAGAGGAGAGGAGGGGCACTCATGGAAAGGTAGAAACTGTTACTTTATTTTTAATGAGTTTTGTATTTTAAAGGTCCAACATTAATATATTTTGAGGATAAGGTGATAAGGGTTCGAAATATACTCATCCAACAGGTCTTTTACATGTTTAGGCCCTACAGTTTACATTATCTTTTCATTTTATTTAAATTGTTAAATAATGAGGTAATCGCTGCATCATCATAATGTCATAAATAATTTAATTTATTTAATGTATAAAAATTATACAAAAACTACTATGATTTAGGAAACCTTTTTATCTTTCCAAAACTATTTATAGTAAATAATTTGACTTGTATAACCCCATGTAAAAATTGTTTTAGTAAAACAATACATGTTTGTGTCATTTTTACTTTTACTTTAAATAAAAGGCATTAATGTCCTTATCTTACCAAAGTGGCTCCATGGGGTCCCAATAATAGACCCATGGGTTTTAATGGTCGTCCATGACACATCCAATAATGGTAGGCCATGTGTCAAGGTCATTTCATGTTATTAAATCATTATTTTTACATTAAATTACACTAATTACCTCTAATCGCGATTAAAATCATAAAATTTAATATTCACCAAAAAAATTATTTTAATTCCATTGAACCACATTTTACTTCATAATGACAACAATGTATGTCAGATTTTTTAAATTAAAAACCCAGAGGTAGTAAAATTTCATTTAAACGAAAAATTAGTTTTTTAAGTACCACTAAGTGGTTTCACTATTCATCAAAAATTGACGTTTTTCAGAAAAAAACCAAAACTTCACCCTAAAATATATTCGATATTCCGAACACAAAAATGATGTCTATTTTAAAAAATTCATAACATAGAAGTTTCATAAATTAATTTTATAATTAAATCCTGGTGTCATATCAAATAGCATGTTTTTAAGATACAATACCTATTAAAAGATTGACACTTGTTTATGTCCAATCTCAAAGTGATATTAATTCCAATGACCACCATTGGATTAAATGGTGATAATATATTCTAATTTCACTTTAAAACAAATTAAAAAGATAATCTAACTATATAAATAAATTATATTAAAAAGAGGTTTTGAATTAAAATATAACATTTTAACTATTCATTAAAAAATGAACTTTGTCAGAAAAATACCAAAAATTTAACCAAAGTAAATTTGAATGTCCCAATCATAATGAATAAGTTTAGTTTGGAAAATTGAGCTTATAAAATTGTCAAAAGTTTGATTTAAAAATGGTTTTCCACCAAAAGGCAGTAAAACCATCTTTTAAAAATATTTGTGTATTCCATGCTTAAGATTGGATTTATTGTCGTTTTAAGCCTCTAAAACACTATCTAATTAATAAATAGACATAGATAACTATATCTATTATTCATTACTTAAATGGGATGTTACATCCTTCCCACCTTTAGAAAATTTAATCCCTGCAATTTATTTACATATCGAATAAGTGGGGGTATTTATCCCTCATAGCATTTTCAGATTCCCACGTTGCCTCTTCAACCATATAGTTTTTCCACAAAACCATTACCTGATGAATCAACTTATTCCGCAACACTTTCTTCCTGTGTTCAAGAATCTGGACCAGTTGTTCCTCATAAGATAGATTCTCTTCCAGCTAAACTACCTCTGGACTCAAAAAATGAGATGGATCTGGCATATAGTTTCTCAACATCGAAACATGAAACAAATTGTGTACCTGAGAAAAACTAGGAGGTAAAGCCACTGGGTATGCAACTGGTACAACTCTCTCCAAAATTTCATATGGTCCAATAAACCTTGGACTCAACTTTCCTTTCATACTAAATCGCATCACACTTTTCCATGGTGAGACTTTGAGAAAAACATGATCACCTGCCTCAAAAGAGAGATCCTCCTATTGTCTGCATAACTCTTCTACCTGCTCTGAGCTGTTCTCATGTGTCTCTGTATCAGCTGAACTTTTTCTGCCAACTCTTCTACCAATTCTGGTCCCATCATCTTCCTTTCACCAACTTCATCCCTGAAAGCTGGAGTTCGACACCGCTTCCCATATAACGCCTCAAATGGTGCCATCTGTATACTAGAATGAAAACTGTTATTATATGAAAATTCATCCAAAGAAAGATTTTGGTCCCAACTTTCCTGATAATCCATCGAACAAGCATGTAGCATATCTTCCAATGTCTGAATTGTTTGTTCTAACTACCCTTCTGATTGAGGATGAAAAGCTGTAATAAAATTTAATTCAGTACCCAACGACTTCTGAAGGCCTTTCCAAAAGTTACAAGTAATCCTCGGATAACAATTAGATACAATAGAGAGGGGAACTCCATGAAAATTGACTATCTCTTTAAGATACAAATGAGAAATTTGATCTAGGGAAAAAGTATCTCGTATAGCAAGGAAATGAGCAGATTTAGTCAATCCATCAACAATAACCTAGATTGCATTATTACCTCGGGGAGTCTTCGGCAACCCCAAAATGAATTCCATAGATATATTCTCCCATTTACACTCTGGCACTGGTGAAGGCTGATGCATCCCTTTTGGTAACTTTCGCTCTGCTTTAACCTATTGAAAAATCAAACACTTCACAGCAAAATCAGTAATATCTCTTTTCATTCCATCCCACAAGTAATACTCCCGAAGATCTCTATACATCTTAGTACTACCTGGATGAACTGAAAACAGAGAACTATGAGCTTCACATAACAACTCTCTCTTCAACTGTGAATCACACGACACACATAATCTCTTCCCAAATCTCAAAACACAATCATTATGAATGTTGAATTCAGGCAACTTACCCTTCTGAACTAGCTCTACATTTTTCTGCAACTCATTGTCTTGCTTCTGTGCTTGCTTAATTATGTCTGATAGAGAAGATTTCACTCATACCTAAAAAAACAGAAGGACATCTTGCACCAACAACTTATATTCCAAAGTTCATCAAATCTTTAACCAAAGTATCACGTTCCAAACACAACATTGTTAATGAATCATAACGTTTTTGACTCAAAGCATCAGCCACTTTATTAGCTTTTCCCAGATGGCAATGAATTGTACAATTATAATCCTTGATTAATTCCAGCCATCTTCTCTGTATCATGTTCAGTTCTTTCTGAGTGAATATATACTTTAAAATTTTGTGATCGGTATATATTTCACACTTTACTCCATTCAAATTATGCCTCCAAATTTTTAAAGTGAAAACAACAGAAGCTAATTCGAATCATGTGTAGGGTAATTAACCCCATTAGTTTTCAACTGACGTGAAGCATATGCAATTACCTGATCATTATGCATTGTGACACAACCAATTCCTTTCAACGAAGCATCACTGTAGATAAAAAACTCACTATTCCTAAAAGGTAGTTCCAAAACTGTAGCATTCACCAATCTTCTTTTCAATTCCTAAAAACAATCATCACATTCTTTTGTCCAGATATACTTAACACCCTTACAAGTTAACTTAGTCATTGGACTAGATAACCATGAAAAATTTCTAATAAAGTTTCGGTAATAGCCTATCAAACCAAGGATGCTACGAATCTCAGTTACATTTTTTGGTCTTCGCCATTTTTCAACAACCATTGTTTTTGCAGGATCAATAGTTATTCCATCATTAGAAACAACATGACCAAGGAAAGAAAATTGTTGCAACCAACACTCACACTTACTGAATTTCCCATACAATTTCCTTTATTTTAAGATTTTCAAAATAACATTAAAATGTCTTTAATTGTCCTCTTTAATTTTAGAAAACACCAAAATATCATCAATAAAAACAACCAATATTTTTCACCTGAGTCAACTGAGCCGTCACTGCAAAAACCTGTTTAGTTCTGATTCTGACCATCTCAGGATACTGATATGAACGGTCATTTCCCTCTGTATGCCTTTCTAGAAAAGCTGTTATATTTCCTCTATGAAAAACCATTCTTAACACGGAAATATCTTAGGCGAAGAAACATGGTAATCTTTAAATGCTATATCATTTCAATTTGACCATTAAATTTTCTTTTGGATAATCATTTAATAGAATTATAACTCCTAAAGTTATCTAAATCGACCTCTGATACCAACTATAAGGCCCCATCCTTAAACCTTACTTAATCTTGAGTTATTACAAGATTACACATTAATGATATTTTTAGGTTTAGAGTTTTAGAGAATTATATCATAAAAATTGCATTACATTACACATTTAAACAACGTGGTTACATAAAAGATAGTATTCATTTTTCCCATCAACGGAATCATATTTAAAATAAAACATGGATTCTTTCTTGACACTTCATTAATAATATCATCATATAATGTACCATTCCCTTGACCTTTGAAAAATATTTCAAAAACTTCGGATGAGCATAAAAATATTAGTAAGGGTTATAAAAATATGGAAAGGATACATGAGTTCATATATACATAAGAATGAAATCATACTTTACCCATAAAACATATGCACTTTAACATACCTCATCAAATCATGAATAAATCACTGAAATCATAAGACATAAATGTAACTTGAGGCATTCATAACATTCTTACGTAGGGAGTAACCCTCTTGGTTAGGTTTGGAATACCCATCACAGTATATTCCCTAAATCTCTTCGGAAAACCTTAACGTTTAACTCCTTCATGTTACCCAATGCATTGGAGAGATATATCGGCTCACCCAACCTTAGTTTATCACGGAACCACCCATCTTCATAAAAATTCCCAAGAACCATAACATAATCGTATCTCGTAAAACATGCATAAAGGAAACATAACATTTCCACATTTCAATCACAAGATATCAATAAAAACATTGATATAATAAAAACATTATGAAAAACATTTTCAATACCAAAATAAAAGAAAATTAATACATTGTATTTATTTTTAATTTTAAAAAAAGTTAGGTTATGGATTGTAGAGGAAGCTGAAACTCAAATAACGGTCACGGAGGCGGAGAAGTCGTTGTCGCCGCATACGTACGACAAAAAAACATTCCTTTTGTCGTTTTGTAAAATGCTTCGTATAAAAAAAATATTCCCTTTGAATATGAATAACATTCAACAGGGTTTATACATCGTATAAAAGAAAGTTGTATATAAAACAAAATCTGCCTCAATGAATAGAGATTGAGATGAAGTCCCTTACCTCGTATCCGACGTGACTCGATCATTCTTTAATCTCTTACATAATAATATTGAGATAATTTCTAATTTATTAAGAACCTTTTTAAAGTTCATTATTCCTTTTATATCACTTATTACCATTTCATTAACACTATGTAATTATTTAAGGTAAATAACGGTCATTTTAACGATCATTGGTACTTGAGAAAAAAATAAACTCTTTATAATTACAAGTTTTTCATGTATGCATTATGTCCAGAGTTATATTAATGATTAAGATATCATATGTATCATATATATCCAGTATATACATGCATTTATAATATTACATAACATTTGGAGGTATGAAATGAAATGCACCGTTCATGGAGAAGGTAAGCCGTACATACGCATGAACGCTACTTTCATTTCTATTTCGTATTTTATGGAATGGAATCATAATGAAATAAAGGTATATTATAATTCCAGTATAATATAATATATAATATCATTAACTCCATCCTTTATACATCCCATATATGGCATTAATGAATCATTTCACTTTGAGGGGGCAGTACTCCGCACTTCCTAAAATGAAGATATCGCGTATACCAATAATGAAGCCATAAAGGTATGCCATAAATGAAAAATACAGAAGATAAAGGAAAAAACAATCATATTATATATCATATATAAATATAGTGACATCTTAATTGCCACCTTTGAAGGTGTTAGAATAATATTGATCAATCATCGTTTCGTGAGGCAGAAATTCACCATCCACAGAAACAGTATGTTCTTTAACTATTAGATGTAGGTGTGTGTATGTGTAGCATGAAATATTCTTATAACAACATCCTAGTATATTGAATATACTATAGTTGTTACAAAATAAATGAATAAAAATAGTTTAGGGGGTTGGAGAATCAAAATAAAACAGAAGAACACAAGTGAAGACATTGCCTTAAAAACGGTACCTCATTTTGATTTGGGCTCAAAGGCATACTTGGGATGACTTCTGCCCAATGCGAGACAACTATGAGTAAGAGAGGTATGTGGAGAGACTAAATGGGTTGGTATTGCCCGATCCAAAGGCTTTATAGGTGTGGGTACGGTGGTAGATATGGGGGCCTTTTATAAGAGGAGAGGAGGGGCACTCTTGGAATGGTATAAAATGTTACATTATTTTCAAATGAGTTTCGGATTTTAAAGATCCCAAATTGATGTATTTAGAGTATAAGGTGATAAGGGTTCGAAATATAATCATTCAATAGGTTTTTTACATGTCTAGGACTTAATATTTACATTATCTTTTCATTTTATTTAAATCGTTAAATAATGAGGTAATCGCTGCATCATCATGCTGTCATAAATAATGTAATTTATTTAATGTCTAAAAATTATAAAAAATACTCTGATGTAGGAAACATATTTATATTTCCAATGAATATTTATAGTAAAAAATATGACTTGTATAACCCAATGTAAAATTTGTTTTAGTAAAACAATACATGTTTGTGTCATTTTTACTTTTACTTTAAATAAAAGGCATTAATGTCCATATATTACCAAAGTGGCTCCATGGGGTCCAAAAAATCGACCCATGGGTTTTCATGGTTGGCCACGACACCTCCAATAAGGGTAGGACATGTGTCAAGGTCATTTAATATTATTAAAACATTTTTTTACCTTAAATTACGCTAATTACCTCTAATCGCGATTAAAAACATAAAAGTTACTATTCAAAAATAAATAATTTTAATCCCATTGATCTACATTTTACTTTCTAATGACAACCATGTATGTCGGATTTTTGAAATTTAAGACACAGAGGTGGTAAATTTTAATTTAAACAAAAAAATCAGATTTAAGTACCACTTAGTGGTTTCACTATTCATCATAAATTGAAGTTTTTCAGAAAAATACCAAAACATCACCCTAAGCTATATTTGATATTCCGAATTTAAAAATGATTTCTATTTTACCAAATTCATATCATCGAAGTTGCATTAATTAATTTTATAATTAAATCCCGCTGTCAAATCAAATAACGTGTTTTTAAGATGCAATACCTATCGAAAGATTGACACTCGTTTATGTCCAATCTCAAGGAGATATTAATTCCAATGACCACAATTGGATTAAATGGTAAAAATATATTATTATTTCACTTTATAATAAATTAATAAGATAATATATCTATATAAATAAATTATATTAAAAAGAGGTTTTGAATTAAAATACAACATTTTTCACTATTCATTAAAAATGAACATTATCGGAAAAATACCAAAAATTTACCCAAAGTAAATTTAAATGTCCCAATAATAAATAATATGTTTTTATTGAAAAATAAGGCTTATAATGTTTTCAAAAGTTTTATTTAAAAAAGGTTTGCAACCAAAAGGATGTAAAACAATCTTATAAAAATATTAGTCTATTCTATGCTTAAGATTGGATTAATTCTCGTTTTAAGCCTCTAAAACACTATCTAAATCATAAATAGACATATATAACTATATCTATTTTTAATTACTTACTTGGGATGTTACAGTTTGAATTTATTATATGTCATATTTACTGTTGAAAGTTGTTTCCATTTACCGTGTATTATTAACGAATTGACGACATTTGGAATTTGGAATCAAATATTCCATGGTTATATTGTTTTTTATCTGAAAGCGATATAATTCTTTGAATTTTGTCAATAATAATACATGAAACCCCCCATCAATTTAATGAAAACCAAAAAATTCCGATCGAAACAAAAAATCTATCAAATTTGAGACAATTACTAATAAATATGAATAATAAATTTAACCATTATGAAGATGATCATGATGATAGTACCCAAAATCTACAACCTAGAAGAAGGTAGGATGGTTAAAATGAATACCAAATATATATAATTAATTAAAATAAATTATGATGAATGTAAATTTCTGAACCATAAGGATGAGTTATTTAAGAAAAGTATCCTATGTAGTCATACATGTGAGAAATAATAATAGAATAAATTAATTTTAAAATAAATATATCACCAAAATATGAAATAGATTTTAGAGGTAATGTAATATGAATTCCTCACTATTAAGTCACCAAAAAAGCATAACTATTTAAAAGTATTGAGTGTATTGTATCTTGGGATGAGGAGAATCTAAAAAACAAGGATTTAATTTTTAAAACCTTTTCAACCATATTTATTGAATATTGAATAATGATATAGAGATTAATGTTATATAATATTATATATATATATATAATCTATGTTGTTGTAATTCTATAAATTTTAATACTTATCTCTTATGAGATCTACCCTATTTCAAAACTGATAACATAAAAATATAATCTATTTGATGATGAAAGGGTTGAGAGATATGAATTTGATGAAATATTATTAGATGAAATTTCAATTCATTATCATCTTAATATTGATTCATCTAATTCGATGGTCAGTGAAATAGAAATCTATTTTGATCAACCTAGAAAAGGTTGTTTAAATAATAAATATATTGAAACAAAATTTCATATAACTATAATTAACATTCCCCACAAAATATGAAACAAAACACTCAAATAATAATTCATTAGAGGTTGATGCATTCAAATTAAAACAATAATACATGTATAATAATTCACTATCCAATAAATTTATAATAAATCACCTAAAGAACTTAAAAATGTTTTGGGTTCAAAATTTCACTTAGAATCCGTGAGTATTATTGAATATTATTTACTTTCAAGTATCAAGGATTAAAATAACTCTTACCACATTTGGAATAAATATTTAAAAAATATTCTATTAATAGAATTTTTTTAGAAAATGTATGTTTTGAATGAGGAGGAGATGGATTAGGACCATATTAACCCTAGGAAAAACTTACACATTGTTTTACCCATCGTAATGATTTAAATTTCTCTATTTTGAATCAATTATTTCACTACACAATATTAACAATTTTACTTCTAAGAGTTATTAAAAATAAGTGTTTTTATATTCATGATATTCAGTGATTCTTGGGTGATCATTAGAGTATATTTAATTTTACACTTTTATATAAAATTATAAATTCCATTAATATTTGAGAATTTAGTTATATTCATTATACCCCATTAGAATATTTTTATCATTAGTCCTTCACAAAAAAAGAGATTTTCCGAGGGTGTTTTTCAAATTAATGGGATGTTGAGTGTTATCATTGATGTCTCTGTGATCATGAAATATTTCTCTCAATTTTATATATTTGTTCTATTAGTGTACATTTTTTTGGTTAAAAAACTAGATCCTCCTATTGAATATGTTTTTTTCATGATGGAGGTATCAATGATTATTTTAAATATTGCACTGAATGGGAGATAAAAATAATTTTATTAAATTTTTTTTATTATATTAAGCCCCTAAACCATCTGTTTGTTATGCCTCCCATACTTTATCACATTTTCCTTTAGTTGATTTTGGAGTCTTTTATTATAATAAAACACTTACTCTACCTTCACTTCCAATGAAATTATTGAAAAATACTATCACAGAACACATTTTTTATTAAAATTCTTTTTATATTTGATTATTAATCAATAATACACAGTTATATACATTTTTGTATAAAAAAGATGAGTATGATGTGTTAAAGGAGTGTGATCATTGTGTTATAACCTAAATAGTAACAATGAAATTATAGTAAGGGAGAATTTTTCACATCCATTTTTCTTATATATTTAATTAATAAAATAGTTCATAATTCTGTAATAGTTGGAACAATATTTTTCATGTGTGATATTATTTTATATAATTTAATTTTATAAAGGAAATGTTTGTAGGATAAATGATATTTTGAATTTTTTTAATGTTTTTTAATTGAAACTCTCTCATATTTATACTAAAGAAAACATCTTTTCTTTAAAGACGATGTGTTATTCACATTCCAATGATTATAAAATTTTAATTAGTTTTTTTAAAATTGAAATAATTAGTTACAAACATAAAATATCGTTATATTATATGATATGTTTCTTTTCATGTGAAAGAAAAACTTTTTTTAAATCATTGCTAAATGGATATTTAATTAAATTCCTTATAAATAATAATATTAATAAAAAAATAATATAATTTTACACAATTAATTATATGGGATATTTTATTTATTATGTGCAATTTTATTATTTTTTTAATATATATATATATATTATATTTGAAATTATTTATACATATTTTATCTATCATCATAATATTAATATTTTATAAAATATTATTATTTCTTGGGGATTAAAATTTTATTGTTCAAAGTGGAATGGGATGATTTGATTGTTTAATGATTTAGTTTAATGATATTTTCTCCATGCTAATATTATTTTTATTATTTTACAAATATATTTATATTGATATTAAAGGCCTATAAATGGAATTTGTGTCTTTCTTGAATTTCCTTTCATGGGTTTGAAAAGGAATATTTTTCTATGTTTTATATATAATGTTTTGTTAAATGAAAGATGGAATGCTCTATTATTAACACACGGTGTGACAAAAACCTTTCATCCATTAGGACTAATATCTAATTTATATATTAAATTACCAAATTAAATGTTTTAATAAATGAATATACTTTATTTATTTTTCCATTGAAACAAGGTTTTGAATAAAGAGTGAGTATTTTGATATCTTAAAATGTTTTCGTAGCTGGAAAAAATAAATATTCCAAAAATCATGTTGAAAATGGAATTTTTTTTATTTGTTATGATTATATAATGGTACACTGATATTTGAAAGTTGGTTCCGTAATAAACCAATTACTTGTGGTATTATCACAAAACAATGATGGGTGGGTCAATGATATCTGATCAATGTAGTGTGTTATGGTGGATTGTTATATAGATACAAATTTTATCAAAGTGAAATGTATTGAACTTGACCAAATGGTTATTCCATTTACAAGAGTGAAAAATAAAATGATGTAAAAATTTATAACTATTTATTTATTATTATTTCTATGGGTTTAATGTAATATTTTTATTAAAAAAAGGGTATGAAATGATAATTTTTTCAATGTACCTTATTTTTTTCTTCTTATGGATAAAATGTATTACATTATGATATATTTTTTAGGGTTTTTATGTTTGTCATTGTAATAACAATTTAATTCTTTTTATATCTTTTATTGAGATTTTTATTTTCATTCCACGTTTTTTAATATTCTTAATAGGATTTAATCACGAGTAAGTGATTCGAGGAATCCATGTTGATTTTTGTGAAGGATTATCAAAAAAAATATCATGATCTGTTTTTAATGTTTTATATGGTAGAAAATGGATACTGATAGAACGTGTCCACCTTTTGTTTTATAGTTTTTTAATTTATGAGTTTGGCCTAACTATCTTATGAAAAAACCCTGAAATGATCTTCCATGTGATCAAAAATAATATTCGTGTCTTAATTCAAAATTATGTTATGTTTAAGGACAGATCCTTGTAGTTTGTATAAGAGGTTAGTTTAGAAAACATTATTGAATATGACAGTGTTAATTTAATTTCCATAGAATATTTTTCTTTATGGTCATGTTATAATGTAATAGAATATTAATATTTCCATGTTGCATCATCAAAAGTCTGTATTTTCAGAATGGGTTTCTATATATGAAATAAAGAATTAATAGTGGGATGCAACTGAGAAGAAAATATCATTTTAAATTAGCATTATTAGATGGTTGGAATTGGAACTAAGTTGTTTTTTGTAGTGATGTATTAATTGAAACATGAAAAAATAGTGGTAGTGTCCATTCCTGAGAGAAACTATATTTAGAATAGATGAACATGATGATAATATATTATTTTATCTGTCCAAGTCCCCAATCATTCAAAGGATCAGTATAGTTCGTGATATCTAAAAGATGGATTACATTCAAAGAAAATAAATTCTATTACATGGGTTGATCAGAAAACTATCATGAAACTCGTACAATTAACCCTTTTGTAGGTGAAACCAAATAGTGGTGTGAAATAATTATGAATATCATGGAATTCAAAGATAATGTTGTATTGGAATGGTATGAATTTTACAATATTTTTATCGATAAATATTTTCATAAGGTTGTTCATATTTCGATGAGAAAAAGTCTTTGGAATTGATACAAAATGATGAAAGTTTAGTGGTTTCACAAAATAAAAATTTCACTAAACTAGATAGGTATATACTAAATTTTATCAGAGATATTAATAGTATGTTATATGGGTTTTACTCAGGTTTAAAGCCATGATATCAAATGGATTTTGATTCATATTAGTTCATAAGCTATGAGAAACATGTTAGATGTGTGGGGAAGGCATAAATTGTGTGGAATGATAACACATTGTCCCATTTTAAAAATAAATTATAGGTCTACTGGAAAAGAAACATGGAATCATTCATCAAAAAATCATGGGGTTATAATAACTTAATTTCTATCTTGTGATAAATGTAGAAAAATCATCCTATAAAATATCTTTCAAAATATGGGATGTGGTTTCTACGAGGAATGTTTGTCCATATAGTTCATGATAATAAAAAATATGATAATCCTAGAAATGAAAGGAATAAGTTTTGTTTTTTAACATTCAATTTGTTTGGTTTTTATGCTAAAGTGTTTCAAAATTTGATTACCAAGGTTAGAAATTAAAAAGAACAAATTAAATAGTGACTGGAAATATATTTTTCTACAATATAAAATTTTGTATATCTATGAAATGAAGTGAAGATAAAAACATTACTAGTTTATTAAAATAATTCCACAACTCTTTTAATTTTGGATAATCACATTCATTTATTTCTTCTAAATTTTCTATAAAAGTAGAAATATCACCATAAGAAATATATATATAAATTTTGGTAAAAAATATGTGTTGATGTATTATAGAAACCATGATTTATAGGTGTCGATAAGTTGACATTAGTATGAGGTTATATACAACAAATCTTGATGAACTTCCCATAGTAGTGTTTGATATCATTTTGGTTATGTATTAGAGTTTATTTTATCAAGATAATATATATTTCAAAGTCTTGAGTGTTTTATTCAATGATTTCATAACATAGATAACATACCAATAATCTTTGAAAATGATTAAATATAGATGTAAAATTTATCTGGATAATTTTTTTAAAAGAAATAAATTTTTTCGATTAGTCACAGCCCAATAGTGAATGAATTTATGGTTGGTTTTCTTCATAATTTCGGTAGTTTATTTTCATGAACAAGAAATTTAATTTACTTTTGATATTGTTCCATATGATAATATTATTTCTAATGCCCCTTATAAAATAGATCATGTATAACATATTAAACTAAAAACCCATTTATAATAATTCCTTTACAAAGTTTTCTTTTGACCTAGAACTTCACCATGGAGTCCTTTTATTTTATTTGTGACATAGAAATATTATTCCATGTGAATATAAATTTATTATAGATTCCTGAATAACATTAGAAAAATGAACAAGTATTCTTTTCCAAATATCAATGATTTTATTTATCATCTCTCCCGGGAGATCAGTGTTTATGGAAGAATTACCAGAGGTCTGGGTACCATCAGTTGAAGGTTATTGAAGATAAAATTCCCATCAATGTATTTTAGATGAGATATGGGAATTATTAGTTTATGGTTATTCTCATTGGGTTATATAATGAACCTAATGTATTTACAATTCTTAAAAATGGGGTCTTCCATAGGTTTTTTGATTATTTTTTTGTTGTGCTTAAAGGTAAAATTTTATTATATTCTAAAACCCTTGAGGAATTTGAAAGGCTCCAATTTTTTTATAAACCATAAATTAAAAAAAAATATGGAAATATTAGTAAGGGTTCATTTTAGTTTTAATAAATTTGATTACTCTGTCACATTGTTTCTAATGATTTTTTTAATTATTCAACCTATGAAAATAGAAGCTATTGAAGAGTTGCAAAGAACTAAAAATTTAATATGGATTTTTAGTTCTCCTGGATTAATAGATTATTACTAAAGTATTGTTGAAAAATATTCTCAGTTATCTATCCCACTAAATAAGATAACACATATCACATCCATGACATAATTTAATGGTAATTTCAATTTATTTTCCATTATTTCTTTTCATTTAGGGTTTCCCATGCTTTTATGGAGGAATGAGTGAGTTTTCATGAATTGGGGAAAACCGTGAGCCTTATTCCCGATTGAAAAATAATTTTTTTTGATATTATAAATCCAATTGTTTTCTAAAATTTACATCCATTCCAATTCAAACATGGCATACCCAGACCTATTAACACAAATATGTCAATTTGGAGCATTTAGAAATCCACAACCTTGCTGTTTTTGGGTTTTTATTTAATGGATTGGGCCTACCTAGAAGCCCATATCCAGTTTAAAAAATCATTTTTTATTTAATATCATATTATATTGTATGTATTTTTCAGTGATTTTGAGTTAACCCAAGCCCAATGAACCCAACAACGGTCCCAGCCTCGTTCCCCCCTCTTTGGAACTCTTGTTCATCGCAAAACAGTGCAGAACATTATCAGGTATCTCAAGTCGACTGGAATTGAAGAGGAAACATTATTCCATCTTAAGTCTCTCAATTAATATACTCTTTCCTCAATTATTATTCGTAATTCGGCCCTTACTCCTCAAATTAGAACCTAAAAACCATTACATCCATCAATGTATCTCAAAACCCATTTGGAATCCCATTTTAATGGGAATTTGGTAGGACATAAAAAAATCAATTAAGTGTCTCTTATCTTAAGTTCCACTAATTTCAATGATGTTTCATTAAATTTCATTGATATTCCAAATGACCAAGGGTAGGGTTTTGATCCTAGGGTTTAACCATGGGTTTTCTTGGTCAATTATTATGGTTTTAGGTTATATCAAATTCCCCCTTTGTGCAGCAGCGGTGCGACTAGTTTTTCTTACGATGATCTAAGGGATTCCTTTGATTAGGTAGGAGATTTCTTTTAGAATGAAATATTTGCAACTTATCTTCTTTGTTACTGTATTTTATGTCTATTTGTTTTGAATATTTCTAATAAAATTGGTTCTTGTGGAAATTATAAAGAAAATGAAGTTTAAGTGCCAATTTTTGTGGAAATGTGGTGTTTTTATATAAATAATTTATTAGTTCATATAGGGCTGTAATATAATAAAATAGTTGAATTTATTGAACTGTAGAAATGCTGAAAATAATGTTTTTATGTTTATACACTTTGTTTGTTGCTATGAAAATGGGTTTTAATGGTGTTATTAAAGAAATTGAGCATTTGTTTCCACCTTTGTGTGAAAATAATGATTTTTAAAAGTTATCACATCTTTTTTAACATGAGGATGCCATAATTTTTTTTATTTCATTTAAATTTATGGGGCTGACATTACGGTTTTGGTAACTTACATGTGTGAACTTGGTGTAAAACTGGGGTTCTTAAAGGGTTGTGTGTGAAAAACAATACTAGATTTCGATTAAATTTTTTATTAAAAATCCAAGAGTTTATCATGTGTTTTTAGTGGTATAAAATGTGATAGATATTGTGAGGGGTTTATGTGACTAGTACTGTTTTTTCCTAAAAATGGATATTTCTGGCATGCTGAAATTGTTTGAGCACAAAGGGGGAAGCCCAAGTACCTATGTGGGGTGGATGTGTACTAGTATTGATGGTGGACCAGAGGAGTTTTTCCTTGTTCCATGAAGAATTTGGATAACTACAACTCCATATAAACTCTCTGGATGATGATTGGGGTCCACAAGGTTATGGGTATGTTCATTACTACTGGAGTGTGCACAAGAACAGATTTTACTATGGTTACTTTACAATGAGGTACGAGGTGTGTGGTGCACGAGACTCTCTAGCACCTGGGGGTTTTGCTGATTTTTTTGCTCAATGTATTAGTGTTTTATGCCCCCATATTAAGGTATTTTGGTAAGTATACTGTAGTATCTAAAATTTCTATTTTATTTTGGGAACATTCTGAAAAATTTAGCTAGAAATTTATTTTCAATTGAATGTTTCATATTTTGGAATTTATCACAGATTTTCTTTACATATTGAAACTTCTTTCTTTTTCACATTTTGTTGCATTCTTTTTGTAATCATTGGATTGTATCGTATTGGGATTAGGATCACACCCTACTTATACGCCTTGGGTGTAAGTTGACTTTTTTATGCTTAACTGAGGTAAAGGGAATGCTATGGGTGATGGTGGTTCAGGGTGTTAGTTCCCATCCTTGGTGCAGAGTTTTGGAGATGAATTGTTGGGGATGAACCCTTGTCACGTGGAGTCCTTGTAGATGTCATAATATTGTATTTATTTGTATTTGGACAGCTTTTATAGTCTTTGAACCAATATATTCAGTTCTGGTTTTTTCTTAAGACTTTTTTGGCTCAAAAATTTCAGATTTTTGTTTTGGATAGTTTTTAATGTTTGATGATTTCATGCTCGAGTAAATAATTCCCAAACCTAAATTACCAAATCATGAGAACTTGTGCTAGCCCGTGTGGATAAGGAATGACTTTTGGGCCTTGACACGTGCTGGGGTTTGTGCCAGTAATAGTGGAAACCAGATTCGGTTCGTGAAAAAATGGTATGAAATGAGGTTAATGTTTTTGAATTATGTTACTATTTTGGGATGTGTCTCGATATACAGGAGCTTGGATTTTCGGGGCTCAGGGTTTTTCCATGATTAGGGTGCCTGACCCGCACCTCTCATAGTAGACCTTGTGTCCCCAGTGGAAGTTGGAATTATCTGATTGACATCACATCCAGGTGGGGAGTGTGTGATGCAGACCACATATGGACACCATGAAGGGGTGGATTTGTTGTTTCCTTTATTATTGAAATGTTTTTAGTTTATTTATATTTGATTTATTTGATTAAAAGTTTCATAATTTGGGTATTGATCATTTTTTTGTGATTGTTTCATTTTTTAGCAACTTGCCTCCCCGAAAATCTCCCACACACCCACAGGAGGAAGCTGGAAATATTTCTCCCACATTGATTGATCAGAGGCTCATTGAGGATGTGGTTTTGGATATCCAAGCATATGGACAAATAAAAACTCCTTATTCTATTAATTTTAGTGAATAAGAGATGGGTATTAGAAAATACAAAGCACATGAGTATCTGAAAAACAATCCTCCTACCATCTGAGTTTTCTCAGAACCCTAAGAAGTAGAGAAATGGATCGAGAAGATAGAGTGTATGTTGGATTTCCTAGAAACAGATTAAGAGAAAAGGGTGAAGTGTGTCTCATTTCTGTTGGTGGGTCCCACCCATATGTGGAGGGAGTCAGTGCATCAGATTGGGAAGAATGAGCCAATACGCTAGGGAGATTTCAAGGTTGTCTTCAATAAATAGTACTTCCCTGAGGTGTTGGCTTATGGTAGGTCCACAGAGTTCATGGACCATATTTAAGGGAATCTATCTATAATGGATTATGCCTACCTTTCCACTGAGTTGGTTCGGTATTCTCCGAAAGTAATCTCCAATGACCTGGAAAAGGTCTAGAGTTTTGAGAAAGGATTGCTACCAGAGATATACTCCTAGGTGTTCTTGTTTAAGCCGAGGACCTATGATGATGTTTTTGATCGATCATGCATGGTGGAGATCGATTAGAAAGGTAGGTATGGTTTCTTTAGTTCAGTTTCAATAGTGGGGAGTGACAGATCCTTAGAGAAATATAGGAAGTGGGAGGATCCTATGAAGAAAGAAGGTGGTAGTTCATGACACTGTTCTTGATAGTTTTCTTCTGTGGCTTCAGATGCGAGATAGATCATGTTCCACCTATGAGGAAGGCCCATGAATATCTGAACAACATGTAAACGTCCTCAAAATTACTTGTTACTAGTGTAGAGGTATGGGGAATTTATAGCGCTTCTGTGGTGTAGCACGCCCACTTCCGAGTGGGGCAGGGTCAGTGGCTTCTAGAGGAGTACCAACACAGTCTGATCTTCAAGGACTATGGGATCTCGATTTGGCAGCCACTATTCTAGGGATATATCAGCTTCTAATCAGATCCAGTTCAAGGCATAGCCACAGAATAATGGTCATCCTCAGGTAGAGACTGGACATCTCCATGTGGTGGATCAGGCACCAGCATGATCAGAGAAGAGACCGTCGACAGTTCAAGGTACTATGTTGATCGCATATTATATAAATTTTTCTCTTTGTGACACATGCACCTCTATTTTATTTATTTATTCCATTTTTGTAGAAATGTTGAATTTTCTAATAGATTTTATGTATTTCACGATTGAGTGGGTTATGCCACCTAGAAAGAAGAAGGGGTAGGGTATCAGGTGCCCATTGCGTGTGATTTCCATGTTTGGTGTCGCGATGGAGTGCGACCTCTTCATCTCAGAAATTGATCATTTTGACATTATACTCACCATGGATTGATTAGTAAACTTCCAGGCACACATATATTGTTACAAGTAGCGTGTGAGTTTCATAGCACCTGATGGGAGTTATTAGGATTTTTGTGGAGAATGGTTTCCTCGGTCAGGTTGTGTAGGACTTACACTACTAGATTGGGGAAGTCTTATCTTCTATTAGTCATCGCTTATTCTAGATTACAGTTGTATTACCCTTGAGGGTACACTACCTCATGTAGTGAATGGGTTTCTAGTGGTATTCCCGGATGGTTTCTCAAGTTTTCCACTGTAGTGGGATGTGGAGTTTTTGATTAATCTGGCATCGGGAACATAGATGATATGTCATCCCTTTTATTGCATGGCCCCTATAGAGCAGAGGGTATGAAAGATATATTAGTATGAATTATAATACAAATTATTCATTCTCCAGAGTGTCTCTCCTTGGGCCACTCTTGTTTTGTTCACGAAAAAGGATGACATATCCCTTTTGTTTTACATTGACTACAGGATGATGTATAAGGTAACAATTAATAAAAAACACCATTTTCCTAGAATAGTTGATTTGTTTGATCATTTGAAAGGGGAAAAATTGGTTCTCAACAATATACTTTTTTTGGGATATCATCATCTCAGGGACAAGGAGTTAGATATCCAAAAGGCTTCCATCCAAAGTAGGTATGACCACTTTGAGTATTTGGTCATGCCCATCGGATTGACCAATGCACCTATGGTATTTATGGCACTCATAAACTGGTTGTCCAATTAGTATCTAGACCAATTCATTTTGGTGTTCATGGATGAAATTATTGTATACATTTTCTCTAGGGAGGAACACAAAAATCACTTGAGCACCATCATGTGAACATAACAGGATCACCCCCTCTATGAAATGTTGTAAATGCTCACTTTCTAGATCAGGGAAGTGAGATTTATGGGGCATGTGATATCTGAGAAGGGGGTTTCAAGAGACCTTGAGAAGATTAGTGCAGTTGTGTCATGGAAGAAGCTGAAGCATGGGTTAGAGATCAGGAATTTCCTTTACATTTTTGGTTATTATAGGCGATTCGTTTGGGATTTCTCATTGATTTCTTCACCGATGAACGCACTCACCCGAAAAGGGGTGAGGTTTTTATGGGACCCAGAATTTCATGCATCGTTAGTGGAGCTGAAGAGTCGGTTGAATACCACCCCATGTGATGATTATTACAGTGGATATAAAGGGATATTTGGTCTATTTTAATGCTTCAGGTATGGGTCTTGGGTGAACTCTTATACAGGATGATCACGTGGTGGCATACAACTCTCGCCAACTCGGAAAACGCCAAAATATCTACTTGACCCATGATTGGAGTTGGTTGTGGTGATGCATTCTTTAAAGACGTTGTGTGACTACCTATTTGGGGATCAGTTTGAAGACTACTCTCGTCACAAAAGCATGTTCTATATCTTCTTGTAGAAGGATCTCTACCTGAGGAAGCATCATTGGATAAAGTACATGCATGGTTTCGACATTGACATTGCCTATACCCTAGGTAATGGAAATGTGGTGGTTGATGCTTTGAGAAGAAGAGTATCAATACAGGATTTGACGATGTCCAGTGATGAGTCGACATTGATTGTGCTCTTTTCTATAAAGCATGTGGAGCCTAGGGTACACAGTAGAAGTGCGTTCTTGGTGAGAGTCTAGTTGACTCATTCTCTATTAGAGTTGATTCAAGAGGAACAACCCATCGATGAACTATATTAGTGGTTGAGGCAGTTTTTTCATGGTGGTGAGATATCCTTAGATTGGTCGTCCTCTCCCGAGGTAATCTTGTGTTTCAACAACCATTCATTAGTGTTCGTAGCTCTATAAATGGTGGTGATGGAGGACAACCACCAGACTCATTGGGATGTCCGTCTAGGTGCCACCATGATGTATTTTGATGTGCAACGATAGTTCTGGTAACCAGGTATGAGAATTGACATAGAAGACATTGTGAAGGGATTATATACCTTCTAATTGGCCAAATAAAATCATCAAAGTCCCTATAATATTCTCTTGTCATTATCCATTCCAAGTTGGAATGGGGACGAGGTATCCATAGACATCATTTTTTATCATCTGACCAAATCAGCCCATTTATTTCCGATCAGATATAAAAATAAAGTGGATGAGTTGGACCATATGTATCTTGAGGATGTGGTGAGACATCATGGAGTGCCATCAACCGTTTCCTCATATAGATACCCCCTATTTCACTTCTTGGTTCTGGGAATGCATTCAGAGGGCCTTGGGGTCCCAGATTAAGATAATCATGACATACCATCTTCTGACGGATGATAAGATAGAGCAGGAGAATAAAACATTGGTGGAAATGCTCTATTCATGTGTCTTGGATTTGTAGTTTCCTGGGATAGCTATTTGGGGTTGGTTCAGTTTTCTTATAACAATAGTTACCAATCCGTGATTTTAATGGATCCTTTTGAGGCGCTCTTTGGTCGGAATTGTCGGTCCCCCCTCTGTTGGGATGAGGAAGGTGAGATCACACTACTGGGGATGAGTCTGCTATAGGAGACTTCTGAGAAGGTAAAACTAATCAGAAAGTGTATATTGACATATCATAGTATCCATAAATAATATGTTGACCGGAGGCATCAATACCTAGATATTTTTGTAGGTGACATCGTATTGTTGAATAGGGTCTGTCATCTGGGCCATCGTTGATTTGTGAAGCAAGGGAAGATGACACCATGGTATGTCAAGCCCATTGAGATCACTAATCGTATTAAAATAGTGGCATACAAGTTGGCTTTATATTCCCATTTTACATCCATCTATGAAGTATTCAATGTCTACCAGTTAAAAAATACAACCTGAATCCATCCCATGTGCTGAGTTGTGAAGAACTAGAGATAGAGCCTGACATGTCTGTTGTTGAGTGGATAGTGCAAAAGTAGACTGCCAAGATAAGTTTCTTTGAGGGAAGTCTATTCTATTGGTACAGTTTTATTGGATTAACGAGAATTATGCACATGTTACATAGAAGCAGAAGTCATGGGTTGAGGAAGAGTACTTGTTCTTGTTTTCTGATCAAGTTTTAGGTTGACCTTCCGGGGAGAAAATACATTCATAGTGGGGTGAATTTTCACATAAATGACAAATTTTAAAGGTAGTTTTAAATCAATTTCCATTTCATCTTCGTTTTGAGGGTTTCACATGCTTTTATGGAAGAATGGGTGAGTTTTCATTTATTGTGCCAAACCGTGATCCCAATTCAAAATATTAAAATATTTTTTTCTTTTATAACTATTTCAAATTTCAAATTTTTTTATCCATTAAATGTCCTACATGGACTCCCATAAAATATTTACACCAGAATATCAATTTGGTGACTTTTTAAATCCCTAACAAAGGTTCGTTTGGATTTTAATTTAAGGGATCAGGCCTGCATGGAAGCCCATTTCCAGTTTTAAAAATATTATTTTATTTAATTACATATTCAATTTTATGGATATTTCAGCGATTCCAAGTTCCACCCAATACCAATAAATCTAGAGATGTTCACAACCTTTTTAACCCCTCATTGGAGCTGTTTTTCATCGTGAATTTGGGTAGAACATTATATGGTTTAAAAAATCGGCCAGAATTGAAGAGGTAACATCATTCATTATTAACTATCTCAATTCTCCCTAATTTATCCTCTATTCTAGTTCGGAATTTGATCCTTCCACCTTGTATTATAACATAAATTAAATTAAAACCATCCAAGTCTCTCAAAACCTCTTCGGAATCCCTTTTTAATGGATATTTGGTGGAGGAACATCAATGAATCTCAAGTAAGTGTCTATACTCTTTAGTTATTATCCTTTCCATGAAGTATATTTCAATTTAATTGTAGTCAATAATGACCAAGGGGTAGGGTTTAGAACCTAGGGTTTAACCTTTGGCTTTATTGGTCAATTATTTTGGTTTTACGTTTGATATAAGTCACTCTTGGTGCGGCGGCTGTGGTACTTAATTTTTTATGGTGATTTAAGGGTTTCCTTATATTTGGTAGGATATTCATTTTGGTATGCAATATTTGTATACTAGATACTGTTTTTATGGTATTTGATTTCAGTTTAATTTGAATTTTGCTAAAAAATTTGTTTTAGTGGAAATTATAATGAATATATATTTTATGTGCCAATTTTTGGTAAAATTGTGGGTTTTCCATATTAATATTTTATTGTTTCATTAAGAGGTACCCTATAATTATAAAGATTATTTTATTGAACTATATTAGGGCTGAAAATAATATTTTTATTGTTATCTCATTTTATTTTTGTTACAAATATGGGTTTTAATGGTGTTTTTAATGATTGTGAAGTTTTATTGCCACTTATGTGTAAAAATAGTGGTTTTACAATGTTTTAACTTCATGTTTAACATGGGGATGCCAAAAAATTGATTATTTTTCATTGAAATGTATTAGGATTCCTTTAGTACTTTTTTAACTTTAATGTGTGCACATTGTTAGCAAATGGGGTTCTTAAGGGGTTTTGTGTGAAAAACAATATGAAATTTTGATAAGTATTTTCAATAAAAATGAAAGTTTCTATTGTGTGTTTTCAGTTGTATAAACTGTGATAGCTACTGTAATGTGTGTATGTGACTAGTAGTTGTGTTTTAAATAATAATTGATATCTGTATCATGATGAAATTGTTTAACTAAAAGAGGGAAGCCCAGGTACCTAGGCGGGGAGGATGTGTAATAGTACGACTATTGGACCAGATGGGTTTTTTCCCTGTTCCACATAGAATTTGAATAAAGGAAACTCTAACTAAACTATGTAGATAATGATTAGGTAACACTAGGTTATGTATATTTTCCTTACTAGTGGCTCTTGCATGAGAATATATTGTATAATTAATACTTTATACCGAGGTCTGAGATGCGTGGGGCCTGATGCTATCTAGTGCCAAGGGGTGTTCATGATTTTATTTCTCATTTTATTTGTGGGGTTTCCCTCATATTTTGTTGTTTTTGAAGTATAATACAGTATCTAACATTTCTATTTAAATTTGGGAACATTCTTAATATTTCATCTTGAAAATGTTTTTCAATTCAAAGTTATATTTCTTAGAATTTATCAATGATTTTTCTGCGTATTAAAACTGCTTGCTTTTTCACATTGTATTGCATGATCTCTGGAATCATTGGGTGGTATCCTATTGGGATTATGATGAAACCTTACATACACCCCTTGGGATTATGCATACTTTATTATGCTTGACTTAGGTAAAGGGGAGGCTATGAGTGATGGTGGTTCAGGGTGTTAGTTCCCATCCTTGGTGCGGATTTGTGGAGACATCTTGTGGGTGATATCCCCATGTCAAATAGAGTTCTTGGGTCTGACTTTTTGTTGAATTTATTTTTATTTGGACCAATTGTATTGCCTTTATACCAAAATCTACAGTTTTGGATTTTTTATTATGACTTGTTTGGCTTGAAAAGTTCAGATTTATATTTTGGATTGTTTTAAACGTTTTATGCCTTCATACTCTGGTAAATCATTCCCAAACCTAAATTAATGATACTCAGGAAATTTTGTAAGCCTGTGTTGATAGGGAACACAATTCTTGTCATGCCACAGGCCGAGGATGATGCCGGTAATTGTGGAGACCAGATTCGGTTTGTGACAACTCCAAAAGTTGTTATGTTCTTCATGATAAAAGAATTTGATGTTTTTTAGGAACTAAAATGATGACTCATTAATGATATTGTTTTGAACATGGACTCTAGATAGGGTGAATTATTCATCATATATTGATTCTTCATTAAATATACTTGGTTATTTCACAATTTATATCTAGAATTTATTTTCTTATGATTCATCTTAGTTGAATATTCAAGAGTAAAATTATCCTACACATGAATTTGAAATACTTAATATTGTTTTGGATTTTAAAAATTTGAGGCATAATTTGAATGTAGTAATGTGTGAAGTATAAACTTATCAATAATTAATGATGTTTAAATTCACTGATAATGAATTGAATATGAGACAAATAATAATGTTAGAACGAATCAAATTATTATGATTAATTAATTTATTATCATCCAAAAAAATAAAAATGGCTGACGATGAATTGAGTCTAAAAAGCGAAGATAAATTACCCACATTACATTTGGAAGATGATTATTTGGTTAATTATTCAATGAATTGTTTCCCATAAGTTGTGGATGTAGTGGTATCCTCTTTTTTAATGTTTCCGAAAAGTCAAATTTTCCAGAAAGAAAAAATATAAAAATAATGGTGGATAAAATTTACCAGAAATTGGAGAATCTATTTTGAATTGAAATTTTAATTATTTTAATGTCAATTATGTAGTTATTTTATTAGTTTTAAATATGATATGTGTTCCTTATGATTCACATACGAGGAAAGATGTGTTGTTTGAAGCTGATAGTTCTCCATTTTCCATTATCTTGGGTAAAACAATAATGTATAGAGTCTTTCGAGTGTATCTCTATTAGAATGGAATGAAAAGAGATATATCAAAATTTAATGTTATTAAATTAAAATTTCAACGAGTGAAATAAGATAAATTGTTACTAAAGGGGAGAAATCATTTTTTGTGCTGTATTGGAAGTGAGAAAATATATCAATGGATTTCATGGTAGATTTTCGAAAAATTTCGGAACGTAATAATGTGATTTGGGTTATTATTGATCGATTAACCAAATATATACATTTCATTCCATTTTGAGAACAAATGTATCTAGATTAATTCTCTTGAATATATATTAAAGATACTATTAGGTTATATAGAGTTCATCCATCCATTGTATCTTACTATCATCCCAGGAATAAAAATTTTTTTTGTAAAGAATTCAATAGTAGTTTTGTACTAAATTAAATTTCAGTATAGCATTAAATAATTAATATTATGACCACTCTTAGCTGCGGATTTAGGCCCTAGAAGATATTATTAGTTTTTGAAAAATGGATTTCCATGGAAGATGTGATCGACCACTTTTATTGGTTGAGGATTCATTAAGTATTATTTTATTACATTATATAGAAGGAAGGTATCAAATAATTATATATAAAGTGGTGTCAGATGTCATTTTTTGGATGATTTTTTAGAATGAATGTTAATGAAAGCTGATTTAGAAGAAGAAAAAGTAGGAAATGTTCAGTTTATTCAGCCCCACATGAGGTCAGCTCGATATAGGCCGAATATTTGTAGAGATAACCGGAAAAATATCATCCCTTCTAAGTAGTTTCTTGTGTCATTTTCTATGATTCTCCATAAAAAACTGCGGTGAATATTGGTATTATGGGGAAGTGGAGTTCCCGTTTAATTGGAATGAAGAAAATCCTTTAGAAAATTAGGCTAATTTTATATTGATTGGTTTTAACCATATGTATAACCTAGGTACAAAACATATTTCACGTTTCATTGTTATGGAGATATGTACCAGATTCATCTCAAATTTTGATCACTGAAGTAGTTAAGCTAGAAGAGAATCCTTCTTATTCGGTACTACCAATTCAGGTTCTCAGCTATAAAGAATATTTTTTATAGAATAGGTTAATTCTTTATGTTATGTTTTTTTAGAAAAAAATATGGTATAAGGGAAAAAAATTTAATGTAACGTTTATTTTTTAAAAAAAATACCAACATATTTTTTATAAGTGAATTAAATTGTGACTAAATTTCAAATAGGGAGAAGGATGTAACATCCCATGTAATGATAGAATAATTATTTTTTCATATTTATTATTATTTAGTAATTAGATATTAATTTAAACATATAATTTGGTGATATGACCAATATATTACCCCAAATTCAATAAAGAGTTTCTCCAAATCATACGTTGTACAAAAGACTCGGTTATACTGAACATAATTTATTGTTAATATTATTATTCTTAGTGGTAGATATCTAACAGTTTCTATTAGTGGAAATTAATGGGAATTACTATTATATTGTCACCCATGTTAATATTTTTATACATTCATATAATATGTTTTAAAGTATTAAAATATGAATAAATCCTATTTTATGCATTAAAAGTCCAATGTTTTCAAAAAGGTAGATTTACTACATTTTATTGGAGAAAAAATTTTAAATATATTTTTTCAATATTTAATAAAATTTATATGATTATAAAAATATGATATTTCTAATATAAATTTCAAAATTCACTTTTGGTGAATTTTTGTTAATTTTATATGAACCTTCATATTTAGATGAATAGTAAATAATATTAAATTTTAGTTCAGAACTTATTTTTCATATAGTTTACATTTATAGTAAAATTATATTTGTATTTGGTTTAAAATTATAATTAGATCATTAATGTGTCATTTAAACCAATTTTCATCATTATAAAAAATTTCATATTTAATTTAGATATAAAAACATACAAAACTTTTGAACATTTTTACTTTAAAAACCCAAATTATCATCTCATCTATAAGGTTAAATGTTATTTACTTTCATCTCATTTTGGGTTTGGAATTTTAATAATGGTTCCATATTTGAAATATTAATATTTTATAACTTATAATAAGTTAAAATTATATTTTAACAAAAAAAATGTGAATGTAATTAAAATTAATTACAATGATTAAGTGAAAAATTAGCCTAACAATGGAATTACCATAAATATAAGAGCCAAAATGTAAAATTGACTAATCCAAAACCATGTTTATGTTTATATATATATATTCTATCATACATATTCATGAATTTGGAATACTATTGGAGTAAATTGTATAGACAAAACGTTGGTGGAATTCCCTTTTTAAATATTTATAAGAATACCAGTCCTCCACCACTATTAAATTACATTCACCACTACCACATCCTCTCACCATTAAATCCCATTGTATTTCACAAAATATAATCAAATAATATCCCAAAATACTTCCACTAATACTAGAATCATCTTTATTTTTCATAAACATGACCAAGGAATCACTTTGGTGCAATTTTAAAGGAGTTACTCGAAAAAGAGATAACATCCATCCACAAACTCTTTTGTTTTATGTTAATTTTCCAACTCCAAAATTATAAACTTTTAATTATTTTATGATAAAAAATATATCCAAAATGTTATGATTTTTTGTTATTAATATTTTTTATCCTATACTTATACACATATCGATATAATGGGTAATGAAATTATCATTCGTGTTTGGAAAAGTACCTCTTCATGTAACTTTATCATACATTATTTCCTTTACCACCTGCAATGGATGGAAATTATAATGTAAAAAGTATTTTTATATTATTTATATTATATATATTATTTATTTTTTCATACATATGTATTTTTTATATACAGATACCATTATGATTTCTATTTTCTGTAAATAAGATAACATATTGTGTTGATGTCTGTTCCACCTCCCTTTGAATGAGATGTGATATGTTCACACAATTCATGTAATGCATTATGAATGAGTTTAATTAAAAATATGTGGAATTAATAACTTAAATATGATTTTCACTACATAATTACATATTAGGAAATATAAAATATCCTTTTATTTATTACGATTTCACACACTTATAAAGTGATAACGTAGTTTGTAGACATTTAGACTACCCCCTACTGAACTAGATGTGTTTCCATTAAAATCACATGAAATCTATACATATGTATATATGAATAAATTATATGGTATTTATGATATAATTTTCATTATGTAATGATATTTTTTACTTATTTTCTTTTCATAATGTTCATTGAATAATTAGAACGTTACTCCAGACTATGTATGTCCTACAATCTCCATGATTTTAACGTTTCATCATTTTTAGTACCCATCATCCATAATTAGTTTTAAATGTATAATATATGTATTAATTAGAAAATAAATTCATATTATTAATCTAAATATGTTTATATAATGATAGAATTGACCATAGTTGTTCTAGAAATATCGTTTTGACAGATAAACCTAATATGATAAAAACAACTGACGTAGACTAATTTTTTATTTTTTTGAATAAGTTATAATAATTTGTGAGATAAAATAAAAGAGAAACGTGGAAAAATATTTTAATCATGGAAATAATAAAAATTAGCTCATTATTTAGGATGATAAAGCTACACATGACAAGTCAAAATCAAGGTATTGTATTTCATAACAATATAATTTCATTTGGACATTTCCTATGGATATAAAACATTAATCTTTTATAATGTGTATACACCACACCTATAAAATTGAATATTATTATTTTATATATTTTCAATTTATTATTATATTTCCATATTATATTATCTAATGGGGATTATGATATACATGATCAATTTGGATTGTGATGCTATGAATCTATAATTATTTAATTTAAAAATATGTTCTCATTACCAATATTATTTATATTATTTTACATATTTATTTATATGAAGAAAAATCTATTTTATAGATAATTAATTCATATTTACCATTTCATTTCAAGGTTTTCAAAATTAAGTTTTTATTTGTTTTATATTAAACTTAATGTTAAAAAACCAAAAGAATGTTCTATTTTTAATTTACTAGGCGAGAAAAAATTTTCCACCACAATGAATATTAATTTATTTATAGATTCATTTAAAAGATTACATTTTTCTTAAATGAAAATTTTCCTCTTAATTTTTATTGAAAATGGGTTTTTAATGTAGATTATTTATTTTGTTAACTTGAATGTTATTCGTAGTTGTGAAAATGATATATTATGAGAATCATGTTGAAAATTGAATTCTTTTATGTCTTATGATTATATAATGGTATTTGTGAATTTGATGGGTTTTTTCATAATAAACCAATTATGGGTGGTTCCAAGACATACCAACAATGGGTGGGTCTTTCATATCCATCAAATTCATTGGGTATATATATCAATCATATGGATATTCCATTTATAAGATTTACATGTATGGAAGTCGACTTCATAGATATTCTATTTATAATAGTGAAAAGTATAAAAATTTACTAAAGTAGAATTATTTAATTTCCAGGATTTCATTGGGTTTTATGGTATCATTTTGATTAAGAAAATTTATAAATGAATTTATCTTCCATATAATTTCATTACTACATTCTAAGGGTGAAAATTATTACTTTTTTATAATTTTTTGCGGGTTTATATGATTACACATAGATTAATTGTTTCGTTTTTTTTCTGTCCCTTTCTATACTTTTAATTGTTATCTTATGTTTTTAATGTTATTAACAGATCATAATTACGATTATGGATTTGGATGAATTAATTTTCCTTGTTGTGAAGGGTTTTTATAAAAGAGATAATTATATTTTATAATGTTATATATGTTGCGATAATTTTATACATATAATAAGTATGCACATTGATTTTTATAGTTTTTTATGTATGGGTTATGGCCAAATTAATTAAAATAACTAAACTACAATTATCTTCCATATGAATGAAAGTAAAATGCATGATTTAATTCTAGATTATGTTATGTTAATTGAATAGTCATTATACTCAATTTATTTATTTATTTTTATTTCACTTGAAAATAATATGTTTTTATTATATCTTTTTTTTACATTATATAATTAAAATTGATTTTATTTTTATTTATTTGAATAAAAATAAAATGGTTTACATTCAATGTGACTAAAATTAAACTCCATGATCCTTTTGAGATTTCATACTTGAGTATTAAAAATATGGTTTGAGTGAATTATATTTTATTAAAAACAATTTACCTTAATTATCCATGACCTTTTCCTAATTATACTAAATAAAAAATAATATTTTTGGTCACCATGAAATTTGTTTGGAATAATTGAAATAAAATTTATTATAGTTATTTATTTTTTGATATTTTCATATTGGATAATATTTAGAAATAAGAGATTTTTTTTAAAAAAATTTTCTTTTGAAAGAGAATAAATATATTATTAACTAAGAAAATTCATCAAGAAAACCTCTTTATTGACTACATATATTTTCATTTATTTTTATTTACACATTATAATTAATTTTCATTGACAAAAATATTTTAATTTTCACTTGCGTTATATCTTTACATTATGTTTCATGAAGTTTACCATATATATATATCTTAATAAATGTTTTCCATGTATCTTCCATTAATCTATTATATTTGTTTCATAATATAAGCTTTATTATCAAAAATATTTTTTCTTATTCATTTTAGGTGAAAAATATTGTTCTTTAAATATTTTATAGAGAATAGTTTTTGATGAAAAATCGAACAAATGTTATCTATTTAATCTCCCTGTATTTTTAGAAAAAAAACCCCCTTCTGTTTTATTGTAATTCCAATTTTAATTTTTTTTCTATATTGATTTATTATTTCTAATGTTCTATGTATTATATTTAAAAAAAATTATAATGTAACTTGTTTTAGTAAAAAAACTAAAATAAAAAACAATTTCATGTATTTTTATTTCATCAATTAATATTTATTTATTTAAATAAATTATCTTAGAAGGTCCAGTATTAGATTTCATACAAATTCAATATATTTTTTTCTATGTCACAATAAATTAAAAACATTTTATGACTTTGGACTAAAAAAAGAGTTACATCCATCCAGTAGTAATTTTTAAAGAATGTATATATGTATTTCAAATTTTCCACAACACTTCACACCATAGTTTCACATGACATATATAGAAATACAATTTTCATAAATCTTCTTAGTACCATTGGATATGAATATCTCTGGAAACAATGTATAATTATATAGGAAAATATCTCATAATATTGAATGTTTTATAAGATGCAACACTATCAGAAAAAACTGAAAATTATTATATGTTATGATTTAAGAAAGACATCTAATTTAATTGAATATAATTTAATTTCATTTAAAATTCTTCCACTAATTTATATATTCTTCTTCTGTTTTCGAAACTAGCAAGTAAACTGAGTGAAATTTTTATGATTCTATTTGTTGTTCAATGAATAACCCAAACCCAACACAAATGAAGAAGAAGTTGAATCCATATGAATTCATATTTTCTAATCAATGTGATCGATTACATTTACTAAAAATAAGTTTATTCTTAAGGTCATGAATGTGATAGAAAAATACAACATTAGATTTACATATTTGAAATTTATTTCCTTTTAGGATAAATATCAAATTGATATCTTTATTAAGATTGAATTAATTATCATTGAGACTAACTGAGCATGAGAATTTCAGATCAACCCAGTTTTAGTAATATAGAAGTTGAATTTTATCCAATACTAGGATCTATGTTTTGTCTAAAGATGAATGGGTTTCATTGATAAAGGTTATTTATGACATCAAATGTTATTTATAATGAAGATAATAAGTGATGATTTCCCAAAAACAAGTTACGTAATATTTTTAATAATGAATAAGAATTTATATATGTGATAATATGTTTTACTAAATATAATTTTTTTTATTAAAATATGTTTTGAATATTTTTATATTTTTTGTTGGTATAATTTCTGATAATGAGATGTAACGGCTCATTAAAACACAATTACAATTAGGATAAAATTACATTCACACGAGCTTATTTATAACATATTTTACATATTTTTTTAACTATCGTATAAGAGATTATTATATTTCTGAAATGTAGCACTGAGGAATTAGTGATTCTCATGAGGTGACTATATAATGATGTATATAATCTGTTATCGATGTATCTAAGTGTTCATAAGGGTCCCACCCTGATAAGGTATGTGAAAAATATTTTATTAATTGAACAAGACAAGATCCGTTTCATGTTATACGATTCAGAATCATGAGGTTGGTTGGAAATAGTCCACAAATATTGATGATTGAATGAAAAAATATTGATTAATTGCGATCATAAAAGACATTGAACTATCTCAAATTAATGGTGGTGATTTTTAAATAAATTTCTTGGAGAAAAAAATATTAAAAATTCTTTCTTTGGTTAGAGTTATTAATTTCACATTTATGGATGATTTTTTTAAAAAAATGAATATATTTAAGAATTTACCTATGAATTTTATTTAGATGGAGATTATCTGAGTTGGGAAGAATGAATAATGGATTTATACCATGAGTTTAAAAAATGAGTTTTTAATTCATCCTAAACCAATAATGAATGAGTGGTCCATGGAAGTATTATTGAAGATATAAATATTTAATAAAATGGTTGAATAAATTAAAAATTTATCAATAAATTTGGTTCTTATAATTATATTGAAAAATATATTGTTGGACCACTAGATTATGGTGGTAAATGTGAAATTTTAGAATGGATAGAATCTTTGAAGAATACACCATAGATTCTTTTAATGTTTTATAACTATAGATAGAGTGAATTATATCTAGATGGGTGGAATAGTTTGATAGTTGAATAATTATTATTAATAGATAAAAGAAGCTAATCATGAAGTTATATTGGATAGTTAAGTAGGTGAATAAAGGAATATTATAAAATTATTTTTTCTATAATTAATTAGAGAATTAATATTTCTTTAATTTTGGAAGATAAGAATAATCTACAATAGACATAAAAATCATAGTGGTGGGACCATTTTTGGTGGCAAAATCATATGATTTATGGAGGAAGAATCTGCGTAATGGATGGGAGAGTGATGATATCACCATGATATAGTGGATCATAATTATCCATTATCTCATTTTATATTATATTCGTATATAAATTTTATATGAAACATTTCATTTTAATCCATGTAATATAGTCAATGTTAAAGGGAGGAATAAAACATTTTTTATTTTTTTGATTTCTTAACAATATTATTATTTTTTCTTTGAGAACTATTTCAATTTATAGTAGGATTTTTATTTATTTAAATTATGTTATTGGTATTTTTCTGACATATTATCGTAATAAAATAATCTTAAATATAGTTTTGAAATATTTAACTCACTATAGTTTGTCAAATAATTGTTTAACATTAGTTTTTAAATACACATTATCAATTTGAAAATAATTTAATTGTGAATGAGTTTCCTATTTAGAAATATCATTAAACGCTTTTTTGAGAGAAACATATGCAATATGATACTAAAATTTGACATCTCTTCCAAAAATCATTTTTCATGTATCCCACTCATAACTGTAGAATATGAAATTAGTAACACATCACACTCACTTTTTATGATCCTCATTCTCTTAAATACTTTCCCAAAATCCATTTTATAATGTTGTTTTTAATAGAATACTTAAAAAAGATCCCATTAAAAATTATTTCTGTTCTATTTGAATCAACAGAAAACAATCACAATACATGTTAGATGTAGGTCGATAAATATCGTATTGTTTCTCAACAATGTTTTAATGATCTCTCCAGTCAACACAATAAAGGGGATGATGTTGAACTACTTTTGAAACCCATAATTGGTCAGTACCACAGTTTAACAATGTTTCAGAGGATGGCTCCTGATAAATTTTAGTATAGATAGCCTAATATTAATTTTCATATGGTTGGCCAAATTTTAGTACCCACATATTTCAAAATTCATGATGAACCATCCAAAAAGGTATTTGAATATGACTTAAATGTGCATGGGTAACTAGCTCATGCTGATGTGTTTGAACATGTCACAAATCATCAATAATAGTAGGACAACTAGATTAATATAATATTATTACTTATACAACACTAACATGGTGTATTTTTCTTAACTGATACCCATGTGGGACTCCATGATCATCAACGGTCGACCTCTAATGAAATTTACTAGGAATGATACCATACTTCTCTCTTGAAATTCCCATTAATTCACCATAAATCCTCACACCTCCTACTGTCATTTTTCTAAATGAATCATGTATAACCTAAGATCCTCTCTTTCCTATGTTTCTAGTTATTTCTTTTGGCTCCCTGATATTCAATTTCTATGATTATATTAGTCAATGTTTATTCAAATTTTGAATTAATTTTAAAAATTGAGGTATGGATCCACTTACTATTCATCCCACAAAACCCATGTAACACTTATCCTATAGTGGGTGTTTTTTTCTATCATCCCACACCATCCTTAGAAGTAGGGACTCAACATTCATTCCCATGAGTATAAGATCCCCACATTATTTTTGAGTTTTTGGAGGTTTATATACACATTACCATTATGGAGGCAGACTGTATTCTTGTATAGAGAGTATCTTTTCTGCTAGAATGAAATAAAAATGAATGACGATAGGTGAGAAAATACATGGATCATATCTTTTCATACAAACTGAATCATAATTTAATATCTCTATAATCCTCACACATATGAAAAAACTATAAAAAGAAATCAGACACATTTGTAATGTTTCCCTGTATGCTTTAGCCCTATTTTGGATTTTTTCCTTCATAGATAGAAAAGATATCAGTATAGTATATTTTTGAATACTGTAATGATGATAAATTGGGAGCCAACAATTGTTACATTTTTTTTATCAAATTGGATTTTATAGATTATATTCCAATTTTTTATTATATCCCCTCAAAACATTTCTAGTAGTTGTTACATTACACCCCACATATCTTTGAAAAAATATGAATTAATGTCCCTAAGTGTCGATATTGGCGTATAAAATCAAAAAATTTTAAAAAACTATATAATTTATAAAAATTTATTCATTTAGATAATAGTTAATAGAAATTATACTAAATATGTAGACCCACATGGGTTTGGTATAATATTTTTTCTTGTTTTTTTCTTCAAAGACTTAGTTTATATACAATTTATTTGCTTTATGTAGTATTACATTTAGAATATATACTATATGTTTGATATGTTGTTTAATGATTGTCTACATTTTCTTCAGATAACACTACTTCATTTAAATTTCTTTTTGAAACACCATTAATCTTTGACGATTATGTATCTTTTGATTAGTTTTTTCTCATAAAAGATTATTCCTATAAAGGTTTAGATTCATAAAAATGATGAATTTATATACTAAGAATTTAATGTGGGGAATAATTTACAAAAAAAATAACTTTATTTTTTACGATATAATGGTCCCCACATAGACCCACTACTATTTACATGTAAATGTTTTACCCAATTATTGTGAATATGGCGTATAAAACTACTAAATTTCCGTATTTTTATGTAAATTTAATCCTATTATAGCTAATAAGATCTAATTTTTAGGGGGATTGATCACTATAAAACAAGAAAATGTCTAATAAGTATTTATAAGGATATACTCCCAATAAAAACAGTCTTATAAAAAATTATACATTTTCACATAATTCTGAGTAATGCGATTCCATAATCAACAACACCATAAAAGACTGGACTTGTGTTTTGAAATAAGAATTTCATGACCTATCATATTTTTTGAGTGTAAACCCATAATTACACCTAATATTTCTATTATAATGTTATTAACAATGGGATTCTATATTTCATTGAATCTCTTATTCCCTTCTCATAAATTATTCACTTTTAATATTCACACAAACCAAAACATCATCCATGGATTCTTAATTTTGAGAACTTCTATGAATTACCTCAGGAATGTCATTGTAATTAATATATTCTTCTTGATATTTTATTATTTATCCCCCTATAATAAATAACACACTTTATACAAATCTTAATCAATACATAAGCTGATGTTTTGTGAAAAAATATATTTGTATGAAACGTTCACTATGGATACCCATTTGAGGCTGTTATTTCATAAATCCCATTTTTAATAATGTTAAGCGAACATAGCTCCAAAAAAAGATAATTCACAATTACACTGGATAAATCCCTACTCCCAATAGGCATGAAGGACATTCACACCCTAGGTATTTACATTAAACATGGTATTTGAAAGATCTATGTCAATTTATCCTTAAAATATGTTAGGTAATATCTCTAACTTTTTACCCTAACTATGAACTAGGTAACTCATGAATAATGCCCACATGAATAATTACTACACATAAGAAACACCATGGATCACCTACTAGTCATAATCCCTAAAAATGTTCTTAAGGATAATAAAACCATTGTTTTACTCAATGTTCTATCACTAAATCTAAAAGAATTTATGTTTTTCGTGATGTCCCCCATTTCATGACACACGATATCTTACTGTATGATATTAAAAAACATGAACATTTAGTATCACATGATCTAAAATAGTGAAACATTAACTATGTCAGTTTTTATTCTTGTTCCATTATGATATTTCCAATGCCTATATGAGGTTCAATCCTAGCTTATAAACATTGTTTATTCCTCTTATAATGTTATAATTTTGAATTAAAATTATATTCCTAGAGTATATATAACCTCATAAACATCCCCATAACCTAATAATAAATCCCATAAACTTAAATGTTTAGGATAAGTGGATTTTCCACCTAGGTTTCTAATCTATGTGTATTTTCATTAGTATTAAAACCATGAGAGACAAAATAGAACTATAATCATTAAGTATCTCTATAAAAATCAAAACTGTGTGCATCCCAATTTGAATATAAACTAATTTTGACTCTATCAAACTATAAATCATGAGCATCAAACCCTAACTCTATACTATGAGCATCCTTACATGGCTCTAAATCCAAAGAACCCCATTAGACTCCAAAATATAAGTTCCCCAATTAGACTTTAAAAAGTGATAGTATCCATATGATTCTAAATTATGGGAGACCTCAACAGAATTTAAATAGTTATTTTATATGTGGTACCCAAAACCCTTAGTATACCCATTTATATTAAATCATTATCCTAGATGATGATCTTTGGATGCTTTATGAGATGATCTCAAGTTACCTAATGTGATGAGAACGATATGTACTAGGTGTTTACCTTGGTTTCTTTAGGAAATGAGGATAATTTTTTTGAAGTTATGAGATCCATATTCCATTATTTTTGAGCCTGAGATGTCTTATTTTATGAGTACAAAATTCTACAAGGCTGATACTGAGGAAGATAATACCCAAAATCCAATATGCCCAATGGTCTTGAATGACTCATTCACTCCAAATGATAGTGTTCACCAGATGAATTTTGATAGTGAAGTAATAACCTATCATAAATATTAATATGGTGTAAAAAATGTGATTCAAGAGCATGTATTAAATATAATATGGAGAAAGGAATGTGGAAATGATATATTAGGAAGGAATTGATGAGTTTCCATCATCCAATAAGATCAATGTGACAACACAATCAACCTGGTTGCAATATGCTACTTGCCTTTTAAAAGATGGGATGTGGGGCCCAAATAATGATCATCCATAAAAAACATGAATTAATTGGTCCCTGATAGATGTGTTTAAATCATGGTTTTAACAAATCAATTTATAACTCTTTTTTAATATCTTCATTTGTGTCACTCACCAAAAAATTGATGCTAAAAATATCAACACATATCTAAATACATAATATGTATAAGGTATTCTAACTATTTCATATTAGTGGTTCCAAATATATGAAATTAATACTATTTATATGAGTAATAATGGGGTGGTAGATGGAAAATAAACAATTTTTAGAAGAGACATAATACTTAATGTCGACAGAAATCCTAAACTTCTATCCCATTAATCAAGGATAATTTATTCAAAAAGGTTTTCAATTACATTATAAATATTATAATTCATATATATATATATATATATATATTATTGATATAGGATAATAAATTTAATTACAAACGGAATCTATTCTAGATGAATATTTGATCTTATGTTTCAAAACATTTTATGCAATTAAAATTTTAAAAGAATTAATTGGTCCATAAATTTAAGCATACTAAATATCATTTAATGTACATAATTTAAATATACTAAAAATTAAATAAGAATAATATTTATAATTGAACAATTTAATTATTTAAAAATATTAAAAATCTTGCTAAAATCAATTTTCATTACGATGTTCTAGATTTAGGTTTTATATAATAATCATTTTGTCTTATGACATATCACATTCCAATTTAGACCGCCAAATATGGATTGTATTATGGCCAATTATGGATCCATTTCAGTCAATGATTCATGAATCCAATCCATTTTATAAAATCTATTGTATATCATGAATATGTTTTGAAATTACTTATAATTGAACTTAAAATGGAATATATTCAAGATAACCATAACATATAGCATCGTCCTATGGATAACTATTTTCTAAAAAAATCACGAGGATCATAGTGTTTGAATTGTATTCATTGTTCTATGTTTAAATAAATATACGAATTCTAATATTTTTTATTAAATATATATATTAGAATAAGAGATATTGAAAAGAGTCTACTATTGTAATTGGGAAATTTTATAGGTCTTGAAAAGAAACCATTTCATCCTTTCCAAATCGATCACTAATTGATTGATTAATCATTAAACCATAATCAGTTTCTACTGATGGGTGGGATAAAATCCATTATATGAACATTATTAATATGAAATTTATATGAACTTATTATAGTACTCCATTACCTAAAATGTATACCTATAAAACTCATTATATCAGCAGTGGATCTCCCATGAAGAGAGATACACTTTATCACGTGTTTACCTATTAGAGATATTGGGAGTTTTATAACTCCTCAATATTTACATTAATACTATTTTTATGTTTCAGGATATATATCAATTTCCAATACTAATGGATGGTAACAAAATATTCCATTATCAGTAGGTATAGGGATTAATATGATAAAATATATAAATAAAAGAAAATTTAATACCTCAGTATATAAATATTCTTTCTTCATTGATTATGTGTTTAAATGATTCAAATCAACAACAACTAATATATTTTTTCTTTTGATAGTATCTAATTTATACATGAATAACTGAACACATTTCTAAGAAAACTTTTCCAATTTTATTTTCAATAACTTCTTCCAAAATATAAAACAGAGAGAAGAATGATTAATAGGGTTTCTAATATGTGACAATATTATATAGTGTACCAAATGAGTTCTATGAATCATTTTTTATATTCCTCCTTCTTTAAAAGAAGAATGATTTTAGAGTTTAATTTTTTTAAAAAATTTAGAAATGGATAAGCCTCTTAGGTTCCTCTTCATTGATAAAATTAATTTCCAAAACTCCTTTAAAAATAAATTTCATAAAAAATAATAAAATGATATCTCTATAGAAAAAATACATATGATAATAACCGTAAAATATTCATTCATATTATATCATATTTTATTCTTCCATATTAATCATGAAATAGAATTATATACCTATTGCTAACCCAGATCACAATGTTGTAACTTTCAATATGTCTTGGTTAGTGTAGTCATGACCAAAATCCAATAACATATACATTAAAAGATATGATATGATTCAAATATTATGAATGTGAATAAAAATGGGGGAGATTCATTCTTTGTTTGAGAATAAAATATATAGGATACATATGGGTTTCATGTATGGATGAATCAAACTCATGGGAATCTAATTTTATATAAAAAATATGCAATTAAATTTTTATTTGGAAAACAACCCAGGTACCCATTAGGTACCTACACATCATCCATCAGTTACTCAGTATTGACTAGGAAAAGCTTAAAAATTAATTAAGTGGTCTATGTCCTTTCATAATACATCACCTATATATGGTGTCCCTTAGATAACCAATTCTAAATGAGGGATACCCAATGATTTTGGTCCAAAAGAATACAACTCTTATACTAGGGCTAAATTCCCAAATTCTGATCCCACCCTCAGCAAACTCAATTAATATCCCAAAATAATTAAAATATACATGGGTGTTAAAAAAGATTAATCAAATTCATATGATGAGATATGCTAGAGTGTTTAAGGAACATAATAATTTATTTATTACATTTTAAACTATTATTAATTCAATCATACTTTAATCTTCCTCTTAGAAACATTATTTTTTGGAAAATATATTTCCATGAAAAAATCATTTTTATTTCAGAAAATAATAATTATTTCATTTATGGGAAAATTTAATTAAAAAATTATTAATAACCATATCGTATATGATATTATTTTTTTGGATAAATAGTTTAATACATAATTATTTATTCCCAAAAAATTTCAGTTTTGAGTGGTGGGAACTATATTTTTCATTTTTTTATAAATACTATGGAAAATACAATTTTATCATCCCTAAAAAATATATTATCCTTCACATTATTTAAAATATTTTATAATATTATAATATTAAAAAACCACATATATTAAATAGTTAATAATATATTAATTAGAATAATAATTTATAAAAAAAATCTTATGATATAATAGAAATGGAACTAAAAATATCTATATTTTATTTTCTTCAATATAATACTTGAAAAAACCCATTTGTTACATTTACTACATATAAAAAATCAATGATTAATCACTTGTAAGTAATATTCAATCAACTTACATAATCAGTTTCCTAGTATTATACTCACATATATACATATATTTATAATATTTATATAATTTTTTAATTGTGTCACATACTATTCAAAAGATAAAAAATAGTTTATTTAGTAATAATACATTATGGATATCTATATAATTTTTTTTTCTATAACCATTCTGGTATTTTGGAAAAAAATCCTCCTCTAGTGACCGGGTTCCCATGATTTGGAACACCTACAATCCTCTCTTATACATCATTTGTGACGCATTAAATAAGGATAATAATGTGTAGTAATGGTTTCCCAAAATTAACATGTATAACATAAATGGTATCAGAAATATTATAGATAATATGAATCACATGTCATTAATTTCTGTCATCAACATATTGAGGTAATTCATTATATTTTTATTAGCCACATTAATTTTGGGATTTTAATTTTTTTAGAATCGTCCGGGTGATGAATTTAAAATTAATTATGTTTCCATATCTAACATTAATGGAGAACAATATTCTCTATTTCTATAGTATAACCAATAATATTAAGTAAATGAGAATAGACTGAAGATCCTTCAGGCATCTGACATTTAAATACATTATTTTAAATGTCATAATGTTACGTAAAATTTTAATCCTAATAAATAATTTTTTTGTTATATATTATCTAGAATTCATAAATTTTCCCATTTAATTTATCAACATAGACTCCATTTATAGAATTATCATAGTTGAAAAATAAGTAAAATACTTTTTAATGATTTAATATGAATATTGATCTACATATTGAAATCATATGGAATGATATAATGGGGAATTTTTTCCTCGACACATATTATCTTCCCACTTTCGTGAAAAATATTCTCATATTCCCAAACAAATCTTTGAAAATGAATCATTGATGATTCTCCGTTTTTATAATTTATCTCAATGTCAGGGTTTATAAAAAAGAATCATTTTTTTGTATAAAAAATGATTTTACAAAAAATGATGTTACAGAATGAGTATCATTTTTTAAAACAATTGAGAAATTAATTTTATTATATTACCCCTCAATAAAATAAAAAAACCTTTTAATTTTAAATTATATAAATTAGTGGAACAAGGTATATATTTTATTGAATATTTGACACCACATTTTAATTCATCTCTTCTCTAGGCTTGTCAAACAGGCTATCATATCAATCAGATTATATATGACATAGAGATAGTTGATTGGAATCCTTCATTCTCAAAACTATTATATTGACCACTGTAAAACTATTACACTATTACAATAGTGAATTTTGTTTCATAGTAAAAAATAAAATAGAAATATCTTAATATTATTTAATTTTATAAACTATAAGGTATAAAATGTCCACCATTGATTTCTCAAGACAATCCATGGGAACCAATTTTTTTAAAACCTATCCTTGTGAATGGTCAATGTCTTGACATGTGTTTTGTTTTGATGGAATCAAACACATATTATTTTTATGGGATTTTAAATCATACTATTTTATCTCATGTACACTATTCATGTATTTATAAACCTAATAATTTATTTTTAATATAAATCAATCAAAATTTATATGTTTTAATTTTGTACCTAACAATTTAGAATTTTAATGTGTTTTTTGACTAGATTGGATTTAAATTATATTTTATAATCATATATATTGCCTATTGTAAAAATAAATTAAAGATGATGGTTCAGATAAATATAGTTCCCCAAAAATGGACGATCTCTAGTTGGTGTTATGAATTGATGATGCCATTTTAATTAAATAAGATCTTTAACTACAATTGGACTATAAAAGATGACCAAAAGTTACTGGATATAATGTAAATTATTTGGTTCACTATATTTTAATGTAATATTCCTGAGGATATATGAGACCAGTGGTCACAATGCATAATTTTATGATTATCTATGAATTTTATATGTCTATGAAACCAATAGACTAGGTAAAACCCATTATATTAGTGAAGATGGACCACTTTTACATGTGTGATTCTGTAGTAGAAAAAAATAATCTAATATTTAATAATATTATATATTATGTTTAAATCTCCATGTATTATTATATTAATCTAATATGGTAGTATTGTTCCCTCTTGGATGTTGGAATTATTGTCTAATCCATGTAAAACCAAAAAGATCTTTATATTTCTTTTTATTTTCACAAGTATTAAATGATTGTCTTGAGTTGTTTTATGTGTTTATATTCCATCTAGGAATTAGTGTAGTGATTTTTGTTTTGTAGCTTCCCAACATATGATATAAATGGATAATTATGAATAATTGGATAATGTGGACTATTATAACTAAATTATTTTATGAATAATCCAATTTATTTTTTTGGAATGAATTTTATGTAAAATATTTATAAAAAAATTCATACTATGAAGTTTATTTTTCTTGGAAAAGTGGTTTTAATCATATTGGTAGGTTTTATTTTAAAGAAAATTATAAAAAATATTTTAATATAATAAGAAAATGGATTACATGTTTTTATAATAATTATATTTTATATTATTTGATAAGTCCATTATAATTTTTAGTTATAAATAAGTGTAAAATAGAAAATTAATTCACTATTTTTATGGATAAAATATGATTACTGGGGGTGGTGGTAAAAAATCTATAATGGATGGTTTTCCAATTAAACATGTCAAAATAATATTGTATGGAAATATTTATAATGAGTATTATCCAAAATTCCAATTTATAGAAATTTTGAAACATTTTTTATGGATATGGATAAATTATATTTTAATCTTTTTTAAAATTAAATTTGTGTCCCTTCCCACATATATAAAATAAAATCTCACATTAATGTTATTTAGAAACATTAGATCTGTATAGTGTGACAATATAAAACACAATTCACATTTTAACTTACCATTATATTA